>JAAAKM020073195.1:198127274-198207800 GCA_010016025.2 Alatinidae sp. Z8VKAUB7J3 | reverse complement strand
TGAAGGAGGTAAGGGTCTTGTTGATGTTTACAATGTTTGAAATACTTGAACATTCTAAAGAAATGTCTTGTGATTAGTGAATAACAGTTAGAGTAGTAATGTCTTGTGAAGGAGGTAAGGGTCTTGTTGATGTTTACAATGTTTGAAATACTTGAACATTCTAAAGAAATGTCTTGTGATTAGGTAATCTGTTGCTATATCAGATGTCGTCATTTTCGATCTTAAACATTCTACAAAGTGTTTTGTTTCATTAGACTTTACTAAAAAACATAATCCCTTGGCAGGAAAAGTGCTTGTGGTGGTGGCCCTCGCGGTAAAGTGGCAAGGAAGAGAAAGAATCTCTTTTTTTTGGATGACGTGCTTCATGATAAATATAACAGTTGAGTGTTTACGGATCGTATTTCTTTGTCGCTTAAGTATACCATTCTAGGGGATTATGTAGGGTCATTCCTTTTCTCGTATAGACAAATTGCAAAATCATCATACGTGGCAAGGGATCGGTAAAGGAAGGCAAGGTATGTAAATGAAAGGAGTTCCTACCGTTTCATTCTGTCATTTGTAATAGTAGATATCGTGTTACAAGAAAAAAAGTATGGGGCGAGGGTAAGCTTACGTAAAATGGTACAGAAAGATTCTGAGGATCCCTGATGTAATTGGCAATCCTTGGTATGGTCAGACCTTCAATTGACGATTTTCAAAACTGTCGATTTTATAACGGAGGAGAAGGCTATGAAGAGACGCTAGTATTATTAAAAATAGTGTTCGTGTTCTTAGATCTATACGTGCTTATATTTTACCGCGGTCCTGATATGAAATCTATCGCATGCAATTGTTTATTGTTAGATGTATGAGCTCATTAAGACAACTCTATACTATTTTTTCCTAATCTTTCGTCGTAACGCTGACTTACATTGCCCTTTGATAAAATTATTTTTCTTCTTTTCCAGTTCCCTCGAAAATGGGAATGCAGTGTGTAAGGGCATAGGCACACGTATTATTACAGGAATACAGTTTCTTTTGGTTTCGCTATTATCATATTGCAGTTTTTCATACTGTATGCATAAGTCTCTTTGAAGTTGCACTGCAGATGAACGTTCCAGGTTTTCGAAATGAGTCCCTTTACATGTGTACAGCTTGGATGTGTCGGAAGTCATCGCAGAGGACAGACTGATCCGTTAAGCACTCGGATAGAAGGCTCATAGCTCGTCTAGATAGAGGCTTTTGATGCGAAAGGTTCGATGTTCTGTAGCACTCCACAAGATATGCATTCGATTTACTGGAAAGCACTCCACAAGATATGCATTCGATTTACTGGAAAGCACTCTACAAGATATTTATTCGATTTTCTCGAAAGCACTCCCTAAGATAGGCATTCGACTTACTGGAAAGCACTCTACAAGATATGCATTCGATTTTCTCGAAAGCACTCCACAAGATATGCATTCGACTTACTGGAAAGCACTCTACAAGATATGCATTCGATTTTCTCGAAAGCACTCTACAAGATATGCATTCAATTTACTGGAAAGCACTCTACAAGATATGCATTCAATTTACTCGAAAGCACTCTACAAGATATGCATTCAATTTACTCGAAAGCACTCCGCAAGATATGCATTCGATTTACTGGAAAGCACTCCACAAGATATGCATTCGATTTACTCGAGAGCACTCCACAAGATATGCATTCGATTTACTGGAAAGCACTCCACAAGATATGCATTCGATTTACTGGAAAGCACTCTACAAGATATGCATTCGATTTTCTCGAAAGCACTCCACAAGATATGCATTCGATTTACTCGAAAGCACTCTACAAGATATTCCTTCCGTTAAAAGTTTACAAACAGAACTTCAAGTTATTACTTTTCTACATGCGTTCAGCATTTGCTAACCCTGCCAGATCGGTCGAAAATCCTAAGTTAACCGTCTGAATGAGTACCAACAAGTCACTAAGGACAACACAATTTTACGTACAGACCAATGTAGTTACAGCAAATCGCTCCAAATATAAGTCGTAGGACTTTATTATATTAAGCCTTTTTGTGTCAAAGTGATTAAAGTTACAATGCAGTTCATAGCAGGCATTGATATCTTTGCAGAAGTAGAATCAATTTTCGTGGGAGGGGATTGAATATCCCTACCGATACTAACCCTACCGATAGTTTTGATCAAGGCTCGCCACTAGCTGCATATTTACTCATGTTTCAGGCAGATTAGTAATAGGACTTGTTCTAGCAACCTGGACTTTTATCATACTTGGAACGAGTTTATCTCCACTGTACAATTGGCACTTTCCCAAATGGCTGTCTTTAGGAGGGACTGTTTGCAAGTAAAACGTAGATAATTATTTTTCTAGGGAATATTTTGTTTATAGTTCTCTTAGATAATATAACTTTTCTTTGTCATACTTCCTCTCTTAGGACTTTGTTATTAGTTAGAGTGCTGATAAAATATTTTTTCAACCTTTCGTTAAGAAAGCCAAAACAACATCCACTAGGAGATGGTATAAAACCCTTTCTCCATTGATAAATTGCTTGTCTACCTTAATTAAATTTTAACTCAGTCACAGTATCACCAAGAAATAATATAATTGGCATAAACGTACCTCCTACAACGCCACACCAGAAGGATAATTACGAGAAAAGTCGCGAGGACTATACTTATTATGATGCCAATTGGAATTGAATAGGATGTTTCTACGACCGTTGGATCACTGTTTCTTTTTTGGCTTGATATCAAAAAACCCCTAAGGTCTTTTTCAAGGGCCAGCTTCATTGTCTTTACAGCTTTATCAGCAGTTGGAAGTGTCAGGATTTCTCTGCTTGTTGCATAACTGTCATTCGTAGGAAGAAGAGCAGCAAATTCTACTTCGTGGATATCTTTGTTCAGAAACCATTTAGTTACAATGATATCTTTGAGACTGAAGGTTACAACTTGCAACGAGCTTATATTTCTGTGGAAAGAAGGAAAGGTATTCGTGAGCAAGAACGTCTTCTTTATGAGCAAGAGCTTCTTCTTTATGAGCAAGAGCTTCTTCTTCGTGAGCAAGAGGCGTCTTCTTCATGGGCAAGAACGTCTTCTTCATGAGCAAGAACGTCTTCTTCATGAGCAAGAGCTTCTTCTTCATGAGCAAGAGCTTCTTCTTCGTGAGCAAGAACGTCTTCTTTATGAGCAAGAGCTTCTTCTTTATGAGCAAGAGCTTCTTCTTCGTGAGCAAGAGCTTCTTCTTCATGAGCAAGAACGTCTTCTTCATGAGCAAGAGACGTCGTTCTTCATGAGCAAGAGCTTCTTCTTCATGAGCAAGAGCTTCTTCTTCATGAGCAAGAGCTTCTTCTTCATGAGCAAGAGCTTCTTCTTCATGAGCAAGAGCTTCTTCTTCGTGAGCAAGAGCTTCTTCTTCGTGAGCAAGAACGTCTTCTTCATGAGCAAGAGACGTCTTCTTCATAAGCAAGAACGTCTTCTTTATAAGCAAGAGCTTCTTCTTCATGAGCAAGAGCTTCTTCTTCATGAGCAAGAACGTCTTCTTCATGAGCAAGAGCTTCTTCTTCATGAGCAAGAGCTTCTTCTTCATGAGCAAGAACGTGTTCTTCATGAGCAAGAGCTTCTTCTTCATGAGCGAGAACGTCTTCTTCATGAGCAAGATCGTCTTCTTCATTAGCAAGAGACGTCTTCTTCATAAGCAAGAGGCTTAAGTAAAAGAGGTTAGATATTTAGAGTTCTTTATACTGTTGTGTGTTTGGGGTTTAAATGACATTCATCGAGTTTAAAAGCAATTTTATGATTGTTGATTTTGTGTCGTTGTAGAAATACATCATCACAATACTCAAGCCCGTTGTGGACGAAAGTAAAGATTACGGGTTTAAATTAGTAACAATTTATGCTTATCAGAAATATAAGCTAACTAACTAAGTTGGCTACAACCATGTTTACATAATACGGATGATCAAGTATTTGTAGGGTTGGTTGATATTCGATATAAAACCTATTGACTTTGACAACTTAATAGGGGTAAAACCCTTTTGACATGAATATATGGAGGTACTGAGTGCAAACAAACCCAGTACTGATCCAGTTCTTTAAGTAGCACGTTAATGTGGTTACATATTTGAGATAGATATGTCTGTTTTGTAGATAATATCTAATAACGGGATCGTTAGTGAAATGCCATTGACTGGTTTCGTTGCACCCTCATCAGAATGGCATGTGCAAAGGACGAATTGTTCAAGCATTCAAGCATCATTTATGATAACTAGAAACAAAAAAAGGGATCGAAGCAAAAATTTGTCTACCGCTGATTGGACAATTGTTTGTAAAGACCTACAAACAATTTGGAGTAGCCAAAATTATTAGGGAAAACAGATTTCAGGGAAAACACAAACACCATTTGTCGGCAAAATAAAGGATCCCGGAGTTTGATGAAAACCGCTTCTACTACTTTCAGATGGAAAACTTATCTAGTTTTAGCTAATATACAAAAACAATGATTCGTATAGACCCACAAACAGTCGTGTTGGTGTAGTAAATGTGTACCGATGGCCTAATCACTATCTATCAGAATCACATTTGCTTTACGCTTTCGTTGGAGTTGTTGACGCTCATGAACGGCCCTCGTATTTCTCAACGCGGATGGAATATGTTGCGACATACGATCTGTAAGTCTTTGAGACGTCCTTCCAACATACCTAGCATCGCACTGGCATCTAACCATGCAGGTATGTTTATTGTAATGTTTAGTTTGCCCAACGTTTCTCATGTCGTGCATTATTTATCTGGCTTTTAAAGGTTTTTTTAGTTTTCTACTGTTTCTTTTCATTTACATTTTGAATCGTTAATTAGAGATAAACTTCACACTTTTGCAAGGTTGATCGACTTCAGATTTTCAGATACTTACGATTACCGTGGCATGGAAATGTTTCACTTCGTTTTGAAAATCAGATAAAAAGAGCCGTAGGGAAGTGTTTTGGCGCTGTCGCTCCACGTGTAGTTTATACAACTAAAAATGCATTATCAACCAACTGCAAAGATCGTGTGCCTTCCGCAAATTCTAGCTCTGTAGTTTATCAATTTTCACGCCAGTGCGGGGCTGCTTATGCTGGTCGCACGACTTTGAGGCTGCTTGACAGAATTAAGCAGCATGTACCATCCTTTATTCGCCAAACATCAAGTCCTAAAAGGAAACCACCACCTCGGGTTCCAAAGACCAAAAACAGTCAGTATACATAAAAGCAAGAAAATTTTTGGTATGCAGACAGAAAGAATTCGTTTTCTCACTAGACCTATTCAATTAATATATATTTTCATTGAAGCGTCATATAATAAATTGGATTGGTTATATTTCCTCCATTGGCAAGTTTCTGTGGCCAAACTGAACAAGAACAGAAAGACAACTGCATTGCAAAACCTCCTCCCTTTCGCAGCAATGGGGAACTTTTATAAGATAAATTAACCCCTGCCGCCTCGCCCTTGTCTGTCTTTGGTCATGACATCATATGTTGATGGTTCAGTTGCCGCTATTCTTTAAGTTTTTTGTTAAAAGAAGCACCAGATTGCCATATCCACAGCAATTATTAGCTCATCATATTATGTTTTGTCATTATGTTTCACCTACGCGCCTTGTGCTGGGCACTTATCTTTATGATAAGAATTCATTTTCCGCCTGGCTTGTCCAATGCAAGATTCAGTAGATCGAAAACAGGGTCTAGTCAGGTGACTAATCCTGAAGCCACTCCTTGATGATTCCTTTCATGAGGTGTACGAGTAGAATTAGTTTCCGAGTTCCGTGTTAGAGTATAGGCAATCGTGAACTGATCGAATTTATCTTTATTTAACTGGAGTTTAAAAATATATTGAGTAAAGGAAATTCGGTCTTATTTTTTGAGTACAGTTGGTTTCAAGTTTCTAAACATGAAGGGTCGACCGCAGTCGGAGGCAACATGAATGCTCCTCTTTCTTTAGCTTCTACCACTACAGTGATAGGGGTGGACGCCGCTCCTATCCCAAGTCAAGTTTTGGACTACTTCTCCCAGCATAGCTGGTACTCATTTCACCGACCCCGAAAGGATGGAAGGCTGAGTAAACCTTGGAACCACTGTCTCGAATCGAACTCCGGTCGCTCCATTTAATCTGCAAGTCCAGTACCACTGGAGCGGCGTGCCGATGATGCCGTTCGTGTGCCGCCATGCCGCGCCGTTCCAAATATACGGAGACCTAAAGAAGCCTTTCAGAAGACGAAGCGTTGTCAATGGAATTCTTTATTTGGCATTTTGTCTGATGTGATTCTATAATTCTACCGTAGTTTGTGTGTATCAGATCATCGTTGATATTGCACGAAATAGCGTAAAGATTGTTTACTTAAAAGCTTTTTTCGTATGACACTTCTCAGAGTACAAACGTCAGAATGACCGAAATGGAATGTGTGAAAGAGTATACCCAACCGTTTAGTAAATCACTCGACTTCGTCTTTGCTGGAACTATTGTGCGCTTAGGTCAAGCGTTTATCCAGTACACAAAAGTACTCATGCCCTTCATGGGAGATTTACAGAACCCGTGGATTTGACACCTCTCTGGACAACTGAGAATATGGGAGTAAATGTTGAACCCTGTGAGTGCAAAGTAGATAAACTTAGCTATGTGGAAAGATTGGAAAAGCAGGCTATTGAGACTTCATGCATAAGACATATAAATCATTGGCTGATACCATATTCGTGAAAAAAGGATCCAAGACGATTACCAGAGAACAGGCCATGAAGAAGCTGATGAACACTGAGAGAAGACTTATGAGAGATCCTAAACTGGCTGAAGCATACGATGCACAGATAGAGGAGATGGTAGAAATGCAATTTGCAAGAAAGCTAACTAAAGAAGAAGATAAGGGATATACAGGTCCAATAGTAAGGGCGGCGCTGTCCAGTTGTACAAGAAGTGACACAATACAAGGTGCGGTTAGCTTTCTGTACTGGTAGTTCTTGAATGGATTATTTAAGGTACAAAAATGACCACAATGTTCAAAGAAAGAGATAAAGAACATACATACAAATAACTAACGATAATGTACAATATTATTGTGACAAGAAAGTGTATTGTGGGGAAAATGCATATTCATAATGTATACTATAAGAAAATATAGATGTGTCAAACACCCTTAGCCCTAGTCAATATATAAGCGGCTAACAGTATCAGTTACCTGTGATGCACTTGTAAAATCCTGTCGGTAATTCACGGCGAAATCAACAAGGTTACAAATGTAGTTAGATCTAACAGAATAACAATGGGATTACAACGGTGTTTTCGAAGTTCACCGATGCCATGAAAGTTGTAAGAGGAATCTCAATAGCAAAAGGAACTTTCTGTAGAATCGGGAAACTCCTCTATAATATGGAAAACACAATTGATACAATATTGAGAATCTTAGCTTGTTCCATACACTTTTTTTATAAAAGAATTCAGTTTATACGTAACAAGGGCTCAATCCCCCCAAAAGTTCTGAAACGCGAGGGCTGCATGGGGCTGCTCTAAGAAACCTAACAAATCTCTGAAAGCGGTTGAGACAGTTTGATAATGGGTTATTTCATGAATAGGCTAACCGGGAACAGATGGTATCCTAAATGAAGTGTGAATTTAATAACAGTAGTGTTACTAACTGGCACTCCTTTGTTTGAAATATTTGGCCTTGTCTATGGGCATGCACAGTTAATGGGTGTGTCAATCAAGGCAGAGTATTCCACCCCTTCTATTTGGTACCCGAGAATAAGAAACTGCTAAGAAACTTTGAGGGCTCAAAAGGTCAATATTTCAAGAAAGGTCGAGCGTTGGACGTTGAGGCTGTTTTTATTATTAAAGCAAAAATTGCAAATTTTGAAGTACGGATGTAAACATTTGGCAGTCTTCATGAGTATGGAACATTGTTTGTAAACAACGTTAATGTCTTTCTAAAGGCGTATGCTTCGAATGCGGACCAGTTATGCGACAAAGGACACTATCCTTTAGGCAGCTGGTGACCGAAGGATGTTGTTGCTCACAATCAGAGGACAACAACTAGAGCGTTGAGGCTAGTGTATGCGAACAAATGAACTTGGGAATTTATCCTTATGGGGAAGATGAATAGAAGTAGGGCCTAAAAAAATTGTTGATCTTCCGAGAATTGCAGCCTTTTCTGAAATAGGTAAAAAGTTCGAGATTGTACTGAAAAAGAATATCATAAAACATTTGACAAGAGAGGGATGATACCAGGAAAATACCTACTGAACAAAGATTACGAAGCTGATTCATTTCCCTCGGAAATGATTCAAATAATTCGTGGAAATATCAACTTGCAATGGCCTAAATTAAAAATATTAGACAATGTACCATCTGGATCGTACACTTTCAAATTAGGAAAGCTAGTTAAACCACTATATTAAGTTGGTAAGAATACACCTATTTCAGTCTCTACCTCTTCACACGTCTTGGAACTTTATCTAAAAGCCTTGCATATCTTTTCCGAAGCTCAGCCAATAGTTCCCCTCTTTCGATGCACTCAACTGTGACTTGGCGGATAATCTCATTAAATACAACGTTATAAATGGTCTGTTCTTGCTTCACCAGGTCTAATAGTTCATGGATCTAAAAATTTGAAAAGATAGTTTCAAACTTAGATGCAACGTCTCTCAAAAGCTGTCAAAATCGATATTCTCTCGTTTCGGCAATTATACACATTTATTGTTCAAAAAGTATTTTTACGATTAGCGTTGAGTAACGGATTCAAGATTACTAAACCACTTTCAAATACAACGGTTACAGCAAGCGCCTCGAATGAAAGAAGAAAACTTCTAGCGAACAATTTGTTGGATAAGAGAGGTCTGAGACACGACTTTGGGATGAAAACATACTTGGTATCATATAGCTCAAGCTAGAGCAGGGAACCTTCACGGCTAACTTGCATGATAGTGACGATGATGATGATTGATGATGATGATGATGATGATGATGATGATGATGATGACGATGATGATGATGATGATGATGATGATGATGACGATGATGATGATGATAATTTGCCTCAAAAAGAACTGTAAGTTCTATCAATGTGAGAGAGTTATCTCCACCGGAAGTTAAAGCTATGTCCGGTAGTCGCGTCTTGAGCAATAAATACTGTAACGAGACTATGCTCCTCCTTCATATAACACTCCCTAAGATTTATAACTAACCAATGAAATTCTAACACGACCTAACTCTGGCAACTCTGGCGACTGTGCCGCGGCACAGGGCTCCGCACGTATTATGAAAATTAGGGGGCCCGCACAGCTCATTCAGTACACCCAATGACGCTGAAGGCCCCTCCAATCACTTTATGGCACAGGGCCGCCTCTTGTCAAAAACCAGCACTGGTGTTAATAATTCAAAGTATATCAAGCGGAGCGTCTCACCCTATTACATATTTACCTCGCCAAATGTGTCCCTCCTTTCAAAATATTCGAACACTCCTGCTTTATAATTTACGAAAGATAAGGGAATTGTTCAACATGGAGTTGGTCAAACTGTGCTTTGTAATGATTTTCTTGTGACTTTCCTCTTTCCTGCGTTCAGAATTGTTTACAATGACAAACAAAACTACGCTTTATATATCAGAGTTCTACAAGATCCTGTTTTAAACTTTATCTATAAAATAGATTTTACTACGTGCAGGAAACTCATGTTTCCCAGTGTGAATGATTGAATTGTTTTTATAGCATTGAATAAAAAATTCCTCATTGGAACAAACGATTAATCTTTGCTAAGCGAGGATATTTACACCTCATTTCATGACATACACAATAACATGGTTATTTAAAATGGTAGCGATAGGTGTTTATTTTAGTAAAACATAGCTCATACTAAATGCATTCGTACTCGTATATTGTCTATTTATTATCAACATCTTTCACTGAAGGAGATGCCAGGATTGACTGATTAACGTAAAAGTTAGGGAGCATTGACATATATGACGTACTCACGTTTTCGTCTATTTTGACCCTCTTTCCCTCTTGTAATGTATTGCAATCATTGATCAGACCCCTCTTTGAATTCTGTCGTCATTGGTCAAGTGAAGAGAAAGAACCTTAATCTGCAACTGCATCACAGTGTAAATTACATTGTGAATTAAACTTTCAAATAATATTTTATTGTATTGCCTAGAAACCATTAACTAACGGTTCTTCAATTTCTTAAAAGTCATTCTAAATCCTCTGTTCTAGCTTCACTTGCACTGATTTTATCATATTAAGGTTTTCTCTCTTATAAAAACTCCCTAGGGTACTAATGACGCATACAGTATCACCACACAACATTGAAAATCACTGTCACTTCAAGAAATTTGCACCTTCCAGAAGCATGTTTTGTATGAATACACTTTCCAAATAACTCAAGTAGATGCTTTGGAAGCGATATGCGTGACTCTGTAAAATATGCACCCACCCTCTCCCTAAACACGAAGCTCAACTTGTTTAACATTTCTATTCCATAACAAAAATGTAAAGTAATCAAGAAGATGTCGGATCTAAGGCGCGAAATCAGGTTAGATAAGAGGGACAGTTCCTAAACTTTATTTAAGAACTTCAGGCGCTTTATGGCTTTGTGTTGGTGACTTTATCAATGTAAAATTATCCTCTGCCAAATACAGCCTATTATCATACCTTTTTGACTTACATCATCAATTACGTTACTGCATGTAAATATTCCTCTTTCAGATTGCCTGTGTGTACCAAAGATCCGCATAAACAGCAAGAATCTTTGTAGAGACTCGTAATAACACTTTCCAAGATTTCGAGGGCTGATCGCTCTAGAACTGACTCAAAAGAAATTTTGTTTACAGGAAATTCCCCGTATTTTATGGGAAAGTGTTATCATGTTAAGGTGGTCATAATCGACACAGAAAATGTAATATTATATTTTATTGGTGTGTCGTGAACTTGTTTTCTCAAGTGCTTTCATTAGTGGCACGCATTCTTAAGATTGTCTAAATCCTAAAGGTTGGTTTTTAGAAAGGCAGAAGCGTTAATTTGAAGCTCTACTGTGAGATACGTAACGAATGTAATTTACCTTGCGGGTCACAGTTTCAATTAGTCTTCATTCTATTACCACGTGATACGCCTTGTTATCTCGTTATCTGGTCTGTCTAAAGATCTATCGGGCCATGACCAATTAAGTACCCGAGAGTGCTTAAAAGTAACATAGTAACCCCATGCCTCAATATACAAAACAGTTTGATTCTGTGCCTTTTGGAACATGAGTCCATTACTGATGTACGTCATCGGGCCACAAGCCTTAGTGTACACTGTATCTTGTTTACACCTAAAAGTCACTGCGGCACGTGAAGAGACGTCCAATAAAGGCCAATCGGGTGGAGAAACTAGATGATAGATTTTGAGAAAGTTATATACATTTGGATGATTTGAAACAGCCCAAGCGACGATGATGACGAGTTTATTGAAGAGGCGACCAACAATGGCAAATGTTTGCAATAAGTTTCGTAACAGCGTTGTCTCCTCGCACGTTTGACTACAGTGAGGTTCTAATGTGATCAATGTGGCTTAAGGTTGTATCCGTGTAGTAAGTGATCATTTTCGTATTCTGTTGGTTTTACTTCAGCGAATTTCTGGTCAACGTAGATTTTGAATAAACAATAAGATATTTGTTTTGCATATAAGTTTTTTAATTTGCTCATTGGGAAACTTTACGGTAATTTTTGAGCTTCTACATTTCGTTGAAATTGCTTGACCACTGTGCACAAACCTCTAGGTCTATCCACGAAGAAACGTTTACCTGACACGCAGTGGTCCGCTCGTCACGATGCTGTAGATGCCCTTCGAATGGCGTACATGCACGTAAATGCAGCAATTCTTACTGCTGTTAGCACTTGCATTCAATTTAATAGAGGAAACGCTGCTTATGGTCGTTTCAAATGTGAATAAAAGACTTTAGCTCGTACAATCTACCTTCGTACTGATACCTCTCGGTACCAACTATGGTCTTAAGCAACCGTGATCTCCTTTATTACTTTCCCAGCTGTTGCATCTCTCTAAAAATACGTTATAAAATTTCAATTTTTCCTGCACAGGAAGATGCTCCTTATCAACGAAATATCAATTAAGGAAATCTAACTCGACATTAAAACGATGACCTCAAAACTCCTTACGACTTGCCATCTGGTTTGTAGGTTCTAGTATCCTATCAGGTATTTGTCAGTGGAGTTATGGGATTTTTCAAACTGTAGCAACCTCTCCTCCGCTGTAAGGTCTGAATCCCTTGTCCAATTTCAGTTATTACTTTCTTCTCCACTGTTAGTTTTAACTCCTATCCCCATTATTTGTATTCACCCCACGCTGCACTCTCAGTTGACATGCACTTCTCCGGAGAATACGACTGAGGTGTGAAGACAGAATCTTCTCCAAACTTGGGTGGAAAGTTGATAAATTGCATTCTCAAATTAAGTAAAATTATGTCATACTAGAGCTACCGGTAATTTTCCAGGGTGCGACTAGAGAAATAAAAGTGTGTTAACATCGGAGGTCACCTAGCTCAGTTGGTAGAGCGCACGCCTCGAAAGCGTGGGTCAAGAGTTCGATTTCCAGTGGTGAAATCCTTTTCTATTTCTCTAGTGTTCTTTTCAAAACTACCTTAGAAATGTAAATTTTCAGTGTGTGTAATTGCAGAATCTTTAGACTGCCCAGCCTGATCTCAACACAAATTATAGAGTACTATAAAAAATCTGAGTTTTCCGATACCGCTTTGCTCAATCTATCAAAAACCTTGGCGACCGTGCAAAACAGGGTTGGCCATCCCTGTGCTAAAAAGGGGTAAACTGGAGGCATCTATAAATTCCACTACATTATCAGTTTCCGTAATAGCAAATAGATTCAGTACACTATGTCTATCTGTTTATAATTACAGCTACTTCTTATTACAACAAAGGAGTCCAAGTAATTTATTCAAATTGACATCCATATTTTACTGTTCTGACTGTTCTGTACTGACAGGTCTAGTTACTTTTATGGAAAGTGCAAAGAGAACAAATATTTCATTAAGTCTACTAGAAAGGAACGAGAAATTGTATAATTCCTATCTTTTTAAAGCTTACGGTGATGATGCAGATCAATGGCGATACAGACGTTAATCATCTTCATCTTCATCATCACCCCCATCATCATCTCCATCATTAGCATAATCAGCGCCATGAGCATAATTATCAGTAGCACTAGCAGTAATTCCTCTTGAAACGTAACAATTTAGAAATGAAAAAAATTGTTAATAGTTGAAGCTAAATGCAGAGTCGAGTGAAAATTGCAAATGTATTTTTCATCAGATGTACCAGGTTGAGTAAGTTGCAAAAACTCTACCCGCCCGGTAGGATGTTTGAAAGAGACGTTCTGTTGGATCATTTGGAGGAATTTGTAAGTAAACGTGTTTTCTCGATGCATTCCTCCTTCTCTCTGCGTGTGCCATCATTGATAGAGTGTTCTTACGTTGTTAAAGCCTTTGTATAGCTACCATTATAGTCATCGCACAACATTGCATTCGTACTACATAAATCCTGCATGTTTTCATTTGAAATGATGAGAAAGGTTGTTGATTCTAAAAGAGACTAGAGAAACAAAAATACGTCACTTCAAGAATGGTGACATGTTTTTTTTCTTTCCGTATTGATTGTCCTAAGTTCTCATTTATTGTGATAATAAGGATGGTTTCTCTAGCGACTAAAGAAGACCATTAATATTTTTGATAGTGCACATCCTTCATCACATCAGTCAATATGATCTGTAGCAGATAGTGTCCTCCTCTTATTCAACTTATGCTTCCTTAGAACACTTTTCTACATATCAAGTTTTATTATTTTTATCTCGTTTGGATCTTGATTAATGTCCTTCAAAATTTTTTCAAGTGCCATTATTATTGTTATTGATATTATTACTTATCTTCTTCTTCTTCTTTGTCTTATTATTATTATTATTATTATTATTATTATTCAGACCTTTTGTCATGGTAAGAGATGTGTACCGTATCCATTCCAATATACCTTATTGTAAGTGATTACTGGGATTGTACGATAATCAAGACATGAATAGATTGAAGTTTAAAAAATTATTATTATTATTATTATTATTATTATTATTATTATTATTATGAGTTTATTTACTTATTTTATCTGTTTATTACAATCTTTTGCCGGATGTTTGCCTATAACCTAGGGCAAAAGAAGGATAAAGTGTGCTACCGGGCAGAGAAGCAAGCCATGAAGCAGGCTCAACTGCCCAGTAGGACCGCCTCTCGCTGATTATGGAAACCATCTGTCATCAATGAGAACAGATACTACATCTATTCCTTGCCAAAAGGCCGAGAAGCGAACTTTATTGCCCCCCAAGGTATTTTTAGTTGGATTATCATGATAATCGTAGACTATCAGCAGAGCAATGAAGAAAGGATTGGAGGCTGCAGAAATGTGGTCCCTCAGATGCATGTTAAGGATACCGTAGGTAGATAGAGTTACAAACACGCAGCTGGTGCTCAGAGGGTGGGGACGACGAGAGCTCTAGTGAAAACGATACACCAAAGACAGGCTAGCTCCTTTGGACACGTTATGAGGAAAAAGAAGTTAGAGTAGCTGACGACAACTGGAAAGATAGAAGGGAAAGAAGCAAGAGGAAGGCAGCGAGTAACATACGTGGAAGAAATGGCCGAGGCCATGAGAAACAACCAGGAGAGACGTTTTGCAAAGGACTGAGGAAACGAAGGGGTGGCATTACATGACAGCCAACGTCAATGGTTGGCACGGCACCCGACGGCGACGACGATCATGATAATTATTGGACATGACAGACATACCATCGGTTGTACGATTCAAGTGCTACTTTCTGGACCCTGTCAATAGTTGAATGTAGCATCACTTTAGATGCGTTAGTTTTACGAAAAAATTTTATATGTTTTGTAAACTGTAAAATTCAAAAATATGTTTCTAAGGACTTTACAGCGCCTAGAGCTCACTACAGTTACTGCGATAGAAGTGCCTTGCGACTGTGATACCTTCAAACTGCACTGTCACTTCCTAGACTGATTTACTGCCAATACCTAGTTCTCCTTTCACTGCACCGGAGACTTTCTCGCGGAGATGAGGAAACATTCCTGACACTGGTCAAATCAAATTTTTGACATAATGGATTGGGTAACGTTTGAATAAGCCACAAAGGTCGCATCGAACTCGCAAAAAATCTATTAGTTTTGTTTCAAACCAAAAGCATTTTAGGTGATAACCTAGATGTGAAGGCGTAGTAGGGGCGCATTTAATTTTCAGCACGCTGCAGCTTCAAAAATTGTGCTCAAAATTAACACGAAAAAAGTTCTACCACCGCAGTAAGTCTGTGGTCTCAAGATTTTTAAGGACGGCCCTCCAGATCTTGTGATGCCTATGATCATATTGTTTTAAGCCAAAAACAATAAAAACACTGAGATTTGCTGCCCCCTCCTCCCTTCCTTACTGTAATAAATGTATCCCAATATTAACAAATTATTATGGGGTTGTGCCTTGACGGTCACCCTGAAGTAGACCTTCGCCTTCGTCTCCTTCAAATGTTATGACCCACCTTCGGTGCCCGGTACTTAGGGAGGGCCCGTAGTCATACATACCTATATCCTGCTGAAATAAACGTTGAACAATAAAGTGACTAAATAATGTACTACGCCTTTTGTATGTAGAAAGCTTAATGCCTAACATGATATTAGTTTCAGTTACACCTAAAACTTGAACTCTCTCTTCCTTGAGTTTTATTTGCTCTAATGGCCGTTTCTATAATGATGTGCCGCCCTAAGGTAGAGCGTTAGACACTAGGGTTTAAAAACTTTACGAAAATCCATGTCTTACGACCTGAGTCTTACGACCTTAGTTCCTTTTTTCGTTTTTGTGCTAAATCTTTTGTTAATACCTCTATAAAGGGACCATTATGAACGGTAGTAAACATCCAAATTCTCACTTCTGCTGCGCGGCTCCTGACTGACCAAAACTTATTATGGACTTTGTTTACTTCTATGTGCATAGGCGGGTCAACTGTTGAGCAGAGAAAGACTATTTGGACATCGTACAAACCCTTTGAAAGTTTATGAAGTGGAGATTAAGCGACTGTTTCTACTCGAGAGGCATAACTTCGTACGGATTACCGAATATCAAAGGGTCCATCTACAACACGCTATTCGCAAGAGTTCAGCACTAACTCCTTTGCAACAGTCTTGTATCGAAATGCGATATTTTACAACAGGTTGCACGCAAATATCATTACGTGCCCAGCTTAATGTTGATCAAAGCAGCGTTAGTCGAGTTGTGTGGGAAATAGCGATGAACATCATTGCTCGATAACGTGACGCTCTTGTTATGCGTAAGAACAGAACGAAGGCAGGATTGTTCAATAAACATGGCCTATCTATCATCATTGGATGTATAGACTGTGCTCATATAAAGATTTTAATTAAAATGTCTAGTTTAATAGACGCCCAGGCATTTAAACGAGCTTCACGTCAGTTTCGTGTTGTCCTTCGATAAAATGATATCCCTTTGAGTTACAATTTCTCACTGGCATAAGACCTTTGTGTGGCTATCCATCGTTGTCACAACAAACGCTAATGATTGCTAATGTTTGCTAATGTTTGCTAATGATAAAAATCTCGTTCTCGGGTTCCCAAAGCAGTTCTAACTTTAATTTGCTTGTTTTCAACTATAGTGTACATATTGAAGTGGTATGACGTTAGTTAGTGGCATTATTTGTGGGGCAAAGTGTATTTTCCTGTTGTGTCCAGTTCGACATAGAATGTCTTTATAGCTATTTTTTCTGTATGTGTGTGTTTATATTTTATCATCGTTTTCATTATTTTTAAATTTCTTCGGACTAGACACCCTTTGCATATCAATCCTACTGTCCCATGTACTACACCAGGTGACAACAGCAGGAAATGTTTTTGTAAAGAGATCACCAATAAAGGCATTGAGATTAAAATTAGTATAAGTATTAGTATTAGTATTTTCACGCTATCTTCTGACAGTGGTGTACAAGATCATGGATTCCATCTTTCCCTACTCCCGAATTTGATTTTCATATGGATCCACCTTCGTATAAAGAAATAACTAAATCAAGAAGAGCTATGAAAATGATGGGGAGCCCATGCCCACTTGATCAAATCTCTTTTATTCATTTCTATCGGCCTTCTTTCATCACTGCCGTCATATGCGAAGTCTGGAAAACACGGACTGTACCTGAGATATGGAAAGGTGCTGTTACTGATCTCATGTACAAAAAAAGATCTGCCAATTTACTGGAAAATTTTTGTCCTATCACTCTTGAATCTATTTCTTTGAAGATACTAACTTCCGTAATTCGTAATCATTTATATAATTATATACCTCAAACGTAACCATTCAATAGAAACAACAATTCAAAAAGGATTTATTAAGGACGTTCCGTCAGCCATAGAATCTCGAGTGACATCCGATCTAACATCCCAAGGTTTTATTGTCCTGACAGAAGGCCCTGACAGAACAATATTTTAAGGAACACTTAATGAGCTGGCAAAAAGCAGTCAACTGCCTTCCCAAAACATCTACAGATTTACTTGCAGGTATCTTAATAATACTCTTCCTACTCTTAAAAATCTTCATCTCTGGAAGAAGTCTAGTAGTAATCTTTGCCCCCCCCCCTCCCCCAAATGTTTGTTATTGACTCTGTTCTACTAGTAATACACAATATAATATTAACTAATCCATACCTTCTACTTCAGGATCAATCTCATTGTTACCATCTGCTTGGTCAACTTGTAATGGTATGGTTTCATCTTCCATCTCCTCATCTAATATAAATCACAAAAGGTTTTCTAATTGATAGTTTGCTGAAGTAATCCAGAATCTATAACTTGCTGACAGAAGCACTCATTGTTACCTGTATCGAATCGACAAGTGTGTTTGAGTAACAGAACGAACATCACGATGATAGTATTTCATGTGCATATAGTCTGAGTAAACAATAGTTGTACAAAAAGACTAGGTAATGCCTGTTGCATCCTCAGGGTAGTTCATGACAGTAACATGTTTAGTCTCTGTCCTGGTTGTAATCTAGTTGCAATGCAAAGTCCAGTGTTCACATAGCTAGCTTTCTGATTGGATCTGATCTTAAAAATGTCCACCTTCTCAGGTTCGGTCCGTGTGACTGCCTTTCCGTAACATATCCTCTTAGGTGAATTTGAAGGACAAGCTGATCATTTCTTACAATGGCAATCAAGCAAGATGGAAAGCGACCACCTTGTCCTAAGAAAAAAGTACAAACGCGAAGCCATGGTGGAATTCGATAGCCAGGGAGTGCCTCAATCTTCGATCGCTACAGTTTTGAAATTGCTAATCAAAGCCAACGAGAAACAAATGTTTTTTAAATTGTTTAATGGTGTGTAATCAACCCTACGTAACAGTTTTCTTTGGCTTGTCTTGGTCATAATGCTAAGATACTTTGGTTTTCTGTTTCCTCGATTAACCTAAGATTTCTTTCATGACAAAAACCAAAAAAATTGCAATTG
This sequence comes from Alatinidae sp. Z8VKAUB7J3, assembly GCA_010016025.2. Classification (NCBI taxonomy): domain Eukaryota; kingdom Metazoa; phylum Cnidaria; class Cubozoa; order Carybdeida; family Alatinidae; species Alatinidae sp. Z8VKAUB7J3. Next base: position 198,189,242 of record JAAAKM020073195.1, on the reverse strand, counting down.
AGAGACTCAAACTTCCCGTCTTTCTTATCTCATTGCATAAGTGAATTGAAGTACACAAGTGATCCAACGTTTAAATGCCCGTAAGAAATTATCTGGGGAGGCAAACGTGGGCATGTTTTACCTATTGGGCGGGCACAGCTCCCCCCTCCCCCCCTTGGCTGCGTGCCTGACCTACTTCAACGATTCTGAAAGAAGGTCTGTACTATCCCTTTGGAGCGTTTAGCCATTTGGGGAACTCAAACATTTGTATGGGGAAATAACAGTCAGACAAAGAATGTGGAATGTTTGCACTGGCACAAGCATGGCTGTCATGATTTTACACTATCAATTGGTTTAGTTTAGGGTACCATCAAAAGCGCCTTTTCCTGTTTGCTTGTGGCTCTGGAAGCCTTATTTACAATAACAAATCTAAAAGTTTTTCCTCTGTCGCTTTGATACACACAGATTTCTATCACATAAGTGACAAAATACACGTCACTAGCACACATGCTACTTCTCCACATCGTAGTTCGCTAATCTCTCACACTAAAATATCCCCCTTTACCTCAGACAATATGTATGACCAGTGTCTAACATTTAGTGACAAAGTTGGCAAACAAATAGTAAAATTAGTCAAAGCAAGTAATATAGAGGCCTTAGATTATCTCCAAAAGCTGCCCACTACATGTGTCTTGATGGCTAAGGCAAAATCCAGGATGACAACTACCCCTTGTCTCTCGTGCAGATACCCACTTTTCAAGCTGTGTCGATGAAAGTTTCCAGAACTCAATCTGTGGAAGCAGGGATCTTTGACATATGGATTGGTAACTCCAGATCGAGACAATAGATTTCCTTGTTCTGAACAAGTCCGATGTTAAGCAGTAAGCAATCAAGGAACGAATCTTGTTTTTTCATTTATCGATTCTTTGTAGTGTCTTTCGTAAATGAAAAGGGGGAGGGGGCGTCAACGTGCCTAGAAGGAGAGGAAGAGCATGAAGAGCCATAGGTGTCAGGCAGGAGTGGCCAAAGTAAGATTAGACAACCTGGAGTAGACTTAATAAAATAATATGACGAGTAGTGTAAAGACTAAATGAACTAAACGAAGCTGATTTTTGGAAAGTCCTCTGGGTTGCAGTCAAATAAATGTATCTCGTAATATCAAAGAAGAATAGAGAGGATTCGGTACGAACTTTGTAAAAACAGTATGATTTCTTAGGAATTTCTATTAAAGTCATTAAATAATCGGCAAAGTGTACGAGGTTTCTTTTTAGCTCTATATCCCCAGCTGTAGACCTACTGTGCATTGCTTACTGCTTCCAATGACCTCAGGAAATTGAAAGATGTATAGGTCACTGACAAATATCTTAAAAGAAATCTCAAAAAAGAAGACTTAAATATCGAAAAAAATGTCCGACTCATTAAATACTTCCTTGTGTTCGCTAAAAAGTTTGCTCAATGTTCCTTTTCCAGTGGAGCAGACTTTAGGTTTTCAATATTGAGCCTACACTTTCCGTCTTTGTGTTTTCTCTTAAGAAATTGAACAGTTTTGCTACCATTCGAGAGGTTTCGTCACAGTTTCAAACCGATAAGATTAGAAGATATTCATGGGCCACCATTCAATGTAAATAATATAATCACTATTGTATTTCAGTAATGAATCATCGCAGCTTTTCAAGGAGGCGAAATGACAAAGAATGTAAAGAATTTCTAGGTCAAGATGAGTCTGGTTTAAGGAAACATATGGGAAAGAGCGGGAGAAAGGTGGCGATTCATTACTCTTTACCAATAAAATCGCCGGTTCTTTCGGGCCAAAAAGACAGAGTCTGACAACCGCCAATTTCAGTTTACGTCAAAAATTCGTGATCCCATTTCGAATCCAAGAGTTGAAAGCCGCACGACTCTACTGTTCATTAATTCTACTAGGCTTCGCCCGGCTCAAAAGGATCCCCGCTGTCTTCTTACGAACACTTACAATTCTTTCGAACTTGCGTGCGACTGTTCGGGATTATTCCATTTTCACACTACAACGTATGATCTTCGTTGACCTAGAGCCAAAGTGCAAAAAGACGGTTCGAACACCCCCGAGGGCGTTGGAAAACTTCAAGCGGGTATAAGAAACGGGATGTTAGAGATGCATTGTAAACTTTAAATCAAAAATTTGGGTTGTTTTTAAACGCTTCCTTACGGCCTTCAGCTATTTACTGTCCTGCAATACAAGCCGAAAGATTACTTTAAAGGAAGAAACTGTCGCGAAAAGTCGCGAATGGTTTGATTTTTTTTGTGTGTTAACTGTCGCGAACGCTGGAAAATTTCATTGTCGCGGGAATTAACTGTCGCGAATTGCTGGGCAAGTAACTTTTTTGGTCTCTTCTCTCCGCAAATGCCGAACCTTAAACAAAACCAAATAATAATTCGAAAATTAAAAGTATGTCGCGAGATTTCTCTTGCGACAGTTTCTTCCCGCGACAGTTTCTTCCTTTAAAGTAATAGTTGTTCTCATTGATGACACGTTCTTTCTATAATTCGCGGGAGGCCCGTTCTACTGGGTGGTTGAGCCAGCCTCATGGCTTGCTTCTCTGCGTGGTAGCCTAAACCGAGGGGCGTTTTTTTTGTACTTTTTTTCAGGCTCTTCCACATCCTTGGGTTGTATCAGAGGATGCTCACGTTGATTTATACGGCTGCATGGAACATTTTCATAAATACATGGTACCTGGTGATTATTTCATAATTGAAGATACATGTCCTGATACTCCGCTGGTGTCTGGCCAAGGATTGATTGGTGACGACTACAAACGTTGGGGATATAAAAAACTAAATATTCTCCAAGATTTCATGAAAAAATATGGCCGTCACTACAAAGTAGACTGTTTTTATACCGACTTCTACGGGTAAGTTTGTGATTAGTTACTTTGAATTCTGAAATTAGTTCAACAAAACTTTTAGCATTATCTTTCTTCTTATAAAGTCTTATATATCTCCATAACTTCAGTCTGTTTAACACTTTTAACACTTCCTTCAGAGCTTTCTCTTTCATTTTCCACTGGCTCAACATCATAATATTTTCTTGTTATTCTCTTTGCTATGCTCCTTTTCTTACTCAGCCCCCCAATGAACTTTGCACAGTTTGCCTGGTTACGCAGATATAAAGGAGCAGCTTTTATAATAAAGCTATGTACCTTATTCCTTTCAAATGTCGCCTCCCTTTGATGTTAGCCCCCAGAGGGCCGTATCAATTTTTAAAGTTTAGGAGGAGGGCAAAATTAATGGCAATCAGGTAGGCAAATGCATAGATAAATTGGCATTGTGAAGAAGGTAGGCATGTCTACTTCAATAGCACAGATAATAAAATTACAAAGGAGGCTGGTAGAGTTTTTAAGGGATGCGATTGTTTCAACGGTCATGTCAGCCGGAATTTCTTTTCTGCCGAGGAAAAACGTGCCGCGGTAATTTCCGGGATTCCTTGCCTTCACTGCTTTTCTCCTCGCAAGATAACTACTGCCGATACATAGTTTGAATTTACTTTCTACAGAGCATCAGATCTCCAATTGAGTATCATAGCCACCTCGGTACCACGATCCACATTTATAAGCACGATGCATAAACACGATTTCAGAGACCACGTCTCGATGGAATATCAAAGAACTCCTCGTTGAGTTTACTAAGTTTCCTACATTTTTGTTGTGATTTCTTCAATAGCATCATCCCTTTTTAAAGTTGCTGTTTACGACAATGGAACTGGAGTCCGCGGGAGCCTCTTGATGAAGAACCTACTCGAAACTTTCCCGATTCCACAAAAATTCGAAACTATTGGTTTCATCAACAACCCAAATGCACTCTATGTTACTGACCTGCTTACAGAGGGAAACTCAATCAAGTACAATAACAGAGCTGCAGAAAATTTTTTACGTTCAATGAGTTTTCCTGGGACTTTGGGTTTAAATATTGAAGAGTTAAAGTGCTGACTGCAAAGGTGAGAATCAATCTGTTTGCAACCATCCATGAATGTGAGACTACGTTTTCTTCACTACCTGTAGCCAAAGCCTAAAACAAGCTAGCTGATATGAGGGCTACACAGTATTTTAAAACCACAGCTTATCAAATGAGAGATTTTATTAAAGGTAAAACAAGTGCATTCATTGTAATAGAATGTTCTGTAGAGATGACAATCTTATTCTCCTAGAAAAGTTGTTACATCGTGGTCAGTTGTAAATTCTGTGATGGTCCCGACTAACGAAAATTATTAAAGATATACCCAGTTAAAATTTTTGGAAATGTTCGAGAACCACTGGTTTGTCATGTAAAGTTTCCTACTTGAGAACACCAAAAATGAAAAGAAACAGCAAAAACCAAACTGCTTAACAACTTTCAAGCTATGGTGTGTCACTAAGTTAACTTTCATTTGCGGAATTTACCAAAGGCCCTACTTTAGTCAACAAGAATATTTCCGCTTAATAACAAATAATATTTAAAGTATACAGACAGAAATTGCCACCACAATCTAATGATAACTAGGGCAGTGAAAAAACCGTTCTTAATTAGGTTGCATCATCATAACCGAAAACGAGGCTAACTAGGCAAAGATGTAAACAAAAGCAATGCTTTTAACAAACATTTCACAAGAAAATGGCCGGTAAGTAGACATTAAAAGCGCAAATAACATATCAAACTTTAATTTATGTTTGGTAAATGATGAATTTTGCACTTAAGTAATCTCATTCTATCCCAAAATTTGAGAACTTCAACATAGTTACGAGAAACGGTGTCGTTTTCAACCAAAGATTTGTCTCCTCTTCCAAACTTGAGTTAGCAAAAGAACTTGTACAATCTGAAAAAAATTTCTACAGATTAAAGGAGCAGTATATACAAAAGTCTTTATTTTATGCTTTCCCTGTGGCCTCCAAGGGGGAGGCTATTGAGCCATGCCCCACATTAGGAACCCTGACCTATAAGAGACGTTCAAAATGTTGGGCAAATCGGAATAATAATTATGAAAAAAACAGCCCTCGTCCTACATCTCAAGGAAATGTATATATCCCTATTATATAATCATATTCTCCTTAAATATGAGGTAAGGGGAGGGGTGAGAGCTGGGAACGAACATCTTGGGGGTGACATGACCCCCGTTAAAGAATCCTACGTACAACAATGCATATTCCTATAGCTCCAACTGCGCCAACAAAAGAAAAGTTTACTAAGGATGAATCGAACAGACTAGAATCGAATAGGATCGAGGAAGAGCAGAATATATTCACACTCATATTCATTGTAGAAACTATTCAACAGAAGGATTAGGATATATCTCAGAACAAGCGTATTGGTATTTGTATCGGGAATTGTATCGTTATCAAGTCGAAGCAAAATATACAGTCCATATAGAACAAGTGGATTCTTGAATTATTTCTCTAAATATCAACATCACCGGATCAGGCTGTTCAAGCTCGATTTTTTTTAACTAACCCCTTGCCTAGTCTTGGTCAGTGCAAAGCTGTTATGCAATCTTGATGGAAGGATCGTAATAGCATAGTTAACTGTATTTCGCAAACGTGAAATAATTTTGAGATAACAATGCTAGGCTAACTGCAAGATTCTTCCTTCTAAATAAGGTATTGCTCACAAAAAGCAATTAAAATTTCCACGGACGCAAAGCACTTCACACTGTGTTAAATTTCATTTTCTTTTAATATCAAATACTTATATTGTCATTTCGAGCTCATATTCGCAATATGAGACTGATCGCAATAGATCAGCGAGTAAATGTTTTCAGTAACAAGGAGTGCTTCTGAAGAGTATCTTCTACCTGAAGGTCATCAGCTTGTACGTTACCAAACAGATATCTCTGATCGGTCAATTGAATCTTTCTTGTTTTTAGAGTGGTTGACAAGTCGCAACTTGGAAACTCTGTCTTTAAAAGGAAGGAAGCTTGCGATGCAACGGCTGGGCTTAAAGATGAAACATAGCTTTAGTTTAAAAGAAGAAAATTATATCAACATGTCTCTTTCTTTGAAGATCCTTAGCCTGGCTGTTATTTCTATACGCAGAATACGTTTTCCGCCCGGCATTTCACTACCAAGCTTTGCACATGCCCTCTAAAGTCATTGAAAGTGGTTTATGATTGTCATTGTCTTTATCTTAATTCATATCCAGTATTGACATTACACTCTCTCTATTTTTAAAGGGGTGAAAACCTTTAGTTGATAAGATTTGATCTTTCTCTCATCAGACAGTTTTTGCTCCTGTAACTTTCATCATGTTCATACTTATTTTAATGTTTTATTATTTAGGACGATTAGTAACTTCACTTTGCCAAGTACCCTGGATCCTGCCATAGAGGAAGAGAGTTTAATGACACCTCTAGTGGAGGTATCCAGCGTCAGTGGCTGTGTCAGTGCAAGTGCCACTGCGTCTACAATATCGACATCCTCAACTGGACAGAAAAGAAAGAGTGGGACAGACAATGTCGATAGATGTATCATGGAATATTTGAGAGAAAAAAAAGCAAGACATGATAAGGAAGATGATGTTGGACAATTTTTTAAATCTTTAGCTGCAACAGTTAGAAAACTGCCAGATATGGGCCAGGCACAATTAAAAATGGACATTTATAAGCTGGTTTTTGAAGCGGAAATGAAGTATTTATCTGAGTAAGTTTCTTGGGTGCCTTCCTTTTGTCAATAGATTATTCTATACTTCCAAACATTAATTCTTAGTTTGTCATTGCTGTTAAAATCTTGTACTTTGAAAAAAAATATAAGAGGATTTTTTTGTTAAGTTGTGCTGTCTTCTAAGACTCAGTTAATTAAAATGTCTACTGTCTAGCAAATCTGGTCCAGATGGTGCAATCGTTAAATTTAGTGGGGGTTAAGTAATAGAGTTGTGGATTCAAATAGAGATATATAATACTATCAAGAGCACACTTTTGTTTTCTAAAGTCAAATTCCTACTTTAAATGACAGAAAATGCTTAAATTTTATGAACTTATTTTCTGTCAAATAGAATTTCCCACGGTAAGTACCTTTTTACTTGCAACAAGAAGACTTTATTACACTTAAACTTTAACAGTTCATCTTTATTCTGCTTTCCCGCTGTAATATGGCTCTAAGTGTGGTACAGGGATTTGAAATTTAAGCAACCAATTGAGCAACTTCAGTACTATCTTTAGCCAGAAACTTTTAAGTAATCTGACTTCTAGTCAAAATCCTAATTTGCTTATTTTAAAAAATCGTGTAATGGATTTGGGAGACCTTGGCTGGTGTCAAATTCTACTCTACCTTTTCCACCCCATGTAGGCTTATTCAAATGATTCCGTTTGTCTTTAATATCATGAATTCCCGCCTGTTCAAACTTCATGTTCATTAGGTACCCAAGAGTGCTTATGTAACGATAGTAGCATAAGACATTATTACTTCACTCGTCGTATATTTTGATCAATGGTGCCTTTCCCCCCCACACACACCCCGCGTCCCCCAATGTCTTACACACAGACAGTGAAAACTGGACGCGTCAAGGTTGCAGCAATTCACAGCATTTTGACGTCACTTGTCCCTGGAATTGTGCTTGGAATTTGCTCGTCCAATCCTCGTGACATTTTCATCCTGTTGTAACACTGGACAACGTAAGACCATTGACTTTGAATGGCAAAGCAATCAATTTAAATAGAAGTCGCATCAGCGTCTACTCTGTGCCAGGGCTTGTTCACGTCCTTTCAATTGTTTACTATGCGTCACACTGAAATAATGACGTCAAATCACCGATCGTTAGAGAACAGTCTTCCGAATTTCTAAGAATCAAAATTTAAATGAGCAGAAGACAATAACCTGTAAGATGATTGCAACCATTTTTCGATGTATTTTCCTGTTTTCGAACAGTCCCATAGAATATTTTCAGCTACCTGAAATTTTTACAAGTTTTTTGCCAGAAAGAATCGTTTCAGATCGCCCTAGAGACCAGATTGACAAGCTGGTATAATTAACCTGCTATTTCCGCCAATGAATAAGTGCTATTTGAAGGGTTTTTGACAATCGACGGTCTCTAGAGAATTGAGAGACAGAAGGCTACCCTAACTTCAATTTTGAAGCTCGATGTTTTCAAGTTCACTTAATCACGGCCTTAAACGAATCGAACGCGAAAACACAAGTTCAGGAGCACAGAAGACATTCGTCTAGCTGTCGTACTCGTGAAAAAGGGCCTATAGAAGGGTAACTGGACATTTTTGTCATCAATAATTCATTTCACAATGCGTCACTTCTTATGTGACAAATTTGACTAAATTTGGAACGTCAGCTATTGAGGCTGCTTTGAATGGTAAAACATTAAATAGTGCGACTATATTAAAAAGATATCACAAAAAAGAAGATCCTGTGTATAATTGTACGTTTGATACAAAAGCCAAGGCGGTTTTAAGGAAGAACAGAGGCGGCACTTGCCCCGGGCACAGAAATTTTAGAGGCGCAAAATTTCAAAAAAATAATCGGTACTTGACGGCTATTGAAAACGCACTGAAGAGTTACACTGTGCACTGTAAGACAAAAGCCGATTTCTCTGATATTCCAATTAAATATACCAAAATATGACGAAAATACAATACTTTATTAACTGGATAATGGGAAAGTTAGGTTAGTTTAGGTTTTCATAATTTTGTTTCTAAAGTATTATTTCAGCATGTGGATGACTGGGAACTAATGTGGCGACTAGAGAAATAAAAGTATGTTACCATCGGAGGTCACCTAACTCAGTTGGTAGAGCGCACGCCGCGAAAGCGTGGGCCACGGATTCGATCGCCGACAGTGACATATTTTCTATTTGTCTAGTGTTCTTTTCAAAACTAAGATATCTGATACTTAGGTGACTGCAGTAATGATAATTATAAAAGCGCAAGAAGCACATTTCACAGCGAAATCTTCGATTGTGTTGGTTTTTAATTTTTGCTTGAACCTCTCTCAGTTTCACAAATACAGCGCTTCATCAATCACGTGTCAAGCTCACGTGGGACGAAACAGATCCAAAGAGAATACAATTGATGACGAAAGCTTTCAATAAAGAAGAACTAGAAGACAACGATTATAGAGCGTATATTGCGTCATCATCTTCAGAAGACGATGATGATGTGGCGGAAGGAGCAAAGGACAAGGACAATAATAAAGATGAAGATGATGAGGAGAGCAGGATAAACAAGTATCGGGTAATGTTAACATACTTTATAAATTATGATCGCTGGAGGATTTTAGGTTGAATTCAAGATGATTCAGATTAAATCATTGACAGTCTAACACAAAACTAATTTGAATATTGCGTTGAGTAACGGATTCATTTTGCTAAACGTTTTCGCCATACGCAATATTCAAGTTTTGTACCACAAACCAACTTTGTAAAAAACTAATTAGTATGTTAGATTTTAACAATTCTTTGTTACTTGATTAGCTAATTTTTGGGCTGGTTAGTAGGCATATTGATAGAGGGAGGTAGGTAGGTAGGTAGGTAGGTAGGTAGGTAGGTAGGTAGGTAGGTAGGTAGGTAGGTAGGTAGGTACGAAACGTTGTCAGTGAAGTCTCCACATTTGGCGTTTTACTTACCATAACTTGTCGGTGGACTATTCACCTTTCGTTCACCATTGACCATCCATGATTGCCAATTTTGAGTCAAATGCCCTACCAAGATTTTGCATATTAGTACTGCCAGAAGAACGGAATGATTGAGTCCTAAAATAGATTATTACGGAAAAGAATTATCGTTCCTTCCTCACTAGCTACAGGCCTCGATATCCTTGTAATAATATTGGAATTGTCTGAACATAACAAAGTAAGGACTTTTATTCTTATTGATGGGATCATGGGTAAAAGGCGCGGGAGGTCACGGTGCAAAATTTTCAATTCAATTGACATCGCGACCTGTATTATGATACTACTGTGCACAGAAGTAAATATCGTGACCTACAACTGTCTTTAGGTCTCATGCAAGGACTATGTATTTATTTTCATAGAATTGTGGATTAAATCGTGGACAATAAAGGACAGAACGTTAGGGTTAAGGACGTTTTAAGGCGTGACCTAAACAAAGCGTACGATGGTACTAATGTATTGTACACTCTGGGACCCTAAACATATTTTTGAGAGAAACTCCTAAAACGGAGATGTTGTACGTTTAATTTATTCGGTGGATTATCCCTCGTCGCCTGCCTGCCTGTCTACCTTCCTACCTGTCTGCCTACCTACTTGCCCACCTACTTGCCTACCTACCTACCTACCTACCTACCTACCTACCTACCTGCCTGCCTACCTAATTAGCTATCTGCCTTCCTGCCAGCCTACCTACCTGCCTACCTACTTGCCTACTTACCTACCTACCTGCCTGCCTAATTAGCTATCTGCCTTCCTGCCTACCTACCTACCCACCTAAATATATCGTTTATGAATTCCCCATTAAGTAACTGAAATTTATGTACCGCCGAGCTAACCTAAACAATGTAAAACCAACTGGCCTTCACATAGGTAATCCACAGGCGTGTAGCAGCGTCATAACTTCAGCAATCTCTGCCTCTAGACAGACTGCAAACTTTATCTAAGCTGGGGTTTCAAGTTAGCTAAGACATGGTAGACTCTATAAGAAGTCGTTAGGTAATATCTAAGTTACGCAGTCGGCTTTGAAATATTCCACATTTTGGTTAGAATATCATCCAAAATTGATTTTAACTTCCGCTGATTCTCCAATAAAACCAAACTTTAAATAAATTATGAAACTGGTAGAATTCACAAGCCTATCATTTGATACACTGGTTGTGAGAACTGATGTGAATGTCGTCTATGATTCCCTTTGGTCCAAAGGTAAACATAGATTGAATGGTACAAGTTAAGATCCACTCATTAAACTGGTATTTATTGTTGATCTTACGTTTTCATTTTTAGTGATATCAAAGGGAAGTTAAAAGTAAATTTCACGCAATAAATCAATAAGGTACTGTGAGATTCCATCATATTATCGACCCATATTAAAACGCTGGATGAAAATTTCTTCTCTTGTTGAAAATTTTGGTAAGACTGCAAATGATAATGAACAGCAGTCTTTGTATAAGTTCAGAGGCATTGGAGAAAATGTCAATTTATGTCTACAACTGATTTACCCGGTGGGAATTGGCGGAGGGTATCTGCTTGGGGCCTGCTTTATGGCTTGCTCCCACGCCTTCGTTTCTAGATTGAGGGGTGTCCTTGGACACACCTGTTACCCTTTGCAAAGTTGTTTTGTCAACTTGGTGGCTTTTAGGCGTGGATGGAACAAGTCTAGTCAATGCGGAGCTGACTGGTGCAAAAAATCTCGGATATCGTTTCCCGAGACACCCTGCCGAAAAAGAATAATAATCTTAGATGTTGGTGAAACGATTGGACAAAAATACTCGAGATTCTCCTAAATTTTGGAGAGTTTAGATAATGAATGGAAGAAGGAAGTGCATGAAGTGATGATCTATCAATTTGGGAAATTTTGCATTGCGATTTTCAATTAGCTTTCTTGTCTCAATACTCAATTCACGTAATCCTTCAATGCGAGCACGATTTCGGTACTGTAAAAACTCAACTCCCTCTATCTGAAACGCTTGTTAAAGAAACGACTCCCCCCTCCCCCCCATCTGGTACCTAAGATGAAATAGCATTTCAAAACACTTTAATGGCAAATTGATAGCGATAGTTCTACAATACGATAGTTAACCTGAGAGCTTTGTAAAACATCTATTGTAAAAAATAATTTGTCTCATGTCTTTCTGAACTTGATAAACACCCCCCTATACCACTCCTTCCGCCTTGATTTCTTCTCTACTACTCTCCCTCCCCAATATGCGACTCCAATGCATGGTACAAAAGGTAGCATTCAAGGGATGTCCATCATTTCCCGAACAATTCAGTAGCTGCCCACATGCAAAATCGAATCAAAACGATCTTAGTTATTAAATTTATTAAATTAGGCTCCTGTTAAGTCAGTAATGTTTCCTATCTTTAACCTTATTAAACTTTTCTGTCTTTATTGAAATACAACCTGTTCTTGTAACACAAGAATAAGGCGTGATCAAATATTGAGATAATAGTGTATTACTTGACTGTCATTTGTTAAGGTCTACGTTTTGAGACTCACGAAAGGAGTTGGCCGCCCCCAGTATGTTCCGAATCTTTAGTGGAACCCAGGCCAGTAACATTAGCCAATCAGCAGGCACGTTGTCATGGGCTGTTGTAGTTGTAACGGTTTGTTGTATTTTCAGTTTTAAGCAAGATGGAACAGAGAGAAGACGATGCCGGTGTTTAATAGATCTTAATGTTTACTATAATCAAATGCATGATGTTATGTGTGTATCCTTCAAATCTACAACAACACCATTGTCTGGGGTGTGGCTGCCATTAAATGCGCCTGAAGTGCTCTTGCGACATCCTTTCCCAATGTGATAAGTTCAGCCACAATAGGACCATACATTGTTTGCAGTGCTTCGCCTAAATCACTTCCTTTCATCATAGTTCCAATGCTAGCCAAGTAACTCATCATTAAATGGAATCCTCCAAGAGCAGCAACAACCCTCAACAACAGGAACTCGATTATTTCCATGGCCTGTATCCACAGAGGCTGATCGAATGTTACAACTGGAGTGTCTATCTTCACCTGCTTGGCCTGATTAATGATGAATTGCAGAGTGGAAAAGATACATGTCGTACCAGTCGGATCCATATTAATTATAGGAAGCAGTATCTCCCTGGGCGTATCCCTGTTGAAATATGTGCCATGTATCCATACCAGCCTGGTCGGAGATTCCTTTTAAAAAAGTAAGCTATATGCCCCAGTAGATTATGGCTAAGGTCACTTGGCAAAGTATAAGCAAAATCCAGCTTTCGGAGTGACTTAAAGGTCAATTTCGGTACTCCCAATTCTTCAAGGCATGAGTATGGTACTATTGGCACACTTTTGCTTCTGATGACATCAGACGCTACGATAGTTTGTAATCGAGTGACAGGGACTATCAAATATGCCTTTTTAGCCTGTTTTAAACACTTTGTGCACGATGGAATGTAAGCATCTAGTGTATGCAAACTATGTCAAATATGCCGTATCAGCCTATTTTAACCACTTTGTGCACAATCGAATGTACGCATCTAGTGTATTCAAACCATGTTAAATGTGCCTTATTAGTCTCTTTTAAACCTTTTTTGCACAATGGAATGCACGCATCTCGTGTATTCAAACTATGTTTAATTTGCTTTTTAGCGTATTTCAAACGCTTTGTAAGCCATGGAATGTGCGCATCTAGTGCATGCAAACTATATCAAATATGCCTTATAACCCTATTTTTAACGCTTTGTGTACAATGGAATCTACGCATCTCGTGTATGCAAACTATGTCTAAATTGCCTTTTAGCGTATTTTGAACGCTTTGTAAACCATGGAATGGACGCATCTAGTGTATGCAAACTATGTCAAATATGCGTTATTAGCTACTTTTGAACGCTTTGTGCACCATGGAATGTACGCATGTAGTGTATGCAAACTATATCAAATATGCCTTATCAGCTTATTTTGAACGCTTTAGACACCATGGATTGCACGCATCTAGTGTATGCAAACTTAGTCAAATTTGCGTTATTAGCCTATTTTGGACGCTTTCTGCACCATGGAATGTACGCATCTAGTGTATGCAAACCATGTTAAATATGCATTTTTAGCCTGTTTTAAATGCTTTGTGCACGATGGAATGTACGCATCTAGTGTATGCAAACTATGTGAATTATCCCTTATTTTTCTACTTTGAACGCTTTGTGCACCATGGAATGTACGCATCTAGTGTATGCAAACTATGTCAAATATGCCTTATTTGTCTACTTTGAATGAATACATGATTTAGTCATTCAACTTATAACAAATTTGTACCAAATCATGGTTGATAATTATAAGTGTTTAGAAATGTCTTTAGTGGTTTTTTCTTAAAAAAATGTAGTAACCAAGGCTATTAATGTTTAACTAAGGTTATCAGTGGCTTTCTGAAAATGCTGTACTGAAGATGTTGTGGGCACAACGTAGGCAAAGCTGTTATGGTATAAAATATTTTCATCGGCTTTAAAAAATGCTGCACTTAGAATATCGTTGTCAGGACGAGACCAATGCGTTTATAATCCAAAGAACATTTTCAGCGATTTTCAGAATGTGCTGCGCTGAGCATGTCGTTTGCCACCACGTAACTAAGGCCCTACGTAACCAAGAAACAAGCCCCTTGATTTTGGTCGCCTTTACAGTTCTTGTCTTAAACGTACTCGCTTCTATTATCAGGGGTCTGTTTTGAGTATGTTTGTCTTTGTTTATTTGTTATATGTGATTTATTTGTCTTAATGATCACATCTGTTTTCTTTCTGACACCTCTTACCCTCACCTGAAAACCAAAGAAACCCTGCTCGCGCATCATCCTAAAGACGCAATGAGGTTTTTGCAGCCAAGTAAGTTGCAAACATTGAAAGTATCTTTGCAAAGGGCCTGCGCGCTAATGTTTGACTGTTACGCAATATCCGGTCTAGTTGCCTGTGAGGGAAACGATCCAGTCTCCTACGCAGTAGCGGTGGATATTGTAATACAAGTTATCTGCCTTGCAATATGGGAGACGTTATAAGCCTCTTTTTCATTTTTCCGGTTTCGCAATTTTAAATATTTACACGAACACTTAAGATGTCGCTTGGGTGCGCATGCGTTAGTGAAGGGATGAAGGTTCTCTACGTTTACTGACCGTTTATGATTAAATGGAATGGTACAGATTGAAGTTTCTATGCGTCAAGTCAATACGGCAACAACTTAATTCCATAGTTTGCTGAGTTTGGAAAATGTTTGGCTTCTTGGTTTTGACGGCGTTCCAATATTTATTTAATTAATTATGTATTGACTATGTCCAAAATCATGCGAAATGGAGTTCTGTACAATAAATTATTTAATTTAAGAAGGATGTTTTCACTGCTGTTACTCAGTCCTCCGTAGTAAGTTGGTATGGTTGATTCCGCAATAAACTATCATCAACTGTGCGAGTAAGGTGTTTCAGTACATACCATAT
Organism: Alatinidae sp. Z8VKAUB7J3; assembly: GCA_010016025.2. Taxonomy (NCBI): domain Eukaryota; kingdom Metazoa; phylum Cnidaria; class Cubozoa; order Carybdeida; family Alatinidae; species Alatinidae sp. Z8VKAUB7J3. The sequence goes on along the minus strand of JAAAKM020073195.1, from coordinate 198,174,211 downwards.
ATGTTAGGCAATCTCTTGTTAATACATGAGTTGTATTAAATGTTCTATTATCATCTTGAAGATGTTTTGAACCAGAGCCTTGCATCTGTTGCCTGGTAACAACTTCCACCTGAACACGTGGTGTTTTATCAGCATTGGCTCCCTCAGTTTGCTGAATGCTTCGTTTTGAGGCTGTGGCGTCATATAATGTAAGCCCAGGGTGGCAGAAAACCGGGGAATGCGGGTACGCAGTTCCCTCGAAGCGAGCTCTAGTTAAGCGAAGCGCTACCTCAGGCCGTATAAGTCATAAATGAAGAATTTAGATTGAAATATGGCTGTGAAGATATACATATGTTACCAGATCTTTCAGCATTCATGTAGTATAAGTTGTACAAGAAACGTCGATCATCCTGTTTTATTTTAATTTTCAAAAGAAATCCCAAAAGGGATGTGACAGGATAAAAGTAATTTTTGTCTTATGAGATTGTTCCTTCTTGTATAGAAGCACGCTGTTTGAGATTGATGAACTGACCTTTTTGGTGTTCTAAAAGCAAGAAAAATTGTCACAAAATGTTATACCAAGCCTGCCTTCTGCCATATTGAGTGTTCCATATTCGGGTCTTCATTCTATGCCGTCTTTAGAAAACTACCTCCACTGCAAGTTGCACAATTCCATACCCTTAGCAATATTCTGGCGAAAACACTGAACACTCTGGTTTGGAAGTTCAGATGGGTGACCAGCTTTATGTCAATGCAGTTGGTTTTTGTATGTCTGAAGAAAGTGATTCTGAGTATAGCCAAGAGCCAACACATAGATCTCAGTCATCGCAACAGACGATTAATCCAGTTGAGCTCAAAGGTCTTATTTGCGATCTTAATCTATCGAACGATCAATCTCAAATTTTAGCATAAAGCCAAAAAACGTTTGACTTACGGAACAAGCGTTTTTTACTATAATAAATCAAGGGATAGCTCATTTCGGCAATTCTTTCAAGTAAAGGACTTGTTTGTGTTCTGTGCAAAGGTGGAAAATTGTTTGGTTGAGCTGGGCCTCGAAAATTGCGATGCATCTGAGTGGAGACTGTTTATCGAATCATCAAGTTACGTCTGAAGTGTGTTTTAATGGGTAGCAGCAATGTTTTAGGTTCTAATCGAAACACTAAGAACTATGAAAAGTTGGTGAGAGGGCTTTTTATGCACTACCAAGAACTTGGGTGTAACAATCAAGATACATTTCCTGCTTAGTCACCTTAAACAGTTTCCAGTTAATCTTTGTGACTACAGTAATGAACAAGGTGAGAGAAGTGGGAACGTTATAAGGGAAGATGGGACATCAGTGATAAGATTTCCTGCTTCTGAGTAGTTAATGTATTTTCAAGTAGTGTGCTTAATGTTATAATGTGCTGATCACGTGAACCAGCACCCCAAAAATGTCTAAACTGAACCTGAACCACTATGAGTTGGAAAAAAGCATACATTGGCAGTGCAGAATTCTACTTGACGTGGATGTATTGTTTTATCGATGTAAGTGTTTCGCGCACTTAGATATTGAATGATCTTTCATCGTTTGATTTTAGGTGTATGCCAAACTTACCGATATTGAAGCCGACAAAGCACCAGCAAGGTATGCATTTCTTTGCTTTGATATTCGCACAGTGACATTTAAGATACGTTTTCATCAAATGAGGATGGTGAAGTTGATAGGCAATAGGAGGACTTTGTATCGCGCACAGAATAAAGAGGCTGGGCCATGTAGTTAAAGGTGACACAAGGAACAAAAGTATCCGTGACTAGGTAACTGAATGTACAGTGATGGCAATAGACGTGTTTGTATAATAGGAAGCCGGTGATAAGATCCTGAGACAGCGGCTTAAAATAATGTACAGTTGTTGCATGGGAAGGAGAGCTATATATGCGCTGTCTTGAAAAACTTACTATTGGTATTGCTTATATCATGTTTCCTCTTATTCGTATTTAACACAAAATCCGTTTTGGTGGCCATTGAGCAGTTTAGTCGCAAGCTTGTAGTTAGTGCAGTATCCTGCCGTAGTTGCGTAGTGAATAGAGCAGAATCCATCACATAACGCGCGTCGTTATAATTTTATAGTCAATAAAATATGTGTACGTATATGTATGTTGTAAACCAAGCAAGAAATCAAAGGGCATAGACAAAGACCTACTTTGGCAAACTTAAAAGAACAGCTAGTATGGATATCATTTTCAATACAACTTCTCTTTGTTTTCAGGGCTTCAGTGATTTTGTATGGTTTAGGATTCTCAGCTACTTTGAATTTTTGGGGCAATGACTTGACGAGGCTATTGCTAAAGTAAATTCCATAGATGTTTGAATCTTGACACGATAATTTTTTTGGTAGGGAGGGGCTGCTCGTAAATCGAGAGGTGTTTAGCTCTCAGTAGCACCCCATAGCACCCCACTAGCTACGAGCCCGTCTTCGTCCACATAGTTTGCTGTTGACACATTATACAAGGCAATTGTAAGGAGGATATACTTAGAAACTCCATACTTAGAAAATACTTTACAGATGAGCTACTTTAAGGTATTTGCGATTCTTTCTTTTCATAGACATAAAAGTCCTGTTTGCAAACTCAAGTGCGTAGTAGATCCGCAGTCGAACAAAGAGCTTCTTCATGTAATCAGCGGGGAATTGAGGACATGGGCTGTCAAACTTTACTTGTTGTATCACGGAAAGGATGTTCTTGCCAATGCAAGGATCTCTCATGCAAATGGAGAACTTTTTGGTAAAAAATTCTTCCAAGGCAAGGATGTACTCAATAAAGGATGGGCATGGTGCACAAAGACCACCAAAAGGCCCTTTGTTGTTGTTATATACCTTGTAGTAGAGGACGGAGTTCCGCTGGTAAGACAATTCTGTTATTTGTAAAATTGCACAAGAATCACGTCTGTAAACATTAAAACACTTTTGAAGGAGATAACCAGCAACGTAACTGACTGCATTTTCTTTAATTAGATTTCCTTCAACAACATGAACTTCGTAGTCAGTGGAACCAATACATTGACACAGTAGTACTCTGTGAGATATTGCTTTCTACCAAAAGTGTATCTAAATCTTGTGCACAATTTCTTAAATTGGGTTTTAAAAAGGAAGTATAAAACAGCTTTTTGAGAGTGTGATAAGATCCCAAGAAGATATATCGATGGAAACAGTTTTGAGGGTATATCAATGGAAACAGTTTTAAGGCACTGTCGTAAACGAAAGATTTAATTTTGTAAAATAATTTAAATCTTAAAAAAAATGTAATTTTGATGTATTATTTCATTTTATTTTTGTAACTATTTTTATGGCAAAAGAAATACATACATACATACATACATACATACATACCGAGATGGTATAAATGGTTAAGAATGATGTATGTATGTATGTATGTATGCATTAAAGGTGTGATTCTATAACCCCCCTGAGAATCTTAGATGTATTGATTGTTATAAATCAAGTATGAATTACAATGGATACTGATTTCCAGGTTTATAACTCGTACGGTTAATTTGTTGAACGTTTCGGTGAGGATAGTTGACAGATCAGGTGATACCATGCAGATAATCGTACGAGAAAGGGAAAATTTCTAGTAAATGTACAACATAAATGGCATATGCATTGCTGAAAGATGAAGATCAAGACGAAGAAGTAAAATAAATATCTTTAAATTTGATGATAACGTTTTGTGCGGACATTTATCGAATTTGGGTTATCCTATAAAGCACATGTACAAATGATAATCATTTTCAAAACTTCAATTAAAAATCTAATGTATAGAAATAAAGATTTTATTACTATTGTTGCTGTTTTTAGGAACTGATGCCGTAAATATTCAGATATTATCACTTTTCGGTTCTGATAATTGATTGGCTACGTACCCCTAAAATATCACTTGTAGACACCTAAGGGGTACATGGATCTAATATTCCAGTCCTGTCTCTTATTTATCCGATCCTTTACTTGTGCAAAGCACTTAAACCTTTTTTGGTCCTAGGGAATGATTTTCAAGATGAATCATTTAATGTTGACATCCTGCTTGGTGCAGACACCGCTTACCGTTTCTTTGGTGATATTGTGATCAATGATAACGGCATAACAGCACAATCCTCAAAATTTGGTTATGTTTTATCTGGGCCTCTGTCAGTTTCTGATCCCGTGTCTCAGGAAACCCCTTTGACATCTGTTATGGCTAATCCGAACATGATTTCGTCTGACCATGAGGAAGTAAACAATCTTGATATTTCCTGAGATACATATATGACTAACGAACAGTTATTCAGTCAAGTTGAACGTCTTTTCAAAAACCAGTCTGTTCTAGTTGAAACAACATACAATAACGGTTTCCATGACGATTTCTTGTGTCAATATCAATTCAAATTGAGTTTAAGGATGGTATTTACTATGCCCCGTTACCATGGAAAGACGATCATCCCGTCCTTCCGTCAAATTTGTCTTTATGCAAAGTCCGTTTACGTCAGATCACAACTCGTCTAGAGAAACTTGGCTTACTTGATGCATATTGCAAGGTTATGGGTGAGCACATGACTAAGGGATACATAGAACCTGTCTCCGATTCGGAACAGCCATTTCTCGAAGATGATTGCCACATCCTTGCCACACCCTTGCCACATCCTTGCCACACCCTTGCCACATCCAGATATGGAACTTGAGGATATTATGGATCCTTCAATCGGTGGCGAAGACAAACTTACCAGTGCCCAGAAACGTCGTTTATTGTAGTACAATCATTTTTGGGAACGTTTTCGAAAATAATATTTTTATCTGTTCTTCGAGAGAGACATATTTCGCAAGTGAAACGACAGTTTGTTAATGAAGACGTTATCAAAGTTGGAGAGTCTACTTATCGACTTATCGTCCACCGGCTTGATTCAACGGCCCTTAAGTCTAAACATCTGAAGACGCATGAAGAAGGAAAGTGTATTTCAGTCTCATCTCTTACTTGCTTCGTCAGGCACTCCTCTCCATCGACAGTTCATCGGGCGTAGATCATGTGCTATGTTCTGCCGACAGCACATTTTGGCCTTCCTTTTTTCCCGCGTTCACCTGGGGTCTAGATGAGAACCTGGTTGGCAGGTCCCGACTGAGGTAATTTACTGGCAGTACATTTAGATAAAAGACAGCGTCCGCAAATAGTACTGTACTGCCCGTCTAGTATTTTCTGCCCTCTTGAAATAAATATTCAGCTCCCCAAAATGTTGCGCCGCTAAACAGCGGAAGCGTGTTTGCTCTTTCGGCTGGGATTCCAATCAACCCTAGGAGACGATAGTTGGGAAGTCATTGCTGAATGGAGGTGGCAATCAAGACGGGATCCGCGGTACTAAAACCTTTAACCCAGCTACTGGAGTTAAGGGGGCGATAACTTACGTAGACAATTCGTGAGATCTGACTTTTCGTCAGTGTCTAACATGAAACATCGTGTTAGTATTTAGCTGTAAGAATTGGCAATCTCCAAACAGCATATTAAGTTGTTTACACAACCTGTGCACTGCCTGCAATTCCAGAAGCGCACTCCTTTCTTTCGAAATACTTCTCATGAAATAGTTGACTATTGTAGCCTCGTTTGTGCCAATGTCTTATAGGTGCCCAAAAATGTGTTGTTACTGCGAGATTTCAGATGCAAGCTGTCTAAACACACTATGTAAACGGTGGTTTTAATACCCGTTGTTTGTCTTGTAACAAAACACGAAATATCAAAACAGGGGCTGCACTGAGAGATTGCCGAAATGACTTCAATTGTTATGAGCTAAATCTAGTGTTCGAGAACTGGCAACCCTGTACCAGGTGGGAAAGTGCAAAAAATTGGAGTATTTAATGAAGGAAAGAGGTGTGAATATCTTGGTAAATGTAATCAAATGGGAGGGGCACACGTAAACAGTTTTCATTCATCAGAACTTAAAAATAGATCATGGTAACATTTCTGACTCATTTCATTAAATGGAGCAGGGTCTTTCGAAAGTTTTTGTATTAAACTTGGCATGGAGGATCAAAACGAGGGTGATAAAAATTCATGATAGTCATTCAATATTGTGTAGTTTAGCCTTTTCAATTAACAGGCCCGCTGCCATGTTTCGAGGATTGCTATAGAAATCTTATAATTACGGAATACATTAATTCTGTATTAATATTATGGGATATATTAATTCCTTGAGGATTACACTGTTTAAAATAAGACCATTGGTCTAAATTAGTGTTTCCCAACCTATGCGTCGCGACCCAATGTGGGGTGGCACAAACCTTTTTTTTGGGGGGGGGGTCGCCTGATGTGTGTAAATACTGATATCTATGTATGTGTTACATTATGATATTAAATGTACCGTACTACTTTATCAAACAACAACAATTAATATAAACAAGTAACTTTCAGTGACAGAGTTTCGAGCGAGTGGTGGGACTTATCAGCAGCACACGGCTAAGGCACAAAAGGTGTGAAACATCAATGTGTAACACGGACGTGTCATCTGCTTGAATTTTAGGGGGTTGCAAACTACTTGGAAATCCAAGCTTTTTTAAATTTAGTGTCGCTTGAAAAAATGGTTGCTTATATGGTCTAGATTTTCCCTATATCCATGGTGCACAAAGCGTTCAAAATAGGCTAATAAGGCATATTTGACATAGTTTTGATACACGAGACACGAAGATTCCATGGTGCACAAAGCGTTCAAAATAGGTTGATAAGGCATTTTTGACATAGTTTGCATACACTAGATCCGTACATTCCGTGGTAAACAAAGCATTCAAAATAGGCTAAAAAGGCATATTTGACATAGTTTGCATACTCTAGATGCATACCTTCTATGGTGCACAAAGCGTTCAAAATAGGTTAATAAGGCATTTTTGACAAAGTTTGCATACACTAGATGCGTGCATCCCATGCTGTACAAAGCGTTCAGAAGAGGTTAATATGCCATGTTTGACATAGCTTGCATACACTATATGCGTACATTCCATGGTGCACAGAGCCTTCAAAATAGACTTAAAAGGCATAATTGACATAGCTTGCATACACTATATGGGTACATTCCATGGTGCTCAAAGCGTTCAAAACAGGCTAATAAGCCTTAGTTTGCATAGTTTGCATCCACTAGATGCGTACATTCCATGGTGCACAAAGCGTCAAAATAGGCAAATAAAGCATATTTGACACAGTTTCCATACACTAGGTGCGTACATTCCATGGTGCATAAAGCGTTCAAAATAGGCTTATAAGGCGTTTTTGGCATAGTTTGCATACACTGGATGCGTACATTCCATGGTGCACAAGGCGTTCAAATTAGGCTAATAAGTCTTCTTTGACATAGCTTGCATACACTAGATGCGTACATTTTATGGTGCACAAAGCTTTCAAAATAGACTAATAAGGCATATTTGACATAGTTTTGATACACGAGACACGAAGATTCCATGGTGCACAAAGCGTTCAAAATAGGTATTTTCTTCGTAAATGAGGAGCGTCTTGTGATAAATCTGAAGATCAAGGAACGTCACCAAGTCCTGTGTCGATGAAAGTTCGTGAAAACCCTGGGAGGCCAAGGTAAAAAAGAGAGAGGAAAGCTAGACATTTGCAGTTGTCATGACGTGGCGTTTAGGTTCTGTTTTTGTTATTTGTTCATACGGTTTTGTATAGTAGATAAAAGAACAGGAAATGCCGGTTTCATGAGGTTATAGTAAGAAACGTCCTGGAGTTGCTAGTTCCTCTTTGGATGCCGTATTAATTGAAGTTGGTAGTTCTCAAGGGGCAGTTTGCTGCTAAGAAGACAACTTACGGTTAGTCAAGAAGCTTGTAACAATTTTCTCATTTGTGAAACAAACGTTCGGTAAGTTTGGAAACCTAAAACAATTTTTTGCTCATACTGTAAACACTTTCTTTGTAGCTTTTTTGTAACATGATTAACGTTTTCTCTCTATGAGAAGGTTACAAATTTTTGCCCACAGTCAAGATATGTCTTAATCTCTCTTTCAATCGAGTTTCAAGTGTTTCATAAGGTATTTTGGACCCGACTGTATTTTAGACCAGGGATAACCTAATTGAGGCTCGCTGGCGTTTTGCACGTGGCTAGCAGATTTCTTGAAGATAAAAAGGAAGCTTTGTTTTTGCTTCAACCCATTTAAAACAGTGGGTCTTCGGTGCTTTGTAAGTTTTAAAAGCTATACCACGCCGCTTTAACTCCAGCCAGGTCGCCTCTGTTACTTTATATTGCCTTTGGCTTTTGCACACTTGTTTTTTCATTGTAGAAAGGAGCAATTGCATTGCTAGTTTAACTCTTTGTAGGTTTCCAGCTTTGAAATGTATCTATGTTGACGTCAAATTTTGCGTAACGGGCGGCCCCTAAAAATTTCTTATTTCGAAATATTCGCGGAAGGCATCCGAGTAAAATTGAAACACTGACTTTAGCGTCTAAGTAATAAAATCCGCTTGCTCATAATTCAATTTTCCCCAGGGTTGTGTCCCAAAGTCTAGCCTCACACGCATACATCATTCCAAAAACTCAATTGAAAAAGTCGCAAGATACTCGCCTAGATGCTGTTTAAAATCAGTCAATTTGATTCTAATTAACTAGTTTGAGTCCTGGAAGTACGAAAATGGCCCTTTCAAAAAATAACTGTTTTGTTCAAAAAATAAGTGATGAATTGCTATTTTATAGTCGACACTTCACTTACAACGAGCATTTGCAATACACCCATACTAGAAATGCCAGCAAAGAATATATACTTGGACAAAATTAGTCAACTTTCGAGACAAGGGAACATTTGCATAATGATATATTTACATGGCAAAATTTCTGTCTTGTGACTTTTCTCGTGCTTGGCATAGAGCCGTTTCCACGATTAATTTGGCAGACGAGTAACGCTTTCTAGACCATATATAAACTTGTAACAGAGGATAGGAAACGGGAAGACCTTCGATTGTAACAAAATGCGGTATAGTGAGTAATGTATTCTTGGTAACCATCTTATTTCTTCTACCGATACAACGTTGACTGGTGTTATTGCAAAATAATTTGGTACTGGGGATTCGCTAGCTCTAACTGGAAATAACCGACTAGGAATCAAAGACAATGTATAAACATCTTTGAACATGGAATTTAGTTGTTGTCTGAAAGCTTGCTCTTTTCGAACAGGTGCTTTCATTTTCGCTGCTCAACCACCATGCCAGTTTAATTCTTAGTCACCAGATAGCTGTATCTTCATAATAAATTACATCAAATCTGCTGTGATATGCTTCGGAAATATGATAGTATGTTTGAAAAAAAAGAATTTCAGGTGATTAAAAGGGGATTCACCTAAATAGGCCTAAACATACCCTATACACCCCTAAATTCCCCTAAATTCCCCTTATACACACCTGAAATCCCTGGGCGATCCCCCTTAATGAAGCTCATAAACAAGAAAGGTGTGGAAAGTCATCCGATGGTGTGAGAAGACTATTGACGCTCAATGTTGACTTTTCTTTGTTCAGCGGATATTTGATCTTGGATTACAGCCTCTGAACAAAACTTGATTTAAGTCGGGTTATAAATAGTTTCTTTAGTCAGCCTTCTGGATGTTGTTGCATTAGACTATGCGCAAGTCCTGCGTTGGAGTGCCTTGAAGAGCTTTCTATTCTGGGATTTAACTCTAATCATGGAGATGATGCGAGTTAACAGTTTATTGTCAAGCACTTTGGAATGAATACTCCTGTCACGCAATTATCCAGGAGTCAATGAATTCGCTACGGACTTTTGCCTTGACATTTGATATTTCTCGCATTACCCTTCTTTGTGTTTACCTGGCCAGGATTCGTAGCAGACATAACAAAGATTGTCGGCACCTAACAATTTCTTTGTCCTTCACACTGGACAGGGCTGCTTTAAATGCTAAATATATCCTACTACTGTACAAAGTTGCTCTTATGAGATTAAATTCTCCTAACATACTATTATGAAACCAGTTAATGCCGGTGTTTTGCCAATCACCGCATCAAAAGTATTTACTTAAAACTGTTATATCACCCACCCTCTTCCTTCCCCCTTCCCCTTTCATGACTTTCAGAGGAGAGTTCAAGGCTTGAAGCTGTACCATTATCATCATCATCAGTAGTGTAACAGACTATCAACTGATTCACTACAAGATATGTTCCAATCGTTTGTGTTGGGTAATCACTAATGATAACTTTAACGTAGTTATGCCATACAATAAATGTAAATAGAACAAAACACTTTTACGTCCGTATGTACACAACGAGTATACAACGGAGATGTTAGATAAGCAGATTAATACAAGTAGAAACTTAGTTTGTGCGATGTAGGAACGCCGTTCATTTTCAACCTCTGTGATAACTGAAGCTTGTTAATGCGATACTGACTTGCCGAGTATTAAGACGCCAGCTGATAAATTGTGCTTGTAAGTTTTACTAACAGTCAAACAAACTAGAAATTACTGCCATGTACGTAAACATTGAATTGTAATCAATAAATTCTGAAAAGTTGAATGCTTGCTAAGTCCATTCAAGAATACAATGTTTCTTTTATTAGCACTCTGTCTTTTTACTGCCCATTCCAATAAGCCACCTTTCAACACATAATTACTGTTGTTTCTCACCCGTTGCCCTTTGTAGTATTCAAGTGAAGCACAGTCGCAGGTGACATTTATTGTTTACCTTCTAGATAGTTGTATTACATTGATAGAACTCTTCGAATTTACATCTCCTTTAATGAGGCTTTTGAGAAAAGGAAAGTGCAATAATTACCGAGCTTCAAGAAGCGAGTGTACGTTATTTGGATCAATATTCACAATTCAAGTTGACTAGATGTCATAAGTGGCGAATGCAACCGGCAAGCTTTACGCACTGAGCTTACCTGAAGGAGCCTAACAAAAAGCTACCGTTCAGAAAATTCTATTCATCGGTATAAACAAAACAAACGTTCTCAAATGTCCATTCAATAATTCACAGAACAATACCTTATGATAGATCACTATAATCCTATCAACACTCCCATTTAGTGAGCTGTCTGTGCAGTCAGTTGAACAATGACCATTCCTTGACGTAGCTGTTGAAAACGTCCTTTATGTAGTGGCTTTGTCAATATATCAGCAATCACATTTTTAGTAGGGCAGTATTACAACTGCATTAATCCACTCTGAACACAATCACGAACAAAAGTATACTGTATCTGAATATGTTTAGTCTTGACACGTGGGACTGGATTTTTAGCTATGGCTATGACTCCTTGATTATCTTCTTCAATTCTGGTTGATTGGCTTAAGTCACATCCTATTTCATTTAAAAGTTGTCTCAGCCATACCGTTTCTTGAGCAGCAGAGCACAAGGCAACATACTCAGCTTCAGCTGTTGAAAGTGAGACTATGGTCTGTCTCTTACTTAACCAACTTACTGCTCCATTTGAAAGTATAAAGATATTTCCAGTTGTTGAGCGTCTGTTCTCAGAGTCACCAGCCCAATCCGAATCTGAGTAGCAAATAAGACCTACATTTGAATCAACTGATTCATACTTAAGAGAAAAATCTATTGTTCCCTTTAAATAGCGGAGAACTCTTTTAGCAGCTGTCATGTGTGCCTCGTTTGGGTCTGTGCTAAACTTAGACAAAAGTCCAACTGATTGTGCAATATATGGACATGCCACAATAACAACATACAACAAACTCCCGATCATTGATTGATATCACACTCTATCAACTCTCTTGCTTATCTGATCATTCTTCACAAGGATAACATTCGGATCACTTGGGGTTGAAACTGTTTTGGCATCTCTTAACGAGTTTTCAAAATCGGCATCCCTCACTCGGTAGCTGAAGTACAACGTAACGGAGTTTCGACAACCGTCATCCAGCAACGGTGACAAACACCTTTAAAAAATCAACCAAATGTATTTCCACGTGGAACATTAAGACACTTCTGCAAAGAGAGAAACTGTGACTCGTGAAATATAGGCTAAGGCTCAACCTCATGGTTCTTTGCAAAGTAAGGTGGACAGTTGCAGGGGAATTTATTGAAACACAAGAGAATAATAATTTACTCTTGCGGTGCTGAACACCGTCGTGGCAGCGTTGCCTTGATCCTCGACATCAGCTCTCCAAATCCATCCTGGCAAGTTGGCCTAAATCTGACAGAATACTCCTTGTCAAATTGAAAGCTAGTCCATTCAGCATTAACATTATTATGGCATATGGCCCTACAGCCGACTCAAATGAGGCTATAATTGACTGTTTTTAAAGTTCGCAGACTTTCTATGAACCTTAAGTTTGTCTACCAAAATGCTACATTTGGTCTTTACTACTGTACGGCAGCAAATCTTGGACTCTGTCAACAAAGACCAGGAACAAATTACAAGCTCAGATGTGGTTTTATAGCCGGTTGCTAAGAATTTCGTAAACCGTCCATGAAACAAACGAATCAGTTTAAATTTTAGTTGGTAAAGAACGCGAACTTCTGAAAAACATGCACCTTAGACAACTGGAGTTTCTTGGGCACATTATTCACAAGGGCACACTTGAAAGCCTTTGCTTTGCCAGCAAGATCCCAGGAAAACGCGCCCGCGGTGTTCAACGTTTATTATACACAAATAATTTCGAAATGGACCCTAACATTGACAGCCTGGATAAACTTTGGCACGAAGACAGGATTGTGACCTACGAATGTGTCTGCAAGGCTAATTTGACCAAACGAGTAAGTTAATAATGTGTACTTAAATTCTGATAGTGCTTGTTAATTTTGTATCCTTGCATTTCAAGCTTTTACATTCCAATCCTGGTTGTACTAAAACAGAGAAAGGACGAGGATAACTGTAACATTACATCCCGTCGTTTAGGAAGGAAGCCTCGCCTTTTTTCTCTATCCTGGTCCGATAAAAAGGTAATCCTAAAGTAACGATAAATATGCATGTTACTATTAGTATAAACTATTGTTAGAAACTAAAAAGGGGAAAATGAAATTAATTCGCTTTAGATGTATCAGAATGGAGTCACTAACAAAAACGTCAATTGTAGCTAAGTATCAAATGTTTCTGTTGACGAAATGCAACTTTTTCCTGCTAGTGAATATTGTTCCTGGCTGCACAATAATAGCATTCACTTTATGAGTTGTCCCATAATCTGAAAGGAGCAAAGAAAATATTTTAATTAAAATTAGAATGGTAAAGTTTATTTTCATACATCTCGAAGTAATTGAATTGGCTAAGGGTAAATAACTCTTATGTTCCGCAAGGGAAATTAATACATTATCAAGATTACTAGATGTACTTACCGGATATGGTCTGTTCATTCCTATCAATGTTATCCTCTACTAATATGAAAATTTCATTGGTTTTACAGTCTCTGGCAACCATAAATCTCCGCTCCTATTTCTGCCAATTGTTTCATACGCCGATGCAGTAAAGATTTCTGCCACTTTTGTGTAGGAAACACCATGACCCAAACGGGAAATGCACGTGATTGTTAAAGCTTGATATGCAATTGTAGTAACAAGCTTTTGTGAGTAAGACACTTTTATTCGAATTTTCCTCGGTTTCTTCAATGTCTTCTTCTGCGTTCTGCTCTTCCATGCATCCTTCCAACAGACACAATTTCCGTACATCACGCTTGATCCTGTTCGTTGCTGTCTTTACCATTACATGTCGAACAATTCCATGTTTATCTTCAAAACAACTTTCGATTCTTCCAAGTGGCCATTGTCCACGTGGAATTCGTTCGTCTACGATAAGCACAATATCTCCAGCGGTTAAGTTTCGGCGATGCTTCATCCATTTCTGCCGCTCTTGTAGCGTTGACAAATATTCTTTGGTCCACCTCTTCCAAAACATGGTGGCAATAAACTGTGCCTGACGCCAACGTTTATTGTATTTGTCATTAACATCAAACATAATAGGTGAAACAGACGAGTTTAACTTAAGTAATAAGAGTTTATTGGGTGTTAAAATATCAAGATCATCAACACTATCACTCTGATAAACTAGTGGCCTATCATTTAGAATTCTCTCCACTTCAGCCATAACGGTTAATAAATTTTCGTCATTCACCAACTGCTCTTTAAGTAAAGCTCTCAATATATTTCGGACTGATCTAATTAATCTTTCCCACACTCCACCGGCGTGACTGGCTGCCGGGGGATTGAAGTGCCACTCTACACTATCGAAACGCAAAGTGTCTCGAATCTTCTCTTGAGCTCTCACTTCTTTAAGCTTATTGAATTCTTCTTTCATTGCTGCCTGTGCGGAGCGAAAATTTCCGCCATTATCGCTATAAACTTCTCTCGGAAATCCGCGCCTACTGGTGAATCTTGAAAACGCGCAAAGAAATGACTCTGCGTCTAAACTGTGCGCAATCTCCAAGTGCACCGCTCGAATCGCTAAACAGAGATATAATACAGCAGAGTAGCGCAGTGGAAGCGTGCTGGGCTCATAACCCAGAGGTCAGTGGATCGAAACCACTCTCTGCTATACAAACATTTTGCAACCACATAGATACGCTAAAACCTCACCCATTCTACTGTCTCATCATCATAATCAAAGACACGACAAAAAATATCAAATACCAATAATACATTGCACTTTCAGTTCATCTCTTATTACTTCCATCAACATCAAATATCTCAATCCCAGAACAATGACTTAAAGCTTTTCGTAATATACCTCAACATCAGCACACAAATTCTAACAAGACACTATGTTACACCATCGTTGCATCAGACTTCCCATCAACCGTCCATTTAACATCAATTCAAATACTAAATACGTAAGGAGATATAATACAGCAGAGTAGCGCAGTGGAAGCGTGCTGGGCTCATAACCCAGAGGTCAGTGGATCGAAACCACTCTCTGCTATACATACATTTTGCAACCATATATATACGCTAAAACCTCACCCATACATAACCTTCTATAGTCTCATCATGACATTCAAATAAACCAAAAACCATTTCAAATACCAATATTACATTGCACTTTCAGTTCATCTCTTATTACCTCTACCAACATCAAATATCTCACTCCCAGAACAATGACTTAAAGCTTTTCGTAATATACCTCAACATCAGCACACAAATTCTAACAAGACACTATGTTACACCATCGTTGCATCAGACTTCCCATCAACCGTCCATTTAACATCAATTCAAATACTAAATACGTAAGGAGATATAATACAGCAGAGTAGCGCAGTGGAAGCGTGCTGGGCTCATAACCCAGAGGTCAGTGGATCGAAACCACTCTCTGCTATACACCCATTGGAGATGTTCTCCGATAACGGCTCGAATTTTGTGAAAGCAGATAAGGAGCTTCGGAATTTAATAGCTGCAATCGACAGGGAGAAGATTGTTAATACATCGGCATGTAGGGGAGTAAAATGGAATTTCAACCCTCCATTGGCACCCCACTTTGGAGGTGCACACGAAACCATGATCAAGGCTGCAAAACGAGCTGCTTATGCCATACTAGGGAAGGCAGACATCACTGATGAGGAATTACAAACAGCCTTCACAGGTGCAGAAAGTCTGATTAATTCTAGGCCATTAACCTACCAGAGTAGCCACCCAAATGATGATGTTCCTTTGACACCAAATCATTTTTTGGTCGGACAGGCAGGTGGGCAGTTTGCACCTGAGGTGGTCGATTCCACCGCATTCCACCCCAATAAACGGTGGAGATATGTTCAGCAGCTTATACAGCACTTCTGGCGTAGATGGCTTCGTGAATGGCTACCAGGGCTTAATCCACGTTCGAAGTGGACTAAAGCTCAGTCAAGTTTACAAGTGAACGATGTCGTTTTAGTGATCGATCCAGATACAACGAGAGGACGATGGCCTCTTGGAAGAGTAGTCGAAACATTTCCGGGAATCGATGGACATGTGAGAGTCGTACGAGTTCGAGTTGGAGACTCTGTATTTACGAGACCAATCAGTAGATTGTGTCCTTTGGAATGCCAATAAATCGAAAGAACTGGACACTATTTATTAGTGATGGCAATTGAAGAAAGAAGAGTCAATATTTATAGATTTAATACGAATCTTGTAACGCACTAGTTTGTTGATATGCTAGGACATATCAAGAGGGGGAGAATGGAGAAAATACATTTCTCTCTCTAAATACCGTAGAAGTTAAAGCGCTCCCAAGGTGGAGTTGCCTGCACCTAATATTGCCGACTGATGATAGTTGGCAGAGCAATAAAATGGCAGGAAATGTGATCCCTTGGAAGCCAAATCATGGCCAGGGGAGCCGTGGAAGACTTAGGCTGGCCTACGCCACCTTCCTGTTAGAGTGGCAGGATGAAAGACCAGTTACAGCAAGTTTTCCACTACTTACCCTGCCACCTTCAGCACCCCAGCTCCGTTGCCCTTGTAGCATACCCTTCTATTCACAGTACCTTTCTATTTAATTCGACTCAATTAAATTCGGCAAGTAAAAGACGTTGAATTCTATGCCTGTTATCAACATCTCATAAGAAATCCAAAAGACCCAACAGTTTCTGCTATACACCCCTCATTTATTCTATGCCCCACCACCCAGAGTTCAGCCTTGCAGAATTACATTGAGCAATTAGCAGCCCAGAGTACTGGGGAACTATTTCGTTGGACTCGGGTGTGCCCGGCAAATGATATTGATAATTGTCGATTGGTGTTTATTTTTAGAAAACTCGTGAGACTGAAAAATTGGAATCACGCTGTGTGCCTTTTGACGCATATTTTACAAGCGGCAAAACCCATAGTACCAATTTATACACAAAGATGTTGTAATGCACAGCCTCTGCTAAAGTTCTTCATCAACGAAAGTGAAATCTTTAAGTTGGATACTTGGCGTCCCAGATCACACGGGTGTTTAGTCTTGTTGTTTCCTTGAGTTGGTTCCGAAACAGGAGCCTCTGTCCGCTTCTTGCTTTCTTTCCAGAGACTCTCCGAGCCAGGCAGGGCTTTTCGATTTCACCCTTACAGATGGCAAGAACCGTGAAGGACACCTTAGACTGCTCAAATTATTTAATGTTTCTACAACTTAAAATTTTTATTCATTATTTGCAACAAAACCCGCTTACGCCTAACCTAGATCAAACAGATTTACTGTGTTAGAGCCGAAAAGTTCGTTAAACAAATCATCATCAATTGAGTTAGAACCGAAAAATTCGTTAAACGTATCATTATCACTTGAGTTAGAAGCGCAAAATTCGTTAAATAAATTATTATCACTGTATGAATCTGTACTTTTTCCTAGCTGAGGTGAGGGGGATTTAGGAGGTTTTATACTGCAAAGACTATATTTATCTAAAAAACTGACTATACATTCAGATAAGTCTTCGTTATTATAATGGATGTTTTGATTCCACCTCTTGCTTGTATTTTTTCCTTGGACCACTTGAATTTTCACCCTTTCTCTTAGAACCCAGGGGGAGGCCTTCTTCTATTTGGAAGTCTATTTTGTCTTCTTGAAATGAATGCTTATGCAAACCAAAATATTAGAAAGGGCTTCAAATATTGTGAAGACGGAATTCCCTTCGAATTCTAATGTGGAGAAAAATCTCTAGATAGTAAGCATTCCCTGAGAAAAATATCTTGACAAAAATGCAATTTCAAAGAACGGCTTGAAAAAAAACGCCGTGAAAGAAAATAAAATCTCTTAAAGTATTATGTAACATCCCACACGTATATCGCAATTAGGTAACACCCACATACGTGCCACTATTTTATCGTTACCAATATATCTACCAAGTCAGGTAAAATTACCTCACCCCGAAAAATATATTAAGTCACTCAAGATTGTGTCAAAAACCCACGTGTTCAAAGTTATTACTTAACCACGACGTGTGTTTGCCCCTCTGTTATCACTGAGACGGCGGCTTGGTGTGAATTGCGTCAATCTGGGCAGTGTGAACGCCGGGCTGGACAGTTTCGTGCAGGATGACACCCTGATCGGACTTGCCAGGGACGCGCGGGTCACGGTGTTGCAGATGCTGGGGGCGCAGAACATCTCGAACCCGTATTACCGGGTGCATCCTCGCCGCAATGACCGCTTCCTGCAAGCGCAGCCGGCGCTCAAGACGCTTTATCCGGAAGTGGATTTTACCGAATTCCATTTCAACAAGCACCTCCTCGGCACCCTGCGGGATATTTCGCCCGAGCGGTTCGGGCAGGTGCGGGAGGAGCTTCAGCGCTGCTGGGTGGAACGGATGAGCCGCCTGGTCGAGGAGATCGGCGGCCGGGTGCTGCTTCTTTGGCTGCGGTACGACCTGGGCCGCGGCATGGAGTTCCCGGAGGAGCCGGTGATGGTGGACCGGGCAATGGCGGACGCGCTGCGGCCGAAGGTGCGCGGGGTGCTGGAGTGCCGTGCCGAACCTGCGGGCAGCGCCAGGGACACGGCGGGCATGGGCTTTGGCCAGATGGAGCTGCCGGCCGCGAAGCACATGATCGGCCCGCGCGAGCATGCCCGCATTGCCGATGCGCTGTCGGAGCGGCTGCGCGGCATGCTGGCCGACGCCTGAAGGGCGGGGCTTCGGCCCCCGGACCTCGCTGCGCCAAAGCAAAAGGCCCGCCAATTGGCGGGCCTTCGCGTATCCTGCTCCCTCGCGGGATCAGAGCTTCTCGGTCAGCTCCGGAACCGCCTGGAACAGGTCGGCGACCAGGCCGTAATCGGCAACCTGGAAGATCGGCGCCTCTTCGTCCTTGTTGATCGCGACGATGATCTTGGAGTCCTTCATGCCACACGGTCTTCACCTGGGGCGCCATGGGCGACCTCACGAGCGAAGAGCGATTCGAGTCGGACAACAGCAGCGTCCGCCGTGTCGAGTACACCTCGGACGCGAACGGCAACCGCCTGACCGAGACTGTTGTCATCTCCACGCCGAGTCCCAAACGCCTTACGACGACCTACACGTACGACAAGAACAGTCGCGTCACATCCCAGACCGATCCGCTCGGGAACACCAAGACGTTCGAGTACACGGCCACCGGCCAGAAGTCCGCGGAGGTCGACGAGCGGGGGAATCGCACGGAGTACGACTACGACTCCGGCGGGCAACTCGTCAGGATTCGCTACGCGGACGGTTCGAGCACACAGTACGCATACGACCCGGACGGCAATCGCGATCGGATCACGGACCGCAACGGCAACACAACGACCTTCCGCTACGACGCACTCGACCGCATCGTCGAGACCATCGCCCCCGACATGTCCAAGCGCGAGGCGCGCTATGACGCGGCGGGCCACCTGGTCGGCGACATCAACGAGAACGGCGACCGCACGGACCACTTGGTCGACGGCGGCGGCCGGCGAACGAAGACCACTCAGCCACTCGTCTTCGACGACGAGGCGAGCGCCAACGTTCGCCCAGAGACCCGATTCGAGTACGACGAGAATGGCAATCGAACCGCGGTCACCGACGCGCGCGGCAACCGCACGGAGTACGAGTTCGATGGCGAGAATCGAAGAACGCTGACACGCTTCCCCGACACCCGCACTGTCGTCGTCACGTACGACCGCGTCGGCAACGAGATCCGGCGGACCGCCCCCGAGGGTCGCCCGGCCGACCTCACATACGACGCACCGGAGCGGCTGCCGGCGCCCGCCATAACATACCTATGGTATGATTAACGTGATATATATATCTAGAGGATGATGGTTGAATGGAATATTTAATATCCCAATCACGGACAGGGTTTGAGAGAAGCAATGGGAATGTACTTTTGCTATAGATATATACCGGCGACAAGGAGTAACAAAAGGTCGCCACTCGATGAATGAATGAGGTTGACAATTAAGAAGTGTGTTTAAGGCAAAATGAGGATGACTACATGTCACAGAACATGTAGAGGGTAAGGTACAACAAGACGAATGAAGAGAGAGGTGGTAAGCAGGAATGCATGGTTTGCGTGCGATCCCGTATTTAGACCGAGCAATTTCCTAAAGAAGACAAGGTTATATGATTGTGGGCAATGGAAGAGAACAATTGCTAGTATATCGAGCAATTGTTTAAGAAGATGGCAATTAATAACGTTTGAGCTTTTGTGAAGTGGTGGTATTGTTGAAAATGAAATCCCAAACAATATCACCCGAGGATTGCTAGAATGAGCAATTACATTCTCTATTAGGATTAGAAGGACTAAGAATCTCAAAGAGATTCCGAACATTGAGGGAAATTTCAGTGTCCCTAGAGGACAGAAGTTGATTATGAATGGTAACTCGTTCAAAACAAGCACCAGACTGGATGGTGGTCACAGTAAGAGCTGACACTGGTAGACGCTACTAGGTGATAACCTTCCATTCACATGGATTGTATGATAGAAGAAGAAATTTTAAGATTTATTAAACACAACATGTTATATACACAAGATGTGCGTAATATATCGATTGGTTTCTTCATAAGGCTGTCAGGGTGCTTGCATGCAAGGAGCACCAGATTTTATAGGTCTTGTGGCCGGTTGCAAGAAGTTCCTACAGAGAAGCCCAGCCCAGTGGTGCATATAGTTGTTTTATGTATTTGTGTTACATCCAAAAGAGACTGAAAGCCCACTGATATAATATAAAGCTGTTGCGAGAAGCCCAGCCCAGTGGTACATATAGTTTTGTATGTGTTTGTGTTACATCAGAATGAGACCAACAGCCCACTGCTATAACATAAAGGTGTAGGGAGAAGCCAAGCCCATATGTACACTGTAATTCAAGTCAACGTAATACAAGTAAACCAACACAACGACAACGAAAGGCTCACAAACTTATTGTAATTGTTATGTTGTATATATTTTATGAGTTGCAGGGAAGTATAGCTGAACTGTCTATCACATATATCACTGTTCTCTAGGCCATATTCACACACAATGCCCATATACATCCACATATCTACTTCATATATATCTAAATGAGTCTATATCATACACTATGGTCTGAGTTTCCTGTTAAGTGCATATAGATTATTGTATTTATATACCATATTATATATCATATTCAATGTTGTTCTCAATGTCGGCTGTGTGCAAAGTGTTTTGTACTCGATATATAACTATGCCGGCCTTACATAGATTGGGCTTCCATCCTCTTTCTGATGCAATGTGCACGATGCTTGTGTTGCCATACTTTGCTGGGCTGGGCTTCTCTTCATAACTCTTTATGATACCACAGGGCTCCAAGTCTCTTGGTAATGTAATTGATGTAAAGAAAACACATACAAAATGATATATACATTGGGGCTGGGCTTCTCTGTAAAACTGTGCATTATTCTCAGTCTCTGTCTGATGTAAGGCGAACAAATATAAAACTAATTCCTGAAGAGAAAATTATAGCTAAAAATTAAGGATAGCTAGTGCTGACTCAAAGGCCGTAATTCTGCTGAATTACAAAGGCCGTAATTCTCAAAGGCCGTAATTCTGCTGAAACAATCTAGCAGTACTATTTGATATGTTAGACAACACTGAGTTCCATCATTACTTACGTTCCGAATTACGTTCCGACACAAAAAGTCTTCGGATCTGTTCAAGAAAAGGTTCATGTGATGGTCAAACCCATTTCTTTGGCCTTTTTGCAGTAGGTATATTTCTGCAAATTTCACTTTTGAAACACAAAGGGAATGCAGTCGAATGTTTCAAAACAACATCCTAGAACAAAATTAAGGCCTTAAATTACTTTAATTAGTTAAATTAGTTTTTATACATTGAATTGCGTGCACTAAGGTTTCCTTGACCGAAAAATACTATTTATATAGCAGGACACCTCATCTTAATAAATACACCCCTCCCCAATCGATTAAGAATCCTGGCCACAGTCTGGGTTCTTGTAATTTACTTTCTTAAGCAGACATGCAGAAGATGCTTCCTGGCTAATACGTAATACAGAGAGCCAAATAGCCTATTTTAAATTCACACAAATAAGCTTATCAAACACAATTTATTAATTCAAAGGACACATATAAAGATGCAAAAGATGGGTAAATATAGTACAAGAATAAAATGGACAATACCAAGCCGTTTTTCAACGTTAAATTTACCCTTAACAATTGACTCACATAGTGATTCATTGGAAGAAACTGGCCTAAAGAAAGTCATAGCCAAAGGAATAAACAAGTAAAAAACGAAGAAAATTATGGGAGGAGAGAGCAAATGAAAAACTAAAGGCGAATGGATAAATAGATGAACTTTATTGAGCATATTCGTAAAATATATATATACATTATCCACTTTATTTTTATGATAATCCAAAGATAAGTCTGTCATTTTTCCGATGTTCAGAAAATCGGTTGTTTTTTCCGACATTCTTCATGGCGCCTGGCCGCTAAAAATGCAGGGTCTGATGTGAAGTTACTTAGCTTCTGATGTGTTTCACCAAGGTTTTTAAATAGGATAATCATTCAATTTATTTAAATCACGAAACAAAACAATCCCGTCTACGTCTTCTTCATTCCAAAGGCTCCATTGCTGGGTAAGCGAAACTGCACAGGGCTGCATAGAGCACAAAAAAACAGTTTAGAGTTTGTAACATCGAAATAAATAAAGGCAGTTA
This sequence comes from Alatinidae sp. Z8VKAUB7J3, assembly GCA_010016025.2. Lineage (NCBI taxonomy): Eukaryota > Metazoa > Cnidaria > Cubozoa > Carybdeida > Alatinidae > Alatinidae sp. Z8VKAUB7J3. The sequence goes on along the minus strand of JAAAKM020073195.1, from coordinate 198,151,728 downwards.
TTTACTTAAATAAATATTTCATGTTTCAAACTGCAAAAAAAAAAGTTTGGAAAACGTAAAAACCTCTATGAACTCAACACCGCAATAAAGAAAGAAAATTAAATTAAAGTTAAAATAATAAGTTATTATTTTTGTAAAGGAGTCAAAAAGGGAAACCCAGGAGCCGTATCACGAAATTTGCTCCAGATACACAAGAAAGAGACTAAATTTAGATCTTACAGACGAAGCAAAAGTGGTTGAAATCCTTTTTTCCGGGTTAATAAGAACTATGATGAGAAGGAGAAAGAGGAGTATGTGACATATGGTTTGAAATTATATGTTTCAGCACTAGAGCTACATGGGTCATGTGCCTGGGAAACATCAGAGTCAGGTGGGAAATTGCTTTACTTGCCTGGAAAGGGCCCATTATCAAATTTTTCCCAGCACCACAGGAAGCTTCCGAAGCAATTTCGGTAAAAACCGATATTAGCTAATACTCAAATTTTAATTACCAAAAATATGAGTAATTGTGAATTACGAAAGCTGAAAAAGGGGCATAAATGCGCAGCTTCGAAACTTGTTTCCACGAAATATCTGGAGGCAAGGCCTATCGCGGAAAGTCATTCGACCATACCATCTATCTAGAAAATCAGAGAAGGAAATTTTCAAAACTAGTGGATTTTCTAAACGGCAATATAAAATAACGAGATGAAGTAGATATTCAAATAGAAATTGTATTCCACATTTCGACAAATAAAGACTAAGGTTCTTCTGAGTCGGTTTCGATATTCATCTGCATAGCTGGCTTATTTTAGACGAAACATATAATTTGGTTTAACTAATTTGGGGTAACTTTTCAAAGGCTATTCCATGGGCATTTTTCACTTGGATGACAGTTCACGGGTACGCATATAAAACTATGTTTAGGGGAGGGAGAGTACGAAAAAAAAAGAAGTGCAAAATAAGGAGAATTATTTGAATAATGTAGAAAATCGTTGGACAGTCATAAAAATTTTGAGAGTTCAAGAGCAGGAGGGAGGGCTGCCTAGAATCTCATACATTAGAATTGGTTACCAGCACTTGTCCTAAAGCGCACGCGAATAAATAGGGTTTCTGAATAAGCAACCATGACCTGTTCACGAAGAACGGAGAAAGCAATCCAATAGAGATGAAATGTCGAACTCAGGATCTAGGGTTAGACAATCTTAAATAACAAACTTGACCAAAGCAGAAATTAAAAGCGAAGCGGGGATGGCAGTTCAAAACTGCAACCATGTTTGGCTCAGGGAGGAACCTTCAAAAGATGAAGAACCCTGTTATGATTGTTTTGGACTGCTATATTCATCCTATCTATCTATCTCTCGGCGGTCAGTGCAGCCGAAAATTATTTACCACTGACTGTTATATCCTCTTTGAGGGGGCGTATCTTATTTTCTTAGAGAATGATATAAACTAGTTCAAAACATAGGAAAACAGTCCTAGATGAATGACAAAAAACTTTTTCGATGTGAACAAACTTTTAATCATATAAAACTAGTTCAAAACATAGGAAAATAGTCTTTCTAAGAGGATTTTTAGAGATGTTTCCTTAGAGTATATTATAAACTTGTTCATAACGCAGAAAAATAGTCCTTTTTAGAGAATTTTTAGGGATGATATAAACTTATTTGAGATGAAGAAAATTTCGATGATATAAACGTATTCAAAACATAGAAAAATATTCCTTCTTCGAGAATTTTTAGATATGGTTTCAGATAATCATATAAAACTGTTAAAAACATAGTAAGATAGTACTTCATATAGAATTTTAAAGATGTTTTCAGAAAGAAAAATATAAACTTGTTCAAGTCGTAGGAAAACCATCCTTCTTAGAAAATTTTTAGAGATAATATAAACTTTTTAGAGATGAAGACAATTATGATAATATAAAATTGTTCAAAACCTAGAAAAATAATCCTTCTTAAAAATTTACGAGATTTTTCTTAGAAAATGATGTAAACTTGTTCAAAGCAAACGAAAATAGTCATTCTTAGAGAATTTTTTGAAAAATTTTCTTAGAGAATGTTGTAAACTTTTTGAAACATAGGAAGAAAGTCCTTGTTAGAGAATTTTTAGAGATAATATAAGCTTTTTCGAGATGAAGAGAATTTTAATTGTATAAACTTGTTCAAACCATAGGAAAATAGTCCTTCCCTGAAAATTCTTACGGATATTTCTTGAGGAATGATATAAACTTATTCGAAACATATGAAGTCATTACTAGAGAAATTTCCGAGGGATATTTTCTTGGAGAATGTCGAACTGCCGTATCCATGGTCAAATAAATTTACTTTATTAAGTACTTTAGGTAAATAAATTTTAACATTTCTTCGGCACCGCGCCCAGACGGAAGGCGCGCGGTGCCTCGGGCTCGGGCTGAGGGGCATCGAAGACGACCTTGGCCGTCTTCTTCTTCGGCTTCTACGGCGGGAAGCGCTCGGCGGGGGCGGCCTTGTTGCGACGCACAGGGGTACCTCGACCTGCGCCCTTCCCGGGCCGCCTTCCCTGATTCGCCATGGGGTCCAGGCTACTCGGCGGGGGAGGCGGGCACGTCCGCGACGGCGACGGGGTCCGTCGCCGTCGCGAGTTTCCGCTGTGCACGGCGGATGAGCCCTGCGGCTCCGCCGACCAGGATCAGCACGCCCACGGTCAAGAGGAGGATCGTGACGATCGTGGTCGGCGTCAGAGCGAGGAGCCCATCGGCGACGGTGTCCCTCCGGGCGGCGTCGGCCAGCATCCAGAGGGCGACCGTGGCGATCGCGGCGAACAGGAGGCCCCAGATGATGGCGGCCCAGCGCGTGCGGGGCGGGGAGGGGGCTCCGAGGATCGTCGGCGTACTCATCACTGGTCTTCCTTCGCGGGCTCGTAGAGGGTGACGGAGATCACTCCGCTGGTCTGATCGATCGTGACGGGTTGTACGAGGGTGGGCTCGGTGTCCTCAGCGGCGACCTTCTGCAGGACGATCGACTCCCCGTTCCTGCGCACGGGAGTCCAGGTGCCGTGCGCAGTGATCTGGCCGGTCTCCTCATCCACTCGGGTCCACGAAACGGTCGCCGACCCGACGACGGCGCGCAGATCGAGCTCGACGCCCGACTGGACGTCGATGTAGGTGTTGCCGGCTCATATGCAACGAAATAGGCATTTTTCCCCTATTACCCTCATTTTCCCCTTATTTCACAATTTCGTCATTTTATCCTTCAAAGCAAAACAAAATATTAATCAAACATCTTCAATACTTGAACTATTGATATATTACAGCATTTAATGAGAGCATTAGAAACCCAAGAACACTTTTAAATCCATGATTATTCATTCTTGCTGTATGAATCACTCTTCGCGATTTACACCCAACTTGATTAAGAGTTTCAAACCTACTTTTTTTTAAAATGAAATTTGTACGATGTTTTATGTTAAACTAGACTGAACTTACAGTCCAATTTTAAAGAAAGGGCATGTAAATACAAATACTAAAAATGAACAAGCTATACATTTTAAAAATTCACAGCAAACACCTGGAACTACTATAATTCCTCTACTGACAAAACTAGAAGAATTAAAAGCAAAACCACTAAATTTAAAGAAGACTTCAGTTCTTCTTACTTGATTCCAAACTCCAGTCCTCCAGGAGAATGTTTGAGAAGAGTTGCAAGCGTGCAAGTTGCAAACGCGCCGCTCTTCAGGTCGCGTTATGTCGGCTACAGTCTTTTCCAAATGATCTTGGCATTCAATGATGCGTTGTTCAAAACCACCACCACACGGCTTGTTGCACTAAGCAAAAACGAGGCATTTTAGGTCAAATCTACATCCAAAATATGTTAGTAAGAGACAGAAATAAATCAATCAAGCAAAGATATTTTATGGTGAAAATTAGAAAGCTAAAATTTTTATTAAAGAAGAAGAATAGAAGGAAAGTATACAATAGGAAAAGAACACATCGAGCTGGAGATATTTTGCTGGTATGTAAAAATAAGAGCATATTTCATTTGAAAATTCAACTGGTTGAACGAAAACGGGGAAGCCTTGGATAACATGCCATGGCTACGAGTCGGACGCGGTGAATCTGAGAAAGAATCTCCCTTGGCCAAGTTCTTGCGGCCCAAAGCGGATGGTACCGAAGAAGAATGGATTTTCAAAGTACAGGGCACACCCATCGGTGAAGGTGAAGAAGCAGCACGAGGAGTCTTGTGCAGTTTTGAGGACATTACATTGATCGAGAAGCAAAAAACTGAATTGGCCGAATCGAAAAAGCACGCGGAAGTCGCCAATGATGCTAAGAGCGAATTCCTCGCCAATATGAGCCATGAGATTCGCACACCGATGAATGCCATTCTGGGCTTCACTGATTTGCTGCGCCGCGGCACGACAGACAATCAGGAAGAACAGGATGATTACCTCAACACAATCCACAGCAGCGGCACTCATCTGCTTGAGCTGATCAACGACATCCTTGATCTCTCAAAAATCGAAGCGGGCAAACTGGAAGTAACGCAACAGGCCTACGATAAAAAAGTAGTCGGTATTATCAGCGGCGCTAACGGCGTCAATACCGGCCTGTACATGGGACAGAAAGGCAGCGAAGCCGACGGTCGCCATCCGGTTGCCTTAGTGGGCAGAGTATATGTGCTGGCCGACGCGGCTTACGGCCAAATCGAAGCGGGGGACCTGATCACCTCTTCTCCTATCCCGGGCTACGCAATGAAGGTAAAAAGTCATAAAAAGGCAAAAGGCGCTATTGTCGGTAAGGCGATGAGTTCTCTAGAAGAAGGCAAAGGCTATGTGCTCGTACTGGTTAATCTTCAATGATCTCATATAAAAGCCTGGTTTATAAAACCATATTCTCGTTTTATCCTCAAGGTACTGCCAATAATGGCAGGACTTGTAAACACTTTGCTCTAGAAAAAATGGCTAAACTCTACAATTGGTACTAATAGAACTCGCCTTTTCACCAATGAAATACTTTGAAGACATTCTCAGTAAATTCACTAATGATGAGAATTTTGCCGATGATAAAAAACTACTTTTGTTTCAAGAAGCATTTCGACAAGTGGACAAACATAAGCCTTATCACGTGAGACCGATGAATGTAATTGTCATTGATAAAAAGGGAACGTCTGTTCAAAATTATGGCCACACTCATATCGTGATCAAACTAAAAGAGTCTTAATATATCTCATGGAAAGTGAATACAATTCATGCTGATAGTAAAGATAAACGAATTATAATTCAGAGGAAAGTTATAATTTACTTGATTAAATAGATGATATGGTTACAAATCGTAAAGAACTTTTACTATTTGACAATCATCTAAACAACTTTTTAAATAAATTAAACTTCCCGAAAAGTCGCATTACCAATAAGTAAATTTAAAGAAATTAATGGAACTTAGCGGTCTAACATTAAAAAAGAAGAAGAAGATTTTAAATCAATTTTGAAAATACTAGCATACCTACCATTAATACTAGTTCTAGTAGTAGAAACAATCATTTGATGACACCAGCGGTGGCGAGACAAAAGCTATGACTTATTAGTATCAGTTTATCCATCACTACCACAACCCACTAATACACGAAAGGGTAGCAAACTTTACAATACGTGTTTATGTTCAGAATGGTTGTACTTATGAGATGTGCTTATGAAAATACTAATGAAGTTGAAAGTGTAAGATCCTCCACCACACTCTCTAAAAACACTGGCTTTTAAAAAGCATTAGCGAAAGAGTAAAAGCGATCGAAAACTGGCCGGCTGGGTGCGGTTGCCTTGCCAGGCCGTTGCCAAAAGCGGACCAATCATCGAAGTCACTCGGATCGGCAAGATTCCACTCGGCAAGGATCTCTGCACTGATCGGTTCTTCTTTTGCCGCCTTGCTGATAGCACGTTTCCATGCCTCTGAAAAATCAGCACCTTTGTCGGTTTGCTGCTTCAGTTGATGCAGCAGATGCAACACGTGATGCGGTTTATCGGCAGCCCGAACCAATCCGCCGTCCGAAGCAGTTCGGTCAACGAGCGACCGGATCGAACTCAGCCAATCTCGACAAATCGCATCACGAATTTTCGGTTTCAGCTGTTTCAGCTCTTCTCGGCCGATGTCCAACCGTTGTGGCAAATCAATGACGGTTCGTGCGGGGCGACACGATGCCAGGATTCCAAAAATCGCATAATAGTCGGTCTGGCTGATCGCATCGAATTTGTGATCGTGGCATCGCGCACAGGAAACGGTCAAACCCAAAAACGCTTTGGAAAACGCATTGACTTGATCGTCGATGAATCGCACTTTTTCGTCCAACGCGTCGGTCGGCGCGAATCCGTGAAATACCATTCGCCAATGCGCCGGACCAATTGCCGATTCGTTGATTGCCAGTTCGGAATTGATGCGAGGTTTTTCCAGCAGATCACCCGCGACATGCTCGCGGACCAGTTGGTCGTACGGAATGTCCGAATTGATTGCTCGAATCAAATAGTCGCGATACATCCATGCATTGTCGATGCGCGGATCACCTTCGCTACCATGAGATTCGGCGTAACGAATCCAATCCATCCAGTGACGCGCCCAACGTTCGCCAAAATGCTCACTGTCAAGCAGCTGGTCGGTGAACATTTTGAAAGCAAATTGATTTGACTTTTCACGATCGATAGGAGCTTGAAACGTCAATTTTTAATCATTGAATAGTTTGCTTGTGATGATTGTCATGACTACACGGTGATTATGATACTTTTAATAACGCTTATGTTAGCCTAGTCTGAAAGGACTTGTTTAGGCGTGGAAGGTTATTATAAACGTATCATAACTTAACCAATGAACCACATAAAATTGCGTATATAGAGCGTGACAAACGCTTAAGTTCTTAGCCGGATTTTTTAGCAGGGTTATGGTAAACAACTACTGCTAAATTGTCACATCGCCTAGGTCTGTCATGTATCTGAAGGTTGCTTATGAAGCGATTTCGGATTAGCAATATTTTATTAACTATTACAATATTTTGAAGGTCCTTCAGGAGGGGGGAGGGGTCACTAGATCAGTCTCGTATATTTTCTCAGGCAGTTATTAGGTGCTAGTTTATTATTTATTTGTTTTGTTATCCGCATGTCGTATCCTTCCCACGTTTTGTTCTTTTTCTTATTGATAGGATTATAAAACTCTTTTGTGCTCTTATAGGGAATAACTGTTTTATGGGGAATAACGCTATCTTGCATATCGGTATACTATAGCCTTAAAGAGCTTTCATTTAATTTCACTGTGTGAGCTACATCAAGAGTGTCTGATACACTGCCAGGCTTTTTTCAATTTAATTACGATGTTTTATCTATCTGTTAATCTAAACTTGAGGGAATCAAGAGATTGTTCTGATGAGATAGCCCTCCAAGACGAGTCAAGGCAGATTTTTAGTGCCTAACAAAGCTATTTTTCAAATATCCTGCAACTCCCTTGATTCCTCCTGCGGAGCTTGTTACCCGCTTAACTCTTTGTTTGTTTTTCACTCTGTTTAAAAAGAAATAGCCAATTCGGTCAATTATTGGCACCCTCGTCACATTGCACACACTAAAAAATTATGCTCTATATCCGTCCATGCTCTAAGCCAAACATAAAAAAAATTATAAGTTGAAGACAGGTTTTCATATACCTGTCTTCGCTGAACCTTTAGAACCTTAGAAGTAGGTATGGATGGGTGGCAGGAGTTTGAAAAACACCTTAATGGACTCTAATTTGTTTAGTAAACTAATTTGTAAAACTAAAAGTTTCTTTCAAAGCTGCTTTTTGAAAAGAAGATTGATTAATTTCCTAGCTTTGCATCTAGCTTTGCCACTTGTCTATGATTTAAAAACTTAAGAAGATTTGAACAAAATGAGAGCCAGTTTGGCATTGGTACTGTGAAGATGGAATTTAAGACAGTCTTAATTTTATTTTTAGACACATTTAAGCTCAGTTTCTTCGTAAAGTTTTAAGGAAAACACAGCTTAGACACTTAAATACAGAAACATAACATTTCAACTATGGCGCAATGTTTCCCTATCTCTTATCCTTTTGGAACCCCTAAGATAGATAATGCTACAAGGAACCTCTTCCTAGTATATACCCTGTCGCTTCTACCGAACTGAATATGTTGTCATTATAGTTCATTTTTAGACTTACTCTTTCTCACAGAGCCTCTAAAGAAATTCTGCAGAGCTGGTAGGTCTATGGATAGCCCTGGCTAATAACTCCTCCTTTAGAGAGAGCTAAAGGTATTCTAAACCCTGGTTCATAACTCCTCCTCTGGAGAAAACTAAGGGTGTTCTAATCCCTGTCTAATAACTCCTCCTTTAGAGAAAACTAAGTGGGGCCACCCAAAATATTAATTCATAAGATGAAAATTAGAAAAAATCAAGACGCTGCAAAACATTTTGCAACAATTATTATACATAATATAACAGCAATAAATCAGAGATTTATGGGGCCGGTAGCCCGCATTATATTTTGGGTAGGCCTGGACATTATTTGAAAAACTATCAGAAATTAAACAAAAAAAGTTATTTTTCAACTGAAAATAATGAGCCACATTAAAACTTACACTAACATAAATCATTTTGTATATGAAGGGCAAATACTGAAATACCCCGTGAGACTCTAAATAGGCAAGCCTATTAGAATTATGTCACGGTGAGTCCATCATGAGTCAACCTAAAAGAATGGATCATCCCTTAGTTCTATGGCTATGTACCTTAGTTGTTCCCTATGGTGGATGCATAGATTATAGACTATCTATCAACAAGTTGAAATAAAATCATGTTCGTAGTAACGAACTGTAAGTAAGGAGTGACCGGCTGAATACTAGCCGAAGCTCTAAAAAATGGAATTTTAATACAAATAGACACATCAAAAGAATCGTATTTTTAAGTTGATTTTAAATGTATTTGTTCCATCAAGTTTAGTCCTACCCATCAAGATTTACGAGCATGAGAAAATTTTCCTTAGTTTCCGAAGAAAGGGGGAAACATCCCCTAAAAGTCATAGAATATTAATAAAACTGCACCAACAGATTCAGCATAGGCCTATCAGAGAAACCTACTAAGAGGTTTCAAGCTGCTATCTGTAAAAATGTGGAATTGTGAATTTTTTTGCCAGATAAAGATCACGGAAGTGTGTTTATTTGTTTTTTTTTGTTTTTTCCCCAGGGGTGATCGTATTGAGTCAGTGGTCCTAGAATGTCCTTCAATAACCCATATGTGCACAGTGTGTTTCGATTTAGCTCTACACCACCATCACAGTTCTTCGAAAGTTTGACTTGTAACCATAGCATTAGCATTTGTAGAAGGCACAGTAGCAAAAGAAATAGTATGAGCAACAGGAGTATTATTAGGGATAGCAGTAAATAGTATGAGTTGTAAGCAGGCACAATAGTATTCTTAGCATCAGTAGAAATAGCAGTAGTCTTCGTCGTAGTTGCAGCAGTAATAGTCCAAATAGTAGTAGTAGCTGCAGTTATAGAAGAAGTCCTTGTCGCAGCTCCAGTAGTAGTACCAGTTGTAGTAGTAATAGTCAGATTCGCATTTAGCTTTTTCAACGTTCCCCTTAACATGCCCTGAAAGATTCTACTCAATACCTTAGATCATACATGGGATATTGCTTATAGGCAATGCAACATGCATGCACAGGGTATGTTTTGATTCAGTTCAACATTCCCTCAAACATTCCCTGAAAGTTTCACCCTCCTACCCTCAGCCACAGTAGTTGTGGTCTCAGTAATAGTTGTAATAGTAGCACAAATAGCAGCAGAAGTAGTAGTAGCAGTGTGTACAGAGTACCTTTTAGTACCTGTACCTGTTAGTATCTGTTAGCTCATCATCCTTCTTAACACGTTCAGAAATTTTTAACTTAATACTCTAAGCTGTTCCTAAAACATTACTCATACATTTTTTTTGACAACCTGAATGCACACTATGGGCTTCAATTTAGTTGAACATCTTCTGAAATATTCCCTGCAAGTTTCACCTTAATACCCTTAGCCTCATAGATAACTTCGAAGACCACACTGCCTTTCCATGACGAAAGTAAAACAGTTCAAAATAGGGATGCCTTTAAGCACATTCTTTACCATGTGCAATCATAAAATAGTCTAATATCTTCATTTTTCCATATACATAGCTATTACGGACCGATTAAATGCATTAGTGAAATATATTGAAGACAATGATCTGAATCAATCTATGAAAAAGGAGTACGTTTTTTACTAGAGAGAAAGAATTATTGTTATTCTAGGATCGGTAGTGAGAGCTTCAGGATTAAACTGACTGGGTTCGAGAACCAAAAACTCATACGGAATCTAGTAACTTTGGAAATCTATTAAGTTTTGTTGCCGTTAATATCCAAAAGACCAAAGCACGATCACTAGAGCATACTATTCTCAATGTTGACACAGTGAACAATACTGAAGCAATTCGCACACGATTACGTCACCCTCACCTGTAAATATTGGACTACGATCAATTATTTTACAATCGGGACTTCCCCACTTGACTAACAGACCCTAACAAACCCTTTTATGTAACACCCAAACTCTATTACGTAACGCTCATTTAAATCCTGGTTTCGTGGCCCCCTGAAGGTTTTTTAAAGAATCAAAGAAAGAGCTATTAAGTAATCAACAAATGCTTCGTTTAGAAAACCCTTTCAATACGTCATTAACAACCGCATCTTTTAGAAAACATCCCCCATATGACGTAACAAGCACTTGCGTCTTGAACAAGCTTAAAAAGTGTCACGAATGGGTTTTGAAGGGATATGCCTGTGGCGAAAGCTATTATGCTGTAACTATTCCAGCGGAAATGTTGAGGGGAATGTTGAACAAAATCAAAGCATACCATATGAATGCTGGTTGTAAAAGGATATATAACCAATATCGCACAAAACCCGAGGCATTAATTTGTAACTCTCAGGGTATAAATGAGTTTTTTTTAATGTTTTCACTTTTATTACTTTAATAAGTCATAAAACACTAGGATTTGTAGCGCACAAATATTGTCTTTTTAGTTAGTTAATCATCTCCCTGATCATTTCCTGAAAGTTCCAAACTAATATACTCAGTCAATCCTAAGTTATGCCCTTTTGATAATCCATGCACACATAACAAGTTTTGATTTAGTTCAACACTCCCCTTAACATCCTTGAAAGACTCACCTTAATGCTCTTCTTGTTTTGGGAAAGTAGAAGTCAAACATTCATACCCTCCCTCAATAATATATACAATATGCAAACAATGAACAAATTACGTAACCTACAGCCCTTGCTCTGAGGCCTAAGGGGGGGGGGCATCCCTAAAAGCATAATTACCGAAACTTTCAGCAATGCTGAAAAATATAGATTTCTAAAAACTTTGTTTAGTTGTTTGTTTTGAGGAATTATGGGCATGGGGAAGGGGCTGGTTGCTCTCAAACCCCTTTTGACTCCTAAAAACAGCACTAGAACTTCCGTTTCAAACCAAATGAGCCCAACCTGAAGTTCTAACGACCACCCATTCCAAAAAAAAACTTATATACCACCAGGGCATAACTTACAGCCCGTTTACCACGGCTCAGGGGGGGTTTGGCAAACTGGAGGCACTTTTTATATCTCTTTTAGACTTTTTGAATAAATGACTATCTTGCAATTTCCATTAGATGCGTTTGATGGTAAGGGGTAGTTAGGGGTGCTAGTTGCTCTCCATCACTTTTGCTCTAAAAAGGGAACCAGGAATTCCAATTTTCAACCACGTGAGCCACCTCTGAAGCCTATACAACCATCTTTTCCATTAAAACCTGAAATACCCGGAGTTCAAATCCTGGAACTGCTTTGCCATGCTATTTAGTCCAAGAGAAGCAAACATTTAACCTAAACTTGATTTTTTTTTTCAAGTTAAGATAGGTGCTACAGAAAAACTACCCCAAATTCATTCCTACTCGCACGTAGAAAAAATATTGCTGCGTAATATAGCCTATACAGAGCTTAATTAAAAAACTACATCAATTTTTTTTCCTTGCATAGATTTTAAAACACATATCTGCAATATTACATCGTGATTCCTTTCAACAGAAAAACAAACAAACAGGCGCATCAATTTGGAGGGTGAGGGAGCCAATTAACCTCCCAGATTTGTTGCCCCTCCACAAAATACCCGTTTTTGGTATCATAAATCACCGAAAAAAAACAGAAAACAGCAAAATTGCCTCAAATCTATTTTGAAAAATGCATTTTGCCTCCAACTCCCCAAATTTTCGTCGATTGCCGGTCATGAACGAAAAGCGACCAGAAATGGTCACTGAGTGTGCTTATATTCATAATCTTATTCTTAATTTACCTATAGGGTAAATTTCACTTATAGACCTCTCCAAAAAGATTTAAGAACAACTCTGATTTTTTTTTTTCTTAGCTTAGCCTTGTTGCCGCCGGGGAATATTTTTTAATCTTGGACGGTCATTATGCCCCTAGAAACGGATTGATTCAGAACAGGTTTATTTTTTCATGACTTCTATTTTTTTCAAAACTAATTTAGGGGGAGGATCCAATTAGCAGAATGCATTAAGAATCTAAAATATGATTAAAAAACATGCATTTATGTAGAACTATTCCTACTTAGACAGCAAAAAGCCTCTGTCCTAGACAGGGGCGGATACAGAATTAGTGCTGGGGGGTGCAATGTGGGTAATTTTCAATAACAATTCCAGAAAATAGATTTCAGTTAGTGCAGAAAACTACATTTGTTGATAAAATTCTATGCAGAAATTCTTCACTTAGGTAAAGTAAAAACGATTTTTATTTTATCATTTTCTTTACTTTATATGATGCTTAAGTATTTAATAGAAATTTGCAAAAAAATAAACCTGCAGTCAGTAAGAATCCAATCTACGGACTCTTGCTGACTTGGTAGAAGCTCTTCACTCAGGAATGCCTGGCTTGTTAGAAAGATTCCACGGGCTTAACTCTAACTAACAGTATTTTTATATTATAGAAAATGAACATTATTTCTTGTGAAGGTCGCAAGCCTAATTGTTAATTTTGTGCATAACAAACTCAGTTATACACGGCGCAAAACTGTGTTTTCAGTTAATACCTTGTATATTAAGTTTATTCCTCTTATTTTTACATTAGATAGCCTCTCCCACACACAATCTTGAGTGAAGTATTATTAAATGAAACAAAATTGGTACGTGCTTGAAATATACTGGCAAAAATCAAACATTTAGCAAATTAAGTTTTTAGCGTAAACCAATAAAAAATGAAACTTACCTAACAAGATTTGGTAGCCAAGGGGTCATGTACTCCAAGCAAAGATGTTTCAGTTCTATTGTTGAGGTACTAAAACCTTGAATGCATTCCTCAAGAAATTCAAGGGTGAGATGTGGCTCGTTATGGCTTAGCTTTTCACTGATTGATATAATGAAAAGAGTATTATTTGCCGGGATGCAAAGTCCTGGAAACACAATAATAATATAATGTAAAGAAGAATATAAGAAAGCCCTGCCTTAAATCTACACTCCTGTTAGTCCATCACAAATTTTACGCTTTTCTCGATTCTGGTGATAAGTCTATGAAATTGTGTTCAATCGCATTGCCTTTGGCATCAACCGTAATTTGAATCGGTGTGTCGGGGAAGTAGCGTTTTAATTGCAGTTCTCGTTGACCTTTTGCAGATAGGACAAAAACACATTCGAGCCAGAAGAACCCCGCAGGAATTTTCTTATTGGCCATAAATGCCATAGATGACTTCCCATTGACGTCCGACAACAACATATCAATGGCATTGTGGACCAGTGGGTGGTCCCAGGTTAAATAGCTAACGTGCTCTAGTTGAGTTGCTGTGTCGCGTTCGTAAGTGACGGTCATTCCCTCGTCGTCTAAACCAGGGATTTGATTTACCATACTTTCTGTTGGACGCAATAGATAACAGAAGTCGTCTTTTTCTTCTTGAAAGACACCTAACGTATCCAACGGATTAGCCATGAAACGCTCTAGTGTCGGACTGTCATCTTCATCTTGTAGTTGCTCAATAAGATTTTCTATCTTATCACCGCCAGAGGAATTGATTTCCAGTAGCTTATCTCTGCCTTGCTCCAGTTTTGCCAGCATATCATTGTGTAAAGCTGCCGATTGCGTAAGCAGTGAATCGACTGCCTTTGTATTTTCCGGCTCTAACAGACAGTCTTTAAGGGTTTCTTGCATCTCTTCAAACACCACTGCACCTGTTGGGCAGGTTTTGGAAAAGGCATTTAAGCCGCTGTCATACCATTTCATTAGTACTTCTTGCGCGGTGTTCTCAAACACCGGTACATGAATAATGGGGCGAGGAGCGGCGGCAGGGGCCGAGCTCCAGCTTGTTGCCCATTCGATGAGGGTGGTCGCGATCGAGGAATTCCTCCATCGCGGCCCAGTGTATCTATTTGTCAGTTGTGTAGTCTAACCCTATTTACAATTGCTAATTGCTAAATTGGAAAATGCAAAGCAACCAGGAAACAAATAACAGGCTTTCAGCATCTGACATTGATGCCCTTGCTCGATACTTTGTGGGGAATAATACTAGATTAAGAGAGAATATTGTGATTCCGAGAACTTGTGGCCCAGTTGCCATAAAAACCAATGATGAAAAGAGAGTGGAGATGGTGTTTGAAAGCTGCCCCTTCAAAGCTTCAGTGTCTTTTGTTTTAGGCAAGTATATTAGTGGACAATTTTACATAATATTACTATTTATTTAATAAATAGTTTAATTTCAATTTAATAAATTAATATTACTATTATTTAAAATAATATTTGGACAAGTATAATACATAAACTTACAACCAATAGAAGTGCATTGATGGACTGAAAACGAAATTTTCTGAGCTTAGTTTGTGGCGAAAAGGAAGAAAAAAAAAATCACCCTTATAAATAATACTGAAAACCTAATTTTAGAGTTGCATATGATATAGAAAAATAGATGTCAAACCCTCTCGGAGAAGCTACAGTTCAACCAGGAATTTTCTTGTAGATACGCAAAAATAGAGAAATCATAGACAGAAAGTAATAGATTCCTATCAATTGGGGAATTGTATGACTATAGAGTATTACGGGGTTAACCTGTGAGTAAAACCAAAGAATGAACCCGCGAACAAATGAGTCATTCCGAAGTCTCATTATAGTAACACTAGTAAATAAAATCAATTTACCCAAAACTACAGTGCCAATAATGTATTTTGTCCTCAATTTGAAAAGTCGAAAATATTCAATTGTAATCTTTATCAGATTAAGCGTGCAATTTTTAATATTTATGAACACGTAGTCACAGCTGGGTCAAATGCAAAATTTGCCCGAGTTGTCTGCCTGCATTAGATGTATAGAGGATTCTAAAAACCATGATTCGGTTCACCCCTAGAAGCTTTTCTTCCTCAGAGCAGAGATAACCGCCTTCGGCTACCAGCGCCTTGACCATGTCCTCATAGATCGAATTCTGGATGATGATGTTGCCATCCGCAGAGCAGCCGGAACCAAAGTCAGAGGTCTTGGAAATGCGCGTGTTCATCGCTGCGATATCCAAATCAGCGGTCTCGTCGATCGCAATCGAAGAGTTGCCCGCGCCCACACCATAGGCAGGTTTACCGGAGGAGTAAGCCGCCTTCACCATCGGCTTGCCGCCGGTGGCCAGGGTCAGGTCAGCAATTTCCATCAGGTGCTGTGTCAGCGGAATGGATGGCTTGCGAATGGACTGAAAGAGGTCCTCCGGTGCGCCTGCCGCGCGGCAGGCAGCCCGCATCACTTCGACGATTTCATACGTTGTTTGCGCGGTGCGCGGGTGCGGTGAAAAGATCACAGCGTTGCGCGCATTTGCAGAAGACACGCCTGTTACAGGTGGTGTCATCGCAGGGTTGGTCATGGGAACCAAAGACGCGATCACACCTGCAGGTTTTGCGTATTTCACAAGACCCTTGGCTTCGTCGACTTCAACGACACCAGTGGTCGGAGTGCGCAATACATCGCGCAGCACCATGTGGATTTTGAAACGCTTGCCCGGGCGGCCATTGCGATCACCGATGCCGCTTTCGTCGACACCCTGCTCAGCCAACCGCGTAAAAGTCTTTTCGTTGCCCGCATACCAAGCAATAGCCTGGGACAGGCGATCAAGCTGGTCCTGTCACGATAAAATGGCTCCTATCTTTCATGCGACTAGACATGTTCTTTTTTCGGTTAATGATAAAGATATGTCATGATTATAATATTTTATAGATTGTTTTGACCATTTACGGTTCTCAAATCGTAAATATTTAAGGCTTAAAATTTCAGGTATGCTCCGGAATCCATTGGACATTATAAATTTTCAAGTCAATCTGATGTTTGGTCATATGGAGTGACAATGTTTGAAATGTTTAGTAGAGGCGATGAGCCTCAGTTGGCGGAGAATGACCAGCTGCTCAAAGTCCTCGAAAGCGGGAGGAGGCTGCCATGTCCATCTTCTTGCCCTCAGGTACCTTTTTTTCTTATACATTAAGTAGCCCAGTTGTTCTTCAGCTGTAATTAAATTTAGCTGGACTTACTAAGATGGAGCAAATATGAAGACTATAAAGGTAAGTTCTATTTGATATGAAAAAAAATATTTCACATGTGTACCCAGGGGAAAATTAGGGTAGGTGCTTAAAGCTAAATCCCGTCAATCGTTTAATGTTTTTCTCGCAACGGCCCTGCAACGTGTATAGACAGAAAGGGGTAAGGTATCGGCCCCAAAGGAATTCTGGAGTGATACGCACACATTATTAGTTTTAAAGAATGTGGGTTTTGAGCAATTACTAGTTCCGTTTTAATGTTGCTAAACAACAATGGAATACTATTAGTATGTCTTTCCACCATTTAAGGTGGAAATAGTCTGTCGAGTGTTAAAACGACTGAAGGACGAATGACTCACTGATGAGAGGAAAAAAAATTTGGTTCGAGCTCGACAAAATTTGAAAAAAGTCTTTTTTTTGAAGACACGTCTTTGCCACCCTTGAAACCCTATATTCTTGCAGAATCAAACCACATTGTCTGTTGTGTACAAATTTTGGATATTTATAGTTTTTGAAGGGATAAGGTTGATGGGGAGATGGCTACTGGAAATGCTTTTATTGAGTAATGATAACTAAATAAAATAGATAAACAAAAAGATAGATATAGGTATGTCTCACGACTTTACAGAGATAACCAATGGAGAGAGAAGGAGTAATTACAATATATGGGGCTTTTAGACGGGTCATTTATTGTCAAACCTTTGACCTTAGGTCAATTTTTTTTTATAGGGGACATGACTTTGTCTTCGACCGCTGCACTGTGAGATGGCAACATTTTGGAATTAAATTTCCAAGTTACTAAGCTTTAAAAAGTTCGAAAAAAAAGTCCTTGAAAAACAACTTAAGAGCGCATAGAAACAGAGATATTACATGGATCAAATATAGAGACTTGGGATATTTTTAGGATAATGAATCAGGTGAAGATTAACTTTCTGGACTTTCTTTTTTTAATGTTCTTTCTACTGGCTTAATTTTCGTTTACAGAGAAATGCAGGTGAACCAAAAGAGGAAAAAGAATCAAATAAACACAAACATAACACACACCTTATAAAATGGAAGAAAATCGAACTGTTGGGACAGTCCAACAACTTCAATACGAGTTCCTGCATCCATAAGGTCACTTGCCCGTAGCTCAGCCTGCTTCCTCTCCTCCCGAGTCATTTGTGGCTCGCTATCTGCAGTGAAGAGCAACACAGTCGAGTTAACGTTCTTACCACTAAAACCGCATTTTTAATAAATCAAATATTATATATATAAGACAAAAGTACCAATGTCCTAATGTAAAAAAAAGCAAAAAAAAAAAGACACAAAAAGCAATCCCAAGTCTCTGAAGTAAGGTAATTCCCATGTGGTAACACCTTCACAACATTCGTTCACACATAGACGTTATCCGATATAACTGATATGGCACTTTTTGACTCCAACTATATAGTTTTTAAATTTTAAAGAGCGATTGGCAATGACAGTCCCACTTGGAACCAAACAATTTTCTACATAGTTCCTATAAACACTCTTATCAATGTTTTTTCTTTATATAGTTTGACGGCACCCCCTTGTAGACTTTTTTGATATCTCCATTGTTTGTGTGCATGCAGTACACCTTCGGACCTGCCAGCACACCTTTTGATATCGAGTTGCTCCCCATCTAGGATTTTGAAAATAGCAGCTTATTTGTGGCCTGGTGTTTTATTAGCTCTGAAAAAATGGTTAGTGTAGTAAGTGTAGTCCCTTCGAGAGCTAATGTGAACACCATTTTGCAAATCGTCCAACGTATTATCTGCTTTAATATTCAACAGGATTGAATCAGTGTATGCATAATACTCTTGAACGTGTCCCTCCCCCAGCCATTGGAGCTTACACACATTTCAACAAAATCAATTTTTCTAATGTCTAATATGGTACTACCAGTGACTATGTTTTTATTTAATACTACGTCTCTTTTTTATATAGAAAAGGAGTATATTTGAGTCTATGATCGTAAACGAGAAGAAACTTGAATTGGAAATGATTTTCGCACATTCTTTTTGGTCGGTTGGAACGTCAAAACAACTACTATCACTCACGCTCAAACACATCTTACTGAAGGCTGAATTTATAATTAGTTTCAAGATTTCTTTTTCAACATTCGTTTTTTGCTTCGATCGTTTACTGATAAATGTGTCAGGAACGTCTTCATATATACTATTCGTCCTATCTGGGTCAGGACGTTACCAAGGCGCACATAGACCACGCAGTCATCGAGTCCTGTGAGGTCTTCAATCCACCGAGTAATCTGCCAACAAAGCGTATCGAGCTGAGTAAATGTACTCAGTTCGGCACTGATGGATTGTAGTTTGTCTAGCTCAAAAGCGTTGAGAGGAGGGCTCGGCATCGAGTGATTGTTGTGGCCGGTTTCTTCTATAATCTGGAGTCTACATCGGAGAGGCCGCGGACCCATGTCAGAAAATGCTGAACATTTAAGGAATCGAGCATCCTCAGCGGGTGACTACAGATCTTCCCGACGGCTGAGATTGGCACCAGATCCGCGTCCTGTTGACGAGATTCCGATCGAGGAACTCAATGTCGCCAATCCTGAGCTGTTTCGATTGCAGTTAAGTTTTGACTACTTCCGCCGCTTACGTGATGAAGCCCCTGTCCATTATTGTGCTGATAGTCAGTACGGCCCTTATTGGTCGATAACACGCTATGAGGACATTATGGCGGTGGATAAAAACCACCAGGTGTTTTCTTCATCCTTTGAATTTGGGGGTGTAACCATCACAGGTACACCCAGCTCTTCCAACGAAATTCCAAACTTTATTTCGATGGACCCGCCTGAACATCACCAGCAAAGGAAGGCGGTTGCCCCGGGATTGGCGCCAAGAAGACTGGCTGTACTTGAAACGCTGATCAGGGAAAGGGTAATCGAGATTGTCGATAACCTGCCGCTGGATGAAGATTTTGACCTTGTCCCTAATGTTTCGGTGGAAATTACCGGCCGTATGATCGCCACACTGCTCGGTGTGCCGCAGGAAGATCGTCACCAGCTGATCAAATGGTCAAATGCGATCAGCAATGCCTCCTTGGAGAAGAATCCCATGAGCGCAGCCTCCACCACAGAAGCCTTGGTCACGCCGGGGCGTTTGGAGATCAGCTCGACCTTTTCTGAGAGCTTGCGGGAGATGTGGACATTGAGACGGGGTTTCATGGATACTCCTCAAAAGCTCGGCAGCAGGTCGTCGTCAGCCTGATCGCCGGTGCCCGTGTTCATTCCGTGGGCGCGCCGGACCGCTGAAGAACTGCTTGCAAGCCGATCGATCTGTTTGGCAGCGGCCGCGTCGAAGTCGTCGTCGAGAAGCCCGCCATCGGGGGCGTGATCAGGTTCCTGACGAATCGGCGTCTCTTCCGGCATGGCCGGATGGCGCTTGAGGCCGCCCTCGTCATCCTCGTCGCCGGCGATCAGTTCCGACCAGGGTCTGACGAGTTCGGAGTGAATCGCGCGAACCTGCCCGGACCAATCGTCCGGCCGGGGCGACGGACGGTCCGCGCAGGAACCGCCCGCCGCCAGGTCGGGCGGGGAGGACACCCGACGGGTAAAGTTGCCGTCTTCGAAATAGCGCAGCTTCTTCGCCCGGATCGGCGGTTGGCCGGAGACCATGACGATCTCCTCGTCCGCCGGCAATTGCATGACCTCGCCGGGTGTTAGCAGCGGGCGGGCCGTCTCTTGCCGCGACACCATGACATGGGCAAGCCAGGGGGCGAGCCGGTGACCGGCATAGTTGCGCTGGGCCCTCAGTTCCGTCGCTGTCCCCAGCGAATCCGAGATGCGTTTGGCCGTGCGCTCGTCGTTCGACGCAAAGGCGATCCGCACATGGCAGTTGTCCAGGATCGCGTTGTTGTCGCCATAGGCCTTGGAGATCTGGTTGAGCGATTGGGCGATCAGGAAACGCCAAAATAACTTGGTAGACAAGAATTCACGGAAAGGACTAGGCCGGAAGAGACATTGAAAAGAGATATTGAACAAAACTGAATGGCACAGGGCTGAACCAAGTCCACGCTAGAGAAGTTAGCAATTCAATTGACGAGAACTTCATTAAAGAGGCTCGCAATGGCTTGTGCTGCCATCGGTTGCTACTCTGAAAAGTAACTCTCACTAGATTCTGGTGAGAAAATCACTAGGTCGAGTTTTATTTTACTAGATCTTGCTCAAAATTTCACGTTTTACGACATTTGTTTTTTTTTCATGAATTTTTTATTTTATGTGGATTTTTGCTTCATAAAGAAAAAGTTAAAATTCAGTTTGTAAAACAGACAAATTATGAGTAAATTATTTAATAAATTAATTTGCTGATAATTCCTTATTAGAGTAATATTCAGCTTATAGAGAGCAACAAACATCAAAACTATGGCCTAAAAACCTTTAGAATGTCGGGGAATTAAAAAAAATTGTGCAATTAAAATCACACCAGGAGAAAAAACTAAACGTGACAAACCTGGGATGACATCACAGTGTGAAAAACGCAAAAAACACAATATGTATAGAAAAAGAAAAACAGCGAATTTTAGACATAAATTTAAACCCATATGTAACATAAGGAAAAAGTATGAGAATCTAGCAATAGAGGGGGATGAGTTTTTCTATTTTTATAATAAAATATTGGGAGGACAGGACAAATTGCTTTGCTCCCATTCGAATCTGTGACAAGTGTAAAAGCTGGACGATTTTTTTTTTTCTAATGCTGGGTTTCTGATAACAAAAGTAACTGGATCTTGGAATTGCCAAATATAAAACCATGCCCAAAGTAAAATTTCGTTGGAGGGGTGTTAATTGCCCTCCATTTTTTGTTCACTTAAAAAGAGCACTAGATCTTCCAATTTCGTTTCGAAATGGTTCCCACCCGATCTTCTAGGACCATTGGTTCGGTTCCATCACTCCTCCCCAATAAAACAAAAATGAACGACACATTAACTTGAAAACTCTGGTTTCTCAAACATGTGAATCTGATCGCACTTTTTTTCATCAAAATCACTTGATATTTTGGGGATGTTCCCCCTTTCCAAAGGTCAAATAGTGGCTGTATTTGGCCACTAATTACCTGTAGGGTCATTAGTGGCCAAACACAGCATACTATGGTATTAGGTTTTAATATATGCATGAATTTACGTACATAACCTTATTAGAGAGTAAGGTGTATTAAGAACTAATAATAATTATTTAAGTTTATTCATTAAATTTTTACAATTATATTTGATCACTTTAAACAGTTTTTAATTTGAAAACATGCCTATTCTTCCTGCTTTGGAGGAGTGTGCCTCCAAAACAAGAGTACCATAATATGTAGAACCAGCTTTAGTAGTAGCTTTATGTGTACCAACTTTAGTATCATATTATATAAGTGAATGTAGCCTCCTTCAAATTGTACACGGCAACTTAGACTTATGACTTAGGACTTAGGTCCTCCCGTGCAGGCTTGCACATCGGGCAGACAGCTGTTTCCACTGCTTTCGGTCTTCGGCCACTCGTTCGACGCCATGCCAGTCACACGCCACAGCCATCAAGTCTTCCTTGAATGACCTGCGCCACGCTATTCTTGGCCTCCCTCTCCTTCTCCTCCCATCAGTTGGCTCCCACCGGATGGCATTCTTGGCCAGTCGGGTATCCGGCAGTCGTAGTACGGTGGCCTATGGGGCGCCTATGTCATCAATCAGGCTGGGCAAACAGAACGGCGCCTGGTTGAAATTCTACATAGCGAATCTGATCGTGCTTACGTGCGCGGCACACTGAGCGCAGGGGAGCGGCTGGTCAGTCGCGGTGTCCACCGCATAGTGCCCGGACAAGTGGTTACCCCTCAACTGGAGCTTGCAGATGCGCGCTAATAGTTTCTTCGCCAACCCACGCTTAAGCGCGCTTTTTGTCTTATTCATTGTTTCTTTTATAAACCTAATCAATCAGGTTTCTGAGCGATTGAACTCTTAGGTATGGTGAACATATTTGCCTTTTTTCATCTTTTTCTTATTCTACTGTATTTATATATTTTTTCCTATTCACATTTGTTTTGGTCTCATATGCTTTTGTTATTTATAATTTTTTTTATTGGAAAATCATTTAGTATTAAAGGATACAAATTTAACGAACAAAATACATTTCAGCACACATTTCACGCCATTAAAAATAGGCCATCGAATCAAGCTTTTTTATCGATCATTTTGCAGACCAAGTGTATGTGATGATTGTGATATTTTCTTATGTTTATCCATGATATAAAAGTTTTATTTATTTGATCTTTTATTGTTTTTCCGTCATTCCTGTTCTATCTTTTTTATCCTTCCTGCCAGTAAATCGCAAATGAATTCTCAAGGAAAACCTTCAGACACTCTGCTGTTGATCCACTCAACGCTATGTCTTCTTGCATCTATTGCAATCGGGATAGAGGCCATAACTCAATTACGTGGCCTTCGACCAGGCACGCTTATTCCCCGGAGATAATCTTATTTTCTCTATTCTTCTAATTCATCTTCTTTTTTTCTGATTAGCTGTTTGTGATAAGTCTTAATGTCCCAAAAATCAAGGAGGTCTTAGGAAGCAGATTTTGATTACTTAATGATGAAACCACGAATAGCACTCAAGATTGATGTTCTAGGGACAAAGCGTCAACTGGTGCTATTTCACTTTAAATTGTCTGAAGCTTCAATTTCTCCAAAGACAAGAAAAGTGGCTGTCCTAAATGCTGACACGGAAAATGTTTCTGAGACAGTAGTTTTTTTTTTGTTTTTTTTTTATTGCAGTCCTAAAGAATCCTCATGTGGTCTTTTTCTTCAATTGAGATAAACTATTGTCGTTAAAAACGTAAAAGCAAAGCTTTTACGTTGCTTGCTTGGTAAAAACATTAAGAAAGTTGTACGAAGGAAAAGTGAGTTTTATAATTAAAGGAGACGGTATTTTTAATCTCTGAAAACCAAATATGAAGTTCCTTATCAAAGCACTAAACGAAACAGCCCATGACTTCTAAATGGCAAGGAGGAGCCTTTAGCCCCTATTCTTATGTCGATACTTATTGAAGTAAATTGGATTGCCCAGTATCGGAAGTGCAACAGAGATTGTGTCACCTTTGTAAAAGTTATGTTTAAGGAATGTTTGTCTGAGCCAAAATACACAAACACAAAATATGAAATAATGATTTTTTTTGCGCAAACCAAATTTTGATTCGGCTCAATAACAATTCTTCTTTCACAGTAAACTAGAAATGAGGCATCTAGTCGTTTTAAAGACGTTTAAAAGCAATACACCTCGGTTGCTAACGACATATAATTTATCTGACCAAGGTCGTATCAGGAGGAGGGTAGGGGTGTTAGAACACCCATCCCCGAAATGTTTCTCCCACTCATAAAAACATAACAAAAATGTATATTGTTTTTTGTTTTGAAAATTGAAATCTATTTTCATCGAATGGTAGCACTCATAAAAAGCAAGGTATTGAAACTGATATGGCCAAAAATTCGCGGATTGAGGGGTTTTTGCTCGGTGATAGTAGCAGAGATCTAAAAGAAAAATTGGTCTCGTCGCTAAAATATTAAAGAGAATGTTAGGCCATAGAATAGTTTTGTAGTGGAATTCTGGCATTAATAAATTAAAAATAGTTCGGTTAGTTACTGCCTTTTCCATTACAAATTGTGTGCTGTGCTTAAAATAATACAACAAATTGTGTGCATAGTAAAATTGTGTATTTGTGTTTTTTTTGTATTCAATGTAATACAAAAAATTGTGTGCATAAAAAAAAACTATAAACACGGAAGTTTGAAAGAAATTGAAATATTTGAATATTTGAGACTATTATTATCAGCTGGGGACTCTGGATTATCATTATTATCAGATAGGAGACTACTATTATCAGCTGGAAAGGGCATGTAAAAAGACTAAGAGAGCGAAAGTAATTCAGCT
>JAAAKM020073195.1:198113502-198123812 GCA_010016025.2 Alatinidae sp. Z8VKAUB7J3 | reverse complement strand
AACTTATTTTTTTTTTTTCTAATCCGGATAGATGGGTAAGAGCAGATTAAGATTTATGATTTCTAAAGTCTCAGAGGGGGTAATACGGTTTCTCTAGAATAAGAATTTTCATTCTGGTTTGCAATTTCTAGCACCAACTAGATTTCTTGCAAACTTACAGAATGCCAGGATAAGAATTTCTATTCTAGTTTGCATTGCATGTCTCCAGCACCAACTAGATTTTGCAAACATAAAGAATAGCTAGGCTCTGATACCAATTGAAATGAATCTCACCAAATTATTCACTCCTTGTAACTCTCAAACCCATGTTCAGAGGCTTTATCCAATAACAAGGTCTCTGTTTTTTATTTTCATTACTGCGTGCAGTGTATGTCTTTTGGCCAAGTTGGAAAATTGTTTAATTTTGCTTATTCCGCATCACTTTGCTCTGGCTTGGTTTTCAACAGATTGTCAATTGTGGCTGGCTGTTAGTCATTTTATCTTTTTTACTGCTGTTTTTTTTATTCTTATTCTTCTTCTTTTCTTTCTCGATTTACTCCCTGTTACAGAGTGCATTGCAAGAGTGCGTTGTTATGTATTTGTTCTAATTGTTATTAATGAAGTAATTTTTCAATAAATCCACCGCCAATCTATAACTTTAAATATATTTTTGTGGGATCGTGCCTGATATTTTTTTTATTTTTTCAACTTTATCTCTTTTTTCTTTAAAAGATTGTTCTCTTTTTTACGCTGGCTTACACTTAGGCTAGTTCAAAGGGTGTCTATTTTAAAAATAAAGAATTACTTGTGTATTTTACTAACCGATGCAGAAGTTTTTTTTGACGCCTGTTAATTTATTTTATGAAGAAATAACGTAGAAATAAGGGAGGAAAGCTACCTTTTGCATGGCTCTTGCGAAATTAATCTACGACGGAGGAACTTTTTCCTTGATTTATATTGCTGAATAGTGCCTGTATCCATGCAATTTGACATCATGCTGGGAGCTTTCTAGAAAATAATTGAAAGCTTTGAGGTGTTTGCCTTGTATATGGATAGCAGCTAAGACGATCTTGTTGATTAAACTAGATTACATAACTTATTTTTGACGAGAGAGTTAGAGAGCATTGGATGACCTGACACTTGCCATGAAGAAACATCATTAACATGTTGTCGAAGAGAAAAAAAGCAATTGCCTTCCTAACCTTGCCTGTTATAAAATGTGCTTATTAGGATGGGAAGACGTTGTAAGGAAAGATTTATGGGGAATGGAAACTTTTTGGGAGGTTGTAAAGAGGACGGCGTTGAATAGATCGTTACTGAGGAGAGTCGTGAGCAGCTGTGTTGGCCTCAAGCGGCTTGGTGCTGTGGTGAGTTGTTAGTAGTAGTTGTTGTTGTTTTCATCATTTGCGGTCCTTGCTAAAGAGGCTTCAGGGGTTGTATCGTCCCCTTAGGCACATCTATTGAATCCTTCGACTATTTGGAACAAAAGTAGTGGTGGATTAATTAGTCCCATGAATACATCATTTGCATAACCCTACTAGCACAGAATCTGCATAACCTGTTTACCTAGCAACTAGTTCTGATCATGGGCCTTTGCTGTTGGCAAACAACAAGAAATACATAATTTGTATGCTATCCTGTGAACCTAATTTGCATATTGCCGTGTGGCTCAAACAACTAGCTTAGGCAACCAGATTCAATATAAAGCTGGATTTTCAATGTAATTTACACTAGTCAGAAAGTAGAATTCAGAGAACAGTTTGAATGCATTTTTTTTTATTTGACACACTTACTAAAAAATTAGTGGTTTGTTTAAACTATTGGAAGTTGAAAGTGGAGCTGACAGTAGCAATGATAAAAAGACAAGAATACCAAACGAAGCAGTAGAAATTACAAGAAGATGTCGAATAAGCCTTGAATGGGATGAAATTTTTGCAAAAAAAATGTGATATCAATGGGCAAATTTCAGTTGAAGGAACAGTTAGGTTTTGCAGCAAAACTTAGTATAATGCATAAACATAGACTTCAAGTTGCTTTAATTACAATAGTGAAATATGTTGAGACAATAACTTGAATCAAATGATTTGTTATGGCCCATTCACCCTCTAATGGTCGATCCTGTGTTCCCATCTTCTATCCTTTCTTCACTCTTTGAGGACGTTTGCGCGTGCTGTTTGCTGTGAGGTGGTTCAAATTCAGAACTTACCAGCGAATGACTCCGGAAGCCCATATGAGTCCTGCTCCAAACGCGGCAAGAACTATTAAACATCCGGGCCGTATTTGTCCAGCCCTGAACGCCTCATCTAAGGCCAAAGGAATCGAAGCGGCGGACGTATTGCCAAACCGATCCAAATTCAGAATGACCTGCTCCATAGATAACCCCAGCCGTTGAGCCACGGCTTTGAGAATGCGAATGTTGGCCTGGTGAGGTAGCAAGAAATCAACATCCGACACCTTCATATTTTGAGCAGCTAAGGCCTCTCGCACTGCATCTTCCATGGTTTTCACGGCGATTTTAAATGTTTCATTGCCCCGCATTTTGACATATTGTAGTCGCCCAGCCAGCATGGATTCCGAAACAGGATGGGTAGAGCCCCCGCCTGGCACACATATGAGATCGGATAACCGGCCATCGGCATGCAAGTGAACCGAGAGTAGGCCTCGATCCTCCTCCGTCGGGCCCAAGACTGCGGCTCCAGCGCCATCTCCAAACAGCACACAGGTATTTCGATCCGTCCAGTCGGTAATTGAGGACATCACCTCAGAACCAATCACCAAGACATGGCGATACACACCTGACCGAATGTACGCATCGGCTACAGATAAGGCATACACAAACCCGCAACATGCCGCCGAAATATCCAAGGCAGCTGCGGAAGTGGCGCCTAGACGGTATTGGATCAAAGATGCAGTGGAAGGAAGAGGAGAATCTCCGGTACAGGTGGCGAGAACTATCATTCTCTAACACCTCGGCATACTGAACCACGCCATCGCCATCAATGACAAATGCGGAGCGCTTCGAAATACGATCCAACTCCATCGGCGTGAAGTCGTTGTTGTACTTCGCGCCGTAGGCTGCGCTAGCTGCGGCGTTATGATCGCTCAGCAAGGGAAACTGGAGAGCGTTGGCTTTTTCGAACTCGGCCTGCACAAACGGCGAATCTGTCGAGACGCCAACGACTTGTGTGTTGTACCC
This sequence comes from Alatinidae sp. Z8VKAUB7J3, assembly GCA_010016025.2. NCBI lineage: Eukaryota > Metazoa > Cnidaria > Cubozoa > Carybdeida > Alatinidae > Alatinidae sp. Z8VKAUB7J3. Next base: position 198,120,637 of record JAAAKM020073195.1, on the reverse strand, counting down.
GTTGTATACGTCGAGTTCGTTGTTTACGTCCTTCAGTTCGGTGGTGCAAACGCTGGTGAATACACCGGAATAGAACAAGACTAACACGTTTTTGCCCCGATGGTCTTCGAGGTTAAACGCCTTCATTTCGTCGGTAAAGAGTTCGATATTGGGGGCAGCATCGCCTTTTTGTACACTCATGGATCGTACAGTTTGTAGAGTGAGAAGAGGTTAGAGGCCGTTTGGATGTAGGATTCACATGACCAAAATGAGCGATAAGGAACTGATCAAGGCGTGTGAAGCAGACGATGCGGAGCCATCGGCGATGCAACACAACGCAGAGCAGGTGCTTTGCAGCCCTTTTGCTTCGTGAAGACGAATTCCAAACAGTCTCTAAAATAATCAACGGAAGCGAATGACCCGAATGGGTTCAATCCGCGAAGCGATCCGGGCTGGAATGTACGCAGCCAACAAGCACAGCACGACGGCAACGAGGCCGACGATCAGGAAATCCCACGGGATCAATTCCACAGGAGCCGTTTCCATGTAATAGGCCTCGGCGGGGAGCGGAATGAAGCCGTACTGTTTTTGCAGCAACCCAAAAACCAGCGCGAAGACGCTTCCGAGTAAAGTACCCACGCCGCCGATCTTGTCTTGGGAAAATACCTAAATATTTTAACGATTATTTATTAGAATTGTGTCACTCTGACAAGCTTTTCAGTGAAAATTCTTGTCTAATGGTTAATTCGAATAAACACAATTTTAATTTAACAACTTTGTTGACCCCAAGACCGTATCCAGACGGGGAGGTTATATGGATGAAATTTTTCTGACGAAACTTCGACATAAGTATTGACTATTCCAAAAAAAATCTTTTAAAAAGCAATGAAGATGAAATCGGAAGTTATTTCCAGTTTTTCAAAGACTAAGAATACTTATGGAGCCAATTAATTCATCAATAAGCTTAAGGAGGGTTAAGGGTTATATTTTTGCTTCCTTTTATTGGAATAAACCCCTTATTTTATTTTTAAAAAACATTGACCTGACATAAATGTCTTCAGTAGCTCTTACGGGTTCTCTGCTATGTTTAGTGAGTCTAAAATGCATTTGTTAATTAAAATCAGGTACGTAATCGGGATGGGCAATTACCCCCTCCCCCACCTAATCTCAAGATTAACACTTCTTCATGTAAATCCGTTCTCGCAAAGGCCTTAAGGAGTCTCATAAGGATGAAGGGGCTTGTAACTCCAACAAAAGTGAAGTTAGGTAAGCACACCCCAAAAACTAGGACAATTACCCTACTATTATTTTTCACCAACTTCGGTACAAGTCCAAACACTGCTTCTGGAAGACGTTTAGATGACGAAAATAAAAAGTATCCCACCCCCTCAGCATTCCGTATCCCATCTACGCCGCGTGTGCTACTGAACAGATGAAACAATCCAGCATAGCTTATTTGATTGCCAGCCACAGTACGAGGAGACTATTACTCTCAAACGAATTTATTCCACGGCCTCGGTCGGCGATGGCGGTCTTTCCGTTGCCGATGTCGGGACGCTGCCGATCGACCAGCCGGCCCCCTCGTCGGCCGGTCAATTGACAGTCGGCATTCGGCCAGACGGTTTTCGGATAGCGGGCGATCCTGCCAGCGGGATGCCGGGGAAAATCCTGCTCAGCGAATATCTCGGCGGCGAAAGCTACCTGCATATCGAGCTTGCCAATGGCGAAGTCATTATCGTTGAGGAAAGCCCCGACCATTCCTGGCAAGTCGATCAGCCCATCGCGCTGAGCGCCGCTGCCGGCGCCTGCCATTTCTTCGGCAAAGCGGACGGTTTGCGCATTTCCGCCTAAAGGACGCTGACGAACCCCACAATCGCGATCGTATAGACACAGATCCCTGCCAGGACGGTCAGCATGCCGTAGTTGCTGCCGATGGTCGCGCGGGTAATCTGTTTGGCCTGGTGAATGAGATCCGGCCAGGTGTAGGAGACGAAATCGCCCTGGGTCATAACGGCTTGAACCCGATTGTCGTCATCCACAACGGGCAACCGTCGAAAGCGCTCGTTGGACATGATGCGCATCCAGTCGAGCACGTCGTCGTCTTTTTTCGCGACCCGAATGTCGGACGTCATTATGTCGGAAAGCTTGGTCTTTTTGGCATCGAGGCCGGCGTTGACCAAGCGCTTCAGCACGTCGCGCTCGGTTACGACACCAAGCAGCCTGTCCTGCTCATCGACGATCATGACCGATCCGAGCCTGGCGGACGCCACCTATGTCGAACCCGTCACGCCCGAAATGGTGGCCAAGGTGATTGCGGCGGAACGGCCCGATGCGCTTCTGCCCACCATGGGGGGACAGACCGGGCTCAACACGGCGCTGTCTTAATTTCTTTGCTTCATGAAATACCCTTTGGCAGCCAAGGTTATGTAATATTTTGGAACATCTGCAAAAATATCCTTGACCTATGAGCTGTTTGCTTCTATATGATGCAGAATAGTGTCAAGCAAATTCACTACTTAATAGCATACTTTAGGCTTATGCTCTCCATGAAAGATACAATTTTGTGGCAAGTCAATGGCTGTAACTTGTACCAGAAGAACAAGACACTTATACATTTGGTCAGAAGTGTCAGATCTATCAGTTCACAAAACAAAAATTTTGTTATTATTTGGAAGTTCTCTTCTTCTTTGAAAATAGAGATCTTTGGGTACTGGCCCATTTTGGCTTACTCATTTTTCCACATCCATTTGATACTGACAGTGGTAACAACAAATGGTGAGTTCACAAAGGTTAAGCAATTGCAGCAGCTGCAATGTATTTAGCAGTTGGCAAGGTTGTAGAAGCTCAAAGAAGGCCAAGTAGACCTCCCTCTAGGATTACTGGTCAAACTCTGGTTGTATCAGGGATTTTGCTGCTGGTGTGAGATATAGACACTGGAATGCTCCCCGTAGCTCTAAACAGCTGCTACAGTACTCTTTCTAGAGTACTACAATTTCCAAGGAAATGATCAAGGGTCTCATCTTCTTTTCACAAAATTTGAAGAGCAGGGATTGGGGAACGATGGGGTGCCAAGCATGCTTTTGGGTGTAAGGTCAGAGCGTCCCTGAAGGAAATTGGTCTCTAAGTTATGTATGAAAATGTACAATGAATTATAATTTGCAGTAAAGAAAACTTGCTGTAATCTATTTAAGAGGCACTATTGAAGAAAATATGTCATAATCTCTGTTTGTGTTCTGTGCTGTTTCAGTGAATTTATTGTGATAGGAACAGGATCGAGTTCTCGCATTCCCGACAACATTCCTGTGGATCATGAACATATTTTGGATAGTGATTCCATCCTCTCATTGGTGTACCTCCCTAAATCGCTAACGGTATTGGGTGGCGGAGTGATTGCTAGTGAATATGCTTCGATCTTTTCCCTCTTGGGAGTTCAAGTCACGATGATTGATACGGCTGACCGCCCTCTTCGTTTTTTAGACAAAGAACTCACTCACGAATTCTGTGAAGCCTTTCAAGATAGTGGCGGATCCTATCTGGGTGAGCAAAAGATCAAAGAAGTCCATTGGGATGGTTTTTCCAAAGTCATCACCACCCTTGAAAATGGCACAACGATCGAAAGCGAAAAAATGCTGGTGGCCTTGGGGCGAGTTGCCAACCTTAAAAAATTGAACATTGAGTCGGCAGGCTTGACGCCCACAACTCGTGGGCTTATTCCTGTGAACGAGCAATGCCAAACCACCGTCCCACACATCTATGCGGTAGGGGATGTCATTGGCCCTCCGTCTTTAGCCTCCTGCTCGATGGAGCAAGGCCGCCGAGCCGTCTGTCACGCCTTGAATCTTGAACCAGGAGTCAATCCGGAAAATATTCCCATGGGAATTTACACGATCCCTGAAATGTCGAGCGTAGGGTTGAGTGAAGAAGAGGCGATTGAAAAATTTGGGGGTTCCACCGTGGGACGCTCCCGATTCAACGAAATAGCGCGAGGACAAATTTCAGGCATGACGATCGGATTGTTAAAAATGATTGCCGATCCAAAGGGCGAACAATTACTCGGCGTGCACATAGTCGGGGAAGGTGCAACGGAACTGATTCACATCGGCCAGATGGGCATCATCGCCAGCTGGTCGGCGCAGAGGTTGATGGTGACCACGCGGGACGGCCCGGCCCATGCGCCCGAGGCCGCCCAGACCAGGGCGCACACCAGAGCGGGAAGAAGGCCGGGCCGCAGGCGCATGAATCAGAATGACGCCCGCAGGCCGACGTAGGCCGCGCGGTCCGAGGTGCCGTAGCCGCGCACGGTCTGGTACTCCTCGTCAAACAGGTTCTCGACCCGCAGGTACAGCTCGGTCGCGGGCGTCAGCTGGTAGCGCGCGCTGGCATTGGCGACGGTGTAATCCGGCATCCGGGTGCCGCTGTCGACCATGTTGGCGGCATGCTGCGCCGAGAAGCCCAGCCGCAGCTGCTCCGTCAGGTCCGCATCCAGCTCCACCGTCAGGTCGGTCTCCGGCACCCGGTTCAGCCGCGCACCGGACGCAAAGGCCGCATCCGTGAAGGTGGCATTGCCCGACAGCGTCACCCGCTCGGACAGCGGCAGCGCGGCGGAGAGCTCGACCCCCGTGGAGCGGCCGGTGCCCTCCACCTGCGCATAGCGGCTGGAGGCGAAGTCATAGTCGATCAGGTCGGTGATCTCGGTCCGGAAGAGTGTCGCGCTGACGAAGCCGGTGTCGAAGCGCTGCTCTACACCAAGCTCGTAGCTGACCGATGTCTCAGGCTCCAGGTCTGAATTGCCGTAGGACGAATAGAGTTCGTAGGGCGAAGGGGCGCGGAAGCCGGTGCCGACGCTGGCGCGCAGCGTCATTGTCTTCGACGATTGATCTCAGCGGGCTGGATTGCTTCGCCGGACGTCGAGGCGATTGGGCGGCCCAGGAAAGTTTGTCGGGCCGAGACAGGGAGTCGAGAGGTGAGCCAAAAGCTTGCTCCTTACTTTCAGCTAAAAAAAAATAGTTTTTTTTTATTTAATTACTTAAAAGGGTTACGGGATCTCAGTATATGTAATAGAATGAGCCCTATTTTAACTTTCTACAAAAAACGTTTATATAATGAGACCTGGCAAAAAGGACAAAGATAGACTGTAATCAGAATAGATCTTTGGGACATGGAGGAATTCTGCTACTACAACCAATCCCCCTTCTTGAAAAAAAGTACATTACATTGCCAGAAGAAAATCTTACGGGGATTAAACTTAGTTTCTTTGGGCTCCAGGATTAAAGGGTTTCTGTTCTCCTCAAATTCATACATCAGGTTGCACAAATGGCTAAACATCAAAACAAATGGTGGGTATTATGGTGGGTAATAATCAAAACAAATGGCGGGTATTTTCTTGAGCAGACACCCCTCACCGGGAATTTACAGAAGCACGTTCCGAATATCAAGCAAAATCATATTTTGGCACTTGTGCTTCCTTTGTTTTCTCTTTTTCTTTTGCCTCCTCTCCCTTCTTTCTTTTCTTCCTCCCTGCATAAGCTATTCATTTTTTTTTGGGGGGGGGGATTAAGATAGCTAATTTTTGTTTGATAATTCATCAAGTATGCGGAAATTTAGGAAAAATAAGGTTTTTTGGGGGGAGCCCAAATGCGTGTGTCCTTGAGCATCAGAACCCAACTGGATGGTCATAACTTTAAAGGTGGTAAACAGAAGATGATTTGGCTGAATTTGTCAAATAGTTCATAGTAACGAACTGTAGTAAAGAGCAATGCGGCTCAATAGTAACCGAATCTTTTAAAAATGGATTTTTATTTCAACAGATGCATTAAAAGAATTGGTTTATTATGCTTATGCCAAGCAGAAGGTCCAAAAGTTTTTGAAAATCCTATAGCTGCCACCCGATGTCGTGAAGCAGAAATCCATTCAGTAGCTCTTGGTCCATGCGGCCAGTTAGCTTCAGCATGAAGTCCCAGAGCATGTGCACCTGGATGAAGACCTGCACCAGGAGTAGCATTAAAACCCATATTTTTAACATAAGGTTCAACAAATGCATTAGTGCCTCGATAGACATGGTTGTATGAATTGGGCATAAGAAATGAGCGGGCATGATTCAAATCATTTTCAGATATAGGACTTGTTCCAGATGGATCACTGAATTTGAGAGGATTAGGAACAAAATTGTATATGTTAATTCCACCAAAAAGCCCTATTGGATCAGGAGAAATGAATTGGCCTAAAGAAGGATCAAAAGAACGCAATTGTGTATCTAAGAAAATTGACGCATGAGTCCACATTCCAGCATGTACTGCTTCAGGAATTTTTTCTAAAGATTCACCATACGTTCCACTTTGAGGATAAGGTTTTTCGATTTTACCTTGTTCATTTGTAATAAATAAACTACTATCTTGATGATTATTATATGAATCAAATGTTTCATTGTTTAAAGGCAGTCTAAGTGCAATTCGTTCATTAAGTTTTGGCCCATTGAGATACTCATCAAGTACTGTGCCATCAGATTTAACAATTGAGACTAAATCATCACCAGCATAAACATAAAACCATCTTTTAGAATACTCCAATGTTTGAGAGATATTTGTTGCATAATCAAAATCTCTTTTGTCAGCATAACCATAAATAAAATGAGAATGATCATCAACCTCTTCACCAAATGTAGTAGACCCATATGATTCATGTCTTGACCAAATTAATTTTTCATCAGGACCAATGAAAATGAAGAGCAGCATTAAAGCTTGTAATGAAAATGATTTGTTCTTTGTAGAGGCAGCAACCATCCCTTAAGCCCGAAGTGTTTCAGCAATTTTAGGGAGCTGACAAAATATCGACATCCACATTACAGCCTTAGTCTAAATATTTTATGCCAAATTCGAAAAGGATTCCAGTTAAATCTTCCTCAACATTACACTGAATTATCTCTCATGTAAAGGTGAACAGATAATAGGCTTAAAAAACCAAAATTTATGGGATTAAATTAAAATCAACTTCTATGGAGCTTTGGGTACACCGGCACATAGGATTGTCCATTACAGCCCTCCGTCTTCACATTTGATGAGTAGGTGTGCCACATTGTATAACGATTAGAGTTACTGAATAATAAATAAAGAAACACAGGTTTTTTCAACGCAAAGTATGTAGCAACATTAGAACTTTA
>JAAAKM020073195.1:198099500-198113492 GCA_010016025.2 Alatinidae sp. Z8VKAUB7J3 | reverse complement strand
AAATAAACACTCATCTGTGATCTTTCTTCTTAAAAAAAATATAAAATTAGATATTTTTGCGGATAGAATGTCGAAACCTCTACAGTAGAGTTTTCTAATACCCTGAATCTAATGGTATGATTTTCATTTAAATCTTATAACTTTTAGGGGATGGCTTCCCCTATTTTTGAAAATCGAGCCAATTTTCTCAGGCTCGTAGCCTTTAATGGGTAAGAATAATCTTAAAAAAACTAAATTATTTCAAATAAGCCTAATAGGATAATTCTTTCGATATATGCATTAGTATCAAATTTCTGGTTTTTAGAAATTCAGTTAGTATAGAGCCGGATCGCTCCTTACTTAGAGTTCGGTACCACGAACTATTTGATTTTTGATCTTTTTTAGAAACACTGAAAAATCCCTATCCCCAGGATTAATCAAAGGGGACAAATACCCTCAAGTCTAAATTTATGTAAAAATCAAACACTGTATGTGCAGTTCAAACTTTTGATTGTGAATCAGAATCACCCTGTAATCTTAATTCAATTTATAATTATTACGATTTTATTATTCAGGACAATTCTCTAAATAACCTTTGAGTGCTCATCAATCGACCATGGTGCTACAACATGCTTACATTTGCGAAGTTGAAGTGGGATGGGATGGGTGAGGTGACACAGGTCCAAGAGCCCAATTTTTGTCCTCCAATCATGTAGATTAAATATTTCTACACCACTTAGACTCTAACAAGAAGTATACTTTACTTGTTGTGCCGCAATTTTCAACTTCAGGCTTATTATAGGCAGGATCAGAAATCCTTGTTAGCTAATTTTGCTTCAAACCAAGCCCAACTTTGAACCCAGCCTATGAACCAACCCAGCAGTATATAAAGTAATTATTTAACATCCTCATCGTAGTCAAGCATCATTGTTTAGCTAAGTTTTTCTATACCAGCATGTTTTCTGTAAAAGTCACGTGACAGTTAAGAGTAAGGGGTTGAATTTCCGACCAAATTGTAAGCAAAAACTTGTTATGAAGCATCATTTCAGACATTTTCGATCCATTTTCATCTATTAGTCTCAAATAATTTATTACTAAAATAATAATTTAGGCTCAAATGAAATCTATTCATGGATTTTTTTTTACCCTACATTTCAAGGTAATCTGTGTACGTCATTTTATACCTGCAATAAAACAAAACAAAAGTATTTAGATTAATCCTTTTTAACTAGATTAAGATACATGCGATTAAAATCAATTGCAGGAGAAGTTTTCTGTTTCAGGGAAACAGAACAAAGGTCAAGGCCGTCGAGGCCATGATCGGCCACACGATGGACTGGTACACCGTCTGGGGCGACAACACGGTCACGTCGACGGCCGCCGACGAGGACGGCGCCCGCGTCCAGTCCGGCCAGAGCGTCGTCGCCGGCGCGGTGTCGTCGATCGCCGACGTGCGCGTCACGGGCCACCACACGATGGACACCGTCGCCTACGGCAAGGAGATCGACCTCCAGGGCAACGTGCAGGTCGACGAGATCGCCAAGGTGACCTCGGTCACCTCGTCGGCCCCGTCCATGGACGTGGGCTTCGCGCGCCTGCTGGCGCAGCTCGTGGGGCACTACTACCCGGGTGACATCTCCTTCAACGACAAGAACCCGCCGCCCAGCGGCCTGGTCTTCGCCGAGGGCAACATCGTCGTCGAGACGACCGGCATCAAGGGCACGTGGACGTTCGCCTCGGCGACCGGCAAGGTCACCCTGCAGGGCCAGCGCCTCGATGCCACCGGCTACGTCTCGGACATCCTCGTGCTCGCCTTCACCGGCGACGCGCTGCTCCGCAGCCACCAGAGCGTGTTGCGCGGCGAGTGCGCCGCCCCGCTGGGCACGATCGAGCTCCATGCCACCGACACGACGATCCACGGCGTGCTCTACGGGCGCGAGGTCAAGACGTCGGGCGGCTCGATGCTGCTCACCGACGGCACGGACCGCTTCGCCGGCAACCGCTAGCCCACCCGGCTACGACGCCCCGAGCACCTGCTCGATCGCCTCGCCGAGCGCGTCCGTCGAGACGGGCTTCGCGAGCACGAGGTCGAACAACCCGTCCGCCTCGCTCGCGATCGCCTTCGGGTTCTGTCCCGTCAGCAGCACCAGCGGCAGGGACGGCAGGGGGTGATTGCCATCCAATCACTTTTGGCCCTTAGAAAAGCACTAGAACTTTTAGTTTCCTTTGAATGAGCACCTTCCAACTTTATATGACAATCCCTTCCATTCAGAGTAGCCGGCACCAAAGAAATAACACATAGGAGACATTCCTCTCTTTAATAAATCAATGCTAGTCTGGTGGCTACGAAAATCAGGAACTTTCTAACGTCACTTGTTCTTTGCTATGTGAAAATCGCTTAAGGCATCATTTACCAACAGCTGGTAAATGATCTCTCTCTTTCTTTCTCTCAAAAAGGAAAACTGTTTAAAGCACCATTGCAAAAAAAAAGATTAGGGAAATAAATTTCGGTCTGTGAAAAAAAGAGCCCACAAACCTGGATCAAAGACATTTTGTATTAACTGATTGAAACTTCAACCCATGAGTGTCTCAGTCAAGATGAAACAAATACAAGAAAAATTTGGTTTAAGGGCATAGGCAACCGAGAATCCGGCCTCAAAAAGAGGTCAAAAGACTTTTTTTAGTTCACTTGAAAATTATCTCCTTAAGTTCTTGGAACAAGGAAATCCAAATGCGCGAGAAACAAATTTACTCAAGAATCACATTTTATTGCAAAACTTTCAAACGAAAATTACATCTGTGGAGACTAGGTCCCCCCTAAAATTGAGACCCGAAAAATGCCAAAAAAATTTCTTTCTCTCGATCGACCAACTTGGGCCAAGGGATTATTAATAAGGTTCATTTGTATTAAATTCAACTTAATTACTGGACTTACTTCTGCTCTGTTTTTGGTTTTGCTATTCTTATTTCCTTTTCTTTGATTTTTTTTTTTTTTATTATTATTAAAATCAATTATCGAGTAAGATATGATATCGATATATTCATTATCATTATCAATCGATACAACAATATATCGATATATTGGATATATTCATTGATTCAGAAAGGCCGTCATACGTGAGATTTGTTCCAAAACGAGCTTGGTGCATCTGATCATTACCTATGTAGCTTCGTAACTTCTGTTTTGACTGTTCAAAATTTACCCTTTTTGAGGGTGGGATTCAATTCTGAATGAGTGTTCTATACATCAATGGGAAAAACTTTCATAATTAGAGTTTTATTGAGGTTCCTTTTTTGTTTCCAAAAAGGTTAGCTTTAAACTTTTTATTAAGGAATCACCTACATTGCCTGTGTCAGATAATTGGAACAATGTTTGAAAAAAACATTATTTCCAAAATTTATGAACAACATTTCAGTGTTTATAAATGAGAAAAATTTTATTTATGATAATCCTTCTCCTTTTGGAATCTATAAGATAGAATCTGATACCTTTATTTACATCGTACCATCGATAATTAATGAAAATTTTTATTAAGTTCTCTTTAAGAAAAAGGTACTATAGTCCATCGGTCAAAAAGTACACAACGTCTTTTTTTCAATATCTTTATTAACTTCTGTGTTTTTCTTGTTTTGTTTTATCTTTGTATCATTTCATGCTTTACGAGACGAATTTAGTACTTTTTTTTGTCTGCTTTTTGCTCAAGCGTGGATGAAAGTAAAAACATTCCACGTCCTAAGTTCGTAGAATGACTTTAAGCATTTGACGAGGCTTGAATTAACATAATAGAGAGACAAACATTAATTTTTAAAAAGAAACTCTTTCTACTTGCATACTTACTGATTATATCCAAATGTTGTTACTTGTAGTTGCTTCTTACAGATTCGTTAAATTTCTACAGCATGAGAGCATAGGAATTCAAATGATAATCCTATATTTATATCCATTTTATGCTATATCCTCAATTCTATCCGACATGAATTTACTGCGAAATCTATGCCTCATGGAAAATTTTATAGGAGGTAACCAAAGCGATACTCAGGCCTAGTGCTATAATCAAAAGCTCACGTCTTTTTAATTTGAATGCCGGGGAATGAATCACGAAAATTGCCGAATATTATACAGTCAGCAAAAACAAAATACCAGCTTTTGTTACTTTACCATGCCGAATTCCCGGTATGGAAAAAGCCGTGCCGATGATTTAGAACGTTTTAACAAGAAGTAAACTTCAATAGTAATTGTTATATTGGTGAAATTTAATTCCATTTATAACTTAGCTTTACATTTGAGAGCCTGTAATAATAGAAGTTGGACTTAGTAATTCAAATTGGTTGCTGCTCTCGATATGCTGACTTTAGTGTAAAAATGTTACTACTATTACTATTTGGAGCTTGCTTCATCATCCAACGAGCAGAATTCAATACAGCTATAAAGACTCTTCTTCCATTTTCAACCATTCGAAGCCTCCCTTTTCACACCTTCCCTCTAAGTTCCCATTTCCCTTAAATCTTTCCTTGCAACAGCCTATCCAGCCTTTCCATTCAGGGGCAACCGGCTTTTCGTTTGGCCCTGGACGATTGCCCGACAAGGAGTATTCTGGACAATCTATATTCCTTCATTTGCACAAAATGTCCTAATCATTTCAACCTCTCCCCACTATAGCCTTTGAAAATGGGACTGACCCACATTTTTCGTACAGCTTATTATTTGGGATACTGTCAGTTATTTGGGTATGCAAAATAATTCGTTGGCAATTTCTCTGGACTCGACTTCTGAGCCGTCATAGCCCGTGACTTCGCTCGTACCGATCTTACCACACGTTTCACAAATAACCTGAAATGGATACCAGTTTTCTGAACGCTGGGATTTACTGGTATCCCAATAGATTTGCTGGACCGTTTTATAGTTCTTGAGGATGGTATCGATCGCTTCATCGTCCTGTCGCGCGTGCTCGACGACACGCGTCGGGAGCTGCTGTGTCTCCCCGGCGAGCATCGCGTGGTGTTTTGGGCGACGCACCGCCAAGAGCAAGTCGAACGGATCGATGCGGGCTCGAGGATCATCGTGCCGGTCGAACGCCGCTACGGAACGCTGCTGGCTGTGCAGTGCGCTGGCACGCTCTTGCCGGTGCCACCCGAGAGCATCCGTTTCGAGAGCGAGGCGCCGGGCGGTGAGCCGGTCGCTGTGCTCGACGTCGGATTCGAGCTGTCCGTGCACGCCAAGCGACCCGGGCGCTACCGCATGCGCATCGATTGGCCGGGCTACCGGCGCTGCGAGCAAGTGCTCGAGTTCCAGCCGGGAACGTGGGAGCGCACCGAGGTCGAGCTGGTTCCACTAGCCCCTGGACAGGGTCGGTAGCGTCAGGCGCCACCGCAGTGCGATCAGGCGAAACGCGACCACGACGGCGACGCCACACCACAGTGCGACGGTCTCACCGGCACTCGTCATCCGCAGCAACAGGTAGACCCAACAACCGGCAAACGAGCAGCTGGCGTAGAGCGGAAACGTCGGGCGGAACAGCCGCGGCAGGTCGTTGCACACCACGTCGCCCAGCACGCCGCCGAACGTGCCGGTGATGACCCCGAACAGGGATGCGATGAAGGGGGACACCTCGAACCGCTCGGTGGAGACCAAAATAATTTTTAACCAATTCAAAATAAAATCAAGTTATGCCTTAGCTAAGGTTCCTTGTTAAGTTTGTTTTTGTGGCATTTTGCAATAATTAGAGCCATTCGAAAGACGCTGTCCACAAGCGAAAAAGAGATATAATAAAAACCAAAATTAGATCTAAAATATGTGGATTCAATTAGGTTAATTGACTATATTAGGTCTATTTGGTCTGTCCCTGCCAAGATTCCTTCTCGAAATTGTCTTAGCGACATTCGACAATAATCAGAATCACTCAAAAGACAATGGCCACGTGCAAAAAGAAAGATAATAAAAACCAAAATTAGATCTCAAAACTGCGGATTCTATTAGGCTAAACGCCAATATTAGCCTATTGTCGATTGTATAGCTTCCGATCACCAAAATTAATTAAGTAGCCTTTTGGGATACATCCGGGAAATTTGCGGCAAATTACAAATTTGCTAAGCCTCATCGAAATCAACCTCACATCAAAATCAGTTGTGTTATAAATAACTGGCTACTCTGACATATTCGATTTGAGCGGATAGATAGAATGGTTTAAATATCATGGCCATTCGGGTCTGCTGTGTCAGCTGTAAAATAGTAAAAGATATTCCAAATACTGGAATTCATCTAGGATACTAAAGTCAGTTTATATTTTAGACAATCCGTGTAATTTAATCTTTTAAGTGAAATATTTTCCAATTCGTTTACGACCCGTTGCATCGTTTCAAGATCTGTTCAGGCGAAGGATACTTCTTATCTTTCTTGAAACTATTTTTTAAAATTTTATAAAAAAAACTAATTTTTTTAGCTGAAAGTAAGGAGCAACATTAAAACTTAAAACGATCAGAAATTACTCCGTATTGACAATGACATATTCGTAAAAAAAAAGGGCTATTAATTTTCGAGGAAAATACTTTCCAGAGGTTTTTTTTAGGGAACTAAGATCCTTTAAATTAAAAGAAGAACGTGTTTGCACACAAACTTTGGAATTCAATTGAAGAGAATTTATTAAAAATAAAAACACTAGAAAACCATGTCACAGATTCTGGGGAGAGTTAAGCTCCCAGAGACGGGAAAACTCATTGCAGAATCGTTCCACAAAATCTTTGTCATTAGTTACAATGACGGATTCGTTATTGCCAGTGACGGCCTGTCGGGTCCAGTTGAAACTTCCACAGAGTAATAGCTCATTGTCAACAATAGCAAATTTATGGTGCATCAAATACGGTGTATTGTGAATTCGTACAGGTATCCCTGAAATAAATTTTAATTTAGACAAATCTTCCGCGGCATATACAAATCTTCTGGTGATGTTACAGTATTCTAAGCCGCACCCTTTTCCATGCAAAGTTAGCCAAAATCCCGAAGACAAATTAATTGGCACTTGAGGGGGAGTGGCTTGAGCAATCCTATTTGGTTGCACCCTGACTGGTTACTCATTTTGACGTCATGTGGCAAACTTCGCCTAAAACGCCAAATGAAGGAAGTGGTACTGTGGAGCATTTATCCGACAACTAAAAGGATAACAATCGCGTTCCACCAAAACAATGAATTTTTAAGTGTGGGCTTTAAGTGTTATAAGCTTATGGATTATATTTGGAAGAGGTGGGATGAAACGTTAATTTTTATGGAAGAAATATTTCAATCCTACTCAGTATATGGGCAATTAAAGGCTGGTTTGGGCAGCTTGGTAAGAACTTCAGGGTGAGCAAGGACCGTCTTACTAGGTTGCTGCCAAACCTGAAGCAATCCCTTAGAGCATCATAAAGATTTGGCATGTTTTCAATTTTATTGTTCAGTTCTTCCAAACAATTTGTCCTCAATTCCACGCAATTTCTTGCTAATTGTACTGATTCATCCTATTTTTTTTTTAGTTTGTTTGCATATTTTCGGACATAGTCTCACACTCGGCCTTTGACAGAATTCACGCGTGCAAAAGAATCTGAAAAATGATTTGAGATGGAGTCCAGCGTGTGGATTCTGCTTAAGACTCTGCTTTTGCCATAATTGTGGCTGCTCTGTGAATGTCTTGTATGACAGGACGTTTAGGATACGAAAAATTTTTTGGCACGCATTTAATATAAAATGAAAGAGACACGCACACCAACACCAAGGGCGCACCCACGATTTTTGTTCGGGAGGGGGGGCAATAAAACAACGGTACTTATTTCTTATTGCCACCAAACTCAAGTTTTTGGTCTGAGTAGAACCGGTTTCTTTCTGTATTTCAGTATGTACTTGGTGATAATTAGCTTAGCGTGAGAGAGATCAACTACAATGTAGGTATATTATAGTTGAATATTTAAACATAGAGTTGACATTTTGGTTAAGTTGGTTAGAAACCATTTAATTACCATTTAATATATTGCGTTCTGTGTGTCCTGATTTCCATGATTCTCTGTTGCAGTTTCCATAATTTTGTTACTAAGGCATGTTATTTTTAGGTATATTTCGTTAGGTTAAACAAACCTCACTTCTTGAGTATGGTGGCATCAGAAGTTTGTTTGAATGGATTTTTGTTATGTTCTTATGAGTTGGACAATTTTTTTGTCGTCTTTTATTTTGGGGGTGGCTGGGTTCAAACACAGCACCCCCATCTGGCTGCGGTGTTCGCCTGATTTGTAGGCGGCCTGCATCATTGTTTTGTCGGTTCGCCAGAGCAATACGGTGATCCCATCGAAGTTCCGCATATTGTCTTCAGAGCGGGATAGGTTTGCGGCCGTCGATCGGTTCGGCAAACCGGACCCGATGAAACACGATCCAGTCGTGGTTGGTACGGGACATGCACTTATTCCTTCTTCGGATCAGCGCCCGACAGATTCCGGATTTCGCCGTTTGGTGGGGTTGGGCCCGGGGCTGAGTGCATCCTCAAGGCTTTGACGGCACCAAAGAGGGCAAACAGAACGGCCAGGAAAGCCAAAGCAGCTATGGCCATGACGGCAAGCTCGAAAACGAAAACCAGCCAAGCTGAAATCCAAGTTGTGACGGCCATGGGAACGCTGTCTCCTGCGAAAGCCAGCTCGCTTGTGAGCACATCGTCTCCTGGCTCCCTTGCGAGGGGCGCAAGCTTTCGCGCGCTCCTGCAAGGTCTCCATGGATCCCACGCGATATGGGAGGACGGTGTGTGTCGCCGTGTCCGTCAGCGCATCTCAATCGCATCGGAATAGGTCACCGTTTCAGGCGGCGCGGTGAACAGAGAGGCGAGATCGCTCCAGATCGCCTGGATTTGAGCCGTTGAGGCTTTCGCTGCAGCCTCCGACGCATAGACCGCGACGGTGGCTCCCGATCCGTCTTCGTTCCATGCGACGTGACACGAAACTATGCCGGGAACGGACATGATCTGCTCGCGCTTTGCTTCGACGTTTGAGCGCACCGAGTCGGTGTCGTGGCCATGCCATGTGGTGATCCGTGTGAACATGAGTGTCTCCTAGTCTTCGATGGCCATTTCACCCGTCTTGGATGATTCGTTAGTCAAAAGGCAAATGTAAACATTACATCATAGTTTATCTGATTATTTAAAAATTCGAGAGGGCTAGGAAGAATTTTTTAGGGCCCAAGAGTGGGGAGCCTTCAGAATTCCACCGGGGCCCTAGCAACCAATTCAACCAAACCACTAGCAA
The DNA here is from genome assembly GCA_010016025.2 of Alatinidae sp. Z8VKAUB7J3. Taxonomy (NCBI): domain Eukaryota; kingdom Metazoa; phylum Cnidaria; class Cubozoa; order Carybdeida; family Alatinidae; species Alatinidae sp. Z8VKAUB7J3. The sequence goes on along the minus strand of JAAAKM020073195.1, from coordinate 198,104,261 downwards.
CCTTTTCCACCAGGAGAGGGAGCACTTAGAAGTCATTTCTGACGGAAGCACCAGCAACTAATTCTGACAGAGCCACTAGTATCCAATTCCATCGTGGCCCTAGCATCCCATTTCACTGGGCTCCTAACCTAATCAACGGGAGGCCCTATTCTCGAATTCCACTGGGGACCCTAGGATGCAATTTTAACTTAGACTCCTAGTAGTCAATTCCAATGGAGGCACTAGCAAACAATTCCACGGGGAGGGGGGCTAGTATCCAATTCCAACAGAGCCCTAGCATCAAATTCCATCGGGGCCCTAGCATGCAATTTGACCGGGCTCCTAACATAGCCTAACAATTGGGGACCTAGCTTCAAATTCCAAGAGGGCCACAGCAGTCAATTTCAACGGGAGCCCAAATAATCAATTCAAACGGGGTACCTAAGAGTCAATTCTAACGGGGCCTAGCATCCAATTCAACCGGCGCACTAGCATCCAATTTCACTCATCTCCTAGCAGCTAGTTGCGAGGGGGGTGTCTGCTAGTCAAGGGAGAACCCCCAATTATGGCTGAAAATGACACATTTGCGCGTGACTTGTTTCTTCAGGGGTCCGCGGAGAGTCCCCGCTTGCAACTGAGGAGGACACACATATGGGGTGCTACATAATAACAATGTACACGTGGGTGCTACGTAATGGTGGCATTAACGCGGGATATTACATAATGACGCCCTCCTCACTGGTCTCCACCAGGAAGCGGACGAGCTTGGTCTCGGCCCAGGCGTGACGCAGGGTCGCGCTCGCCGGTCCCAGCGCTCGGTGCCAGCGGGCGGCTGGTAGTCGGCCGCCGTGGCCTTCGCGTGCCGGAGGACGTCGCGCTGATCAGCTTCGACGACATTGAAATCGCCGCTGAGATCGATCCTTTTCTGACGGTCATGGCCCAGCCGGCGGAGTCGATGGGAACAATCGCAATGGGCCTGCTGCTGGAACGCATTAACCGCCGATACACGTCCGAGCCGCGTGAAGTGGTTCTGACTCCGCGGCTGATCGTGCGCCGTTCCTGCGGGGCGGCCTTGGCAGGGGCGGAACGGCAGACGGACACGAAACAATCAAATGGAGCGGACACATGAGCGATTGGAGTTTCGAAAACTGGTATCCGTCGCGCTTTGGCAAGGACGATGTCATTGGCGCACTGAATCTCGTCACGCCGGATTCGATCCTCAAAGCCCTCACTCTCGTCAGGAAGGGCAAGATCTACGATCTGTCGTTCGTCCTGGATCAGGACATGCCGGTCCCCGGTTTTCACGGTTCCTACTTCGCCAACACCCAGTACACGCTGGAGAACGGCGTCGAGTGGCATGACCGGGTCATCGGCAAGATGACGAATGGCTATTCGGCCCAGAATCTGCGCATGGCCATCAGCGACCATTCCGGCACACACATCGATCAACTCAATCATGTCGGCCAGATGCAGGAAAACGGCGAGTTCCTGGTCTACAACGGCATCAGGAACCGCGACATCATCGACACGTTCGGCACGACCAAACTGGGTGCGGAAGCCATGCCCCCGATAATCGGCCGCGGCGTGATGATAAAGCTGTTTTGTTCAGCATAGTCGAAAAATCTAATAGCTATGTCTTTGACGACGACTTAATCCCCCACAGTCCACGGGGGAAGGGCTGCAAGTTATGAACTTTGCCCATTGTTTATCGACTATATGCCCCAGTACTTACCATTTGAAGCCAGGGATAACTGCAAGGACCCAAAAGTCACATGAGAAAGTTCAGTGCTATATTTTGAAATCATAAGCTCAATCTATCGACCTTAAAAGCCTGGGAACAACACTTTCTGCTACCCGAGAGATCCTTGACCTGGTCGTTACCCATAATATTATCCATTGTTTCTTGTAATTACCTAATAACATGGAGCCTATCCTTTTTTTCAGTCCCTGCACTAATCACTCCCTACTTTTTTCCAAGTCTGGATTTTTTCTAATAGCAGACGAAACAAAAATATCCTGAATATGTGGGGAGCTACCAACCTTTAACAGTCCCTGTTCTTTACGTTAAGGTTTATCAATGCTTAACTTCAAGTCTTTTGTAATATAAAATAACATATACTCAAATGGTTATCGAGAAGTGTTTCCTTTGCCGGTTGTCCTTAAAAATATCTGATATAAAAATTCTACTGTTTAAGTTCTAACTTTCTTCTAAAACATGGGATTTTGCATCAAGTCTGCAGCTCCAACTTGCATCAGAGGGACAAAATACAAATTTTTTCCAAAAGGTTATAAGTTAGTTCTCGGGATTAGAATAATGCCACTGAACAGTTTTCTCATTTGATCAAAAAAAGGAAAATCCTTTGGGCCCAAAAATTTCGATTTTTGGTTGATTTTAAATATACAAGTTTAGTCTTATCCATCAAAAGTTATGAGCCTGAGAAATTTGCCTTATTTGGAAAGGCTTGGGTTAGACGAGGGTTGAGTTGAATGACGATTGAGCTGGTTGGGTGTTCAGATGAATCTAAATTAGTTGCAGTGGGATCAAGTTCCACGGGTCAACATGGTATTATATGAGCGGGGTTGAATTTAACGAGGGTTTAGATGAAAGGGGACCCTATTAATTGGTCAGCTGGAGAAAGAATATACGGCTCATTTTTCCATTTTTCGATGCTAACCGAGTCGTTCATGAACTGATCGGAGACAGAGTAGATTCAAGTCTACTTTGGGCACCTTAATTCAGTACAAGAATTATTTTCCATAGCTTTGACTTTCTTTTAAGTTTCCTTGCCTCTGTCTAGGTATCCTGTAAGTCTAAGCGATACCAAGAAGAAAAAACAGTCGCCCTTGTTTTAGGCTGGGCTAACTTTGGTGTCACGAACCGATACAGCCATAGTTATTTTCTAATTTGTTTTCAGAAGGGCTGACGTGGACACGTCATTTTGAAGCTGATTGGAGAGACAGATTTTAAGGCCACTCTTTTATGAGACCAGATTATTTTAATCTATTAGTCTGTTCATCGCCAAGTAACGTAAAGCTATTCAACTCTGAGTAACTACTACTAATAGTAATAACAACTCACTGCGACACCAAGCCAGTGGGGGCCGACACAGCTACACACGCTCCTCCCTATCCCAACATGCAACGAACTTTTTATAGTGACCCTAATTCAAGTCCATCTAGGAAAAACGAAAAGCCCAGCACAGGGTTGTCAACCGATGCGTCAGGGTTATATAGTGCCCGTGAATGAGGGAGAAGAAGGGTAATACGAAGCCAAATGTATAGAGGGGTTCAGCCTCAAAAACTTTGGAAATATTATGATTTTTAGATATGGGCCAGAAAAGGGAGGCGGAAAGACTTAGAGAAGCGGAAAGACATGAAAGGTGTTTTCAATCAAGCAGCACCCCTTACACTAAGGGAGAAATGTGAGCAAATAAATAGTTGACGGACTTTAGAATTAAGTCAAAAAGGAAAAACTCAAATAATATTTGGAAGGGTGAAACTCTTCAAAAAAGAAATAGAGAAGGCAAAAATAATCTTATAGAGGAGTTTCAGTAAAGATAATAAGTCAGAAGAAGCTAGTATTGAGCTACTAAAGTTTCTTAAAATGGACAACTTGATCCACTTGGGAAGTGTCTCAGAGATAGATGGCTTACTCAGAAAGAGCTCCGAATAAACCATGAACCTTATAATCAAAATACAAATAAACGATCCCAAAGATACTAGCCCAATGCCTGCTTATAAAATTCGCCCAATGAAAGGGATAGGCAGGTGAATCATATTACAAAGAGGAACTGGGTCTAAAAACCGTGGATGAATTTTGACCTTCTTAAGGCCCTGATAATTATACGATATATCTCATCACACTCCAAAAAGAGAGGGAAATCTTCAAATCCCCTAATAGCAGCCTCATTTTAGGCCATATTCCCAAGATATTCCTAAAATTAAGGGACATTTTTACAACTAAGCCTGGGAAAAATAAATACTCAATCTCAAATCTTATGTATATATCACGCGACTACCTTTTGAACTGAAAATGATGAAGCAACAAATTTAATTAGTATCTACAGAAACAGTCGTACGCCAAGTGGTATACTCTAGCCATATTTCAGATCATTGAAGGATTTTTACGAAAAATCACAAAATTACATATTTCAGATTTTTCACGATGATTCTTATGGATCCACAAAGACGAAGTCCCCTTTAAAAGTGATATAAACCATGATAAGAAACTGCTACTAGAACTTTTGTAATATGTCCCGTCTTAAACTATAAGGTTCTCGAGTGTTAAAGTAAAGGTTCTAATCAAGTAATTTTTCTATTTCTTATTCTCGTAATATCGTGTATAAATGCAAGTATCCAGGAGGTTTTTGAGCCTGAACCCCAACTAAATATCCAGGTTCAATTCTTCTAGTAAAACAATTTGTAGTTTCAAATAGTAAGTCAGTTTTGTTCCCTAACAGAAATATTCAACTCAGCATTGTGCATGGATAATTTTTTTTTTTTATTTATTACGAAAGCCTTTAAGTGGCTAAAATTATGAAAATTTGTAAATGGTTGACCTCTGTCACAAAGAACAAGCAGTCGAATCTAATTCCAAGTAATTTAGATTATTTTTGTTTATAATAAATTCAACATTAGATGCAACTCTGTTCTATTTTAAAAATAAAACATTGAGACCGAATCGTTTTGGGAATCTGAAAAATATTAGTGATTCCGATTCCAACCATAGGAAAAACACGATTTTTCTTATTCCCAATTCCGATTAAGTAAAACAGGAATTAA
>JAAAKM020073195.1:198044116-198099490 GCA_010016025.2 Alatinidae sp. Z8VKAUB7J3 | reverse complement strand
TTTTAACTTTCACACTAATATACAAAACATGCAATATGAGTGGTAGATAAATAAAATATAAACTGTCTAACCTCACTATCATCGAGCTATCACGTAGCGTGGTTGCAACATTTCTAATCTTCCTCTATTATCAGACGAAAAGGTTCATGTTCTGGCTACGTGTCTTAAAAGAATTATGTGATTTACAAAAGGGAAACTAAAATTTACACCCACCCTTATGCACCCTCCTAAGCATATTGAGGACAATAAACCCCCTAAGGGGTCAGCGTATTCCAGGCCACGGTCTGCTCCAGCCGTGACAAGTGTGCGCCCGGGCAGACTCGAGCCCCTTGACTGAAGGTGAGGTGTCGGGTGCTCGCCTTGCGATCCAGTTTCAGCGTCTTCGCATCTTCCCATTCATCAGGATCAATATTCGCTGCAGCCCAGCGCAGGTGCAGGAATGAACCTTTTGGCACCTCCACGCCCTGGAACACTTCATCCTGACTGGTGATGCGGGTACTCAGCCCCTGAGTTGGCGAACGTAGACGCATGCCCTCTTCCGTAAAAGCGCGTACCTTGTCCCTGTCGGCTCTGACCTCATCCCAGACTTCCGGCTGCTCGATGAGCAATTGCACCTGTTCCGCCAGCGCGTACTGTGTGGTTTCCAGACCGCCGATAACCATCGCGTAGACAATCCCGTTGATCTCTCCGTCGGTAAGCTTGCGCCCGAGCGGGGTGTACTCAACCTGCGTCAGGAAACTGATCATATCTTCCTGCGGGTTGGCGCGCTTGGCTTTGATGATCTCGCCGGTGTAGTCCTGAAACTCGTTCAACACATCAAACTGTGTCTTGATTTCTTCCTGCGGTAAGACATTGCGATGTCCTGCGCCATAAACAAACGGCTTCACACAGGCATCGCCGTAGTATTTCAATAGCTTGAATTCTTCCAATGGCCAACCGAGGACATTTGCCATCACAAGTTGTGGCAGTGGCTGTGCAAACTCGGAAACAAACTCAACGCTGCCGCGATCAATCCACTCATCGATCAGTTCGTTAGCCAAACGCCTGACCATGTCCTCATTACGTCCCGCGCCGGGGCCCACCCACGGGTCAGTCAACTCCTGACGATGAGAACGCCACATATCCGGTGTTCATATCTGTAATAATGTGGAATTTTCTATTCTTTGCTGGAAGAAAGATCACGGATGTATTTTTTTGTTTCTTTTTCTGTTTTTTTGTTTGTTTTTCCTAGGGGTGATCGTACCGACCCAGTGGTCCTATAGTATTGGGAGGGGGCAAATTTGAACAGAAACTAAAAATTCTAGAGCTTTTTTTTAGTGACCAAAAGATTAGAGGGCAACAATGCCCACTCCCCCGCCATTTTCCCCCAAAATCATCCGATCAAAATTTTGAGAGAGCCACTGTGTTCATCATAATTGAAAGACCCAATAACTATGCCTTTGGATGTAACAGGACCCCCATAGACCCAATAGAAAGGTCTTTAAGTAAAAAATGTGTCCATTGTTTACTTATAGTATTTGTTATTCGGAAGTATGCATACATTTTCGGGGGGTGACGAATTTTTTACTGTGGGTTTTTTGACGGGGCAATTTACTATGGTGAAGGAAGTTTCCAGGGGGTGAACATGTCAGGGGAAATCTTTTCTGGGGGAATTTGCCAGAAACCCTATACAAAATCCTTTTTATATGTCTTGCTTCCTCTCTGCCATCTCAATTTTACGCGTGGAGTTGTTAAGGGTAATTGTCTGAGGTAAATTTTCACCAGGATTGAATTGTCTAGAGGATATTTCCGTGGGGAGAGGGATTTTTTCGTGGAGCTGGGTCCATATTTTCTGATATTTTTTGAAAAACTATCGGAAATTAAACAAAAAAACAAGTTTTTCAACTGAAAGTAAGGAGAATCATTAAAGCTTTAAGCGAACAGAAATTATTACGTATATGAAGGGGTTACCCCTCTTCAACACCTCCCTCCTCTACGCTAAAGTTTGGATTTCGTCTATTGAAAACTATTCAAATGAGTGAATTGAAACCTGTTCAAGTGAATTGAAGTGTTGAATTGAAAACTATTCAAAGGAGTTCACTTAGCAGGTAGCATTTCTTCTTCTTCCATTTATTTGCACTGTTACCCCCCGCAGGCTTCCCTCCCGACGAAAAAAAATATCAAGATTCTTAAAAAAAAAAAAAATCAGCACAATCGGTAAGTGAAGTAAGATTAAAAATAAGCCTGATACTAGTGAACTACTTAACATTAAGCTGCCCTGAAATGAAGAAAGAATATTGTTCTGGGAGATTGTTCACTTTCTAAAGTGTAATGATATAGTTTAGCATGTGGTAGACATAATGACTCTGAGACCTGCTTCAGTTAGGTTAAGTGGAAGCATGATTGGAAAAAGAAATGTGAATATTTGAAAGAAATAAAACAGCAGAGAATTTTTACGAAGCCGAAAGAAGACCGTTTTAGACTCCAAGTGCTGTTTTTCCGAAGAAAAAGAAGCACATAAATCACTAGACTGTTGACTAGATATCACTAAATTATAATACTCTTTATCATCACAAGCAATAACTGTTCTGCTTCTTTACAACGTTCTATTCAGAGCACCTACAAAAAGGGGATAAAATTTCCCCGCTGATGTGGAAAAATATCTTTAGATTTAAGTTTTGTTTTTTCTCGTGAAAATTAACTTTGAAATTTTGAAAAAAAAACCAGCCTTTTTGCATCTTTATGGTGAGGATGGAACAAAATCCTTGCTTCTTCTCTGTATTTTCCCAGACTGGTGCCCTTAGCTTATACCCCCATTAATAAAAATTAGTTATCGGTGATCTACTCGAAATATTTGTTTTTTCCTTTTAATTGTTTTCCCTTGTTTCATGGGGGCAGTCTTCGGGCCATGCTTTCAGTGGCTGCAGCTGGTGAAATACGTGCTGCGCACCGTGAAGAACCACTGGCCGATCCGGCATTTCCCGATGTGTCGGCGCGTGATGCCAGGGCTCTGCGTGAATTGGAAGAACTCGGGCGGTTGTCCGCGTGATCGCCGCTGACGTTTTGCAATATCCAACCGACTTGCGCTAAAAGGCAGGAGACCGCGTCATCATATTGCCGGATTTTCGGCACAGATGGCCATATGGAATCGATCGGCATACGGACGATTGTCGAAAACGGGTCGAATAGTGGTGAACAGCTCCAGTATAGTAAGTCGCCCGCGTATCGGGCTGACCGTTTCGGTCATCACGGCCAGTCTGCTGCTCGGCGGATGTGTCGGTACGTCGCCGACCTATGGCACCGGCAAACCGGCGAGCGAACAACTGTTTGACGACATTTCAGGCGTGTTCGCACTGGCTCCCAAGCGCGGAGAGCGGATCGAATACAAACCGCGACCGGAGATCGTGACGCCGGCTCAAAAAGACGCGCTGCCCGCGCCACAATCCGCGCTTGTCACCGCGTCGAACCCGCAATGGCCGGAATCTCCGGAGCAGCGGCGCGAGAGATATCGCGACGCCGCGACGGAAAACCAGGACAACGCGTTTTTCGATCCGGTTGTCGAAGATGACCTGCCGAAGAAAACAACGAAAATTGTTTCCACCAACCGGCGTGGATCTTTCGAGCAGGAAAGCGTTTCGGCATCGCAGAGAGCCGAGTTCCGCCGCCGCTTGCAGGAAAGCAAGACCGGTGATCCGAACCGCCGGCGTTATCTGAGCGAGCCTCCAACCGAATATCGTGAACCGAGCCTTGGATCAAGCCGTTCGCCGGCACATCAAGGGCGGCTGGGAAATTAATCGTGGACAGGTTCTCAACCTGAAACAAGCCCGAACCAAAGTTCACGGTACCGGTAAGGTCCAGTGAACCGGCCGCGACGATGACCGAACCTCCGTCCTGTGTGATGTTTGAGGCGATCGAGATACCGCCGCCATCCACAGTCTTTTTGATCACGCCACGATTGGTGATGCTGGAACCCGCACCCGTCACGTCGGCGGTGCCGCGAAGCTCGTACAAACCGTCCGTATCGTTGACAAGCGCCAGGCTCGAGAGAACCAAGTTGCCAGAGTCTTCGTGGATCATCAGACCGTTGTTCTGCAGCCGACCGGTGATGGTCTTGAGCGATACGCCGGTTAGGGTCATCTGGCCGAGGTTCTCCACGGTGCCATCGACAAACGTGCCCCCCTCCCACTGGAACATGTCCCCAGGGAAATCCAGCTGCGCCGTGACACCGAACACGGCACTCCCGTTTACGCCATCGAGTACGCTGCCCGGCAACATACGGAATTGCCCGAGTCCGGATCCTTGATGCAATGTCGGATTGCTAGTGGAGTTGCCTGTGGTCAGCAGCAATGTTCCCGTACTCGGCAGTTCTATGGTGGCACCGGCGCTGATGTTGTATTGCGTGCTATCGAAACGCTTAGCACCTGTGAATCGCAGGGTACCGGTCTGAACTTCAAAGGCACCGTTCTCGCTGCGCGTTTCACCACCAATGACAGAGGTACCAGTACCTGCGGATTTGCGAATGATGCCCTGGTTGGTTAACACGGCGCCGCCCTGATCGACAATGTCGCGATCCGAGGCAATGTCATAAAGTGCACCCTCGGCGTTGATCAGCGTCAGGTAGCAGATCCCCTTTAATAATTCATGTCAGTCCACTTGAATAAATTACAAAATTATACAGTACATAGCATCAATTCAGGTGGCTGTCCGAAGAAAGATATAAAAGCGCATGATACTACTGTGCATCCACGTGCATAAAAACCATTAAAAATTCACAACACATACATAACAGTGGAAACTCTGTCTTCAAATGTTATTAATATGTGAAATTTTCAATAAGCTATCTTTGGTAAACTTACTAGGGCTTCCCAAAACGGAGGAACAGAGGAAGAAATATTTTCTTATAGGTCATATCGTCAGGTTGTAGATCTCCTTTAACAATGGGCATTACGTCTTCAGATGTTGTTAATTAGATTAAAAGGAAAATCGGTTGTGAACTATATTGTGAAATTCATTGTTGTGAACTTGCTTGGGCTTTTGACGGGTAGAGGAATAGAGGAGGAAATATAATACACTTGGTTTAATTGGCCTTGTATTCCGCTTCAACTTACATAGAGAAACTAATTCAAGCTGAAATTCCAGGTATTGTTTTAGCATAAGAAGATAATAACAGCATAGCATAATAGTAGATGTAGTAATGTCAATAATAGTAGTAGAAAGTACTAGTTTCAGCCGAACTCTCAGCCGTTCTTGGGATATTACTCATTCACTGTTTTGACAACCTCTATGTTTTGAACTAGTTTTACAGCCCTATCAACTTTTCCTGACAATTCCAGCTGAATAATCTAAGCTGTTTGTGAGATACTGCTGATATGTCATTTTTAAATCCTTCATCCATAGAGCATGTTTTAGCAATATTAGTATTTGTAGTAACAGCAGTATTAGTAGGGGCAGTGGGAGTAGTACTAACAGTATTGGTAGTAGGTTCCGGGGCTCTTTAAGCATAAGTATAGTCAACCCAGCTTTAAAGTTAATCTGTGTTCTTGGAAAAAGCTGGGGAACTTAAACAGGAAGGATTTGCGGAACCGCAATATGGCTTTGTCCAACCCCCATTGTACCTCCTGGCCTAAAGGCTTTTAATTACCTTTTGAGGTCATTCCAACTGTCATTTGACGGTTACTTCAGCCTCTAAGTAGCCTCGCCCCTGACATGCTGGTGATATACATTAAGTTTTTTTAATATAAGACATCAGGTGAGGTAATAGTAAGATAACTAGGACTAATGTTTAAGTTCTTTTTCCACTTTTCTATGCTTGAAATGGGTCCCAGTTACTGTTATCTAGCTTTCTGGATGAAAATAAACTGTATATGTACTGTAATGATGTGTTCGCTAAATACAGATTAATTTTTCAGATTACAGCCAGCCCCACCTCCTGTCGTCCCACCTCCAATGCCAAAATTATCTGAAGCTGGTTTAATCCTAGTGTTTTGTGCCATCCTCTTCCTTGGCCTCTTACTTCTTGGAATTGCAGGCGCTTCATATTGTGTCAAGAGAAGAAACATAAAAATTGTTCGCCTGAGACGTTCCCCTTCACTAAGCTCCGATACCACAAAAATAAGCACTGATTTGGGTACTCTACCCTTTTTTAATGGCTTAAAAATACCCCGTGCTCACACTGTTGACTTAAGTGACATGGAAGATATACTGAATGGTACTAATGGGTATCCTAGTGATGGGGCCTATCCGAGCGACGACATTAGCCATGAGGAAGCACCTGGAATTGTTAATGCAGCCTATTACAGAGAACCAACTGTTCTTGGATCTGAGTATTCAGATCATTTCCCTGATTCGGCTCATAGTTTGATTCACGGTTTAAGCAGATTAGCCGAATCGGACGTTTTCTGAAATAGAAAACTTCGTATTGTCTTCAAATAACCTTTTCAGAAATAAAGTTCTTTTGTTTCCAACAAATTAATCAGCTACTTTTAAGATGTTAACTTTCAATTTTACTACTTCCTAATTGCTTTTAACTAACGCTTTTAGTTTTTAGTAGGACTAGCTTCTGTTCAGGAATAACTTCTAATGATTTTGGAATGGTATAGAATTGGCTTCTTCCAAAACTAGAATTTTCTACATCAGCCTAACTTTCTTATATAAGGCTTCAGTGTAAACGGTGAAAATTTTCAGAAGAACCTTCTTAATCTACTTTTAGTCAAAGAAAGCAAATTCACCCTAAACCTAATCCTATATTTTCACTAAGTGATTCAGATTTAGTGTCTAGTACGCTGGTGAGCCATGAGCCTTAAGCTCTGTGAATACTTCTGTAAAAAATGCGGGCTCTGCATTGAGTCTCAGCATGTCAGATGAAAGTAAATTTATCGCCTTGATGCACCTTCCCCAGAACTTCGATCTATCAGTATCAACTAAAAAGGGTTTTAAAGGGTATGAGATTTCATTTCCCATGTATGAATACGACAGGTAGAGACAAGTCAATACTATTGCTTGGAGCTCTGTTTCCGTTTCTATCGTTTCAGCAACAAGTTTACGAACTAGGAGATACACAAAGACGACGTTGGCAGGATTAACAAATGCGATGTCCTAAAATAGAAATAATTAGGATTAGTTTCTACATAAAGAACTAAAGATTCTAAATTTCACTATCCTCCTTAATCATAGGCCTCAAACATTAGCATCAATAAAAAATTCTAAGAAAGAGCATGTTGATTCTTGTTCGTGTAACTTGTTGCGTGCTGGTTTGTTCGTGAAACTTTTTGCATATCGATTTTTCTCTTTGTGAACCATGTACGTCGATTTTTCTCCTCGTGAAACTTAATTTGTTTATGGAACTTTTTGCAGGTCGATTATTGTTCGTGGAACCTATTGCGTGCTGATTGTTGTCCGTCAAACAAGTTGCATGTTCATTTTTCCTTCTTGAAACTTGTAAATTAATTTTTTCTCCCCATGAATATGTCTTTGTTCATGGAACTTGTTGCAAGTTGATTTGTTTATGGAACTTGTTGCATGCTGATTTTTGTTCGTGAAACTTCTTGCATGTCCAGTTTTTTCTTCGTGAAACTTCTACATGAATTTTTAACCTCGTGAAACTGATGCTGCTCGGGGAACTTGTTGCATATTGATTATTGTTCGCGAAACTTGCTGTGTTCTGATTTTTCTTCGTGAAACATGTTGCATGCTCATTTTTCTCTTCATGAAACTTGTGCATTGATTTTCTCCTTTGTGAAACTGATTTTGTTCATGGAACTTGTTGCGGGTTGATCACTGTTTGTGGAACCTGTTGCGTGCTGATTTTTGTTCGTGAAAGAAGTTGCATGTTCATTTTTTTCGTGAAACTTGTGCATTGATTTTTATTATTATGAATATGTCTTAGTTCGCGAAACTTGTTGTATGTTGACATTTCTTTTCGCGATAATTGTGCATTAATTTTTTCTCCTCTTGAATCTGATTTTGTAAATGGAACTTGGTATATGTTGATTTTTTGTTCGCGAACCTAATTGCATGTTAATTTTTCCTCCTCGTGAAACTGATTTTATACATAAAACTTGTTGCGTGCTGATTTTTGTTTAATACGGTAGAAGACACACAAAATAGAAAAAAACTATTAAAAGATAAGTAAATATGTAAATATCGGGCAGGAGGGGCGTGGGAGGTCATCCCAGACACAGGGACACAAAAACAAACACACAAATAAGAAGATCAAATAATTTAAATTTCCATTATCAATGGTGAATAATCAAAATTTTAAAAATTTTAGCAAACAATCTTTAATATTTGCTTTTTTAAATTTAGCAAGATCTAAATAGATCTAAATATTAAAATTTTGTAAGTTCATAGTCATCTGAACATTTCTGTGACAAGGAGGCAGACGAGGTAAATATTCGGAAAAATAAAAGAACAACCAAATCTTCAAATGGTCAGCTATTGGCCTTAGATGGCGAAAGTATATAATAACTAATAACCAATGAATACAGCTTATGATAAGAACGTTGGATGTAATGACATTGGATACAACTTATGGATTAATAAGATACAACCTTTTATCGTATAATGTTTCTGACAGTTTCTGTTTCCGACACTGCCTATATAGAAAAAGGCTAGAAAGGCTAGGTCTATTGAGAAAGAAATATGTTAAGAAAACAATTTTTACTTCATAATATGCAGAAAAAATTTGCTTAATACATTCTGAAAGTCCTTTCAAAATATTTTATTCCCAAACCCTCCCTAATGTGCAAATATATAGTACAAATTATATATTTTCCATGAGTTTTTTCGTTTCTTGATTTTGTAAGCGTTGATTCAATTTGTGGTACACGGGTTGAAACAATGACACATGACAAAATGCATGGGAAATATATAATTTGGGCTACGTGTTTGCACATTAGGGGGGTTGGGGTAAGTATAAGTGGAAGTGTCTTAAAAATGTGTTAACTCATGTTTTACAGAAAATACGTTTTGTGCACAAAGATTATCATCTGGTAAAGTAGAAAAGCAGTTAACCCCTTAACGGGGTGGAAATTATTTAAGAGAAACTAGAACTTCATTGGAGGTGAAGAATAATGCCTTGAATAAACAAGTCATATATGTATTTAAAATTTGCGAGTTTGTGACTTTGAAACGGCAAATACCATCTCCGAGAATATAGCCCTGGATCTATTTGTTAGGTTTAGATTAGTTAGATTAAGTTTAGTGTTCCCTATCAAAGACTACGAGCCTGAGGAAATTTGCCAGATTTTCAAAAAAGAGAGGAAACAACCCCTGAAAGTCGAGAAATCTAAAATCACACCATCGGATTCAGCGTATCATTGAACCCTTATTTATAAGTTTCTGAGTTCATATCTGCAAAAATATGGAATTTTGTATTTTTTGCCACAACAAAGATCCCGGATGTGTGTATTGATTCTACTTATTTCCCATGAATGATACAAATCAATGATTCAATAGTTAAGTTAAGGAAGTATCAACAGAATTTTCTCTTTAAAGTTCAGGGAATGGCAGTCCCTAAAAATGTTCTAGCATACCTGCTCGGAAAACGCTAAAAACTTGTTCAAAAGAAGTGCCCTTTAAAAAACCTGGCCGCTTCGAGAGTTCCTGTGATTTCTCCCACGTTGAATTACAGACTTGCCGGCACAGATTTACTGCCATTTCAATCAAAATTCATCGTCAACCCACGAATTCTCGACATATTTCAATGACAAATTATCCCCTGGGAGCATTCGCTAATGAGCTTTTCATCTTTGAGACGGTCAGCCGACGTTGAGGGTCGCAAAATAGTTTATATGGTGTTTAATATTCTTACCATATCTCAGAACATTCAAAATTCTGATAGCATCCTTAACAAGAGCCGGGTTCCATTTCATCTTCTGCAGAAGTCTTCCATTAAAGACATTAATGAAGTTAGATTAACTCTTGATATCTATTCTGCAGAAATCTGCCATACACTTTTGTACGCTGAAAAAAGGGCAGTTCCTCTTAAAAAATCCATATTGGCACCCAAGTTCCGCCGTGGTCAGGAAATCTATTGTTGTCTGAAGCTTGTAACCGGGCTAAGTTTTGGCAGAAATTATGGAGGGATTGCCTATACCCTTGTCAAGGGATAGTCAATAAACTGAGAAAAGTATCAAAAAATATTTTGCTAAGGAGCTTGCCTTTTGTCGATCTAAAATGCAGACACTTTATTCCGAAAACGTCAAGAATTCCCCTAATCTACAGTAGAAGCTATTACCCCGTACTATTCCCGTTTTGCAAATAAATTTGATAAGCCTGATCCTAATTTAGTGTCACAATTGTGTGACGAGCTTTACAACTTCAGTGATGAATCTCCTGACCTTGATTCTGCTCTTATTTGTACGGCTGTCATAAAAGCCATATCCCGACTCAAAAAGAGTGTCTTGTAGCACAGACAATGTGAGCACTCTACACATCATTAATAAAAGTTATGTACTGGTCCGTCACCTCAGCCTTCTCATGCAAATGATATTTGATACAGGTGTTGTTCCTTCCTCGTTCTGCATTGGTGATGTGACTCCAATTCTCTAGAAAAGAGAGTCTGAGTTGCAATGTTCCTCTTTCCGTCCCACCACCGTCTCTACTACACTCCTCAAACTTTTTGAGCTCCTTTTTTTGGCGAGATAAGACTCAAATGTTATGATCCCTCAAATCTGTAATATAACCCGTATAATTACTTAGAAAAAAGTCTTTCTAGCCCAATTAGGCGGTGTATCGAAATTATACTTGACGTTTGTTCTTTATCTATTTTCTTATTTGGGCAGTGCAATATCAAATGAAAATATTGGCATAATTCATTTCAAATAAACAATTATTAAAAGAAATCTAAAGCCATTAAAGATGTGGAAGGCAATACTTAGTTATGCCAAGCACGCGATACCAATGATGTATTAACATTCAATTAAGAAAACACCACCGTGTTTCTATTCTGTCCTTATGTGCTTCTTGCCACCTGCCTTAGAATTGAATCTAGCCAACCATCTGCTTCAGTGTCTAACACCCGGCCTTCTGCAATTCGGGGTGATAAGATAAGGACCGGTTTTTGAGCTTTAACTTGAAAAACGATTTTTAGATAATTTCCGAAACTGACAAAATGCTTATTTGTTCGAAAAAGCTACGTAGTTTTCCTTGGAAGCAGTTTTATCTGTTTTGGTATGGATTTTAGTACAATTAATTACTATATTGTCAAATTTTAAATGATAAGTTGCAACTCATGGTGGGGTGGAAGGGGGGGGGGGTCGGTCAAGGGCAAGCGGAAAGTCAAAATTTTCTAAATTTCCTGACAATTCTTATTCAAACTATCAAATAAAATTTATTTTTTATTATTGGGCCCCTGGAAGAATTTATTGTCCCCCCCCCAATAACATTCATGGGTGTTTTTATGGATACAACTACGTCCAGTTTTAGAAGTGAAATTATGATAGCAAAGTATCCAATTTACCTAATACAAATTTTCAGAATCGATTGCCACAAGTCTAAAGACAAAAGTAAATTATCTTAAATAGAAGTAAATATTATCGATGAAATTGTATTCATGAAACCTTTTTCACGTCTACATCGTATAATAATCTGTTTTTGTGCGGAATAAAACGTGCGGGAAAAGAAATGTTTATCAAAAAGGCATAACAAAGTACGCTGAGAAAAATGAGAAAGACAGGTACAAGAGAAATAGGAAAAAAAAGCATAAAGGACTGCGCAGAGATTGAATGTGATCTGTTTGTTCAAGTTTTTCAATCCCGAAAAAACAAGAAGGAGTCCTCGGACCCGAAACCATTAAATTGAAAAATGGCAGTGAAGGCAAGAGACCTCAATGATAACACATACTAAATCTACTGCTTTGCCCAAAGTGCATTTATAAAAAAAAAGTAAGCACCATTAGAAAGAGCCAAGCATTAGAAAGACGGAATGATAGACAGAGAAGTTCTTACCCGTGAGCAATTCAAACATTAATACTCCTAATGACCAATAATCTGCACTGATGTCATGGCCCTTATTTAAAATGACTTCGGGTGCCACATATTCAGGCGTCCCACAAAACGTCCATGTCTTTCGGCCAACCTATGAATAAAGATATATCTTTGGACTATCTTCTTTAATTGATCTTAATCGAAGACTACACAGCGTTATAGCTTGAAGAATATATAAAGAAAAAAATAGGTAAAAACTACAAAAAAAACTAAAAAGAAAAAAGAAAAAAAAACTAAAAAAGCTAAAAAAAAGGTAAAAACAAAAAAAATAAAATAAAAAGAAAAAAACGAAAAAAAAACAAAAAATTTATTTCATCATATACCAATTCAAAAACGAATGTATATACAGATCGGGACACCAGGATACAAATGACGACCGGGACACTCAAAGAGAAATTACAGACTGGGACACCGGGACACAAACTAAAACCAGCAGACTAATACCTTATTTCCTAATTTTTGCCTGTAGAAACATTTTTAAGGATAACTAGGCCTATTGGAACATAGATTAATGCTAGGCTAAGCTAATCTTTTATGGTTTTAGGATACTATCAAATCCAATAAACTTGACAATTTACAAACATTCTTAATAGGTAAGATAGCATAGCCTATGCCTAGATAGGGGCTGTTTTTGAGAAAGAAACATGATAAGAAAACAATTCTTATTGCATGGTATGCAGAATAATTATAGGCTAGGGTGAAAAAAAAGTATGCCTATTTAAATGGGCAAAATTTTGTAAAATAAAAACCCTCGAATCTTGTTACCCAAATAAGAATTGAGAAGAATTGTAAATATCAATGAATAGCTAAGAATCAAAGTTATGTACCAATATGGTTATTATTAAAGTTAAGCTGTTTAAGATCAAACACTTGAAATTATTGGTTTATTGAATTACCTGCAAGGACTGCTTTTTGGAAATAGCCTGTCAATTACCATATTTTGATGTGTACCCTATGTTCTTTGTGTTTCAGTTTTTATTCACATATTAACCAAAAGCCAATTTTCTTTTGATTTTAAAAATACAACTTTTTGCTTAATTTATATTCTATAAATCACAAATATTAATTACCTTAAGTCACAGCTTGGAGTAAAATAAGGACTTTGATCCTGTTGAATCACTCCTTATGATGACAGTTGCATACATGATTGATTAGATTCTGGTGCATCCCAGTCAAATCTCCATGGTTTGTCACTCCACTCAGCATCCAGATGGCACTTGGATACATCTGTTGATTCAGCCGAAACAGTGTTCTCCTGGAGGTTGTTCCAGAGGTTCACAATCCAGTCCAGACGATTCTCATTCCGAAGTAGGACGACATATACGCAGTGGCTCACATTAGGGGAGATCGAAGGCTACTCACCGACATCCTGTGTGCCTCCAGAGGCACTGGAGGAACTAAGGTCTAAGGTAAGGACTATTACTACTCCTACCTGCCTTGCCTGAAAGTTATATTTCATATGTTTAGTTATGCTTGTTTTATGGTTTGATATACTTTTGCTAGGTTGTTGTGCTGTTTAAAATTTTGCATGTTTACTTATGCTGTCTTATGCTTTTACTTATCTAATGTGGCTTTCTTAGCAATCCATAAGTTAGAAGTTTGAAACTTTTGATTCTGTATGTTTCATTAGGCTGTTTCATGTTTTGCCTTATGCGCGCTTTTTGTGTCTGTTCTGACCCTTCCTTGTTTGAAAGTTATAGTTTAGTTATGCTCTTTCCTCGTTTCTCTTTTGAATCTATAGTTCTGGACTTTCTTTCACACATACGGCATCCATTCCCTGACTAAGACTTTTTCTATTCTTTTTCATGCTTTTGTCTCTAAGCTCTATTTTCCCTCCAAGCAACTTTCTTTCCCAGTTTTAAGACTTGCTATAAATTTTTTCCACGTACCTTGGTCTTGCAAACCCTCTTTTCACCCATGCAAATACTATTCCAGGCTTAAGACTTGCCTTAGCCTATATCCAAACCTTTTCGTTTTATTAGCTCTTTTGCACCAATGCACCAGCTCCATTCCTGACTTAAGACTTTTTATAGCCTATTTCAAAGTCTCTTAATGTCATGAAACCTTTTTGCACCCATGTGACTTCATTCCCTGCCTTATTCTCCTTCCATTAAATAATTGATTTATTTATTTTGTAACCCATCAAAAATACAAGGAGGGATTTTCAATTGGGAAAGGAATTCTTTGTGGTGTGGGAGCCGAATTTACCAGCATTATTGAAAAAACAACCAGAAACTAAATAAAAAAATCCATCTGAAAGTAAGGAGTAGCATCGAAACTTGAAAACAACAAAAATTATTACACATATGCATTTGGGCTGCCTCCCCTCTCAATACCAATACATCTTTACTTTAGAATTTAGTCAGAACAATAAGAAGCTTTTTTTTAGAAAATATATTTTTTTCGTTTTAAGTTTTGATTTTGCTCCTACTTTCAGTTGAAAAAAAACTAATTTTTTCATTTAGTAGTAAAACTAAGATATAAACATACCATTTGGTATCAATATTGCTTCTGACGGGTAAAATTTACGCAAAATAAGCTGAATTACACGTTGGCTTCAAGCGACTATAGCAAACTTAATGTATAGGAAAAAAAAATCAGATAAAAAAAATTATTTGATTACCCACTTAATACTCTTTGTGAATATAATATTCCCTGCCTTCGCAATTTTCGCCATCCCCCCCTCTCCCAGATAATGATTAAATATAGTCCAAGGCTCTATACAATTGTATGACTAGCTTTATTTGGCTCTATGAAATAACTGACGAGAATTTAGCACAGAGTATTCTTTAACCGATAAAATCAGCAAACTTTTGAATATGACGAGGGCCACATCAGGCCCCATTAAGGGAGGAGTAGGCCCCATTTAGGGAGGATAGTAGGAACAAGGACGCTATGATCATGATTTATTATATGGCTCCTTTCTCACCCTTCCCACCTCTGTCTCTGTCTGTCTCTCTCGCACTCTCTTTCTCTTCCTCTCTCTCTCTTTCTTTCTTTCTTTCTTTCTTTATTTCTCTTGCTGTGTGTAGCAATTTTTTCTTATTTTCGTTTTCAAAATTGAATGCAAAATAGAGGGTGGAAAGGAGGCGATCCTGGAATATAGCTGAGATATGGTTCTTTGGATCTTCGTCCTCGCCATTCCTCCTAGAGTTGGTTTTTGAGCACAAGTGTGATTTAGAGCATAATCTAATTTAAATGTAATTTATTATATGTATGTTTTCCTTAACATATAACTATAGGCAATAAATAATCTTGAGAATGTTTTGTTTGGAGATGGTTTTGAAGCTAACTTTATTCCTGAAGGTGAGTGACATTCTCTCTTTCTTATTTTTACATGAGGTTACCTTTGACCTTAACATATATAAAGCTTCTTGCACCTTACTGGCAAAAACTGATAATAAATTACTTGCCAAAAGCTATTGGCAGAAGCTAAATATTGGCATGGGAGTTCTCCAGACTCAATGTGTATTCAGGGATGCTAATTCATGAAAACGCAGGGAAGGGACACGTTTTTTTCAATGAATATGCCTAAAAAAGAATGTATTTCTCAAGACCTAAGGGAGGGGGAGGAAAAGTTTATCTTTTTTTAATCATTTCAAGGAAAATACCAAAAAAGAGGATGTTCAAGAACAAGGGAGGAGGAATGAAAAGGTAACTGATTTAGTTTTCCCTGTTACTAAAATAAACGGGCACTTTCTGGTTCATTTTTAAGGTTTGTCCTTTTATACTGTCCTATAGTCTCTTATTTAAATTTTTCTCCATGCCTGCATTGAGAACGCTGAAAAAAGGTCTCGACTGAAATATTTGATGCATTTTTATTTTTTGGTTTTGCTGGCTGTGATTCATCTGGATTCTTTTGTACTATGTTTTCTCTTTTTATTATATGAGCTTCAAGCCGTACTTAAATAGCTTCTATAATGGAATCGATCTCATGCACAAGCTTCGGGTTGAATATGGAACCAATTCATGTGGTACGATATAATGCAACAATATGACACTTTTCCAGATACTGATGACAACGCGGTGAAGAAAGGACAAGTGCCATTATACTTACCTTTTGAAAGACACACAGAAGTATCCTTAGTAAAATGATGACAACAAACCAGCTCATTCTGTTTTGTTATACTGTTTTGCTAATTACGTTCATAAGTGTCAGAGATGGGATGGCACAAACTAAAAGGACTTCAAAGTGGCTTGTCTCTTAATCATCCATGATGTTGACAAATCAATGGAGGAGTGCAGACTGACATCCTCTCTAAGAAATGGTAACTAACGACTACTTTTTTAAGCACTATGCATCTACCTCGAGAGACAGAATACCTTCGAAATCAGTGAAATGTGATCAAACCTCGCATTTTCTTGACACAACAGAAAAGGAAAGATGTCACTTAGAGAAATATGTTAGGAGTGAAAACAGTCAAATTATGTTTTCAAAGTGCAAATTTCGAAGACGTTTGGGCTCAGATCACAACTGTTTTACAAGTTTGCACCTGAATTAGCACTTGATATGTCTAGCATGGCCAGACAGCAACCATTCACATTTTGGATATGGAATGAAATAAAATCTTAAAAGATAAAAACATCCCACTTGACCCTCAAGGATTACTCTCAGCTATCTTCAGTATCTTTCTGGAACTCATTCTTGATTGAGACCTGAAAGGGCTAAGGTTACTAACTATATTGAAACAGCAAAATAGCTACCATTGCCATCTATCTCCAAATCAGTAAGTTTTCTTCGGTACCCCAAGCCTACAGGCCTTGTTCATCTTTTACTGAACATTGCTATGTTTTTTTTTTTTTTTTTAAGGCATAAATAGTTAAAAAGAGCATTAGCAGAGCTGCTTGAGACATGGTAACTTTGTCGTACCTCCAGAAGGCTGCATGATTGCCACGTAAGCTTAAATCAGAATTTTAGCAAAAATTCCAAATAACTAAAGATAGTGCTGTATCATGGGTAAAATTTGACATTTCTAGTATAACGCTACCAGCCAATCAGTTTGCAAACGACGCTCTTAAATCTAGAGAGTTAAGGGAAAATGAAATCCCACTTTTATTTGGTGCAATTTCTTTTCGTTTTAAGTTCGGCCGGATTATTCATTTTAATGTCTGTTCTTTTATGTTTCATTTTTTCATTCGTAGTTGTTACCAGCCACTTAAAGCTTGCATTATATTATAAAGCTATTATTATCTTTTTAGGTTTTAATTGGGCCTATTTACATAGTTCGTTTTTCATTTTTGAAAACGTTTCAAAACGAATGTTCGTTTTTGAGTTGACACAATTTTATCATGGGTTAACAATAAGATCATTTAATCAGTATTTCTACTCAAGCTAAAACGTCGGATTGTAATTTAAAATTTCGACAAAATGTGAACATTCAGTCAAAATATTCGAGCAGACGTAGTTTTGTAAAGTAATTTCTTAATAACATTTTTAAAAGCTAATCCAGAAAGTTTCAATCCAATTGGATAAAAAAAATGTTAGGCACATTTTGGGGTGCCATGAATGAATAGAGCCCTTTTTTTCAAAAATATTTTCTCCTCTTCAACTTGTTTTGCTCAGGATACATGTTCAGTAAATTGTAATCAGATTGGAGACAGCACAAATTTCAGTCTGTGGACCAATTTGGTTCCAGTGGTAAGATATGTAGGGGACTTGTAAGTAATAATCGGCTGTTAGGCTACAATCATATTCAGCAATGAGGTGTTTGCATCTTGTGCTAGGTGCAATAAGGGGTTTGCATCTTTTGCGAGTTGGTGTACCTAGTATTTATTTTAAGATCCTTACAGATTAACAACTTTAGCGTTTAATCAAAGAGAGGAAACGCTACCAAAGTATTTCTCTCGCAATACTTTACTCGGAGAAGCCGAACAAAGGTTGCTGCAACACCTCAGGTTGCCCATGCAACGTAGATCTAGTTTAAATCTGACTTTTCTAACTGTAAACGGAAAAAGATTCTCGAAAATGGAAACTTTAAATCCAATTTCCTTATAGTTGCTGCCAACCTCAAAATTAAAGAATGATTATAAATGTTAGATTATTTACTTGAAATTTTGCACTCCTAGCATTTCTGCACCCGGGGCTCTCTCCCCCCTAAAACCACCTCTATTATTACCTTCAATAGTTACCCAATCCGATGGGATTTCTCCTGTCAACGGTGAATATTTTGAAGAAGGCCCAAAGGTATCAGCTGCGACAAAATCTTCTGCTAAATCTCCATATTCAATTTGGTTATCAGCAAAGGGTTCTAAGGGATCAGAAATAATATTTGTATCTGCACTGATGGTTCTTCTTATCAGCTCGTCATTGCGGGGCTTTTCCACTTCTGTGGTACTCCGAAAGAGCCTGGGAGAGAGTCTCTGTGGTTGTGTTTCCCCTTTATCACCAGGTTCTGCTTGTAGATAGCTTACTTTCATTCGGTACGTTTTCAAACCTAAAAGACATTTTAATAATTCATTTTATGATATTATATTATATTTACATAATTCTATGATCAGAGGAGCCCAGACTTATGTGCTAATTGGGGTTATGCACAAACCTAACAACTCAAGTCATAAATTTCTCCTCGTTCAATGTCGAAGAGCTTTAGCTTTTGTGGATAACTTAATTGAAGACTAAAGCTATGCCAATGAGCATGTTGAACAACAGTTCACAGAGACTGCATCACACCTTGGGCATGAATTTCTTAATGCAAGTGCTCATAAAACGATTTCATCAAGTGAATAAATCACTTAAGCAACAAATCATCTCCTGTAAACGAAATCGTCACACGTGCTAAAAAGGTTATCTTTATCGACTTCGAAGGCCGAGCAGTTTCTGAATATAAGGCCCTTAAGCAGCTTTTGCATTGCTTTCCAGTGATATAAAAATATAAATCCAAACAACTAACTGCCAGAGATAAGCAACTGTGCTACGATTTTGGTTGTGTCCTCTTTTATTGTTGTTGTTGTTTTTCTGCCGCCGACTTCGATTTGTTTCCTGAAAGTGATAAGGATCCAACCTTTCCGGTTTTTACGAAAAATGTGGCTCTCCGGCCTGGTTGATGAATATGATAATACAATTTGACAAGTTGCATGTAACTATTGCCTGGGGTCAAAAATAACGATTAAAAAAACCATCTGCCTTGGCTCAAAAGTTGATTTCTTGCACCAGGACAATTTTTCAAAGTCACTACTAAAAAAGGAGCAAAAGAAAAGCTCCGATTTCTGTGGCACTTAGAGAACTATTAAGGTTTAAGATGCACATGCCATGTCATGCCCTCCCTCTACCTCAGCCCAAACACAGAAAATGAAATGAAAAACTCATCGAGATCTTGAACAGAAATATTAAGTAACAGTGGGTGATATCACAAGAGTTTAATTAGAATAAATAGCTATATTGAAAGTACTAAACAAAACTTTAGCTTCCCTTCCTCAACGCTTCGCTATTTATGCTAAAGTTTTAGCGTAGAACCCTTTTTACGCTTACGTTAAAAGTAGAGTTATGAAAAAGAGTCAAACTTTAGCGTAAAAAACGAGCCGTTGAGGAGGGGACAGCTTTTTTCAAATACGGAATAATGATGTTCGTTTTAGGTTTTAATGTCGCTCCTTACTTTCAGCTACTCGTCGTCGATTTTATTATATAACTTTCAACGTACCTAGACACACTAAAAAAAAGGGTTCATTGATTTAAAATTCATCTAAAATTTAAATGCTGATCAGAGGCATCCCCTTCCGTTTTGTAAATCAATTAAAGAGATTACTACTCCTTCATTATCATATCCTTTTTTACGAGTTTTTGAAAAAAATCGTAATCCCCTCCTTCCGAACAAAAATTCTGGATGCCCCTTGCCTTGGTTCATGCCCACTCGATTAATTGAACCTGATCTATCTCTTATTTTTTCTTTCGACCTTATGCATTCAGTTTCCGGTAAATGTTTAGCTTGATCACTCCTCAGTGCTTGCAAAATAGCTTTATTTCCGACAAGTAATTACTGTGTCGAAAGATGGCTCTGATTAGATTTTGGAAAATTTTGACCTGGGAATTTTCAACTAATTCACACCAGTGACTAATAACCAATTGTTGGTTATAGTAGCGTTGATTCAAATTTTTATATTTCACAATGTTTATTTTACGCTCCAATCTATCTATATATATATAAATAAGTTGTCTGTCTGTCTGTCTGTGGATCAGGTGACGTCATGTTTCTGTGTCGGCTGACGTCATGAAATTAGTTAAAAGCCCCTTTCATATACGGAGTAATTTCTGTTCGTTTTAAGTTTTAATGTCGCTCCTTACTTTCATTTAAAAAAATCTTGTTTTTTTTATTTAATTCATATAAATAGAGGAAAAAAGAAGATGGCTTTCTTCATTGAAAAAAGTGTCCTTTAACTTCATTGGTTAAGGTGTGCGACATATTTCGTAATTCCGACCCCTTACTCCTTAAGCAAATATCAGAAAGGGAATATGAATATCTTCTTTTTTTTAAACCTGATTGGCTGTCTTGAGTTTCTCTGGGAAATTTTAAGCCAGTGATAAAAACAAAAATTTAATTTCTGCGTGGTTGGTTCTTTGGTATAAAGCCAGTGAAAAACAAAATTTTTGAGCCACAAGATTTCTAATAAATAGTCATTCTGTTTCTCTGTTGCTTCACTGCTTTATTTTGTGTTCAGGAGAGGCATGCGGAATCAAAACAGCACGAATCGCATCATTTTCTATTTTTATTTTAAGTGTGGCTTGAAATGATATTTTTTGTCGGCTATTTTTAGTTATAACTGTCCAAAAGAAATTTGGAAATCAAACTGGAGATTTATTTGTACAAAAATGCTACACTATTTTAACATACTTGTACCTAATCATAGTTGATTCGAAATCTGATAGAACGAAAGATTTATATTTCTGGGTGGTTTGTTTGACTTTCAATTTAGAATTTTCCACCTGTGAATCCCTGAAAGAAAATTGGAACGGTTTGTACTCTTTGGAAGATGAACACTACCGAGGAAAAATTTAATTTAAATCTGAATAAATTTCGACTAAACCAGCAAATAAAAGCAAACAAAGAGATTAAAAGCTTTAAAACATTCAAAAAATCTAGGATTTTTAGTAAAACCGTACCTCCGTTGGGTTTTTCTGTTCACCATCAAGATACAACCCTATCAGTTCTTCATAAACAAAATTGGATATCTTCTTTTTAAAGAGCAGCTCTACCATCATACCAAGGTCTTCGGGTTTAATATAACTAAAAGGCAGTTAATTAGATTTATTAGATTTCATTAGATTTAATATCAAGGCTTATTTTTAACTTTATCTAAATTAAAGCCATTTAGTTATAACTAATATAGCTCCCGGATTACTCCAAAATTCGGGAGCAGTTCCTAAGACAAACTTAACAAATTTAATACAGAAAAAAAATTAATTTCTTTTTCAAGATGAGCCTATATCCCTCGTAATAAAATCGCCCTAACAAAATCAAATCAATTATAACAATAAGAAAAACATTTTGTTTAGCAGTTTTATTTTCAGATACATTTTGTCTACTTACAACAAAGTTCCTTCGGGTGGCACAAGTGCGAGATTCTTGACTCCTCACCAGAAGGACATCTACATCATAGCACCACATTTCCTTCTTCAACACCTCAGAAATAAGCGACTGAAAAAGGCTGATGGATTTCAGCGTTATTGACTTTTTATCGTCAGCCGACGTTTAATATACATCTCAAACACAAATTTTTGAACGCTATTAACCTTTTCTTTGTGTTTAAATCTAGTTTCTGGCCCTCATCAGCAGGGGGTGTAGTTTACTATGGAGCAAGAGGCCAATTAACCCCCCTTCCTCCCCAGCTCAAATTTAGCGTCTTCAAAAATCTCGTATTGGCTTACAAGATTCAAGCATCCATAGAAACAGATCAGATTTCTTTAGAATCCCTTTGCCTTTATGGTCTGATATGGCTCATTTTTCATTTTTCACCATGGCACCTTTTTATTTAGCTCCAGATCCTGCCAATTTTCCCTGAAAGTTTAAACTTAATATCCTATTCAGCTCCTAAGACAATGTATTTACGTCATTTTAACAAACTGGACACAGTTAAACCCTTTTGTTTAAATTCAATAATATAAGAACTAGTAGTAGTTGCAGTCCTAATAGTAGTAGCTTTGAGAGTTCAGACTATAATACCGTTCTAGCTTTTGACAATCCGAATACACACGGCACCTTTTTATTTAGTTCCAAATCCTGTCAATTTTCCCTGAAAGTTTAAACTTAAGATCCCATTCAGCTCCTAAGACAATGTATTTACGTCATTTTAACAAACTGGACACATTTAAACCCTTTCGTTTAAATTCAATAGTATAAGTACTAGTAGTAGTTGCAGTACTAATAGTAGTAGCTTTGAGAGTTCAGACTATAATACCGTTCTAGCTGTTCTAATGATATTGCTGATACGTCTTTTTGACCACCTGTATGCACTTGATCTAGTTTTATATTAACATTCAATTCCCCTTAAACTTACTACTTTCTGTCCTGTTCTGTTTCTGAGGTATCGCGTTTGTGCCATTTTGACAACCTGAATGTACGTTAACTCTTTTGACTTAGTTCCATAGTAAAAGCAGCCGTAGTAGTTATAGAAGTAGTCTTGAAAGTTTCAACTTAGTACACTTACCCATTCTTAAGACCTTGCCCGTCCATCCTCTGGACAACCAGTTTGCTCTTGATGGCTTTTCATTTAGTTTCACTTTCCCAGAAAGTTCCGACCAAATAGCCCATTCAAGGCCTGAGTGTTTATTTGACAACCTGGATTAACTTAAGCTCTTTTGATGTAGTTCAACAGCAGTAGTGGGGTTTTTAACGTTGCACTACCTTATATAGATTGGGATGAAGGAGGAGCGTATGTAGCTTTTGCGAAAGAATTTTAAATCGAATGCAAAAGTAAAAGAAATAGTATGAAATAGTATTTTTAATATAAATTCAGCAAAAATATTAGAACAGAAAGGAGTGACCTGGTTGATGCGGAAACTGAGTTGGAATGTCAGTAGCTGTGTATCTTTAAACTTCTAAGGCTGTTTTGAACCAACTATTTTTCTTTTTTAGTGTTGGTGGTAGTATTCCAGTAGTATGGTCCTACTTTGCCGAATTCCAACCAAAACGCATCAGAGGAAATCTACTCAGTTGCTTAGCAGCATTCTGGATGTTAGGCAACATGGTTGTAGCTGGTACTTATTTTATTTATTTTTTCATTTTCATTTGCACTTTTATTTTAGAAACTCTCAAATTATACAGATTTGAGTGAATTGAGTTATTTTCGATTATTTTCAGTTCTTCTCTAAACTTTGGGCAACATGGTTGTAGCTGGTAACTCTTAACTATTTTTACATTTATTGCATTTTTTATTTCTATTTGCACTTTTATTTAAGAAACTCCAAAATATTACAGATTTAAGTATTTGAAAATGGAGCAAGAATTCAGGTTTTAAAATTGTTTCCCCTTTCACTTTGTTTTGTATTCAAGGCACTTCCTTGACCATTAATTGATTGTATACAAATGTAAATAGTACTCCTAAACGAGAAAAAACAAATTTTAGTCATTAGGCGCTAAATTTAAACAATCCATTGACGAATTTTTATAGACGAAGAGGTGAAGAAACACATTTTTTCTTTTTTATCAGTTTCTGCTTTTCTGAGCCTATTGTAAAATTTGACGTTGGTTAAGAGGCTGCTGTGGAATTACACGTTTTTATAAAAATAAGGAACCAGTCTATAAGAAACCTTGGGCGCAAATGTGGCTGACCTGGATAAAGTCGGCGACAAAGTCGGGGAAAAACACGGAGCGCACCGCGCCACTGGTAATCAGACCAATGGACAGGATGAATGCTGCCAAGAACATCGATACGGTGGTGTATCGGTGTTCCAGCGAACGTTTCAACATCGGCACATAACGACGGTTCACGAACGACCGTAGTGCCTCAGATATACGGCGCTGCACAGCGGCCAGGCCCTGGGCCCACTTTTCCCGCCAATTGGACGGTGCCTCCATGTCCCGGTAACGCTTCACGCGCATTTGCGCCAGGTGCGCCGGCAGAATCAGTTTCGACTCCACCAGAGAAAACAGCAGGCACAGGATCACGACCCAGCCAATCGCCTCGAAAAACTGCCCGGTGATTCCACCGATCATTAGGATGGGCATGAAGGCGGCGACGGTGGTCAAAACGCCAAAGGTGGCCGGCACCGCCACCCGCAAAGTGCCCTTCACCACCGACTCGCGACTATGGCCGTCAGCGCGGATCGATGTGTAGGCACTTTCACCAATGATGATGGCATCGTCCACGACGATCCCCAGCACCAGAATGAAGCCAAACAGACTCAGCATGTTGATCGTGGCGCCCACCATGGGCAGGAAGAAAAACGCCCCCATGAAGGCCACCACCAACCCCACCATGACCCAGAACGCCAACTTAAAGCGCAGGAACAGGGTCAACAGCAGGAACACGAGCACCGCACCGGTCATCAGGTTTTTGGTCATCATGTCCAACCGGCCTTCCAGGTAGTGCGAGACGTCGGCCCAGTAGGCGACAACTTGATCGGCTTATATCGTTTGAGATTGTTCGGGCAATTGCTGCGAACACTGAAGGCTCACAATATCAACCACTGCTTGACGCAGTTCCGGTACGAAATGCTGAAATTTAACGGGTTTTCATCAGGTACACTACCTTGAAATTCGGCGGGATGTGCGAAACTTGACTGATGGCTCCCAAATGATCGTGGTTGTAAAGTGAAGCCCACATATCGTCGCAACCCTGAGAGCAGGTTGCATTGTGGCTATTGTTTGCTTTTGATGCGTCGGTAACGGTAGCCGAATGACGATGGTTGCTTTTAGCCTCTGGATCGTTGCCTGCGTCAGCAATTGTGCCGACCCCACGTAAGAACTTGCCACGTAAATCGGGAGTGCCGTTGTTTCCATCGCAAATTGACCATCCATCTGGAACCGGGCTATTGACGGCATACCAAGCGATGATTGTGCCAACAGGCAATTCAGGAACTTCGGTGCCTGAACGGTTACGATTTGTCTCAAGCACCGACTTGATGCAGGCTAGGGCTTCGGCATAATTCTGGTCAGCAGATAATTGATCAAGACATTCTTGTGTTTTTGCTGAAGATGAAACAAAAACTATCAAAAAAAAGGTAGCCGTAGCCAACGTGCATCGCATTTTCTTACTTGCTCCCCCGTCATTTCAGTTCTTGGATTGTTACATGGATCAAAAAACCACCAGACTAATGCGGTTAATATAACCATAAACCAGAAAATCTTCCAGCGGCGAATTTTCATCCATTGCCATGCTTCAGCAGCACTCTCTCCTACATCCATGTTTTCAGTTCTGGCGGCATGCCGTTTGGCTATTACTTTGACGAACTCAGCAGCATAGATGCTTACAAGCCCTAATCTATTTTTATTGAATTACTGATTGTTTTTTTTTATTCTGGAACTACAGCGCCACATTCATGGAAAATGTCTTGCCCCATGTAAAACTCCTCCATGGAAAGATCTTCCCATGTAACCCTCTCTCTCCGACCCCCCACCACCAGAAAAATCCCACCTGAAAACGTCTGTATACTCCCCGATAACAAATACTATATGTAAACAATGGACAAAGTTCTTAACTTGCAGCCCTTCCCCCGGTGACTGGGAGATTAAGTCGTCCTCGAAGCCACAGTTATTAGATACTTCGACTATTTTGAACAAAATGACTGTCTCAAAATTTTGATCCAGTAACCTTGGGAAAAAATGAGCGTGGGAGGGGGCCTAGTTTTCCTCCAATTTTTGGTCACTTAAAAAAGGCGCAAGAACCGTTAATTTCTGTTCGAATGAGCCCTCCCTCAAAATTCTACGACCATTGGGACGATACGATCACCCACGGGAATAAACAACAACAACAAAAAACAAATAAACACGCATCCGTGATCTTTTTTCTAGCAAAAAATACAAAATTCCGCATTTGTGCAGATAGGAGCTTGAAACCTCTACAGTAGGGTTCTCTGATACGATGGGTCTGATAATGTGATTTTCATTAAGATTCTGTGCCTTTAGAGAGTGCTTCCTTTTTTTCAAAAATAAGACAAATTTTCTCAAGACTCGTAACTTTTGATGGGTACGACTAAACTTGATGAAACTTATGTATCTAAAATCAGCATAAAATACGATTCTTTTGATGTATCTATTGGTATCAAAGTTTCGTTTTTTATAGTTTCGGTTACTATTAAGCCGGGTCGCTCCTTACTTATAATTTGTTACCACGAACTGTTTGATGCTTCATCACATGCTCGTTAGACCTGATCCTGTGCGTCATGTAGGGCGGTGCAGAGACGCAATCATATATGCTAACATCCATAAACCAAGATACACCCATTGGATAGTACCTTTTATACTGCTCCAATTTCAAAGCTGTCGTCTCTGCCGCCCTTTTTTCATCTGCCGGATTGAACTTCAACTCGGCGGGCAATACTGGGACTTGTGTGGGCGGGACGTAGAGCACAGTTTGCAACTGTCTTTCTGGGCAGGACAGAGTTTGCAATTCTCTTTCTGGGACCTTGGGCTTGGGCCCCCTTGGCCTTTTTACCTTGATCTTGATGCGTGATCGTGGTGTGGTCTCCCTGGGAGATGTGGACTCATCGTGTTTCCTTTTCCTTGAGATTTTGCCTGACTGCTGACTTTCTTCCAAAGTGGTATTCAATCCCCAACCCGTCGAGTTGCCCGTCCGCTGACTTGCTTCCAAAGATTCAGGGGACTTCCCCTTCCAACTCTCAGCCGGTTGTTGCGGCGACACAGGCCTCGGTTGTTGGGGCGACACAGCCCTTGAAGATGGGATCAATCTTGGAGGAGACGGTTCTTTGGTGCTCAATGTTGGAGGAGACGGCTCTTTCCTGCTGGGCGATACAGCCCCTGGACAGCCTTGTTCCTTCACGAAGGTATCTCTATTTATCTCCTTGCATCTAGCGGCTAGCCATGAGCTATCCATTCTGGCAGGCATTTTGTCATCCTTGAAAGCCTTTATGGCCAGGCTTGGTGGTTTCTTATCATAAAGCATGTGTTGTCTCAATATTCGGTAACCTTCAAAAATATCCATAGAGCATTTCAGACCGGATGCCTCCAATGATTCATAAGATGGTAGTGCCCACATCAGATTCAGCATATCAGAAAACCCTATTGTAGAGGTTCCAAGCTTCTATCTGCAAAAATGTGGAATTTCGTTTTTTTTTTGTCTGGAGAAGATCACGGATGCGTGTTTTATTTGTTTAGTTGTTTGTTTTTTTTTTCAGGGGTGATCGTATAGACCCAGTGATCCTAGAATTTCGTGAGAGGGCTCATTCAAATGGAAGTTAAAGTTCTAGTGCCCTTTTAAAGCGACAAAAAAGATTGGAGGGCAACTAGGTTCCTCCCCCGCCCCTTTTCCCCCCAAACAGTCCGAATAAAATTTTTAGATAGCCTTTCATCATAGTTGAAAGGCCCAATAGCTATGCCTTTGGATATGACATGACCCCACCCCCTAGAGCCCCAGGGGAAAGATATTAAAGTTATAAGATTTGCCCATTGTTTACGCATAGTATTTGTTATTGGGAAGCATGCATACATTTTAGGGTGGGAAGACGAATTTTCCGCTAGGGGTTTTTCCACAGGGAAACTTTCCATGGGGAGGGAAGCTTCCAGGGGGTGAAATTGTCAAAAGAAATCATTCCCCGGGGAAATTTTCGAGAATTCCTATACAAAATTCTTTTTATATTTCTTGCTTTGTCTCTCCCGATCTGAATTTTACGCGTGGAATTGTTAAGGGTAATTGCCTGGGTAAATCTTCACCGGGATAGAAGTGTTCATAGGATATATCCGTCGGAAGGGTGTTTCTCTATGGAGGTGGGGCCATATTTCCTGGGATTATTTAAAAAAGGACCAGAAATTATATTAAAAAAACAAGTTTTTTCAACTGAATTTAAGGAGCAAGAATAAACCTTAAAACGAACTGAAATTATTACGTATATGAAAGGGGTCCCATTACCAAAAAATAAATGAAAAAAAAAATAAAGAAACAAACCCGGTTACATTAATCTGTGACGTCCTCTCTTTTCTTTCTTTTAACTCAACAAAAAAATTCTCTAGTAAATGACCTTGTAATACCTTTATTTGGGTAAGAAATCAGTAAATGCCAAATAATACGTTAACATTTTCTGCTAATTAAATGGTGGATAAGGGTACGTTTATATTCATGGGTATAAACAGAATGGGAGCCTGGTTGGCCCAGCCCTATGGAAGATCAAAATTAAATCGATTTTCAATTCATATGAACAAAAATACTTCTTCCCATCCGCCCGAAATTCTATAGTAAAAATATTATTGAGAATTTATTGGACACCTATACTGCTGATCGACTATTTTCATTGAATGCTCAAATTTTGGATTACACTCTAATGTTTCAATTTTTAAGCAGAAATTATGAGAATAAACTTAAGAATGGTCAAAAAATTAACCAAGGATACAACCATGTCGATTAACTTACAAATATCTATTAGCTTTACAAATATTCCCAATATGAACAAATAATAAAACTCTCAATTAAAATGAAGATAAACTAATTTTAAAACTTTTCCAAAAAAGAGGTTTTTCAAAGAAGGTAAGGAACTATATTAAAACTTAAAGGAAGCAAAGATGAAGTCTAATAATTCAAACCCAAAACAAACTGAAGTTGCTGTCAGTGAACAAATAAAACAGAAAACGAACAGACGTTAAAATGAATGATCGGTATTTATCTGTTATATCGACAACACTCAAGAAGTGAAGTTAGGTTAATCCTGATCAAGTATACCTAAGTATGATGAAAAAAACACACTTTAGAAACAAATTTGGGGTATATATTTCCACGAAGGGAGGTCCAAGCCGAATGCACACGAAATCGTCAGCGCTCAAGAAAAGGATGATCGCGGGAACGCTAGCCGTTGCGCTCGCCGGAATCGGTGTGGCGTTCTACGTGCTAAGCGATGGTCCGCACCGGCGCCTGCGCGCGATGGAGAAGTTCGTCCGACTCCGTTTCCCGGAAGTCACGCAGGTCTCCCCAGCAACCCTGCAAGATTGGCTCACAGCTGAACCACCCCGCACCGTCCAAATCTGGGATGTCCGCGCGCCAGAAGAATACGCCCTCAGTCATCTACCCGGTGCGATCCATGTCTCACCCGATGCAACCGCCGAAGACTTGACCGAATCCCTTAAGACGGCCGAACCAATCGTCGTGTACTGCTCGGTCGGCTACCGGTCCTCGGCCCTGGCCACCCGACTAATGGAAGCCGGGCATACCAACATCGTCAATTTAGAGGGCTCCATTTTCGCCTGGGCGAACCAAGGATTCCCCCTCGAAGCCGAGGGAGCCGCCACCGACAAAGTCCATCCCTACGGCGAATCCGCCGCCGGGATGCTCCTGCAACAATATCACCCAGAAACGTATTAGAACATTATGAAGACACCGGAAGAAATCTACAAAAGCATCCGAAAACCCTTGCCGCCGCCGGGCAAAACCCATAGCGCAAAAACAAAATACAACCGCAAGGCCAAACATAAGCACAAAGATCAGGACTGGACCCGCGGGACACGGACCACCGGACCGGATTAGCACGCCTGTTGCCAAGTCCGTACCCCTCTGCTTCTCCGTCCTCGTTTCTCTTCCCGCCGTTTTATCCAAAAAAAGCCCTGCGTCCTCGGCTCATCCCTCATAGGCTAACCGCCATCGACGCTTCTATCACCGGATATGTGAAAGTGAATTTCCCTTCCTAGCCGCTTGCCCAGACTTCTTCTTCGCCGTTTAACGGCAGCAGTCATCATTTTTCTTAACATCGGCTCAGGTTGACATGCCCTTGGGTCGCATTCCATCATACCATTCATACCACACCTAGAAGATATTTTATAAGTCAATTGCATATACGGAAAATATGACTAAGTGCCACTTTCTTGGATTAAGAAAACGCAAGATTAAGATGGTTACAGGGCCGTATACACAGGGGTTAGAAGATTTGCCCTCCCCCAAATGGTTTTAGGACTCGTAAAACATAATAAAAATATATAAAACATATTTTTTATGCGTTTTTAGGTTTGATATACCCCCTCCCTCCCCCGAAAAAAAATCCTGGATAAAGCCTTGGGTGGTTAATTTATATGTTACGGATTAAAGTACCAATCACATAAAAAAAACACTCCCCCCCCTTCTCCCATCTTAGTTCTGTTAAAACCTGAAAATCAAGATTTTCTGAGATTTTTCTCTCTATTGTTTCAAAGTAATAAAGTTTTACGGAAGCGCCAAATTCTTGTCAATGTTGCCACGCTGACCCGTGAAAATAAATAAGCATAACTAATTAGCTAAGTTTGACAATGCCTTTCACCCACAAAAAAACAAACAATCATCTGGTTCTAAAGACAGCTGCACCTCATAAAACAGTTACGCTTTTTTAAGCTGTTTGATATCATATATTTTTAGCCTTTTTACTGATTCTTTTACCGATTTTTTTTCTTTTTTGTGCCCACTACAGCTAAAAACTGTATACCTGCATATAGATATCTTTTTTTTCAAAAATTCAATTCCTGATTCCTCTAATTTTTAAGCATGATAAACCGGATATGCAGTCCTTGTTTGGGTGGCTTTTGAAGCTGTACCCAATCATCCTCAAAAGTTACATGCTCAACCATGACGACCGTGTCTGCTCCAGCCGGTACGGGCGCACCGGTCATAATCCGCACACATTCGCCCGCCCCTAAAACCGGTTCATCCTCCGCCTGCGCTGCGGGGTCACCTGCGGCGATGGTCCCCACACAACGATACCGATCTATTGCTGGATCGAGTTTGAGCGCCACGCCATCCATGGCCGATTGGTCGAACTGAGGACTGTCCAACCTGCAAACCACGCCACGGGCCAACACTTGCCCGAGGCTCTTTTCAATAGGACAATCCCAAAGACCTGCATTATGAGTTCGGCCCAAATAAACCTCTTCCAGCTTGCGATAGGCTTCATTGACCTCAATCACTGTGTCACTCCATTCCAGATGTATTCCATCACTATGTTAAAGAAAAGTGTCATCAACCCGAATTGGTTTTTTATATAACTTAAAAAAAACTAGTATATAATCAGTTATTTTTGCTGGTTTATTTTCACAGTTAAACGTGGCAACACTGACACAAATGTGGTAACCTTCTAAATTTTCATAATATAAAACAGTCCAAAGACAACTTTTAGAAAATCACGGTTTTTAAGTGAATAGACATAAGATGGGTCCAGATGGAAAATGTTTGAGCCGCAAGACCACAGAATTTATGATAGCTGGCCTACAATTTCCAAAAAAAAACCGGAAATTAATTTTTCACCGATTATTTTCTTTTTTTATCATGAGAGAGAAGTCTTATCTTATTTTCTGGAAGAGCTTGCAAACCCTTGCGTGAGTTGGAAAAACCCTGAATTTGTGTATGAATAAAATAAAACCAGCATAGTTGAAAGGTCCCATAACTGTACTTTTAGAGATTATATTACCCCTACAACCAATTGGGAAATTTCATTAACTTATGAAATTTACCCATTGTTTAGGTATAATATTTGTTATTGGGATGTATGCACACATTTTTATGGGAGGGAGGTGGGTGGAATTTTCTGCTGGGAGATTTTCCAAGGGTAAAATTTTCCACGGGGAGAAAAGTCTCTGGGGGTGAACTTTTCGTGGGAAATTTGACGCTGGGAAGTTTGCCTGAGTTTCTTTATGAAATTATTTCTATTCATCTTACTTTCTCTTTCCCGACTCAATATTACACGTGGAGATGTTAATGTTAATTGCCCGAAGGAAATTTTTACCGAGATTGCATTGTATAGAACATCTTTCCGTGGATGGTGACTAGATTTTCAAGCATTATTTAAAAAACCATCAGAGGTTAAATAAAAAATCCAATGAAAGTAAGGAGTGACATTGAAGCTTAAAAATTCCCCAGCAGGGGAGTCAGATCATAGCAATCCATTAGGTATTGCAAATATGGTTTGAAGACCTTTAGAGGGTTAGAAGGTTGCCTTCTAAGTTAGAAGTTCAATCATGCATCTAGGACTTGTGCTTATTTTTTCCACCCAGTTTCATCCCGATTCTAGGGTTACAGGGTTAGAAGATCTTCGAAGGTTAAGCCCCTCGAAGCAAGGTGCTCAAAACAAGTTTTAATGCCTTTTTAGACACTTATTTTTCAATTCAACAGGGGGAGGGAGAACAAAACTAACCTTCTCCGTCTGTACGATAGTATTGAGCTGCACTGCTACAAGGCCAAAATAAAACCATCTTGATACCCTAAAACGACTATAAAACGTCATTATGGTTCTATTCTTTACACGCGAGCATAACCTGTATTTTTCATTTTCAGTTCGACCTCATATTACTAAGAACAGGGGCAGATTGTAAGGGATAACTGCAGTTCTCCAGAACCAAACCAAATTCACAGCATACTTTTAACTAACACACTCCCACATAATATTGAATATAGAATTATTTGCTATAATTAATTTGAAAAGAATTAGAAAAGAGGAAACCTGACTAAAACAACTTTGCCCATGGGCTATTATTCCTCTACACGTCGTTACATGCTTATTACTAAATTCCTGGCTTCTATCCATCCATTAGTTTTTGCTAATTAAAATGTTCTTCTAAAAAAACAGTGCTTCGTTGTTTGTTCTGAAGCTTAATTGATTTTTTTTTTTACTGAAAGGTAAAAAAATAAATATCAATAAATATCTGCATGTGTACCTAATTATAACAGCATAGCTGGAATAGATATTTTAGCTAAAAATGCCGCCCAAACGAAACATTTATCACATATTAAATGCACTTTCATTTACAGAAAAGAAATTTAATTTCGTGATAAATGCATGCTTTTAATAGCATTATTTGCGTGCATACATAGATAAGAAATTGAAGAAAGAATCTGTTGATGGATTCACTTTAGTCTGGAACTGTAATTTGCCTTCTGAATTAGATAGTGCAGTACGGTGAGTTGAATTCTGGCCTGAGTCACCACTTTGTTTTAAATGAAAAGCTTTTTATAGGTAGCTTTTTAACTATTTCACAATAGTTACAACGGTGAGGAAAAATATTCTTTAGTAAGGCTTTTCCCTCCAGAGAACAATGACAAATGATCGAGTAAGGATGTAGAAGAGTGGCTTGTTTATTAATCAGCAACTTGTTTTGGCCATAAATGTACTGAGGATTATTACTGTTATTAGTCGCATTTCACACGACGCCAGCGCTACGTGTGTGACATTAATCCCTGCATCATCATGCTATACAAAATGTCTGCTGAGAATATAATAAAGTGAATTTAAACAAAATGATTATACTTTTTTCAAAATTTAGAAATTTTGTGTGCACGTAAAATCGGGACCAACCCATTCTCTTTTTCAACTGTTATCTGATTTATCATGCAGCACAAGGAGACTGAGCTCTGCTTGTGAAGGGAATTATAGATATAAAAACGATATTCAGTGCAACCCCCTCCGGAAATGCATACCAAAAACTCTTGCATAATTCTAAAAAAATTTTGTTTTTTTTTAAGAAAGCTTCAAAGGGGAAGTAATTTTCAAACTCTGGGAGTCGATTTTCTGTTTCAAACGGCATCCCTTGCAATTTTTAATTAATTAAAAGTTTCCGCCGCAATTATGTCAAGATTTGTTCTAATTTTCTGGATATTCTTTATCAAACAATGCCCTATGGATAAATTAATGATTCTAACTTTAAATTTTCGAATATTTTCAAATTTAAAATGAGGTCGCTATTTAATTGTGGAGAATATGTCACAATATGTTACACAGTCTGTGATAATACTTTGACTTATCCTGTATGTTTGCGCTATTGTGCCGCCCATTATTTTTGTGGGTTTATGATTTTATGAGCTTTCTGTGCTGGACGCAGGGGTTGGGAAAAGCAGAGACGGGATATGTACTTCATCATTAGTGGTGAATCTGGCTGAGTCAAGTGTATACAACATTTACCTTCGCTCACCCGAAAGCTTGTTCGTCTACCGCAGCTTATTGCAGACAAATTTAGTAACAGCCAAGCCTTGTCCCCAATTGCGAATGGCAACAGAATTCTTTCCGGAAACAAGCGGTTTCGACGAGCCTCAATCTTCGCCAATTTGAACCACCGAAACCTGCTTCGAGCTGTCAAAAAAGCCGAGAATCGTCCATCACAATCTGAGGATGGGAGCTAGGAACTCCCCACCAACTTTTTTTCAGTTTCGGAGATCTGTCTTTGGGTAGTTAAACCAGTTTGACCTTGCCCTCGCCAGCAATGACTTGCCCAATTTCCCAGGCAGGACAATCCACTGCCGACAAGTGGTTCATGACCGCCTCAAAGTCTTGATCGGCAACCATGATCACCATGCCAATCCCCATGTTGAAGACCCGGTATGCCTCTTCTTCGGAGACGCCACCCTGATCCAAAAAGTATTGACAAAGCGCTGGTAAGGGATAGCTGCTTTTTCGGATTTCGGCATCGGCATTCGCCGGCAATACTCGAGGAATATTGTCGAGAAACCCACCACCGGTAATGTGGGCCATGGCTTTAATTCGCCGCTGCTTCAGCAAGGATTCTAAAGCTGGAAAATAGGAACGGTGGATGGCCAGTAAAGCATCTTCGACGGTTCGATCCGTGCCAGGAAGAATGTCCTTCATGCCCAGTCCCTGCTCCTCAAAAATGATCTGCCGTGCCAAGGAATAACCATTGGTATGAAGGCCGGTACTTCCCAGACCGCTGAGTTTTTGCCCTTGCTCTACGGCACTCCCGTCCAAAAGCAGATCTCGATCGACGACACCGACGATGAACCCGGCAACATCGTATTCACCCTTGGCGTAAAAACCGGGCATTTCGGCCATCGCTCCACCGCGCATGGTCATCCGAATTGCCCTGCAGGCCGTGGCCCCCCCTTCACTCATCTAGCCTAAAAAGTGCACATTTGCCCCTTTATCTGATAGCTAAGGATATGGGTTGCCTGTAGAAAGCCCCAAGTGACCAAGTTTTTAATATAAAAGAGAAAACAAAGCATGAATTTAGAGATAGTGTGCACTGGTGTTTGATCTTTTGAAAATGAAATTCATAAGAATAAAAACGAAGTGAGTAGCATTTTGGATGTGTTGAACAATCACAAACTGGTGATGTAATCCCTGTGTATCTTGGATAAAATATTATTCATATATTTTCTCATAAATTAATTATTATTTTTTTTTTTTTTTTAATTTATCTGGAAAATTTTTGCTGTCAAAAACACTTTATGCCAGCTGATAAACATAACCTGGTAAAGTAAATTTATGGTTTCAAATCTAGAATTGGTTGATCTTGGTGGTATTTGTGTGAATAATCTTAATATAAGTTCTCTCTAACTTAATTCCCTCCTGCCATTATTGTCTCAGATGTGCATTGCTAATTCTTTTGTCCAAGGGTCTTTACTATGTGGCAGTGTGATGCCTATAGCATGTATGCTTAGTAACTTTTTTGATTGTATGTACCTGCCACATATTTCTGGTCTGGTTAAATATTATAGCTAGCAATTTAGGTTCAGGGAACAGTATTGTTACCAACATGCTTGTGGGGCTGTTCATTATTTGTAGGAGACCAATCAACATTGGTCTCCATTTGTATGCTTTATATGTTTATGGAGTATATATGGAGTTTATGGAGTATTATGGAGTATATAAACTTTATATGTTTATGGAGTATATGACAGCATGTGCTATTCACATTTTTTTTTTGTGTTTTTTTTTTTCAATTCGGGATTAATGCTTTTAGGATTTTGTTTTAAGTTTTAATGTCGCTCTTTACT
Source organism: Alatinidae sp. Z8VKAUB7J3 (assembly GCA_010016025.2). Taxonomy (NCBI): domain Eukaryota; kingdom Metazoa; phylum Cnidaria; class Cubozoa; order Carybdeida; family Alatinidae; species Alatinidae sp. Z8VKAUB7J3. The sequence continues at coordinate 198,063,692 of JAAAKM020073195.1, read as the reverse complement.
CTCAGGAAAAAAAACTGTTTCTAAAATTCAATTCTTTTAAGACGTGGATGGAATTTTAGCCTTTTGGTAGATATGGGAGACGAAACATTATTACACCTATTTCTCTCTTTTTTTAAATAGGCTTTATTGCCAATTGAAAATCGTTCGGAGCTTAAAATTCTTATTATGTTTTTGCGAAAAACTGTGTTAGGCTTAGGATTTTAAAGTTTTAATCATTCTCACTGTATATTCTCTTTGCTCAGTTTAAATTTATTCCTCAACACAATTACTGTTCATCCTAGGCTTCGTATCCTTAATAAGGTTTTTCAACCTGCACTTTAAAACTTTGTATCTTAAATAGTTTTTCTATATTCAAAACAAATGTTGTAAATATTTTAGTTTTTCATTTTAACAAGAAATTATAGTTCTTAAATTACATATTCAAAAAAGAATAGTTTTGTTTTCTTTTAATATATATACTTAATATATATTCAAACTATATAGTTTTGTTTTCTTTTAAATTAAGTCTTCTATAGATGCTTTATTTATAGAATCTGGCACAGCAAATCGTGCCAGAAAACAAGTTCTGAATATCAAATACCGCGGCTGTATTTACATGAACGGTCAGTAACTAAAGAAAACGTAATTAGGGCTCTATTCCTAAGGTCAAGAACGAAGAGAACATGGATGAGTTGTAAAGGTAAAAGACAATAATCAGGCGTAAATGGTTTTTTCACTGATATCTAGTGCATGTTTTCTCGTCGATTCCTATTTGTAATTACATAAAAAAAACTAGTTTTTTTAACTGAAAGTAAGGAGCGACATTAAAACTTAAAACGAACAGAAACTACTCCGTATATAAAGAGGAGTTTAGGAAATTTTTAATCGTGCTCTGTTATGAGATGAGAAAGCGTTTTTTTTAACTCCAGGTATTCATCGGTAAGAAACTTTGATAAGGCTTAATCCACGCTTTGCTATGGGAGAAGAGATTACCATTTTGCTCTGAGCTTGGTACTTCGATTGACTCATATTTAGCCGTGTTTTGGACTCGTTTTTACAGGCAAAACGATGTTAATGGGTCAAAGCGTTTTCCTCTGCTCGGGCGTTAAACTTTAAGCCTACTTGTTCTCCCACACGCTTTCGCGGCTGCTGAGCGAACTTTCTCAGCTGTCAATCTGAACAAAAACAAGCACTAGAAATCGCCTCGGTTTCACCTTGAACGGGCTTCGCAGTGCAAAATGGATCGTCTCAAAGAATTTGAAACCACCCTTGAAAATTGGTTTTGCACCCAAAGTGGCAAAACTGTGGAAGGGGATATGAAAAAGCTAGCCTACAAGAAGAAACAGCAGAATAAATTACCAAGTAGCACAGATGTTAAATGAATGTTACAATTTTTGAATGTTACAGTTTTATTACCTTTGTACAATTTAACCGGACTTCTTGTGCAATATAGTCGAAATACTTCTGTTAAATTAATTTAGTTCTGAATAGTAGAATCAACCAAGAACTTATGTAGGATGACCAATGCCTTATGTGGTTAACGCGTAACTCACCGGTAAGTAGTCTAGCCCGTGGACCCTGGGAATCTGTGGTGTTAGCCACTTTCATGGCGCGATGCTTATATGATTAGTCTGTAGCTTCTGGCGCTCGTTACTCTCATTCTATAGGCAGATTATAAGTTCTTGACACTACGTTATTGGCCTTCTTACTTTATTCATTTATTCGCTTAAAATAGATTGACCACACTGATATCTTGACCGCGTTGTAGTTGGCTGTAATCCATTTACTAAGGTATATTTAATAACTGAATCTGTTTCGTATATTTTTAAGAAGGTAGTTATAGCCCTCTCCTTAGTTCTCTCTTATGCTGCATTATCAAATTTTAATACGAACCTACAATTTTATTTGCCATAATGATCACGGACAAATCAAAATTGTTGGAAGACCATTAGCATCTATCTGTAATTTGGGTACTTTTTGCGTCACCTTGGCAATTTCGCCGGAAAATATTGAAATCCAAGAATGCTTAATGCTCTTATTAAGTACCCTGAAAAAGTACTGTCGTCAGTATCTGTTTAAAAAATGGGAGTTCAAGGACTTTGGAAGTTAGTTGAACCTGCTGGTAAACCTGTTCCCTTAGAATCTTTGGAAAACAAAGTGCTTGCAGTTGGTAAGTCACTTGGCTAGTCTAATAGGCCTACCCAGCATTTTATTAATTTGTTTATATTAATTGACTACATTACCGTTAAGGTGGACACACAAATTGATATATTTTCTAGTTGCAATTGGATATCACAAAAGCATTTTAGTTTCCCTTCTTTGCTGTTAAGATTAGAAGTAAATCTCTAGTTTATCTTCTTTTTCTGATCTGTGGAAGAGGCTAGGTCAGGAAATTGAAACTTTCAGGGATGAATCTGCAGGCTAAAATATGTCCAGGGAAGGTAACTTGAATTATCTGCCACCAGTTCTTCTCCCTCTAGAGGGCACTGACCATTGATGACCTATAAAATCTTTGTGTTATAATAGTGGATGGTAAAATTCTAGTTGAGTGACTTCTTGCTATCTCAAAAAGGGGCTATTTCATGAAAATGTCCGACATGGCGACGAATCGCAGCGACACCGAGCAGTGGAGCTCGCTCGCATGGACCTCGAGCACGTTCGACACGACTCGCAAACCCATGAGACCCTGGCTTGGGCCCTGCACTCCGTGGGAGCGAATCACGAAGCACGGATCCATGTTCGGTCAGCGCTCAGGACAGGCCCGGCGAGCTCCCGCTTGCTCGCGCGCGCTGCGGCTATCTTCGAGGCCGCGGGCCTCGAGGATGCCGCCGCGGAGTATCGGAGTCTGGTGGCGACGAGACGCGGCGAGCACGACGCCCACTGCCCGCAAGGGGTGGGGTCCGCGAGCGAGGACTTGGCCGAGCTGGCGCACGGCGGCCTTTGAGGCGAGTGCCCCTCGGTGCCAGTGGGCGCCCTCCCCGGACATCGGCGCCTACAGCCAGTACCGGAAGCGAAAGCAGATCCACTCCAGCACGTGGTTCCACCACGGTCGCTGCCTCCATTCTTCGAGCCGCACCTCGTTGCTGGACGCGACGGTCTCCTCGAACTCGCGGTTCAGCTCGGCCGTGAACTCGTCGTCCAAGACGAGGAGACCTGCCTCGAGGTTGTGGAACAGGCTTCGCACGTCGAGGTTGTAGCTGCCGATCGTCGACCACGTCTCATCGATGACAGCCACCTTCGCGTGCATCATGCGACCGGAGAACTCGAAGATGCGCACGCCCTTCTTCAAGAGGCTCCCGTAGAGGTACCGGCTGGCGAACTGGGCGGCAAAGACGTCCGAGGTACCGGGCACCACGACGCGCACTTCGACACCGCGCTCGGTGGCCTGCTTCAGCGCTCGGCGCAAGCCGCGGACCGGGATGAAGTAGGCGTTCATGATGTTCACCGAGCGCCGAGCTCATGGGCTAACGTCGCATCTCCCTGGGAGGAATGCCACCAGCTGAGTCTGGTCAGCGCGCGCGCTTTCAGTTCCGAGTCTTCGTGTGAATCTGCGAGCGTACCTAGCTCACTGATGTAGCCGCGCATTTCTTCAGCAGGTAAATCCCGCTTACTATCAACCAACGCGGTGAGGTGCCCGAAACGCGCTTGGCCCTGCAGCCCGGCGAGTTCTGCTGTCAGGCGGTCGGTGCTCAATAAATCCAGTGTGTTATCGGCCCGGGCAGAGTGAACCCCCAGCAGGGTGGGGAGGGCGAGAGCGATGCAGCACAAAAATCTGGTGCGACGAACTGAGGAATCTCTGATCAGGATGATTACCAATCTCCTCTATCTGGCTGCAGCGTCAGTCTATCACCATCCTTCGCCCGTCCAACATTTATCTACCGTTTCTACGGTGAGAGCGCCTTCTCCGGAAGCGCATAAGCGATGTAGGCAAACCGACCGGCGCGGCCATACGCAGCCAGATCACCCCGCGTGGCTGCTGCTACCACATATTGACGTCCGTTCACCGCATATATGGCGGGCATGCCACCCGGGTCTGCTGGCAAGTCCGCCGACCAGAGTTCTGCACCATCTGCCTGGCGCCGGGCTCGCAACTTACGATCATTGGTTACAGAAAACAGCAGTCCTGAAGCAGTTGCCGCAAGACTGTTGGTTGGGAAGAGTGAACCCGTGCCCGTAATGCCCCGCTCCGCCAACTGAATGACATCACCATAGGGCACCTCCCAGAGGATTTTTCCGCTATTCAGATCCCAACCCATGAGCTTCGACCAGGGCAGCGGTCCCACCAACCCATTTTCGCTGAAGAAGTGATGATAGCCACTTCGAGTAGGCATTTACTTTTTAGTGTGATAAATCAACGACTTAGCAGCAATGTATTGAAAAAAATCTTTCCAATTTCAATCTATCATAAGCAAAATATTATGTGTAAAGGTCAAAAGAAAAAATAAGTTAATTTTTGAAAATACGCCAATCAAAATCTATAAGTATTCAAGCATTGAACAGAATTAGCAGTATAGTCCAAGAATAAGATCAACTAGCGATCTAACTAGCGTTTTGGGTCACAGGGGTTTCGTCCATCCCAGCCGTTTGCATGATTTTTGTTTTTGGTAGACTTATGTGGGTGCAAGTCGAGAATGCCTTGTCATTGATCATAGTCTGGGCTTCCGAAACAGATTCAGCATGCATGTCCACGTCGTCAGCATAGTCAAAATCCGTGATGGGGAAGGACAGGGTCGCTGGAGCACCTTTATACTTATCAAGGACCTTATGCTTATTCAATGGATGACAAAATTGAACAAACTCGGTGAGAGGACACAACCTAAACGTACATCCTCCTCGATCAGGACCAAATCTGAAAGCTCGCCATCAACTCTGACTTTAAACTTTGTTATAGCATAGTATGCCCTTAGCAGACTAATGATCTCCTCAGGTATACTACCCTCTCTCACTTCTTCTCATACTGAATCACGGTGGACTGAATCAAAGGCAGTGATGAAATCTATGAAGCTTTGGATTGTTTTTTTTGCTGGTGTTTAAACCAGTGTTCAAGGATCTGTCACACGCTAAAGATCTGGTCACTACAGCCCAGAGACCTGAATTCTACTTGGATGGGTCGCGTTCAGCTGTTTCTAGTATTATTGCAAACAGCTTGGAAGCAATAGGGAGAAAGGAAATCCGTCGTTAATTTTTACCTAAAATTTAGATGAAAATCACACCCCCAAAGTCCGTGGAGAGAGCCTGTAAATTATGAAATTTGCCATTGTTTACGTATAGTGTTTGTTATTGGGAATTTTACAAAGATTTTGCACGGGGAGGGGTGGTATATCAAGCTTGGGGTGGATTCCTATTGGGAGAATCTTCTTTGAGGATGGATATTTTCGGTGGCTTGCATGTGAAGATGCTCCAGAGGAAATATCTGGGGGCTATATTCCTCGTGATTTGATATTTGGGAAAAAATTCCATGGCAGGGGTATTTTTCAAGTAATCAGGCAACCGATTAGAGATTACAATCTTTTTCAAATTAATGTATGCTAAGGATAATTTGTCAGGCTGAATCGAACGCCAGAAACTTTACGGGGAGGGGGATTCTTAGTGAGGGTAGAACTGTCTGGAGGGAGCTTGACGTGGGAGGGTGCTCTTTATGTTTGATGAAATTTCCAAGGGATAGCTTTCCGTTCGGGGGGAGGTATGTGTCATGGAAAGTGAGCCAGGTTTAGCTGTATTATTTCAAAAACAAGCAGAAATTAAATATAAAAAGCAAGTCTTTTTTTAAATGAAAGTAAGGAGCAACATTAAGACTCAAAACAGAAGTTATTCCATACATGAAGGGTTGCCTCTTCCTCAATACCTTTCTATAGGCTAAAGTTTGACAGTTTTTAGGAACCGTTACTGAAATACAGGAACCGTTAATTAGAATTGACTAAAAACTTTTTCCTCAAAATAATTTTTCAAAGAAAAGTAAAAAACTTAATTAAACCAAAATTTAGAAAAAAACACAATCAAATAACCTACCAAGCGTAAAACTGCCACAAATCAGCATCGATAAATAAATGAAATCAAATCCTGCCCCAAGGCTTCGCAGGCATAGTCCAGGGCATCGCCCGTTACCTGCCAGAAGTCCGCATACTGGTCGCACATGTTGCGCAGGCGCGTGTACTCGATCTGCTTGTCGCGCCAGATGGTGGCGAGCTGGGCACCTTTTCCGGGGAACAGATCTTCGGCCAGGGCACCGATGGAATAGACGTCGAACAAGGTTCCGTAGGCGTCGAAGGCGATGGCTTTGAGGGGCATGGCGTGGTCTCTTTCGTGTTGAATGTCGGTAGGTCGGGTCACCCGGACACCGGCGGTGGCCGCAACGCCCGGATCAGGAGAATGGCCAAGAGGGCGATGAGGCCCGCCGCGGCATAGCCGAGGGTGAAATCCCCAGTAAGGTCGGCCAGGTAGCCCGCAAGCAGCGGCCCGGCGGCCTGACCGGCCGAGAACACGAACACCAGGGCGGCAAGGGCGTTCGCGGCTCCTGCCGGGCCAAAATAGTCCCCTGCAGAGGCGGACATGACCACCGGAATGCTCCAGGCGGCCAGGCCGAACAACAGGATCCACAGGTAAAGGCCGGGCATCCACGCGCCGAAGCCGACCAGAAGATAGGCGGTTGCCAGAATCCCAAAGGCCAGTGCCATCCCGACACGACGGCCCAAACGGTCGGAGATTGATCCGAACAGGATGCCCGAAAACAGGCTGAGGAAGCCGAACCCCGCCCAAAGACGCCCGGCATCCTCGGGCGACATGCCATAGGTATCGACCATGCTGGTGACGATGAAGGTGACGTAGGCCATGTAGGTCGCACCGTAGAGGGCGAAGATCAGACCCATGTGGATCAGCATCCGAAGTTTGGTCCTGCGGCTCATTTCAATCTGGACTGCCGACAGACCACGCTCGTTTCGAGGCGCTTTACCCCTACAGCGTAGCACAGGAAAACGCAGTAAATAATCTTGTTGGTATATGGGGTTTGGCCCATGAATTAAGGGTTCCTCCTTGGACATGGCGGGCCCAGTCAAAGCAGCGTTCCTATCAATCCACAATGCGGAAACGAAAAAATAACAAGCGTGCAAACGCTAAAACCTTTGCACCGCAACGACCAGCAGGTTACGCTGTACCAGAGACTCAAAAAAATATCGAAGAAAACCAAGAAGAAATTTCGGATGATAACAAACAACAGGATCCGCCCAATGAATAAACGCGCCTCGATTTTGTTAGTTTTTCTAGCACTTTTTTCCAGCGCCAGTTTCTCCAACCCCATGCCATCCTTTCAGGTTATCGATTTCGAAACGGGTGAAGCGAAAACCAACGCCGATTTTCAAGGTAAGGTAGTCTACCTGGACTTTTGGGCGTCTTGGTGCAAACCCTGCAAACAAACGTTTCCCTTTATGAACGAATTAAAAGCCAAGTACCCCGAACAAGAATTTGAGGTCATCGCAATTAATATGGATGAGTTTGACGAGGATGCGAAAGCCTTCCTGGAGAGAGTACCTGCGAATTTTGCAATCTATAAAAATCCAGAAAACAAGCTAGCGGGTGAAATGGACATTCCTGGTTTACCAGTAGCTTTCATCATAGATAAAACTGGCGCAGTTGCAGCCCGGCACATAGGGTTTAATGAACGTAAAAAGCAAAAGAAAATCAAACAAATCGAATATTTACTGGGACAAAAATGAAAAAACTATTTGTTGTAGCGGCATGCCTATTCTTATCGGCCTGTGCCTCTGTACAGCCCTGGGAACGAGGGCGCTTTGCGTAACTTTTGATGGGTAATACTAAACTTGATTAAACTTATATATTTAAAATCAGCATTAAAATGCGATTCTTTTGACGTAGCTATTGGTATCTAAATTCATTTTTTTTAGTTTTGGTTACTATTGAGCCGGGTCGCTCCTTACTACAGTTCGTTACCACGAACTGTTTGAAAGCACAATCGACACTGTTTTATTTTTTAACTGTTTGCTTCGGATTCAATCGGAGCTATCTGAAAATTGTACCTACAGCAAAATAATTCAGGGCTTAGTCAAGACTTGTGGTAAACCCGAGGACAAAATTAACAAGTGTATATATCAGGACAACAGTAATGTATATTGGCCAACTGCCAAATATTGTTGGTGAATAATGCAGTTAACTTCAGTGTTTGATTTCTTTTGTGTTTCTCTAAGTTCGTATTTTTAAAACAAGAAATAATTGGAACAACATCTTTTAAGGTTTAGAAGGGCATTGAATATCGATTGATAGACAATTTCTTGTGAAAACCCTGTAGAAGTAAGAACAAAGCATGATCATTAGAAGTAGGGTCAATGCGGGATCCTGATTTCTTTTCTTTTTAAACTTATGAATAGATGCACACATACGCCGAAAATATTTGAGATAACATTTTTTACATTATTTTCTTGAATTAATGCTCTTTCTCTTAAATTTATGTTATGCTCCCATCTATTTTGAGGTTTGTCACGCACGGTTCGTCATTATTATTAAAGCCAAGGTAGTCACAGTTGGAATTTTCATGCATAAATGCCATTGCTTTTGTATAGCCTTCTGTGTATTTTATTTATAGACGCATTCATGCTATGCAAATAAACATTAGAGTGTAGATTACCATTAATTGTAATGCTACACCTAGGTTGTGAAGGAAAATATATTTGCGAGGAAAAATCAGTTACAGCACCAATAGGATTGAAAAACGATAAGGCACCAGGTCATGATAGTGTGGTAAATAAATTTCTTAAATATTGGGGTTATGAGGTTAGAAATTAGCTACTGAAGATTAGTTTTATTGCTGATGATGAACACTGTATATGCGTTCGAAATATCCAGTTAAAAATTTTGTATCTGTTCACTGTCGATTAAAAGGTTCCATCCCTATTTTGAACCGTTATACTTTCGAAATAGGCCTCAGAATATGTTTGCTGTAGCTGAATATGTTTAGGCCCTATGTATACGTTTATGTATTATGTTTATGTTGTAGCTGTATTGGTGAAGAAAATCGGACAAAAAGTGCCTCTGGTTTTTTGTCACTTAATCACCTGAAGAATTACATTTATGCATTTTGAAAAAATACTCAAGGAAATAAAAATAGAATGGAGACTCAAGAAAAAATAAAAATAGAAAATCAAAAAATAGACTCAAGAAAAAATAAAAATAGAATAGAATGATTTAAGCAGCCATTTAGCAACATTAGTTATCATTTCATGTCATTATAGCAGACCAAAAAAAGTGACCTCAGCAAGGCAATTACCTAAATGAGGGAATATGGGAGTGGGCTGTGACCCCATAGATTCTAAATACTATTTTTTGAGTATTTCCATTGAAAAATTTCCTTTATTGTATTTTCATCTTTTAAAAACGAAAAATTTCACACCTAGGCATGAAAAAATACCCCCCCCCCATTTTTCTTTATTGACACAACTAGGACAAGGCAATCAGGACGAGATTCTTCCAGCTAAATGAAGAAGTCAAAGACAGAGTGAAAACAATGTACTTGAATCCAACTTCCCTTTTCCAAGAGAGAAATTTCTCAAGCAAAGTAATCAGGAATAAGGTGAATCTGCATTATCACAAGAACAGCTGAGGGTATTAAGTTTAAACTTTACGGTTAGTTGAGGAAGATGTTGAAAAGTGGTCGGAGGGCAGATAATCGCCTCCACGTTCCCTCTTGTGTCCCAAAGATATTTGATCCTAACTTTAGTGATCTTGTTCGAAATAATAGAAAAGTCAAATTACTATGCTTCCAGAGATGATTTAAACACCGGAGCCCCTGGGTTAAGTATAGTAAGTTATATAAGTTGCCAATTGCTTAAATTCAAGGTTACTTATTGGGAAAAGTTTCTTTGCCCTATCGATTGATCCTGAATCTTGAAAAAGTCTAAGAATATTAAGGCTAAACTTCTAGAAACTGTTGAGGTGAATGTCAAACAAGCTATAAGCGAGAGGGTTTTTAAAAGGACACAACAGCCATATATAAGGAACAGTTAAAGGTGTTGAATTGAAATTTTAAAGGTTTGTTGAAATGGATATTTCAACATTAATTTTACTACCTACCCCAGTACCTGAGGCCGTATCTAGGGGGAGGGCTACCCGATTTTACCCCCCCCCCCTCCTCATTTTTGTCCTACTCTTAAAAAAGAAACAGAAATGCGTATAAACAAATGTTGAGATTTTTTTTTAAGTTTTTGTGCCTCCTCCCCTTGAATAAATGCCCACTGCAGAGAATTCTGGTTACAGGCCATGACTGTACCATAAACTGGCAAAGGACCTCCAGACCCTACAAAACCGTCAGACCGAAAAGACAACATATGTAAAATAACATATAAAATAAGTGTACTTTTTAACGACACGTCAAACCACTAATACGAATACCGATGCATTCAGTCGGGAGTGCTATGCGTGGCTGGGTACAAATCATTCGATCATTCAAATAAACCTCAATAAATTAGAATTAAATTACATTTGTAAAATGGAATGTAGAAGATGAAACCAGAACGACCACAGATAGAGAAATTTTATGCTAGCCAATGTTGACACGGTGTGAAAATCATAAATTGGTCAAAAATGATTGTTTGTTTGTGCTCAGGAGGTTGTGGGTTCAAATCTTACTTATGGTAGTTCTTAATACCCAGTGTACATTGTTGCTATTCTAGATGCAAAGATTCGGTGTTGAAAGAAGATTATCTGTTTGAAGCTAGTTTTAAGTTACTTGTTTAAATTAAGATTGCTATGAAAATTGAACGCTGGGTCTCTTTTAAGGTCAAACCCCATGGTCAGAACTTTTGAAGCTGTTAGGTGATTCTGATGCCACTGATACTGAATTAGTTATCTATGCTGTTACATTGATAAATAAGACATTGCAGGGTTTACCAGATCAAGATTCATTTTATGATGAAACTGACTGTTTGGAAGGGCTTGGCATGCAGAAGGTCATTAAAAAGTGAGTAATAACATTTCATTCCGGTCTTAAAGATTAGATTGAAAATGCTTTTGCTAATGTCTCTTTATCTGTTTACAAAATAAAACTGTTTAAGCAAAATAATATTGTAAACCCGTTTTGTCAGGAATAATGTTGCTCGTGTTCCTCAGATCATAGAAAAGTCAACGATTGTACTTAGAAAATCTATTTTCTAAAACAGAGGCTGGAAATTTGTCATTTGTGCATGACAAAAAATGGACTTTGCTTTAACAAAAACAGTCTTCTTATTGATTTTTTTTTATACGATGACAAAGTGTTGCTCTCGCAACACTTTTATCGGCGAAGCCGGACAAAGGTTGCCGCAACACTTCACGTTGCCCAGGCAAGGTAGGTCTAATTTTACTTTGCAAAATGTTTTGAACGGTAATTTTTTTTTCTTGGGGGTTAGGAGGAGGAGGAACTGATACAACTCTAGTTCCTTTATCTGTTTTCTCGTTGTTAAAATTGAATGGCCTTGAGATAATCTTAGAGAATGATTAAATTATCCTCAGTTACAAACTTTGCCCGACCAAGTTAATTTTGTTAGTAACAATTGTCTCATTCGAAAAATAATGAAACCTACAAAGTTAAATTAACCAACACTATTTTGCTGTGGTATTTCGCGGTCCTCTCTTGCGTACCTCAAATTTAGAGAAATTTCAAATTTAGGACTCATGATGTCATGACCGGTATCTGCCATGAATAAAAATATTCCATTGAAAAAACGGATAATTCTTAAATTAGTCTGTTAATAAGTCAATAATTTAAGGTTTACGAGAAGACACCATTGAAAGTGAAAAACTTTGGAGTATGGCTTCGTTACGATTCCAGATCTGGCACACACAACATGTACAGGGAATACAGAGACCTGACTGTTGCAAGTGCTGTAACTCAATGCTACAGGGATATGGCTGCCCGACACAGAGCCAGAGCACACTCTATCCAGGTATGAACAAAACCCTTTTATATTGTTTTTATGGATGAAAATTGGGTTTTTATTTCGAAGGTTCCCCGTAAAGTGATTTGAGTAGATACCATCTTTTGATTGGCATCGTTCGACATTAAGTTATATTCAGAATGGTTGTCCAACTTGAAAAGCTTTAATCGGAGTGTTTTCTTTATACCCTCTTTTGAGTAAAGCCCACCGAGTGCGGCCAGCACCACGGCTTCTACCATTACCGACACCACGATGGAGCTGTTGGCAAATCCCAGGGCCCGTAGCGTGGCGATTTCCCGTGTCCGCTCGGACACCGAGGTGTACATGGTGTTGATGGCGCCAAATACGGCGCCAAGCGCCATCAAAATGGCAATAACGTAACCCACATATTTGATCAGCGCCGACATCACGGCGGATTGTTCGGCAAAATATTCAGGTTCAGAGACCACCCTTGCAGAAAGACGCGGATCAGCGTCCAGGGTGTCTTTGAGCGCTTGAAAGTCATCTTCAGAAGCCAGGCGCAGGTTGACCACATTGAAATTGTTGCCGCGCCGATAGGCCCCCTGTAGCACGCGTACATCGCTCCACAGTTCCGATTCAAAAATGCCGCCATTGGCGTTGAAATGACCGACCACGGTCCAGCTCTGCTCGCCCATCTTCAGTTCCGAGCCCACCTCCAGGCCTTCAAACTGGCCAAAGGCGCCAACGCCAGCCACGATTTCACGCTTACCGAGTTCGAACCATCGACCGTCGACCACTTGGACGCGGTCGCGAATTTTCAGAGCTTGCGGCTGCACGCCGCGCAGCGGAACGTTGGCCGGGGTCTGGCTGCTCTTTTTGTCCAAATCCATCATCGCGTAGAACTCGCCCGACACCAGCGGCCCTTCGGCGTCACTGGCGATGCCCGGCGCATCGCGAATGATCCGCATTTGTTCACCGGAAACCGTTGAATCGAGTTCCGAACTGGACCCCGAACGCAGCACCATCACGTTGCGCGCATCGCCGGCGGCAGCCAGGGTGCGTGAAAAGCCCTGGGCCATGGACAACACGCCAACAAAAACCAGCTTGCAGCTGCTCCAGCAAAAGTTCCTCGAAAAGCCTAACTGAACATAGGAGTTTGAGAAGAATGCTAAATGAATTTCTGGAGTGTCCTTTTTTTCAGGTCGTTAATGATTACAGGATTTAATCGTGTCCAGCAAAATAGTTTTGGCAATTTAGGCTCCTGAATTTAAGGAGCTCTCAAGGAAATTTGAAGAATTTAAGGAATATTACCCTATGACTTTTTCTATGCCAGTAACCAATTGGAAATCCAATATTAAAAAATATTCAGTTGACACTATTTACTTCAACAATTTTTAAGAACTACACATGCTTAGCGACAAGTTTTAAGATAAAATTTGAATATAACCACTGTAAATTCACGAATTGGTTCTGAGAATTATGGTAAATCACAATATCAGTTGTGTAAAATTCTGAATGACATTATTCTTTAAAGCCAATTTGAAATAAGGAATAAAGTAGCTCACTGGTAATCGCCAGATATAATTAAAACACTGAAGGATTGAAATCAAAAATTTTTAGAGCACTTTATATTTTTAATATGTACTGAAATATTTTGATCAATATGTAAAGCAGGGACGTAGCTAAGGGAGGTGGGGAGGGGGATAGACTCCCCCCTAAAGTTCCATGGTGTCGGCACGCAGTGCCAACATCTTGAAATTTAGCTTTTTTATTAGTTTAATTTAGCTTGTGTGTCTGAATTTGTCGGCAAACTGGATTTTGTTTTACACATTATTTAAGTCGCCCCTTGAAACTCAAAACCCAAGCTGCGCCCCTGATGTAGCGCAAAACTTAACTCGAAGATATGATAAAAAAATTGAATTTTTCCTGTTTTCGATAATTTTCTTTTTTTTTGGCTAAGGTTTACTTTGAGGGTAAGCAACTGTATCATACTATTTGCCGCTGATTCCAAGCTCTTCGGTCCGGCAGATAGCATAAGCCTCCAAGTCGATCTCAACCATATCCAAGAGTGGGCTGATGAGTGGCTACTTTCATTCAACATCAGCAAATGCTGCGTCTTGCACTTTGGACCAAAGAATGAAAACGCAGTGTACACAATGCAGGATCCTGACAAGCGAGCACAAATTGATCTCCAAACCCACAACGAAGAAAGGGACTTGGGTGTACTCACTGATAATCAGCTCAAGTTTCACTCCCACACAAGGAATGTGGTTTCTAAATCTAACGCAGGACTTGGCCTACCCAAGGGATCTATTACGAGCAGTTTTTCCAAAGTCTTTCTTAGACTTTATAAGGCCATCATAAGACCCAACCTTGACTTTGGAAACTGCATAGCCGCTCACCAATTCAAAGCTGAAAAAATACTTCTTGAGGACGTGCAAGCGCCACCAAGGTTATGGATGGGCTAAATGACCTTCTTTATGATGAAAAACTAAAAAAAAAAAACAACTACCTACACTGGTGTACTGCTGCAAACAAGGTGACATACTACTGACCAATTCACTCTCCAACGACACATCTATTTTTCTCTACCTGAACAAGTCCCACCCATTCCATATAAGAGGCCATTCAAAGGAACTTTCTGAATGCCACGTGAACACAAGAATACGTTAAAACTTCTTCTCCGAAAGAATTGTCAACGACTGGAATTCCCTCTGCGAGTCTACAGTGTCAGAAACTTCACCTGTAGCTTTCAAGAAATCACTGGATAACTAGTGGTCACGCAGGAACTGGAAATACTGCTGGCATGATCCAGATCAGTAATCGGTGCTGGCTAACTTCACCGTAGAAAATGAAGTCATCCACAGAGGGTTGGCGAGTTTTGACCCTCTAGGAATTCATTCTTCAGCTGATTCTTGTTTAAAGCAAACATCCATTGTATTTAATTTTTTTTTGTGCAAGAAAGCTGGGTATAATTCCGCGCGGTGGAACAGTTGACGTCATAAACCCATTTATCACACGTTATTCAGAAGCTAGCGTGTCAATTAATAATTGGGGCAGATTCTGAATCCTATTAGGACAGCCTACAGACATTGGGGGATTCAGAAGCTGTTTGAAAATCGCCACCATCGTACAAAAAATTGCCACCATCGCAAAATGTTAACAGACTAACCAGTTGGCCAAAAATACGTAGAGGAGTCGTTACTTCTTCACGGTAATTCCCTTTTCTTCTAACCCGAAAGGTACCAAAACGGTATTATTGTTATTTATATTGTTCCGTACTTTGAAAGGCACTACAACGAAGAATTTCTTCAAAATGCTCTGTTAAGTTTTGACAATTAATTTTCATATTTTCTTGTTGTGTGACGTCCACTGCTAATTGTGTGCTATTATAGCAATAAAATAATACTTATTAATTCAAAATGGTAATAAAAGACAGCTAATAATGCAGATATAGTTAGTAAACAGACACTAATGGATAATAATAAGGACAAAATCATTCAAAGTCATTCATGGTGCATAGGGCATCAAATCAACATCTCAGTTGCTGGGTCTTTTTCACAAGAACAAGTAGCAAGTTTGTCACCAAACCTTACTACAGCCAACATTGACCCCTAGCTCCCATACTGCTAAGCGGAGTATCAATCAACTTTGCTACCACAGGGTATAGATGATTATTGAATGGTAATATACAATTTGGCTCCGGCCCTGTAACGACCGAATACTGAACGGGCAACCCGCTGCTCGCGAGGGCTTCCAGATGATAAGGCGATCCAAACGGTACCACGGGATCTTGGGCCGGCGCGGTCCACGTAAGGGTCTGTTGGCGTCGCGGAACAATCTCTATCTCACGGATCCATTCCGCCGCTTCAAACTGATCATTCTCCTCCGAATGCCGGATCTGCACCGTGACCAGACCGCGACCGGTAAAATGCAACTCTGTCCCTTCTAGTCGAGCAGGGCCAGAGATTACCTCGAAATCCAGATCGAGCCCAGAATCACTAACAGCAGAGAGAGGCAACGAGCCTTCACCGACTCCGACTTTGACTGGAGTTCTCCATTGGAGCTCCGGAACCAAGCGGGCTGGTTTCCGTGAATAGATCTTGAGATCGACTCCGCCTGCGTAAATGTGGTTCGTCGTTACTTCTAATCGCGTAACAAACGACCCAGGATCAAACTCTCCGGCAAGGACCGGATCATCCGGTTCCGCGATGTCCAAGACCCGAAGGTCGGACTCGTTCACGACTACGTGGGCCAAAACACCGTCGACCCGAACCTTCCGGATCAAATCATCCTCGACTCCCGTCTCGTAAAGTCCGACGCGAGGGACCTCCTCCAATGAGAGATCGTGTATCTCCAAACCTCGCACTCCGTTAGCCAAATAGAGCAGATTCCCAACGACATCGACCTCCCAAGCCCCCCCATAAAATCGGCACCGGTCCAGATACGAAGGCACATTAGTTGGGTCGCGCCAGGATAAAAAAAAACTTATTTTTTTATTTAATTTCTGAACGTTTTTGAATCAATGCATGTTTTGATTTTGGCTCTCCGCAGAGGAATAATTAAAAAAAAGGACTCCCCGCTCCCGAAAAAATTGAAAAATATTTACTAAACAATAGTTGTTTGTTTTTTTTTTCAATTTTGACCAAGACTAAAAATAAAAATGTTTATATAGATTGAGAATAATGAAGTAAAGTTCGTTTTCTTTCTTTATTTCTATATGTTGATTTATCATTCTCAATTGTCTTTGTAGCCTGGGGAATAAGCAAATGGATTTTCGAACCCATTTCTTTTGCAAGCTGGGCTCTAGTTTCAACCAATACGCGGCATTGACGGTTCCAAGAGATACATCCACTTCGATTTCAATATCAGATGGTCAATTAAAGGTGAAGTTCAATTTAGTACTATTTTCTGCAACATCTGATAGGTTTAGATTGATTACTAACAAGGGTAGCATCATCTATTGTTCCATTGTGCAAACATAGTTTATTATAGTCAAGCTGCTGTTGTTTTGGGGGGGAGGGGGGGGGAGAATGGAGAGGCTTAATGTGATTTTGAATTTCGGTTTCCTTAGCTCTCATATTCCGTACCAAATCTATAACGCTTTAGTATCGACGCTTTAACAAAGTAGCTATATTCAGCGAGAGATTAAAGCATTAACTTTTGTTTTAAATGTAAATGGGGTGAAATTTCAAATAACCGAATTGAAATTTTAAAAATTCTATTTTAAATAAAAACCGGGTTTGATGATCAATTCCGAATGATAGCGTTACTGAGAACTGATATCGAAAACACTTTTTTATGGAATTTTGATCTCTACTTTGATTTTTCTTACAAAAAACCACAATTTAACACGGCTTAGAACCGGACAGCAAGATGTCCATGGGACACAATTACAAGGGACAGCAGAAGTCCATAAGTACAGTTCGAAGAGGAACAAAGCATGAAGATATATGGCTTATTATAATTTAATATATATAATTTCACAATCATTATATTTTAAGTTATCCAGTTGCTTCAGTGTTCTTATTGAAGCAACTTTATTTAGCTTCTGCTGTGGACAATCACAGTAGCAACAATTGTAGACTATATAGATATGTTTTTTTCTTCTTTTTTAGATTTTATCTAATTTTAGGTTATTTTTAGACTGTATCTTTATTTCTTAGCATTGAAGACGTCTTATTTTATACAGACAAAATATACACGTCGCTTTAATTTGTCTTTTTCTTCTACTGGCCGAAGTCCCCCTTTTTTTTATCTTGAGATTTTTCTCTCTCTTTGTTTTTAGCAATATGTTGAAGTCGGAACCAAACTTATAGAAATAAGCAGTAAAGAAGCTTTCAGTAAACTCCTACAAGCAGAGGTGTAACGAATAGCTTCGTTATTAAACGAAATATAAAGCTAGTGACATATCGGGCATTGTTGCTACACCTTCCCCATTTGTTCTGAAGGCTTCTCAACCCCCCGAGAAATAATTTCGCATGTGCTCGTGCTGCACGTGCGAATCAGGGAAGCAAAACAGCTTAACATAGCTACTTACAGTTTCATCAAGCGGAACTTTGTGGCAACGATCTCCGGTGATTCTGGTAAAACAGGGTTAGGCCTAGCGTCTGACGTCCAAGGATAATCAGTGGTGAAGCAGCCTAGGTTTTCATAGCAAGTTGATGCTTTTTGTTGTGCAGGTGAACCTGAAAGAAGAATCTCATATTATTTGAATTTCTATAAATCAGATATGAAAACAAAGCACTTATTTATGGTGAAGTTAAAAATTTTAAATTAAATTCCGCACCTTTAGTTGTAGTCCATGGGCCTTGTGTGATAACAAAATATATTCATCTATCGAATCTATGATGCAAATTCTAGTTCGGAGACTAAAATGGATTTTTAGCATTGTCAGTTGAAAACGTCATGACTGTCATGACCGTCATGACTGGGTATAAAGTATCAAGCAGACGAATCACCTTTATTTATGGTTGATTTGAAAGAAAGTTAAATGGTTGTTCTTTTGCTTATCGGTAATGAAATTCTTTTTATGTCATTAGGAAAGCCTTCTAACTTGAAATATTCTTATGTAACTATTAACTTATTGTTCAAGATCAAATACAAAGAAAAAAAACAACAAAGAAATGGAATATCTACGGAGATTTGAAAGTTATTTGCTAATCTTAACAATTACACTAGTGACGCAGTTACGATCTTATTTCTATTATGCCGGAAAGGGAAGTGGATGCCTAAATTTTTGTGCTCAGGATGTCAGACACAGAGGTCGTTAGATCTCAACCAGACATAGAGGATAGTGAAGATAATTGATGAAATTGTACTTTTAGGATGGTTTATACCCAAATCACTTTTGTTGAAGGATTCTTCTAGATGCCCAAGACCGATCCTAACTCACTGGACAGAGTTATCAGAGAAAGATATAAAAGAATAACTGAAATACAAGTTATCAGAGTTGCCAAAAGTTAAATATTATCAAAAACAATTTTCACTCTTCGACCAAACTTCGTCAGAGGTGACTGGTATTGTCCTAGTCATGTCATTCTGGAGTTTGGTGCTAATTGAACGCCTTTAGAAAATATGGAGTGTAATTCCTTAGACTCTTGTTATCAGTAGATTTGTCAAAACGGGTTTCAGATTCCAACCTAATTGGAATCAAGAGGAAGACTTTTAGTGTTATAAGTGTGTTATTCTTACAATTTTGATTTCTTATTATATTTAAAATTATACTTTAGTGCTAAAGATTCACTTCTGTCCAACATCCAATTTTATTTGCAGCTAATGCAAAAAGTGCTGATCTATCTTTTAAGATAACTTTTTAGAAAGTCTATTCTGGAAACTTTAGTAAAATATAAGGTGTTTCCAACCAAGAGTCTCGTCCATCCGTATTGATCTGTGATCTTTCTCATACGAAAGTTTTGCGAGACGGTGCTTAGAATTCAAGATAGAAAAGAACAATGCAAAAAAAGGATAATACGCAAAGTGTGCAACAACAATGAGCAAAACAGTACATGAAGCGCAATGTAACCGACCAGTTTTACTTGTAACCAGTTTTAATGTTTATTTGTAACCAGTTTAATGTAACCAGTTTTAATGTAACCGACCAGAATGTTTAAGACCAGTTTTAACCATAATATGAAGTGGTTGCACTCGTGTCTGGAGCGAGCTCGCGTCCTAAAAACAATTATTGATCAGGCTTCAATTAATGTTCAAAACTCCAC
>JAAAKM020073195.1:197980175-198044106 GCA_010016025.2 Alatinidae sp. Z8VKAUB7J3 | reverse complement strand
CGTTTGTTGTATAACTGAGACATTACAAGCAAGGCCGTGTTCAGGGAAGGGCTTACCAGGTTTGAACATCCCCATCTGCCCAAATTTTTGATGCCTTTTTAAGCTTTTTCAAGTTTTTTTGCAGCCTTCCAAACGAAAAATACTCCCCCCCTGAAAATAGTTCTGTTTTTATTCTGGATACGAATACAAGTCACTATTTTTCTTAAATCGTTTCCCCTTTCGCTCCATAGAATAAAAAATGATTTTATACTATATAATAAATAGTCATAAATAAAACATAATATTTTTTACTTGCATTGACGACGACAATTTTGAACAAATGCTTGTGTTAAAATAATAATCAGATGTCTTTGGGGTTGGGGAGTGGGCAGTAAAACAACACGAGAAGGGGGCTGAAGGTCCTCTATTTACTTTTGAATCAAGAACGGGCACTAGAGTTTTCAATTTCTAACTGGTTGGGCTCCCTTAAGCTTAATAAGTAATGTAATGTCAACGTCCTGCTTCACTGAGACAACAACTTCAGTTAGAAGACAAACGATTGTGAGAATCGATATATACAAGCCTGCCGCGTAGCAGTGCCGATTGAAAATAAAGAGATAAACCCTTTTCAATTGTCGCTTTGTATTTACTCTTTTCAAAATGGAAGTTTATTTCATGCTATTGTGCCCATATATTTTGTTCTCAAATAGTGTACATACCCTGTCTTAATTTAAACTGTGCTTTCAGACGTCTGCCTTGTAGGAGATACATTTGGTAGTCATTGTATGCCTGAGTGTACTCAGAATACCTTTCTAATAGACTATAGAGATAATTTATACTAAAATGTTCCGCATTTAATTAGAAATACTGCTTCTTGCTGACAACATTTTGGAATAGCTTTTCTTTTATTTCCAAGCATTAACCCCCCACCCCCCCCCAGCTGAAATTTAGTTCCATCAAAATGGTTCTTCTATAATGGTTCAACAAATCGGTTTACTGCGAAAAAAACATTTTTAAATATAAAAAATATGTTTATCTCTAATTGTACTAAAAAGTAAAAAAGTTATTTATTTTTTCTTGTTACTAGGAAAACCACGCTTTCATTTTAGACCTTAGAAATTCAAATTTCTCCTGGTTGCAAAAAGAAAGAAAAAAATATTTTCCTTCATGTATTTGGAGATGAAGTTTCTCCTGTTTTTTTATTCTAACTTATGTATTATTATTACTTGGTTAAAAATCAACCAGTTTATTTGTCTCATACCACAGAGGAATTTAATTACGAAAAATTGCAATAAATACTAGGGAAAATAATGGTGAAACTATCGGCTGATGCTAGCTATCACGTAAGGCTAAATTGGCTGACGTTTAAATTAGTATCGTTCAGTTGAGGAAGGGGGGGGGACTACTGTCATCAGATGCTATGAATCGGGGACTGTTGGAAAGAGGTTAAACTGAACTACATCGGTTACATCCTTCTATTTAGTTTCCTTGGGTCTCTTACCACTTTTTAAGATATTGTTCTGTGTTAATTTTATTGTCTTTTATCACTGGTATTCGTTCCCGTTTTTCAATCAGTGTCCTGAGCTTCAAAAGTGTATGTCTATTGATTTCATATTTTTGTTTCATCCTAGCAATTGGGGCTGTTGATGAAAATGCTGCCGCTCAAGAAGACGAAGAAGAAGATGAGCAAGAGGATGGAAAACGGGGTAGAAGAGGGAAGAAACGTCGAAATGATAGTGAAGACGAAGAGCCAAGAAAGAAGAGGGGAAAGATTGAAAAGGATGAGCTGGAGACCAATAAAAAGCTAATGAAAAAAATTATGAAGAAGGTTATGGCTTTTACAGATGAGTAAGTTAATTTTTCTGGGGAATAGCAATAAAAAGGAGATTTCTCGCCATCTTGAGGGGGGGGCACTTTCAATGGAGGGGGGATCTCAATGAAATTTTATATTTAGAAGGATATTGTGTCTCAAAGCTCTTATTTTAAATCCCGAACAGATCTGATGACATTGGGGGGAGTTGGAGCTGGGAAACCTAAACTCCCGGTTTTGCTACTTTGTCCGTAAAAACTTCAACAATAAGAATTTGTTGGTTCTCAAAGCCAACTATCCTTTCAAAGGAAAGCTAAAAAAAAATTATTATCTTAAACTTTATTATCTTAAAAATTATTATCTTAAACTTTGTGGCACCATGTGTTTTTTGCTTAATTTTGATGATTGTTAGCCTACATTTTTTTCTTCTTTTTTTTTTATTTGACGCTTTAATAACGCCTTAATTTTTTAATTTTTTAAGAGACACTGTAAAAAAAAATTAATTTTCAACGACAGTTTTTGCCGTCGAAAAAATCTAATTTTTCTGTTAAAATTGTGACCTGTTGTTTGAATTCCAACAAATTATTGAAATTATTAAGATTTATGTACTTTTATGCAGAAAAAATTTAATTTTCAAAGTAAATAGGTTATATTTCTCAACATGGCTTGGACTTTAACATTAGTTTGAAATTTGGAGAATATAATTTTAAATTTGACTATAGGACCATTGAAAGTAATATGTTCAGTAAAAATTCGATTAAAGTACTCTAATCATAGCAGAAAAAAGCGGATGCTAGTTGAATTTTGAGTTTAAAAAGATAATATAAATAATAATAAAATATATTTTTACTTTGAAATAAATTGAAATTGCATGTCTGCAAAACGAACACGCAGAAATTTCTACACTTACTCTTAGAATCGCTTTTCTGAATACATTTTTTTGTGAGTTTCTCTAGTACTTAACAGGGCTATTGCTTAAACTTTTGGCCCAAAGTATTTATTGTCCACGAATAATAATAGTCCACGAATAGTCCACGAAATAGTCCACGAATAAGAATATTGTCCACAAAATATATATTGTCAACGAATAAGTCCACGAATAGGGAATCAAATGTTGCGGTCCATCTGTACAGCATGATGGCTGCCTCTTGAAGTAGTGGCTTACAGGACCTCAGAACAGTGGAGCACCTCAGTTCTGTTCCTGGGTGATATACCTAACAACGCTGACACTGATAGGGCTAATTGGCAAAAGGAAAGGTCGATATACCATTTGCAGAGGGGATAACAATCTACTCTGCAAAGCATTCCCATATTTTCTGTCTTTCACACCGAAGAAGATCAATTTCCTCAATCTGGATGTTAAGAGCAGAGCAGTTCACGTTCATTGTGTTCTGAATAACACCAGAACTACATTTACCTATCTATTAAAGCCCTTCGTGAAGCACAGTGTGATAGAAAAGGCTGCACATGAGGAAGTTTCGAAACTCTCTCTGGAGGATCAAATCTTTTAGAGTGTAATTCTTCATGTGAGCGTATTAAAACCGCGTCCCAAACACTGCGTGTCATTTGTTGTAGTCGTTTTCTGATAAAGCTTGCAAAATTCCGAAGAAATTGCAGGCCATTTTATGTAGAGCTCTGCAGGCAGATCGCCAAGAGGTTCGAAAGCGAAGATTAAACGCTCAAGAGCCTTGAGTGCATCGATCCTGCCGTTGCTTTGTGTGGTTCGGTAAGACCACTATTACAACTCATGTTTCGATTTCCAAATTGGTTGGGGAATGTTGAATGGAAAGTAGAGGGGAAAAGAGACATCCTTGATATGCAGTGGTCAGAATTAGAGTCTAGGGCAGACTTTGTGAAAAATAGATTTAGTGACATTTTCAAACCTGATATGTTATGGAAAAACTTACGGCTGGAGAAAGACGATGGGGAGGGGGGCGAAGTTTGATGATTTTGCGAAGTTGTATTGCATCTATGCTCTTTGCGAGCAGGACCAATCGGCGTAGGTGCAGCAACTTCCTTCAAGTATTGGCTTATCCTGAACATTTTATTTCTCCCTTATAATTAAAGAGAACATTCATATGCGGAGCCCTGTTTTTTTGAGTATGCGTTTACTGTAAAGAACTGTTGATCCACGGTTATGTTCTCCCAGAGATTCAGTGATCATGGCGATCAGTTCGTCTGTACTTTGTTTATCCTTGCCATGGACCATGGCGAACAGATTATAAGGCCAGTCGGGTAAGTTGCGTTTTCTTTGATAACAATGACTAATGAAATCAAGGCCACCTATAATTTCACCTGCCTTGTCTACATAACCATCATCAACATCCCATACGGCCATCCCATTTGCGATATAACCCAGGGCGTAATGATTTGGCACTACAGCTATACGTCTGATCTTACCCTGTTTGAGCATTAATTTTAGTCGCTTCATTAATAGTTCTGGGTCGAGACCTAGTGTTTCTGCAACCTGTTGATAAGGGTTTGAACATAAGGGCAAGCCCGTTTGTGTCTGTCTGATAATGTCCAGATCAATTTGCTCTGTTTCAGCATTGTTCTGTTGCTCAGACATGAAGTTTTAATCCAACATAATATTCACGTAACTTTGGCATGTTATAAACATGCCGGCCAGTGGCCGACTCGATTTTTTCTATCACACCGTTTAACTGTTGTTGTGATTCGGCCGCGATAACAAACCACATATTGAATTCATGATCACGTTCATAATTATGGGCCACTTCATCAAAACCATTGACGACTTCAGCTGTTTGTTCAAAAGAATCTTCGGGTACTTTCATGGCCGCGAGACTATAAGCGCCGCCCAGTTTTTCTATGTTCAATAATGGTCGGTGATAGGTCAGAAATAAATTTAAATTGAATAAACTTTAAGTTAAAATAGCCAACTAGTCAGCAATCAATAAAGTTTCTAATCCACAGCATAATTATCTAACTAATTTGCTATTAAAATCTCAGCTATATACACATGTTTAGATTAGCCAACCAGTTGACTAATAGATCCCACCTAGATATACACTTCAGCCTGAATTAGCCAACTAGTCAGCTAATAAGAGAACTGCATATGCTTTATAGAATCAGCTAGCTAGTTGGCTACTAAAATCGTATTTATATATAAACTTTAGTTTAAAATAGCAAACTAGTCAGCTATCAATAAAATCCGAAACATACTTAGGGAATTAGCTAACTAGTTGGCTATTAAGATCTTAATTTCAGCCTGAACTAGCCAGATAGTTAGCTATCAATACACTTTCTAATCTAATAGCTTATACACTAGAATTAGCCAACTAGTTGGCCATCTCAATATTTATTCTTTGTGTTTTTAAAATCCAGCTTAATTATTAAATTTCTTGATTTGTTAGCTAACATTGTTTTTTAGCAATGTTTTGTTATACTAACAAAACTATTACCTGGCTTACTTAACTTTAAATTGCATAGGAGAAAAAAACCTTGCCAATTTGAAGATCTAATATAAGAGAAAGAAACTTTACCAATAATATATTCTTTTTGTAAAATGGAAGAAGACCAGCACAATATTTACCCATTACTCCAAAACCTGATCTTTGTTTGCAAGAATTTCAAGGAATTGTTCATTCTTGTTTTGTTTGAGTAAAAAGTGCTTTGTCCTTTTTTATTCAATTTTCCCCAATACAGTTTTTAGAGTATGAATATCTCAGCATGATGGATTTGAAGATGGATGGTTTGAGTAATTATTTTCCATATTTTAACATTTGCTTCTTATTCTTAATATTTTCTAAGGCTTACGGGGCGTTGTTTTTATATATTTAAGAGATTATTATCCATTTTTATTTTTTTCGTTTTTTTTCTCATTTTTTCAGGGTTATAATAGAGAACGGAATATCATAAAAGGTTAGGGAAAATCCCTTTCAATTTTGTAATCTCTGATTTCTTGTATTCTTTGTAAGGGTTGAAAGTGATTGGGAGGTAGCCTGACGTCCCCTCAACGCTCCATTTGTCCTGGATCTCATCGCAGCCTCGCATTACGTTGGGTTAAAATTTCAAGGTAGCCCTTTTAACCTTAACAAAATGTTCAAAATCTAAAAGTATGTGCTTGGGAGACCAGTACAATAACTGTAGCCCATGATTCAATTATACAAACGCCCATTCATCATAGATTACCGTAATATATGTAAGTTTGGGGGCGCTGCTCCCACCCTCTAAATTCTAGGGTTGAATTCGTGCTTAACTGAAAACAAAATATCTTTTAGACAGATTTTTTTATCATAAGATTTAAAAAAAATAAAAATAACAATCAAGTTCTCGTAATAGCAACCTGTTGTTTTAAGTTATTTGTGTTCCTTTTTAAGTTTGACTTTACTGATCCTTTTAATTACTGTTTGTCTTAGGTTTGCCTACTTTATAATTTTATTTCTGTCTTTTATGCTTTCTTTATTTTCTTTGGAAACCCTATTTTTACGACATTCCTTGTTATAATTTTACTAATCTTTGAAAAAAAGTAAAAAGGACATGTGCAGTTATCAACGCCATCTAGAGAAACGAAATATTTAAGCACCCATATTATCACTCACAGTGAAAGGCAATGTAATGTTGAAAAGGTTATTTTTAAGGCAGTAAAAGAACAAATCACCATTGGTTCTGCAAAAAAGTATGCAGATATCCTTAAATCAAGCATACAACTGGAAGACATGGCTCCAGTTCTTTCTAATGAAGAATTCCCTCCATTTCTAACCCCTGAAAACTCTCTGTATTTCTGAGGATGATTGGAATCTATTGGCTCTGTTCTAATCTCAATTTCACCTTCAAATTCAATGTCAGAAATCACAAAAAAAACTTCCTCAACAAAAAATCAATTCCTTGAAAGAAATGCAAGTGCACTTTCAGATATTTCAAAACTTAAAGCAAACAGAAACAACCCTTAGTATTAAAGACAGTAAACAGTTTAGAATGAAAATAGTTCAATTTAACACAACAGGTTTGCCCCTTGATTGTCTGATTGAGTTGAAAAGTATTTTGGATGTTGAATCCCCAGAAATAGTTTACATCCAAGAATCTCATTTGTCCTCTGGTAGAAAATTTAATATTTAAAATTGCACAATACATAAAAAAAGATAGGGTGCTTAATCTCTCTTCTCAAATAGCTAGAGACCTTTTAACACTTGTGAGAAATTCTTTGATCTATGGAAAGTATTATCTATGGAAGTATTAGTTACAAAGGTTGAGATGGATAATCAGACTTTAGTATCAGTTGTTAACATTTATGTAAATAAACCCTCTTCTTTCAATAATCCTACCTTCAAGAAACTGTTAGACCTTTCCTCAAACCAACTAATACTTGGTGATTTCAATCTTCCCCATCCTCTGTGGAATTTAACCCACCCTGAAGACCCTTAATCATTGTTGTTATTGGATTACTTCTCTATCAGTCAGAATCTCCACATGCTAATTACACGACGAGTCCACTTATTTTGTTTTGGGTTGCCCCCATCTCGTTCATTGACACATCAATCTATTAACAAAAGCTTCTCTGGTCGATTTTTTCAATCCGGTGAAATTAGCTTCGCTACAATTAAACTGCTTAACAAAGCCTCATTATAAAAAGTAAATATGCGTGATTCCAGTCTAGAGTTTACAATATTACAATTTGAAACTATTCTTCCTAATAAACATGCTGCACTATAATGTCACATCAGCATTTTGATAAAGTTTTTAGTTTAAGGATGTCTTTTACTTTGTAAAACCTAAGTTAGAGAGTTCCTATATGACACATTAGCCATATAAACGCGGCAGGGTCGTATCCAGGATTTTTTGTGTGGGCTGTTGTTTTTTTAAGGGGGGGTGCAAAAGACTTTAAAAAGCGCATGAAAATATATTTGTATGCATTTCTATTACGTTTTCAAGAGTCAGACAAACACTTGAGGGAGGGTTAAAGCCCCAACTTTAACTGCGGCTTTCAAACTTGGATTAAATTCAGTATTTTTTTTAAGTCAGGTATATTCAAGTGTTTGTTGAAATGAAATTTCCCAATTGAATGAAGCTTCCTTTTTCTTTCCAAATCTTCACGAAAGTTCTAAAGAACAAAAAATAAAAAAAAAACTTCAAGACACGGTCAAACTAACATCCTAACAACATGATCATACTGTTCGTACTAATAAGCCTTATCTAATTGACATTGCAGTTTGCGGAGATATCAACTGCTAAGAGAAAGCGAAATTCTGAATAAACACCTGACAATTTAACATTCTGGCTATCGTCCATAGGCTTAATAATGACATTGCATTTTTGCCATATCCTCTCACGTTAAAATTGAAGGTAGGCCAGTTTGAACGTGTAAAGGGGTTGAAAACTTCAGTAGTAAGGTACACACTGCAACCAAAAATAGGCCGATACATAAATAGTATCAGATGTGCCTTTTAAACTTTAAAAAATTACCCTGAATGAATCATTTCTACTTCTTATCACCCTGACATCGGAATCAGTGGACAAATTTGTACCTTGACTGGGATACGGGTGAACTTCAAGAAGGAAAATAAAGTGAAAAAGTCCTTTACAGAGTACGAATCAATACGGCAAGACCTGTCAAAGATAACATGGGAGAGTTTTGTTGACAGTGACAACATAAAATAAAGCTGGGAGGCATTTTAGACAGTACTTTTAGCTGCAGAAAATAAATATCCCCAGGTATACTGGCCGCCCCCGCCAAAAACTCGCTCCTTCCTATCCCAAGAAGTGATAAGGGCTAGAAGAAAGAAGAAAATAGCCTGGACCAAATACGTAAAGTGCAAATGGGATAAGCAGTATGGCACGTTCAAGAAATGCAAAAACAAGCTAGGAAATTTGACTCGGAAGAGTATAGAAAGCCATGAGGAGGCAATTGCAGCTGACGCAAAGCAGAAAGCAAAGGGGTTCTGGCGCCATATCTCAGTAGCTAATCCCTCTAAACATGATATCCTGAACCTCATGAAACAGGATGACACAAAGACCTGAGGGGCTAAAGAAAAAGTGGATTTGCTCAAATCTAGCTTTGATACAAATTTCTCCGCTCAGCATATACCAAATTTTCAACCCACTTTACCAGAGCAACCAATCAGAGAACCAATGTACATGACAATTATAAGTATAGAAAATGTTCTGAATAGGCATAAGAGACCGGATGCAAATACAGCTGCTGGGCCAGATAACCTCTTTTTGTCTTTGAGGAATTTCTTGACCCTTGTTTTACCCATAAAAGAGATGAAATAGCATGTTTAATTTGAGGATCTCGTCTCAAGGAAAACACATAAAACTGCTCTTTTAAATAACTTCTATTAAAAAAGTGTTTTAATAAGTTAATTTCCACGTTTTGACTCCTCATATCTGAAGTGTGTTGGAACCTTAAAAATGAATTTCTAACTGCGTCCCAGATGAAAACTTCCTCTTAGAGTGTTTATACAGAGACATGGCGCATAAAAATAGTCATCACAAACCTGCGCAATAGCCTGTGAATCCCTCCATTCTAGTTGAAATCAGGAAGGCAGTTTCAGGAAATCGTTATGGTTCTTGGGTGTACCGTTTTTTTTTCGATCGTCCTCTGCTATGGAGGACTTCATGGTTCACAGGAGAGTTCCTCTGCTGACTCCTGAGTCAATTATGCACTTGGCGTGCCGAAAAAAGTGTAAATTTTATCCATAACATGTGAATCGTGAACACATTACGGAAAAAAAGAATCGCCTTAGTTGAAAGCTCTTAGCTGGAGGGGGTTTACAGTGTTCCACCCAGAAAAACAAGGACAATCACATTTTGCATGGCAGCACTGATACGCCCCTTTTTTCCCTTGGAGAGATCACATTGAACTAGTGGTCAAATAGTATTAACAGAGGAAAATGAAAATATCTAGAGCCTTTTTAAGTAGCAAAATATATTACATCTCAGAAAAGTGGCGTTTTCTGTCATTTTGTCCAGCAAAACATCAGTTTTGGCGGAAATAGGCCCAAAATGCTTGAAAATGCAAATTCTAAGATAATCATAAATGCTCCATTGTTTAAACACTTGAGGTTTGAAGCTTTTCTTCAAAAAACGAGCTTTTACTGATAATTTCAAATGATAACTGTAAATATTCAAGATAAAAAAACACTGAGGTACCGTGTGAATAATAGTTAGATAATTAAAGCTATCAGCAGAAAGAACTTCACTTTTTTTTGTTATTGAATTAGTTCGTTATAGATACATTTTTCGGAAAGTATTTTGCTGTCAACAATCTAACGGTGCAAGGCATAATTTGTCGAATTTGGAAATTATATAAACAACAAATTTTAGAAAAATTGAATAGATAATTTAAAACTTAAAAGAAACGGATATCAACTTATTCAGCTATCACAGTCCAGCGGCAGTGCGATGTACCGATGTAAATTCACCCTACTGTCTGGTAATGTATTGTGGGAGCAAAATGGGCTGATCTCTGCCTGGCAACACACAGTCTCAGGGTTTAACTCCTGCTGCGGATGCAAAAGTAAAGAGAAAGAAGCTGCCGAGTTTCTAGTGGGGGCCCGTTTGCGCCATATGGGCTCTTTTTTGAGGCGGTTGCGCATTGAATTTTTCAAATTCACAATTTTAGTTTCGGGGGGAGCGAATCGTTAATTCGGCAAACTTTCACTAGAAAATGGTGCTTTTGGCGTATTTTCACATTTGTGGTGGCGCAATTTTAAATCAGACATGGCAGCACTGAGGAACAGTAGTAGCAGAGCTGGATGCCGGTTGGGGAGCAAAATATTATTCATTAAGCGAATTTCTCCAACATGATCTTGTGCAGTTGTGGAAATCAATTCTCTTGCAACACTGTGAAACATTTGGGTAAGGCCATGCTAGGACTCATCGTTCAAATGGCTAAATTACGGTTTTAAAGGTGCACTTGAATCGATTCTCTTGCAACACTGAAACCACAATTTTCCGGCGGTCAACAGCAACGGGTTGCCATTGCCAGGGCAAGGGTTGGTCAACCTCGGATTCTGCTTGCAGATGATCCAACAGGAAACCTCGATAGCCAAATGGGCGAAGAAATCATGGGCTTGCTCGAGTCATTGAACCAGGATGAGGAAACCACCATCGTGATGGTTACCCACGATCAGGATCTTGCCGACCGAACCGATCGCAGTATTCGCATGTTTGACGGCCAACAAGTGAACTAAGGAGCGAGCATGTTTTGGAACTATCTCAAGATCGCATTTAAAGTACTGCTCCGGCGCAAGTTCTTTACCTTTATCAGCCTCTTCTGCATTGGCTTTACGCTGGTTGTGATCATCACGGGTTATGCCTTTTATCAAAATACTTATAGCCCGCAGCGACCTGAAAGTTTGTCGCCCCGTAGCCTGATCGTTTGGCAAACACGCATGACCCATTCGGAAAGTCCTGGCCGGGAATGGTCTTCAGCGCCGGGTTACAAGTATCTGGACCGCTACGTTCGTGGCATCCCCGGTGTCGAGAAAATGTCGATTCATTCCGAAGCTGATCGCGTCGTGTCCTTTGTGGACGGACGCAAGGTTGAAATGATGCGGAAATATACCGACAGCACCTTTTGGGACATTATGGATTTCCTTTTCTTGGAAGGTGGACCTTTTCGGGAAGAGGATGATGCCAATAAGGCCTTGGTTGCCGTCATCAACGAATCCAGTCGAGATGCCTATTTCGGCAGGGAGGGTGTGATTGGTGAAACCATGGAAATTGGGGGTCGTCATTTCCGGGTGGTCGGTGTCGTGCAGAATGTTCCTGAATACCGGCGATTTCCTTTTGCTGATGTTTGGGTACCGGAAATACAGGAAAAGTTCATGCCCCATATCTATACAATCCTGAGAAAAAAAAATTATTTGCAAAATCAGCTTTTCATGGTTATGAAATGTGGGAAACATACACAAAATTAAAAAAATTACCATTCAAAAAAGATGGAGTAATTGAAGTATCAGTAGATGAAAAAGGAATCAAAATTCTTGAGAAATATCTCAAATGGGGAAAAGAAAACGGATTAGATGAACAAGACATTAAATTATTGAATAAAGAAGAGATAAAAAAAATAGAACCAGAAATAAAATGCGAATCAGCTTTATGTGTTTACAAAGATGCATCTACAGATTATGCTACACTTACAAAATCAATAATGAATGATAGTCAAAACAACAATACAAAATTTTTGTTTAATATCAAAGTAACTAAAATTAAAAAAGAAAAAAACAGATGGGCAATTACATTAAATGATGAAAATGAAATATTTACAAAATTCTTAATCAATGCAGCAGGAGGAGAATCAATAGATATTGCACACAGTATTGGAATAGCAGAGAAATTAACAGACGTACATTTTAGAGGAGAATATTGGAGAGCTCCAAAAGAATACAATAATATGACAAAATCAAGCATATATTCCGTTCCTGAATTTCCAGAATACCCATTTTTAGATCCACATTGGATTTTAAGAGTAGATGGAAGTTGTGAAATTGGACCAAATGCAGTTCCAGTTTTTAGTCCATACGGATATGATACAACTGAAAACGTCAAAGAGTTTATTCCAAAAATGTTAGAGATGTTAGGTTCGGGTGCAAGAAAAACAATTTTCGATAAACAATTTCAAGAACTTGCAATTAATGAGATACAATCATCAATGTTAAAAACAGCAATGATTAATGCATACATAATAAATATTAAAAAAAAATATTCTAAAAACAGTGATTAAAAAGGTAATGTTAGCTTTCATATGCTTACTATATTCTGAATGAATAAATAAAAAGGTTCAAACAGAAAAAAAAGCTTCCGGAAAAATTCCTTAAGCCGTCTACTACATTTCTTTAAAAAACCTTAAAAGCAAAAATTCAAAAATAGAGAAAAAATTTGAACATTGGCAAAACTGACAATTGTATTATATGACATCCTATGAAGGCAAATTTGAAATTATTATACATTAAAATTTGATAAAAAGAAACATCTGTGTATTGCTATTTAGCTTTCACAGTTCTAAATGTTTGGAAAATACTTCAAGTTTGTTCAAATAATTACATATTTTGAAGTTTAATATTTTGATATTATTTCGTTTTCAGAATATTTTCTGAAAATTACAGGTTGAAACTATCACCGATAACAAAAGTATGGGTAATTTCTTTATACTTGGAATGCTTTAAAGCGAAAAAACACAAGAAAAATGAATACTTTGCTCCTATATAGGATCTACGCTTTTCCCTACTAATAGTAAATTGAATAAAACAGAAAGTAAAGCAGAAATGTTCAGTATTCTTGCATAGTTTTTCAGTTTTTCGGAAAAAAAGCTTGTTTTCCACTACCTTTTCTGTTACTTTTATTTTCTTAATATCTTTGTTGCCGTTTTTTAAGAAGACTAACAATATTTTTTTTAAAAAAAGAAGAAAAAAAGCAGTCGTATGCCCTGATTCGCTAGAATTTGGGAGACTTTTTACATTACTCTACTTTTACTACCTTTAGAGTTATCGGGGATTAAGTGAAATTACATACAGACATAACAAGAACAGAAATTACTCCATGATTTCTAAATCCTAATGCTATCATAAAAATCCCAAAGCACAACATTGCTACTGATACTTTTTCGTTTGTAAATTCTGCATTAAATAGAAAATCTGTAACAAAATCAATCCCCCATATCAATAACTGCTGAATGAGAACTATTCCCCCCATTACACAGAAAAGCAATCCTATGGCTGTAAACCAATTTTTGCCTCGTCTATAATACTCGTGGCTCATAATTGAGAAAATTGCTTAGATGATTTTAATGCCTGGATTCTTTATCTTGTTTCTAATCATTGCATTTAGTAACAATGGTGTAGACATTTCTGCAAGATAAGACAATTCAATTGGTCCCAAATAGATTGATCTTAGTCCTTTGATCTCATCAATCAAGTTGTTTACTACTGCAACTGATTCTTTATCATCTCCACAAACAAAGATATCGTAATCTAATTCTAGTGTGGGGTTGATTAGTTTCTTTTCAGAAATTACATGAAATGCTGAAACCAGTTTTGATTTGTCTTTCATATGTTCTGAAACAAGTTTGTATGAAAATGGTTTGTTATCTTTTATAGAAACACACTCAAATCCAACATCTGTTTTTGTCATTGGAACAATTGGTGATACAACCACACAACTATCTTTAACTTCAGATAAAATTCCTGAACATACTGAATCAATATTCTCATATGGAATTGATAAAATCAAAACATCGCTTTCTTTTGCTACGGAAACATTATCGTTTCCTGTAATTGATCCTTTAATTTCACCAAATGCTTCTTTTGCAAGATTTGTATATTCTGCTGCAGATTCAGATGCTCTTGCTGCATCTCTAGAGCCAACAATAACATCATTGTTTTGTGACCATCTTAAAGCAAATCCTTAGGCAACCGATGGGTCAATGGGTAAACATGAGGAGGGTCTATGCAAAATTAATTGGCGTAGCTTTGCTGATGCTTTGCAGGAGCGAGGGAAAATACAGTTAGGATTTCAGATAAAAAGAGTCAAAATTTACGGATTGGGAGGACATCTCCAATACAACCATGTTCGAAATGACCGCCAAGCTGTGCAAATGGGACGACTGGCGCGAGATAATGAAATTGTTACCTCTGCTTACAGGTCGCATTCTAGAAGCCGCATCTTCCCTGCCTTTTGACCAACCCGCTTCGTACAGGCAGGTGAAGGAAGCAATTTTGAAACGCTGTAATACCGGCAACCAAACTTATCGTCACAAGTTCAGGGGCCTGAAAGAAATCCCAAGAGCAGTCGCACCTGAAATTTGGTTGTAAACTAGAAAGCTATGGCCGGGAATGGATGCAATTGCCAACATCGAATCCGTTACGGACCTAACAGGAGATTAGGTGATATAGAATTTTTTTTTTCAGGTGGGAAGTATTGGGTACAAGAAGTAAGGCTCATGATGAATAAGGAAGCCAATTAGTTTTGTTTACGTTGGGAAGGTATTAATAATAGAATACTAATAGCTCTTTTTATGACTCAAAAGTGCAGGATATTAGTCATAGTAGTATATGCCCCTGTAGAACCGAGTGAAGGAGATAGTAGTTACTCGGATTAATTATAATAACTATATATTGATTTTAATTATATTAGTTATGAGATTAATTATATATTATATTTATAAAAAGGAAACCTATAAGTCCTGTTTAGGTTGGGAAGGTATTTATAATAAAATCCTAGTCGCTCTTTTTATGACTAAAAAGTGCAGGATATTAGTCATAGTAGTATACACCTCTCGTGAAAAGTCAGTATATCACTTTAAACTTAGAACACTCTGTAAGGGTGTATACGAACTAGTCTTTTTTTCTTCTCCCCTTTTTGTTTCTGCTTTTTCTCTTTCTTTATGCATTTATCTTCAAACTTTTATGCTAATTTTTTTCCTGTGTTTAAATTATCCTTAAGATGATGAATATGCTGGTAACTTCATATACAAATTATGATACAAATTGGATTGGTCCCAAGTTAAAGTTGCTGTTTAGGAATATATAGAAGTTGAGAATTTTCTTATCCCACCAGACAATTTTTTCAAGAAATACTTCTTTTTTGATTACTTTCAACCGAAATTTCGCTCTTATAGGTTACAGGTATTATTGCTAATAGATTTCAAATCGGTTAGCTACCTTATTCTTTGTCTTATGACGTTTTTTTTATGTTTTTAGACAAGAAGAATGACTGTTTTTATATTTTGATGGAGCCCCTGTTGTCTTCACTCTATAAATCAGAGGATATGTATATTGTTGTTGAGAGATACAAGGGGGAAAGCTTAAGAGGAAAAAGATACACGCCTCTCTTTCCCTATTTTATTGAGGTAAAGCTTTTTTTATTTCAAATATTAACATTCTTGTATTCATTTTCCCTTCGTTTACTCCCTTCTCTTGTACTTTTCTTTCGTAATTTTGGAGTTTTAATAACTTCTAAACTAATAGAGGGAGGAGTTGTTAAGCAGCAATACTAATGCCAACAAAAGTAGGAGCTAGATCTACCTTACCTATGTACTGTGAAGTGCAGCGAGACCAACACCTTGGTCAGGATCTGAGGAAAAGATTTAGAAATATTATATTAATGGTGAATCTTAGATGCATATATGTAATGTACTCTACCTATTACAAGCTTGATCCTATACTAATCCCATGAAGCCCCAATTTTCTTTAATCCTTGCTTACGACCCCTTTTCCACCTTATTCAGAGACAATCTATTTTTGTTTGGTCCCAAACAGATAGCCAAATATCACAATCCTTTGCAACCTGTCATCCTTCATACATAAAATCACATCAACCCTTCTTTTGTTAGAGACCTAGAAAGAGTAAATGATCCACATTTTTTGTCCAGCTAATTGTTTAAGATACAGTCAGTTAAACAAACTAATAACCTCACTTCAGCTTTAACCACATCAATAGTATTCTTGCATGTAACACTTTAACAGGCTTATCTGGTATACCAAAGAAGACCTTCACTAAAGCTTCTTATCAGCTGAATATAATACCAGTTCATAAGCATTAAAACAGAATACAAAAGGGGCTTCATCATTTGTAGGTACAATATCATTGAAAAAAACACAAAAGATAACAAACCTCCTTTGCAAGGCATCCTATGCTGTGAGTGCTGAGCTCTATAACCAGTAATCATTTCATATTCTCCATTGTCCCTCTTCAATGGGAAGCTCACTTCTAACACATGGTGACAAGGCTCCATGATCTTAAGTAATCCAACAACTTTTTTTTTCTTATCTTCTAATGACATTCTTGGGGCTTTCATTTCCTCAACCAGTTTGTCTTGAAGCACTCCACATGCTCTATGAAAGAAAAACTCAACCATATGGAAAAAATTAGGATCAGCTGCATCTTCAATATCCCTGAGTCTCTCTGGGATCACATAAGAATCAGATGCTGGTGTTGAATATTGAGAACTGAGAATGTTGCACATTTGTGGTACTTGGTTACCAGAAGCCTCCACAGACTTTGGAATTGGTCAAATGTGTCAAACACCAAACAACAACAAAAATCAGTTTTCTAAGGTCCCATGTCTCTACTTAAGGGTCATTCTTAGTGGTCAAGTTTATGATGTTGTTTGTAGATCCAGAATTCCCTGGATAACATTTATATGTTATACCCTATTATACCCATTATATGTAATACCCTAGATCCCGAATAACATTTACGTCCCTTAAGAACAATACTCCCGCCTTTCTTATTCGTCCTGAAAAGTGTTGTCTGTCTAAATCTCTTTTTCTCTTTAGGAATATGGTTATATGGTTAAAGGTTAAAGGATCCTAGAGCAATAGAGCCCCAGCTCCCCTGATGTGACTAATACACATGTCTAATTATTTTTTTTTGAATCTGTATTTCTGGAAATCCCTAATCCTTTTACTTGCACCTCATAGACATATTTAGCTGAGAGGTGGACATGCTGCACCTTCGTGGAATTAGAGGCGTGTTTCGAACCAAAATTTTTAAACCTTGAGAGATGTATTTGGTCCTTTAGAATACGAACTTGGTGAAGGCACTTCTTTGTCCGTTTTGGATGGGAGATAGACCAATAGCGTCAATTTATAGAAGGTAGAGCTCAGAATAATAAAATTGCATTTAGTATCATTGTAGACTTTACGGGCTTAAACAGTTTCACGGGTTTCAACAGCTTGGCAGTCAAACTTACTTCGGCCCCTGAAAACCTCCGCCTATAAAAATGAATATGTTCCCTGCTATATTGCCTTCCAAAAAAGTAAAAACTTCCAGATAGTTCTTTGCACTCAAATCTCGATTATGAATTTGAAGACCCATAATTAACAATGAGAACTTTTAGTCAGTGAGTTCTAGCTCTTAGGATTTTCCTAGCATCAGATGGCTGACATCTGTTCCAAGCTTTTGCTTTATCTCAATAATATCCCAAGCTGAGCTGCTACCACCAAACTTAGCTTTGGGTGAGAAATTTAAACGCCTGGAACACGCGGCTGATCTTTTGATTAAAAGAACCAAAACATCAGTATCATCAGCAACCACGATGGTGTCTGTAATATGAGCAGCTTCTACTGCTTTTTCTGCAATCAGAACGTAGGCGTCCGAGTGGAAAACTGGCAAACCGATGGCTCTCAAATGGTTGCCGATCAGCTTAAGAAAACGTGCTTTGTTCGCTTTGCACAAAAGAAACTCTTCATCTTTCAGGCAGAAGGTCATGTCTTCGGTGAAAAAGACTTGGCTACCAAACATTCTTGCTCGACGTAAATGGGTAGCATCTTTGATTGCTGGGTCACCTTCATAGCCATCAAACACAACAATAGCACTAGTATATCTTGCTTGTACATAGTGGACGTATGAAGCAAAGATGGCCTTAAAGGGAAGCCCTACCCTCCATAGAACTCAATGTAGAAGAGAACCACCTTCCAAGACGATGCTAAACACAGATGCAGATTTTAAAGGTGACTGAGACTCTCCAACAGGCTTCGAAGATCGCTTTCGCAAGTTCTGGTTTATTTTATTTTCTTATTAAGCCATCACTTTCAAAAAGAGAAGGAGGAATCGTGCTAAGTTCGCACTTGAAGTATCCTTCTCGAAGTTCAGTTCGCTGGGCCACTATTATAAATCACTGGAAAAGGAGCGCCGGACCTATGTGCGCTACCACGGATGACCTCCCGCCGTTTTGGCATTCATTAGGGTTACTCGGTCTTTTTCCTTGAAGACCTGCTCCTTCAAGGTTTTTCCGCATCATGCCTTTGACAGCTAAGCGCAAGATTTCTGTTGGCTTTTTTTGCATCATGGTGCGGTAAGAAGTTTTACGTCCCCCACCAATATGGCCAGTGTATCTGTGATATTCTTTTTGAGCTTCTTTATTGCCCGTAACTTTAACCTTTTCGGCATTCACCACAACAACTCCATCTCCGGAATCAATGTGTGGTGTAAAAGTCGTTCTATGCTTTCCGCGCAATACTTTTGCAATTTCTGCTGCGAAACGTCCAAGCGTTTTTCCGTTCGCGTCTAAGAGGATCCACCCTCTCATCGGTTCGGCTTCTTCCTTGGTTAAAAGCATCGTTTCGTTTTTATGTCGTCTTGCCATGTGTCGTTTCCTGCAAGTCAGTTCCTTGTTTTTCGTGAAAATATACTCTTTTTTTACTTTTTTGCCAAGTGCGTTTTCGCAGATATTTTCGTTGAAACCAAACTCGAAAACCAAAACATAAAATCAGTTTATGTTTTATTTGTTAAAATAATTTTTATTACTTTTTATAAAGTAAAATAAATCATTAGTTAATAAAGTTTTTTTTCTCCCCCTCTTGCATGAAAGCACGTCGATGTCTAAACTTCTTTGAAAAACTGAAGTTAACACTCTACCTGGTATGCAAAAGAACGTGAAGAAGTTTTATATCCGCACTTACGGGTGCCAAATGAATGAGCTCGACACCGAATGGATGATCGGCCAACCCGAACAAAGAGGTCTTGAACGGGTCCATGATGAGGCCGACGCCGATCTGCTTATTTTCAACACTTGCTCGATTCGTGACCTCGCAGAGCGGAAGGTGATGGGAAAAATCGGACAACTTGGCCGCTCTAAAAAGAAAAAAATCATTGGAATCATTTTCAATACAATATTAATAGCTAAAAGCATGGTAAAAAGTGTCTTTCCTTTAGAACCGAGGGGGTCTTTAAAACTATTGAAAAGATTCCTATAGCAAACTAAAAGGATTACATGACATTTAAAGATGGGAGAGAGCATCAGTGTTCTTAATAGTTCGCCGAAAAAAATGATTTTTTAGCGAAAAGTTCTTCAAAGTTTGAAAAGAATGAATTATTTTTAGGATAGGGAAATACCACCAAACCTCCTTTCTCAGAGGTGGTGAAAATAATTCCTAACATGATAGTTATTTCCATAGGGCCATCTTTACCGCTAATAAATAAGTTTGACGAGAAATTTCAAAGGATTTGCACTTTCAAGTACGATATCGAAGTCTTTGCGGTAAGATAAGAAATATCGAAGTTTTTACTCTTAAATTAAGATCAACAACTCTATCTTGGTTGGGAGTAGATGACTCAACATCTTTGCCATGTAACTGGGAAAGCATAGAAGGCCCGACAGCTACAGTGTCATGGCTTAGTGTGACACTGTCACATGGTGCAGAAGTGTCTGCATATTCACCTTGCTTGGGTGCGGCAAGTCTTAAGGACTGGCATACAGAATGACCGAAGGCCTTGAGGGGGGCACAGAGGGACTGCCAGTTTCACCATGTATAGGGATGACCTTCCAACTTTGCACAGTGGTTGCATTGCATTTTTTGTCCTGAATTTTTCTTAAATGGAAACAAAATTCTACTTTCCATGAAGTGAAAAGATACACTGTATTTTCAACATTTATCCACTTAAAATTAATTTATTACACCCCCACAAATTAAATAGCGATGATAGAGAACGAAAGTTTTCCCGCTCCAGCGACGGAATAAATATCATGGACAACTTCAATGCTAGCTGTTGTGTCTAGGCTAACTGGAGAATTAACAGTAATAGAAGACGGATCTATAGCCATAATTTTGTTATTATCCCAGTTTATCTGCAGTCCCAAGCTTGCGGCCTCTTCTTGTAGGATCCGAAGCGCTTCCAGCAACTGATTCATGGAGTCCAATAGAATGGCAAGGTTGTCGGCAAAATCAGCATCTGAGATGATGCAAACTTGATCCCACTGAGAAGTGCAGTTGCCTTTGTTATAATGTGTTCTAGGATTGAATTGAAGAGCTCTGGGGCTACTGCACATCCTTGACGCACTCCTGTTGTGATTTGGAAGAACGAGCTGCGCTGGCCGTTGAATTAGACACAGCTGTCTGTACCATGGTGTAGAGATTTGAAGAACAGCAGTATTTCTCAGGAAGGCCGTTCGATTCTAGAATCCACGAAAACAGCACGGAAGTCGACGAAGGCAAGACAAGCTTTACGTCGGAACTCCGTAGATTCCGTAGATTATCTGAGACAAATCGTAAGAAAATGTTCGTTGGTTGAATGGCCCGACATAAAAGCAGCCTGCTCCGGTCGGCAAATCCTACGAATGACATACCGACATTGATCCAGCGGGACCATTGAGAAAAGTTTCTGGGAAATGACAGCAGAGTTATTCCACGGTAATTTTAGTAGTTGCTTGTACAGCCTATTCTCTTCCATGAGGGGATAATGACACCCTTCCTCCAATCTTCGGGGATTATTCCAGTTTGCCAGATTATGGAGAGCAGAGTGTGGAAGAACAGAAGCATTGTAGGGCCTGCATACCTAAGCAGTTTAGAGCTTAAGCCAAAGATACCAGCAGCTGTATTATTCTTGTGCCCTCGCCAATATGTATGCGTTGGACGCGGATGTTTCAGCCTGGACCAGCCAACACAGCCGCGCGGAAATATTCGACGTGGCACAGGCGCACGGTGTGATTTGTGCACCGGTGCAGGGTTTGCAGGATGTGGTAGAAGACCCGCATCTGTTGCAGCGCGGTGCGCTGAAGAAGCGGCCCCACGCCGATTTTGGTGAGATTGCGCAATTGCATACCCCGTTGCGGTACCGCGACCTGGACCCGCCTGAATTGACCGATCCACCGGCCCTGGGTGAGCACACCGCCGCAGTTTTGCGCGAGCTGGCCGGAGTGGACAGTGACGAGTACCGGGATCTACAGGCTGCTGAAGCCATACAGGGTGAATAAGATTGGTGTCCAATCACCTGCTGTGCGGCGCGCACCTCTTGTTTCAGATAGTGCTTCGGCTCGTGCTTCATAGAGTGCTTCAGCTAGTTTCCGGGCCAAAAGTCAGGTATAAAACATGTTCTAATTTTGCCGGATTATTGCCGGTTTGATTCCGGCTGAGAGAGAGGGGAAGTAGCACCAATGGCAACCAGCGTTGCAAACCAGATACCAATAGCAGAAGGCCTGTTCACCTGGCCGTCCAATGATCCGCGCTTGATCGGCTCAAAATGCAGTAAGTGCGGTGTGGTCACTTTCCCGGCGCAGAACAGCTGTGCTGCGTGTTCAGGCTTTGATACGGAACAGATCGAACTCGAACGGCGCGGCACGCTGTGGACCTATACCCTGCAGTGCTTTCTGCCGAATCGACCCCCGTACGATGGGCCGGAGACAGCGGAAACATTTAAACCCTTTGCGGTGGGTTACGTGGAACTGCCGGATCAGACCAGGGTTCAAGCGCGCATAAAGAAAATTTAGACTATTAATTTACTGATATCAGTAAATTGATGATATCAGTAAAAATGATTTACTGATAATTTACCTGATATCAGTTCCTGACAGAAAGGGGATTACAGAGCCAAATGTCGCAAAACACTAGACGGCGTTGGTAGTTATTTTGTCGACATTGTCGCCAGTTTTCACTCTTATATGCTGCCCATGCTCTTTGGCAAGGACATTTAAAATGGAATGTGATTGTTTGAATAGTATCAAATAAACACGACTATATTACTTACTTATTTAAGACGAGGCATTGGCTATTCAGCCTAATTCGACACCAGGATGGACCAGTTTCTGCCAAAGTGATCTGTCCTCTATCTGCGGACGAATTAGTTGAAGCCAAGACTTGTTCCAAATGTAGCCATATTTCCAGAACCCGACAAGTGGCTCGACGTCCCACTTCACGACGTTCTGTCATGACTTTACCTGGTTTTTTCTTCCAGGAGGAGGTGGTGCAGGTGTAAAGACCTGGCGTGTTAATGTCTCTTCTAGGCTTCACATTATATGTCCGAAGCCACCTTAGGCGTCCTATGCCCTTATTATAACTTGACATTGCAAGCCTTAGGCAGCACATCTTCATGAGCTCATGCTTCCTGATTCGTTGCAACTGTCTGATATTGCGAATAGCTCTTAGGTATTTATATGTCTTGAGGACTTAAGGAAAAATTGGGAATTCACATTTTAATCAATAAAGACTTACACAAGCAGTTATTCAGTTTTATTAATAGCGGATGCCCAATTAAAAAAAAAAAACTTAAGTAAGGCTTAAACGCAAAAATAAGGTAAAAAATGCATGGAACAGCTTAAGAAAGCGGAACTTTCCTTTGAAGGTAGGCTAAATAGTCAATTTGGAACAAAATATTTACAACCGACATAATAATAAAGGAAACTCTTGCGTAAGAGCCTTAGAAACAGAAGATTGACATTAAATACAGATAAACACCGGAAAAACTGTGGAAAAATTGAC
Source organism: Alatinidae sp. Z8VKAUB7J3 (assembly GCA_010016025.2). Taxonomy (NCBI): domain Eukaryota; kingdom Metazoa; phylum Cnidaria; class Cubozoa; order Carybdeida; family Alatinidae; species Alatinidae sp. Z8VKAUB7J3. The sequence goes on along the minus strand of JAAAKM020073195.1, from coordinate 198,021,156 downwards.
GCTAGAGTCCCAAATCAGGGTAGGGGAATAAAGTATAAAAGTTGGGAACAAGAGTAAAAGAGCACCTTTAGCCTTTAGCACTTGCTAATCGTAAGTTTACTTTTACTGGTACTTTCAGACGGCCCAACTTGCTTTGATTGCAGGTCTTAATTATTATTTGCTAATGTTTGTCTGTCTGCAAGCCTTTAGTCGAGCCATATTCTAGTTACATTCCTTAAGCCAATAAACATTATCATGAAATAACTAGTTTTTATTCATTCAAGACTCAGTAGAGTCTTCGCCTATTTGTAGCAACCCTAGTTCATCCCTTGCTAGCTTTTGAGAAATGGGTTTCGCAGCTAAGATTGGGCCAACGGATTCACCCTTGAAAGGCAGTGGCATAAAGGATTATGACTTGACAATATTTTGATTTGGCCAAATATATGACTTTTTTTTAGAAAGTTTGCTGTTCTTCTTTCTCTTTTTTGGCATTATGGGTGACCTGTTTACGTCAGTTAAATAAAAAAACGCAAGTTGTTTTTTTTAACTGAAAGTAAGGAGTGACAAAAAAAAACGAACAGAAATTATTTCGTATATGAAAGGGACTCTCCCCTCCTCAGCGCCTTGCTCTTTACGCTAAATTTTTTTATTGTTTAAAAAAGAGCTATGATAAAGAGTCAAACTTTAGCGTCAAGAGTGAGGCGTTGAGGAGGGGGCAACCCCTTTCATATACAGAATAATTTCTGTTCGTTTTAAGCTCCAACCCCTTAAAGCTCTTTTAAAGGATACAAGAATTATTTATTTAACAAAAAATATTCGGTTTTTTAATGAACGCCAAGTAAAGAAAAAACCCACATGGAATCAGATACATAGTCTCTCATATCCCGTAAAGCTCTTTTAAAGTACACGAGAACTTTTTATTTAGCAGAAATTATTTTTCTTTAATCAATACCAAGTAAAACAAATAATAGGTGGAGGGGGAAAACTTTGGGGTGGGAGGAACTTTGGGCCCGGGAGGAGGACAATGATCCCTGGAGGGAAGCTCAGTGCCTTGGAAGGCAATTTTTAGACCCCAAACTCATGCACAAGTCCCGGTAATGGAAAAACAATCGCTTTTGCCGCAGCGGCGCCTTTCGCCCGCCGTTCTGGCTGTCGCCTGCTCCGGAGGGGTCCAATCGTTGCCAACTCTCCAAATGGGACGGTTTTTTAAGTGGATTTAGTTTGTCCATCTCAGCATCGTTATAAAGATTGACTGGCTCTTGAGTCTCCACTTGCACAGGTTTCTCATCTAAAAAAAATGACAAATTTAGCGTCAGATAAAATGAGTCAAGGAGAGGGCTGATGACAACAGAGGAGGAAGAAAGATAAGAGAGAAGGAAAACAGCAGGAAGAAGAGTCATACAATTGATGCAGCGAAATTTGTTCTATAGTTTGCTAACAAACAGCTTTATAGCTTGCGCAAAGTTCTAAATTACTAGCATCCTGATACAGATCTGTACTTAAACCCCCTAACAAAGAATCGATTATCATTATTACGTTATAAAATTCTGTAAAAGATAAGCGTAATAATTGGCAACTGACTTCAACCTTGACATCAAAATCTACACCAGTATGTAACCCATATACGCTCTTTGAAATGGATGACGGCAAGTTCAACAAAGTCGCCAATGTGGTGGGCCGCAGCATGCAGTACCATCCACACGGGGACGCTTCGATTTATTCTGCCCTCGTCCATGTGGCCAATAAAGAACTCTTTATCGACAAGCAGGGTAATTTCGGCAATCTTTATACGGGTGATTCCGCCTCCGCTGCCCGGTACATCGAATGTCGGTTGACACCCATGGCCCGTGAGGTTTTATTCAATCGAGAAATTACCGATTTCGTTCCTTCCTACGACGGCCGCAACAAAGAACCGGTGACCCTGCCCGCCAAGATTCCCGTCCTGCTGTTGCACGGTGCTGAGGGTATTGCCGTCGGCATGGCCACGACGATCTTGCCCCACAATTTCGTCGAGGTTTTGGAAGCGCAAATTGCTTTGCTGCGCGGCAAGCCAGTCACGCTTTATCCGGACTTTCCCACGGCCGGGATCATGGATGTCAGTAACTACGAAGATGGCAATGGCAAGGTAAAAGTTCGCGCCAAAATCGAGGCACGAGACGAAAAACACGTGGTCATTCGCGAAATCCCTTATGGTACCAATACCGAAAAGTTGATCACTTCTATTGAAAACGCCATTAAGAAAAACCGCATTAAAGTCAGTGCCATTCAAGATTACACGGCAGAACGGGTCGAAATTGAACTCTCTCTGCCGCGGGGCGTCTATGCGGACCAGGTGATCGAGGCCTTGTATGCCTTTACGGATTGTGAGCTCTCTCATTCGGCCAATTTGGTGGTCATCGGTCAAGATGACAAACCCTGCACTATGTCTGTCACCGAGGTGTTGCAGTACAACACTGATAAATTGGTTGCCGACCTCACTCGCGAGTACGTGTGCGGCGACCGCCCGCTGGAAGAATTCACCTACCGCGGCGACGCCACCCTCACCCGCCCTGCCGCAGACGCCCCGATGGAGGCCTGGGTCGATTACGTCTACCTGCGCGACAATCCCAAGGGCCCTCACCGCGAGCACTGGCGCCACGCCCAGGGCTGCGGCAGCTGGCTGGTTGTGGACCGCAACACCGTCACCCATGAGATCACTCAGGCCATTCAGGCCCGCCCCGGCGGGGAGGTGCAGCAATGACCCGCCAGATGTACCGGCTGAATGGCACAGGCCGCCGCTTGAACCGCAGCAAGCCCATCAGCTTCACCTTCGACGGCAAGCGCTACAGCGGCTTTGAGGGCGACACCCTCGCCTCTGCCCTCTTGGCCAATGGCGTCCGCCTGGTCGCGCGCAGCTTCAAGTACCACCGCCCGCGCGGCATCTTCACCTGCGACCCGCATGAACCCAGCGCCCTGGTGCAGCTGCGCAGCGGCGACCGCCAGGAACCCAACATCCCCGCCACCATGGTGGAGCTCTATGACGGGCTGGAGGCCGCCAGCCAGAACCGCTGGCCCTCGCTGCGCTACGATCTGCTGTCTGTGAACCAGCTGTTTTCACCGTTCTTTGCCGCGGGATTCTACTACAAGACCTTCAAATGGCCCGCAAAGTTCTGGACTGGCCTCTATGAGCCGGTAATCCGCCGCGCCGCAGGCATGGGCCGCCTGTCCGGCGGCATCGACCCCGACACCTATGAGAAGGTCCACCACCACTGCGATATCCTGGTGATCGGCGGCGGGGCTGCAGGCCTCAGCGCCGCCCGCGCCGCAGCCCAAGGCGGCGCCCGGGTGACCCTGGTGGAGGAACACGCCCGCCTCGACGATCAGTATTTTTGGATTAACCACGACTGGATGCCCCATGATCGGTTCACGTTGCGCAACACATTGTATTCAGGACGCATCGATCGTTCCCGCTTCGCCTTTAGTGAAGGCAGTGATGAGCTCGTCGACTTCCGGATCGACGACCAGCGCGAGGCCCGTTATCGCGGTTTCAAAACAGCAGCCGAGTGGGAACACCAGCGGCATTTCTTGCGCGTTGGGTTGGGGTTCCGCCAAAATGACGCAACCTATCATTACAACAGCAACATCCAAAACGGGGTTGTCATCGGCGGCGTGGGCGAGCGCGAGATTTCCGCCAATATCGATTTTGACAACACCGAATACCATGCTTTTATCACCGATCGATTCCAACTCACGCCCAACGTCAATGTCGAGCTCGGCCTGCGTTATGATCGCCAGTCCGACCCCAATGATGATCAGCTGAGTCCTCGTCTCAATGCCAGTTACCAACAGGGACCGCATACATTTCGACTGGCCGCGGGCATATTCCATCAAGCCGAACGCGGGCACGAGCTCCAGGTCGCAGACGGTGTGACTCAGTTCCAGACACCAGAAAAATCGACCCATTTTGTGTTGGGTTACGAACGTCGATTGCCATTCGATCTCGACCTTCGGGTGGAAGGCTATTACAAAAAATTCGACAACCTGCGAACACGTTATGTCAACCTCACCAAATCACTGGTGTTTTACCCGGGCCTGTCGGGTGATCGCGTCGCCATCGACGCCGATGAAGGCCGCGCTTACGGACTCGAAATTGTCTTTAGAAGAGATATCGGATCACGCATTAGTTTTTTCGGAAATTATGCCTGGTCCCATGCCAAGGATGAGCTCCAGGACGGTCGCGAGAGTTAGAAGGAAATGAAAAAAGCCGAATGTGTGGGAGTGAGGAAAATAACTCTAGGAGAACAAGTGTTGCGGTCGGAAACCGCTGCCTTAGCGGGGCTTACTCTTATTCAAGAACAACTCGGCGAAATAACGTTTAGAACGATTACTGGACTGCCGAATCCACCTGCGTAAGTTTGACTATCATCCCCTGATCACCGACTGCCCAACCATTTTTGGTATCAGGTAACGATAGTCCATACAATGAAACCGGACTCACAGGTTCTGATTCAGTCCAGGTAAAACCCGCATCTTTCGTGAATAGAAGAATGCCACGTTCTCCAATTATCCAACCGTTAACATTATCCATGAAGTGAATCTTGACCAGATCAGACGGTTTAACACAAGGCGCTCCACAGGGACGAGTTTGATCGTTCCAGGTCTTTCCTCCATCAAGGGTTTGAAATATTGCACCCTGAGTACCGATAGCCCATCCAATACTTTTATCGATAAACTCGATATCAAAGAATGTTGCAGGACTCTGGGTCTGTTGAACTTTCCAGCTCTGTCCACCATCTCCGGTCACTAAGATTATACCTAATGCACCCACTGCCCACCCAATCTTTTCATCGACAAACTTCACTCCAAATAGGTCGGCGGTCGTACCGCTGCCTTGATCGTTCCAGGTTGATCCGCCATCCTGGGTATGGAGAAGGGTGCCTCGTGCCCCAACTATCCACCCATTAAGCGAATCAAGAAAGAAAGCCCCATAAAGGATAGCATTCGTTCCACTAAACTGAGGAATCCAGACTTTCCCGCCGTCTTTTGTAAAAAGAATTGTGCCATTTTGCCCGAGGATCCACCCATGCTTTTCATCGACAAACGTGACAGGAGGAACGGCAGCTAAACCTTCTTCCGTAGAAACAATAACGACTGGCACAGTTAATAAAGCCAATGTCAAAGAAGCCCATAATATACCGCCTGTTCCAAAAGTTGGCGTAGGCAGTCTTTCTGGAAAAAATAATTGATCAATAGAACCGCCAAGCGTATAAATAAAAAAACCAACTCCAAAAACGCCGAACACAATGGAAGGCACACCAGCCAAATTATTAACGGCTATGCGCACAATACTTACAAAAGGACCAGGTTTTGCGTATTCTCTTAAATAAAATGCGGCCAAAACTCCTAATGGCGCGGCAAATAAACTCATCACCACAACCATCATCACTGTTCCAAAAATCGCGGGGAAAACCCCACCCTCGGTATTAGACTCCCGAGGATCGTCAAAAATAAATTCTCTTGCTTTCGAAAATAAAAAAAACGCTTTGTCAAATACACCAAACGTATTCGGTCTATATATTCTAACCAGCTGAGATAATGGAATTTTTTGCGTTACTTGATCGGATACCTTAACCAGAATATAACCTTTAAGTTGCTCTCTTAAGTTAACCAATTGATTTTCAAATTGGTCGTTTTTTATCTGTAGTTCCGCTAAACGCTTGTCAGCCTCATCGGTATCTTTTTGGGTTAAATTTCCATCAAGTTTTAATTTCTTTAAATAAAGCCGAATCCCTTCGATTTTATGACTGACCCGCCCAATATCTGTTTTTTGAATTTCATGAATTTCTTCTCTTTTTTCTAGTATGACCGGCATCAATTCATTTAAATAAAGCCATGACTCTTCTTCACCGACCACTAAGGGGTTATCGCCAAAGCTAACTTTTTGAATCAATCCGTGGAAGTTCCCCCACTCCAAAAACCACATTCTTCCCAGACTTGCAAAGTAAGGGATTAGGAACTGCAGCTGTTCTTCACCTTTTAGAGGAGATGAAAGAGAACTCTAGACTCTATTTTGATAGGTATTTCACCAGTATCTGGCTTTTAAAAGAGTTTACAGCTGCCAAAGTAAATGCAACCAGGACAGTCATGAAGAACCATCTGGAAGGTGGCCCAGTAAAAAATTAAAAGGATCTGACTCTAGTACGAGAGGACCGAGTAAGATTAACCAATGGTTTAACAATTGTTTTTCAAAAGCATGGTTGTAAAGCTAAGTTGAGGATATATAATTACTGAAAGCATATAAGTAAGAAAATACCCTTTATATTTTTAATGTATTGTCCTACCGCGCTTTTGATGAACAATGTTCCTATATAAAAAAAAATTCGTTTACACTAGTTGTCACCAATTTCTGATCTTTTTACTCTGGATAAAAAAAAGAAGAAAGATCTGACATATACAAAACTCCCCATCGCAAAAAAAATAACGTTATTTAATCTATGTGTTTGTTATGGCCGATGTTTTTTTAGGCCCGATGAATATCACATAATTTTGATAAAAATAATAAATCGATAGATCTTTCAATTAGAAACTCTGGGAGTAAATTTTGTTATAGCGAGCTGAATTACTGGCAATAAGATTTGTCTTGCTGGGGCCCCTTTAGGGATTATTGGCAGGCAATTATCCATAATCGAAAATCAAGAAATCCAGCTCCGGAAATGCGTTTATTATTTCAATGCAAATCTATACTTTCCCCATGCAACATTGTCCCAGTCACGTCAGAAATAACAAGTGGAAAGTAATTATAGAAAAGAAAAATTATGGAAATTTGCTTTTAAAGTTTCCTTGTGGTGAAATATCTTTCATTTCCCTAGTGTCAATGCCAGTGTAGTATTCCCTTAATCTGTGAAATGAGTATTAATTATATAGTATGATGATTCGATAGATTTTCAGTTAAATGCTGAATGTCTTTCCATATCATCATAGAGTAAGAGAAGTTTATCCTACCAGATACTTCTTTTTATAAGCATTCTGGTCTGGAAAAGCTTCTGACAAGGACGAGTTGTGCAACAACAAAAATTAATTCAACTAGAATTTGTCTTTAAGAAGTGAGATGATTCAGGAACCATTTCCTGAAGCTCCTTGTAGGTTTAAAACTCCTTGGATTAAAGTTCTAAAAAGTTATATAGAGACTAATTCATCTAGATTATGACCTAAGAAAAATTAAGCCTTTAACCGAAAGGCTTAAAAATTAACCGAACAAAAAGAATAAGCAGAGAAAAAAAAGAAATACCATCGTCAATCTTAAGAATTGAACTTAACTGTGTTGGTACAGTAGAGCCACCCCAGCCCGGAATAACCAAGGTATTCTTCTGGTACGGTATTAAGTACCTGGCAAATTACGTGATGAACTACCGAATGCTTCCCACCTAAACGTTTGCTTCTAATAAGGAAGCTTCTGCTCTGGGTTTAAAAGGTTAAAAAAATGAGTCACACTCATGGCCTGTTCTACTTATATTTAACAAAAAAAAAAACCCAAGAATGTTACCTTTAAAAAAACCGTACGTGTAAGATCAAAGGATTCTTTGATCCCGTGCTGCACGGTGGGAAACGCCCAAGAGGTCGTTCCCCAACCAGATGGAAGGACACGGCAGGTGCCTTCTTAGCCATGACAAATATTCAGGAGGATGTCCACATCCTTCCAAGAGACCATTAGTTTCACTGATTTAAATAATATGAGAATTGCAAATTGGAATGCTATGATCCTAAAAAAAACTATTGAGTCAGTATTTTGACTGAAAAATTCTAACACTTTGAACTCACACTACATGTTTCAGGAACTCATATCCCAGGGGTAGAAAACAAGAAATTTGGTGACACAGAATTTATTTGCTCAGGCAGGAGGGATGGGGTGCATTGTCAAGCAATAGGGCTCTTGATGAATAATGAAGCTGCCTAGTCTTGTTTAGATTGGGATTGTATTAATAATAGAGCTGTAGCCACTTATTTCATGACAAAAACTGCAGGGTATTAGTGATGGTAGTATATGTCCCTATAAAACTAACTGACAGAGATAGTAGTGATTCAGATAAATTTTACTTATTGCTACAGGGACATAGACAGGATACCAGGTACAAATATAGTATTTTGATTAGGGACTTTTACTGCTCAGGTTGGTAGAAATAGGGATAGTCGGTATCCTAGCCTAGGTGAATGTGTTGCAGGAAAAGAAAACAGTAGTGTTACTTAGATAGGCCCAATAGAATTTGGTTTATTTTTAGTTTAAACTGCACAGTCCTAAAAACAACAACAAGCCTGATGTTGCTCTCTCCTAGATATGATTCTGGAATACATTGTCATTTTCAAACAAAAATAACTTGAACTCTCCTTTTCCTCCAACTTCCTCTCAAACCCTCCTCATTAAGCCAAGTAATGAAAATAAGGAGGGAGATTCCAGAAACAAAGCTCTGTCTGAGGTCTGTTCTGAAAAAGCAAAAAAAGCCTCCTTGCTAAACCAATAATAGATGATAGGCAAAATGTGTCCTGGCACTAAGATTTGAAAGGACAGTAAAATAGTAGAAGGAAGAGAAAAAACAAAGAAGAGACAGGCGGGGAAAGAGGGGGAGGGGGGGGGGGGGGGGGGGGGGGGGGTGGGGGGTGAAAGTCTCTGTTTAGGGGACAAAGCGGAAGAATTATGACTTGGTAGCGTTAATGGTAAGATTATCAGTTTTTTTTTCCGAAGACTCACAACTGAATGATTAGTTCTTCCACAGAAGCTCTCTCCTTTGGCTCTGAGCATATCTAACGCAATTGCAAAGGTTTCTATCAAGAGATACACACTCTAATATAAAATCGATCTTGTTCCATTTAAACTTAAGCTTTTAGAGCACGTCACAGGCTGCATTGAGCTTTCTCATTCTATGGAAATTCACTACTCGTCGCAATTCACCACAGTCAGAACCATCGCGTTGCTACTCGTCGAATTCTTTTCTCAGCAACTTCAGCCAAACAATCACTATTTTGCTATGGTTTATAAAATTCCACGTACCCAAGCGCCTACTTGAGAGCAGACACAACAATAACTTGTAAACAGCATCAGCTAGTGAAGCTTTGGAATCAACCGAAACAACTATTTTAGTGTTTGGTCGGCACACCAAAAGTGCGCTGACTAGTATAAGAGTGTATTAACATTGTTACATGATAAATCGATTTCATGATTTTCATTAGGCTGACCCAGCAAACTCTGTCTTTCATATAGCAACGTACATAGATCTGGGAACTGAATTTTATCTTTATCAATTTTTGGGCGGAGTTCTGAAATAAGTCTTTCGAAAGCTGTTAATTCATTGGTATAAAGTGTGTATATTTCTTCCAGGGTGTAGCTTGTTATCAGATCAGTTGCTTTTTCAGTAGTAAGATTGGTACTTTTTTGTTCGATGAAATATGCATCATCAATAAAGTTATAACTAAGATTGTGATTATGGTGATGTCAGCTGTTATTTTGACACTGTAGCAAGGCAACAGAAGCAGTCGTCGCTCTTCTCTACATCGACGAGGACCCACCTGTGTGCCAATGAAGACATCAACTAGCTAAATGATGGATGGCCGAGTCTCGCCATCCTTGCCTTTTACGGCATAACCATGCGCTTTTTACAAACCCAAGTGGTCAAATTGATGCATCAGAAATGAGGTACATGTAGATATGTGCAAAGCATTTCGTCGATACCTACAGGTTTTTATTGGGTTAGAAAAAAAAAGAAATTGTATGAATGGTACTGTAGTAAGGTGGGCAGGCACGTAAACGTTTTTTCTTGGAGTAGGGGGGCTGACTCCAAACTATGGTGAATTTTGCTTTGAAAAATATTGGATATTACAAGGAATTTCACCCCAAAGTATTACTTTTTTCCCCGCCCGCATGACATCGCCCGCAACAATCTGTATTAGCTACTTAAGTTAGAGGTTTTTTAATGGTTGCGTAAAAACTCGGAGGAGGTTTGAGACGAACAATTGCATCATTGCACATGCCGGTGCTGAAGAATCATTCGAAAGCCAATCTTTGATTTATAAACTTTTGCGGTAGAAACATATACACAGGTTACAATCCCAATCCCACAATTTTTTAAATGTCGATGTGCATTGCTTGGCCTAACAGTTCAAGAAGGAGGAAAAATCATAATATTACGGACCCGAAAGCATGAAGTGTCTTAAGGTTTGTATTCCCTGTGCAAGTTCTGGTAGGCTATTTTTCAGCAGTCTAACAGTTTAAATATTTCAGTGTAAGAAGACATATTTGCTATGATTCAGTTTTACAAGGTTCGTCAAGCCGTCGGGCACGGTGAAATGGCTGATGAGATTCTTCCGAAGATCGATCTCCCTCACCTCGGCCAAATCACTCGGCAGTCTAACGTGACGGATGAGATTGTCGCTTGCATCCAGACGTTCCAAATGGGTTAAGCCATTCGGCAAGTCTAGTTTGGTCAGCACATTTACCTCCAGAATAAGCTCTCTCAACTGGTGGAGATCATTCGGCAATTCAAGCGATTCCAAATGATTATGCCCTGCGGCTGGGTGTCCCGTAATATCGAGGACCTGTAGATTGCTCATACCCGCAGGTAAGGTGACTTCTATGAGCTGGTTTCCCTCAAGCTGGAGTGTCTCCAAGGAGGTAAGGCCTGTTGGGAAATCCAGGACCATGAGAGCGTTCGCACGCAGATCCAAGTACTTCAAACGTTCCATTCCCGCCAAAAAGGAAACGTCCCGCAATCCGCTCCCACGGAGATACAGCTCTTCCAACTCGACGAGATCCGCAAAGAATGAAGGGTCATCTATCTGACTCAGCCCCAGACCGAGCACCCTCAACTGCGGGAGTGTCGCAAGCACCGAAAAGTCGTCCATCGATGCTGTGTCCAGTAAGAGCGTGTGGAGCTTGTCTTGGGGCTCGGTGAACGTAAGTTGCTGGATCTCGCTAAAACGGAGATCGAGGATCGACAGGTTGGGTAGGCCACCGGGAACTGTAAAGGAGGTCAGAGAATTTCCCAGCAGCGTGAGCTCGGTCAGATTCGCGTTGTCCGCAAGACTTGAGATATCCGTAATCGCATTGTTCGCCAGGTTCACGACAGCCAAATTAGGCGCCGCTTCCAATCCCTCGATCGACTGGATATCCAAGGTGTGCGCTCAGATAGAGCATGATTTTTGGTGTGTTCTCCTACTGTTCATGGTATTGTTATCTTTGGCACTAAAACTTATCTGCTTTTGAGCACTGGATTTTTTTTTTTTCGTATATAGACCTCGTGCGCTCCCCCAAGCAGAATCAGCAGCTGCAAGTAGTCAAACTGTCTGCTGCAAAGAAGGATCACGACTCTGTTGTTGCATGAATTGCAACAATTAGTTTCACGTTGTTCTCACTCTTCTTCAATCCTTGACTCATTTGTGTTTTTCAACGATTGGACAAAGAATATATTCTCAAGTTTAATAAGAGAAAATCTTTTCAACCTCTTATCTAGGAACAATAAAAATTACTATCCAAGAATGTAATAAGCAAATAAAGAAACAACTACTTTCATAGCCAATCGAGGTCACCCACTGTTGTTTCCCCGCAAGTTCAGCTAGTTAAGATTTCTTTTAACATATTTGGCTAATTGGAGGCTGTTGACAGAAAGTTCTGAATTCTTCGAAGCTGTGTATAAGCATCATATTATTCACTAAAATGTTTCTATTTAAAGCTTGTATTGAGGATGGCTGCCTTGGGCATATAAAACGGTATTAAATCTAAAAATAGAAATATCCGAAAAGTGACTTTTGACTCCCCTTGGAACTATGTCTTTCATTAGATGGAAATCTCACTCCCCCCTCCCCTCTAGCAATGTTTTTTCTTACTTTCTCTCTTTCTACAACTTCTATTTTTCAATATCTATTTATTTTATTTAATAGATACATAAAAATGCCCTTAATACTTGTTGCCTGACCTAATCTAAGTATGTAGCTAAAAGAATGGCTTCTAGTGTTAAGATTTTGTACTTTGTATTCAGGATAACTGTCTTGCAACTCGCCTCGCGCCTTGGAGCGATAGCCTTCACTCAGGCAATCACTCCAATCGCGAGGTATGAGATGTCCATCAACACAATAGTTGCTCCGATGACCGGTGGCCCGACCGATGTCCGGCGCTCGACGCGGCGTTGGCCATGGCCGGGACGACCAACGCGCATGTCCAGGCGCTCTACCTGCACCCCGATCCCAAGCGCGTGGCCTTGCCTCAAGTCGGCGAAGGCATGACGGCGGCCATGATCGACACCCTGATCGAAGCCGCCGAGCAACGGATCCAATCCGATCGCACCCAAGCCCAGGCCAGCTACGATGCCTGGCGAAAGTCGAACGGCATTGAAGAAGCCGACACACCGGGCCCGCGCAAGGGCGTCACCGCGCAATTCAGCGTGGTCCAGGTCGAACCGACCGGCAGCATAGCCAAGATTGGCCGAACCGCCGACATGGTCTGCATGATCCAACCGGGCGACGATGATGAGCCGGAACTCGCCGATCTCGTCACCACCGCGCTGATGGATACCGGCAAGCTGCTGCTGCTGTCTCCCAATGGCGCGAAAAGCGTGCCCGTGAAGTCCGTCGCGGTCGCCTGGAACGGATCCCGCGAGGCTGCGCGCGCCGTCGCCCTGGCGATGCCGATGCTGGAACGCGCCGAACTGGTCACCGTTCTGGCCGGCACAAGCGACATGCTCACGCCCGCGGAGGTGAACGCTTTCGTCGACTCCCTGAAATGGCATGGGGTCAACGCCGTACCCCGGATGTTCACCATGAACGGCGATCAGGCGGGCCGGCTTCAGGCCGAGGCGATGGATGCCGGCGCGCAGGTCCTCGTGCTCGGCGCCTATAGCCACAGCCGGATGCGGGAGTTTTCAAATGCTTAGTTTGTTTTTGATATTTAGTAGTTTAAAGGTAAAGAAAAAAAAGTATTCACACTCAGTAGGAAGGTACGAAAGATGAGATTTGAGGATTTATAAATGGTAAATATTCCAAACAGCTTAAATTTTTCGAATCGATATTAATCTATTCCCTCAGACTCCAAAGCTGATTCAAAATCTTTAAAACTGCTGCTTTTTATAGCTTCGGTGCGTGCAGGAACTTGATTTAAAGAATGTTTTGATGCTGAAAATTCCTTTTTTGGGCGAAGGGGTTTTCAGTTAATTCTCTCTGTCAAGTTTTTAAGAGCTTGTCTAGAAAAAAAGGCGGCTATTGACTAGGAGTTACAATTATACAAATACGTATTTTAACGTAGCAAATATACAATTTTCTGGTATTTATTTTGTGAAAAAAAAATAGATTCTTAAGTCAGAAAATTTTCAAATATTTCTTTAGTGTTTAGGCCACATTTCTTTGTCGCCCTAGTATCATTCGCCGAAATTAGCTTCAGCCCTAAGCATGCCTTTCCACTTTTGTACCCTGATCCAAAAAAACTAACTGCTTTTTCCTTTTTTAAGGCTGAAAAATCAAGGCGGCGTATCACATCAGCAAGATACAGGTCCTCGGCGCTCTAATCTTAGAGCTACTATCCCAATTAGAAAGTCGTCACCCCTTCCGCCTCGTGCAAGTTTAAGATCTTTGCCAAGGACCAAGGCGCCCCCTAGCGGAAGGGGAGGTATGTTTAACTAAGATTTTAGTAATGTTTAAATAGGATAGCAAGCTAAATTGTGAAAGTTGTACTCGCTTATACGCTATTGTCAAGTTTACTGATCATTATTGAGTTTGTCAATACCGCATAAGTAGACAGACCAACAGAAATTACAACTGTTTGTGTCACTTGGTAAATACCAAGTGCCATAATAAGCCCCTCAGACATCTAGCCCCAATGGAGAGAGAACAGCTGGGATGCAGTTGTGGCAACAGAGATTATTATATTTGGAGCCCTGAACAGTATTTTTTTTTCTGGTTATTTCATATACTGTAAAATTACTATCTCTTTTAATATATAGGCAAGGAATAGGCCTATATTAAAAGGTATAGATTTAGTGGTTGGCCTCTCAAGAAGGAAACTATAAAATTACAAAAACTATCAATACTGAAAAAAAATTCTATAATAATTGTATAAGTCATGGTAAAAGCCTAGGGATTTACTAGTAGCCTATATAAGGAAACATGTTAAGAAAACAATTCATACTTCATAACATGCATAATAATCCTAGCTAACATATTTTTCAGGAGGAGCAAATTTACCTTCACCTCTTTCCTAGTTTTTCCATTATATTTTAAATATTTGTGTCTATTCTCTAAGTCTTGAAAACTGTTTAGGCTATAAACAAACACCCAACCACTATCTAACATAACATAACCTCCAAAAAGTGCATAACTTTGCCTTAACCTTCCCCCATGGTTTAATATATGGCCCAGATTAATGGGGATACCATTTTATTTATGGCTTGTTGGGGATGTCATTGATTTTAATTGTTTACTAATGAATTAATTTGAAGAAGAGTTCTGAGATAAATTATAGCAGGCTACTCTAGAGATAAAATCTATATACATTCAAGTATAGCTGCTTAGAGTATTCCAGGGTAAATTTATAGCAAACAGTATTACTGGCTTTTGTATAAAGTGAATATACCACTTGATGCCTTTTTTTTATGCTCTTTATGGAAACAGAAATAGAGCTAAGATAGAGCTAATCTTAAAGTGAAAGCAACGATACTTGTTATTAAATGAATTTAATCAAATATTATATAAATAAATAATAAACACACAACTAGCAAGATAAGAAAAATAACGAAGAATGAAAAAAAACTGCAGAAGGAGAAGGGCAAAGGAGGCTATTACGGTGTGGTAAAACATCAATGCCATCAAACATTTAAAAAAAAGGTAGGATTATCTTGTCATAGCAGGTAAAAAAAAAAAAAAAATTATTAATTTTTTCTTTGAAAGATAAAGGTTGCCTGCGCGCTACTAGCGCGTTACTGAAAACATAAAACCAAAACAAAGAAACAGGAGTAGAAACAGGAATATCCTTTGTGGCCTGCAGAAAATAAAAGAATGATTCATAAGTATCTCACTATTATTTTACGGGCCAGAAGTCAATAAAGTTTTAGGACAGGGGTTTAGCTCTCTACAGGTATGAGAAGAGCACAGAAGGGGTTCTGGCTGCTCGCCAATCACTTTTTCTATAAAGGGCCCTAGAAACTTATGTTTCCAACCAATCAGGCTCTCCACGCAGTCTCAACCATCCCTTAAGTACGAAGGAACCAGAAAATAAAAAACGGATTCCAAGCATATGACTCTTTGCTAAATCTTTGTATCTGCTTGTTTGTATTGACATTTTTTAATTGATAACAGAAAATTGCCAGATCTTTTTTTCTCCTTAAAAATCAAGCCTTTGGCTTTTTATTTATCTTTTGGACAAAATATTGCAGCAAGTTTTGTTAACACTTGTACTGTAGAAGATTATCCTAATAAATATATTTTCGAAATAAATAGACTGAAAGTCTGCAATATTTTTGGCCTTCTATATCATTGCGCAATATTATCCAGTGTACTGATGACAGCTTTTCCTTTTCCCTTTCCTTCATTGCTCTCTTTTTATTTTTCATTTACAAACCAGGGCTGTTGATTTTGATACTCGAGTTATTGTTGAATGTTTGTTACTAGTCCAATCGAAATTTGAAAAGAAACTAAGTTCAAGGTCGTACAAAAGCTCTGTTAGGTTTAAGGAGAAGGAAGTTACAACTAAGAAAAAAAAATCTAGACAGTCGTATAACTAAAAAATTTCTTTTGTGAAATTTTTATTTTGGATGGTATCAACATCCCCCCTCCCAACTTCTGTGTACAGTCTTAGACTTGGGATTAATTCTAGTCTTGATTAAACTAGCAAAAAAATAATATCGGATCTTTACCAATTAAGAAAGGCAGGAAGTGGGTGTGATTTGAAATTAAGTTGAGTTTGAAAAATACCTATTTCTGTTTATAAATAAAGAACCGCTCGAAAAAAGTCGTTAAATCAAAGGCAAATCATAAGGGTGGCATTTTCTTTTTCTTAACGAAAATACCTAAAAAGTATTTTAAGAAATATATTGGGGCAATCTCCCTCCGCCCTCTTCCAGTTGGTGTCTGCGAACGATAAACACTTCTTGAATGTTAGAAGACTGTAAGTCAAACCGTTTTCAATTTTAGTCAAAAATATGTTTTTGGCGCCGATAACTGATACATTAGCTCATGTCTTGGTAATAAATTTAAGTAATGCATGCGCCGTCCACTATCTACAGCCAGAATGCAAAACATTTCTTAGCGAAATATTTAGCATTTTTTTAAGTATCGGTAGGAAGTTCACGAATGACATCTACCCTAATGATAGAGTTAAGATTCTTAGGATTTATATAAAAGAACTAGAGCTTTTTAAAGTGATCATAAGGAACGTGGAAAGGAAAAGTGATGTTTTTGCGATCTTGTGGCACCAAACTGCGATTTTGCCATATGGAGGATCAATTTGCCATTGACTAAAACTTCTGAGACTGCCAACTGATTTAAGAGTAAATAAAAAAAATTATATATTAAGCTTCTCAGTTGCGAAGGAAGTAATGTCACACACTTGTGCATTTGATCACGTTTGTGCATTTGATCACTTGTGCATTGATGGTTCACATTTTCCATACTAATAAAGGTATTTAACACACGAAAATTTTCTGAAGTGTAACTGGTGAACGATAAACAATTTTCCGTGAACAGAATACTGCTTGTTTATTTCGAATAAGGAGCTCAACAAAGTTTAAATTTGATCGGTTCTGACTTAAGGTCCCTTAAAGCTCCCACTAAATCCCTTAAAAGATACTTCAGACAGAAAAAACCCCTCTTATGCACATCTAGTGGAACAGTTCTCAATCGCAAGGGGTTATTTGGTAATCAGGATTTACGTAAAAGCACTTAAATGCTCCTGAGATATTTCAGGTATGCCCTTTTGACAGCGTTCATATGCGTATTAAATTTTGATTTAGTTCAACACCCCTCTACATTCTATCAAAGTTTTAATTTAATAACCGTTGCCCATCCTGAGTTTTATGCTAGAATCCCAAATTTATCCTTTTTGACTACCTTGATACACATATTTTCTTGTTGTTTAGTTCAGCATACCCATCAAAATTCCCTGAATTTTCAACTTAATAGCCTTAGTCGTCCCTCAGATATTCAGACCCAGGAAATATGGTATCATCAAGAGGATTACTTGGGTCAGAATAGACAGGGTAGGTTACAATTTCTGACTAATTTATTTTTTTATTTCAAAGAGGAAGCAGAAAGAACATTCAAAACAAAGGGATTTATATACTTACCCCAAGCTATAAATTAAATTTAGTCGTAAGAAATCAATCTTCGTAGGTCTTAGTTTATGTTACATTTTTCAGCTTAGTCACAATTTCACAGGCATAAATGACCTTAATATGTCACTTATTATTCACTCCAATTTTAAAAAAAGTAGTTCACCACCTATTTGAAATTTTTGAATCAGCTAAAAATCAAATACATCAACTACAATTAAACTCATTAAACACAAACTTAAGGCACTTCCAGCAGCAACGAATCGATGACCTAGAATTGACTTGGTGAGTATGCCGGCTTTCCAATATCTTGTTGTGATAGTTGTATTTGAGACGAATTTAATGGCAGGACATTCGGTTTGCATTTACCTAGTAAGAAAAGAGGCGTAAACCTTTTTATGCTGATAGTTTAAGTTAAATTTTGAGCTAATGCATTTTTAGGGTATATTCAGAATTAAACTGTTAAGACGACGTAAGCTAACACCCTTTTATATACTGACGGTATAAAGTCTAAATTTATTGACATGATTGTAACTGATTTCATCATATAATTTTAGCCGTATAGTCATTTACGGTTACAAGCTATGATTGTGACGTCATTCATCATCTTCTATGCGAAAATATATTTTTTTGTAAAAAATAATTATGAATATGATGCTTTGATATGCACTTAGGCCCACAGATGTAGGGATTTTCTTTAAATTGAGCCATTAAACAGCTCTATATGATGTTTCAGTGCCTTGCTAGCTGCAGAGAAAAAAAACGAAAAAAAGAAAAAAAATCGGTGCTACCCATGCAATAGTAGTTAAATCAACTTCTCGCGTCATGTGTTCTATTTAAAGATGTAGATGATTTATCAAGGAATCATTCATCACCTATCCAATCTAGTTATAATTTATTCGGAATGATGAGAAGTTGCTATAGGAGCAAGTACCCTTTTTGTTAATTTCATTCATACAAAAATGAAGAAGAGTGAATAGAAATGAACTGGGATGAATGAATAAGAAACTGACCTCTGATGAAAAGTTGAATGAGATAATGCGAGAGATTGGAGTTAAATCTAAAGCGAAAGTAGTAAGTTGTAGTCTCAATTTCTATTTTATATACACTTATTCTATTTCAATTTGAAACATACTTTGGCAACATCATAGGGCTTTTTCGAACAAGTAAATGGTTTACCCATGGGGGTTCCTTTAATTCCTTTATTAGCTTATTGTTTTGTAGAAAATATTGAAACAGTAGCGTTAGATTCATATTTTTTAAAGAACACAAAATGTGGGGGAGATAATCGGATGACATAATTTCAGTATGGAATTATGGGGAGGAGAAATTAGGAGGTTTTTTATAACATCCTAATTTTTGGGGAGGTGATTTAAAATTTATAATAGAATTAGTAAAGCACAGTTATTTCCCACGAACTGTGAAAAAGCCTTGGCAGGTCATGGTAGCTAGTGCTGCTAGAGCTTGTTATGGAATGGCACAGCTATAAAAGTGAAATGTCCCGAAGACACTATTTTTTCGAGCAAAAATGCGACGAGGGCGTAATTTTTCCTAAGAATCTACTTTAAACATTGCGCTGATATGACGAGTCCAAAGTTCGACCGCTTCAAAAAAGTATACAATTGACCCACTCTGGAAACCCTAACTGTGACTGCAAGTGTGTAGTAGTAAGGTTGGATTCCTTTAGGAAATTTTGAAAGAAAGAAAGAAAAAAAAAACCACCACAGCCGCTAGTATAAACAGGGAGCAAAATGAAATGATATGCACTAAACTGGGAGCAATATGAAACTGCCCTAGCTTTGACAGCAGACTTACGAGGGATTGTTTAAGGTCCAGTTCTTCTAGTATATGGAATTATCAGGTGGATGAAAAAGAGAGATATCCAGGAAAATCTTGAGGCTATCTGGATATTTCGATTTTTTAATGAGTTTATTTAATGGAATAATCGAATTTTCCAAAATTCTGGAAGCAAATAATGGTCTGTCTCAAATTAAGACTTCGAAAAGTTTAGCTATGATCTAGTTCATAGGTAGGGGAGGAAAGGAGGAATCTTTTTATTTACAAATCTCCCAGAATCGGTTGCCAGGTCTCAGCCAAATTCGACCAGAGTGTAAAACCGGCATCTTAGTTGTGGTTTTAGAACATTCTTCTACCTTTTTCTGTCAAGACACAATGCAATCAGTGTGAAGGAGATTGAGTATAAACTCTTTTCATGAGGACATCGACATGAAAGAATTGTTGTGTCTCATTCAAGGATGCTTCAAAACACTCAGGCCATGGGGGGGGGGGTGATGTTCCTCATTTCAAAGACTTCTAGATCATATTGTACGTTCATATTACATTATTACCTGTAATTTCATAAATAATGATCTTTTATCATTTGTATTTATTTTTGGAAACTCGTTTCTATCATTTTCCGAAATACAGTCACGTCATTGCAGCTGAAACCAATTTTAGCCGTATTTTGGCTAATATAGCCAATTTTAGTCGGATTTTCTTGGACAAATAATTATTATCAATTGTCAAAAACTCCGAATTACCTTTTCATTAATTGGAATAAGCTCTCTGGCAAATAGTTGGACTCATTTCCCAAGGTGGAGTGTCAGTAAAGGGATATGCATAAGGGGAATATTGATTCCAATTGGGAGCCTCCAGTTGAAACTGATTCCAAGATGAACGGGCATTATTGTAAGCTGTCTTCAAAGCGAAGGTATGTTTATGCACAACATGCTTGATTCCGACAGTCTGAATTCGCGAGAAGTTCCTTTGACTAAATGCTCTTTCACTGAGGGAGACCAAAACCAGACAATTGTTTTAATTTAGACAGAGAAGTATGTTTGTGCAAACCCAAAGCAATTCGAATAGCAGAACTTTGTAAAGATCCCAGGGTTTTAAATTTAGATGGGGGACGAATCGCGAAAAATTGGGTGCCATAATCCAGAGTCAAACGGATATGCAATTTGTAAAAATCCAAGATAACGATAGGGTGGCATGCCCATTTACCTCCAGCAAGTCTCCTTAGAACACAAAATCAGAACGACCATGGATTTTAAAGAATTAATATGTTCATGCCATAATATTTTAGAATCTGTCCGTAGGCCAAGTAGCTTCACTGAGTTGCAGTATGGAATCTCATTAGAGAAAATTCAAAGTGCATTAGGGTGATCTCTTGAACAATTAGTAAATATGATTGCTTTAATTTTACTAGTTGAAATTGGGAAACCAAAAAGTGAAGAGAATGTATGAACTAATCTTATATCCTCTTGAATAAGACTTCGAAGAAGAATAATATCCTTTCCAGACTTACAAATAATCCAATCATCTGCATAAAAGTCAAACAGTGAATAAGATAATTGAAATTCTGAAACATACAAATTGAACAGAAGGAGACTCAAAATTTTCAGAAGTTACTAACATCATGTGTAATTGATGCTTTTGTCGTGCGTAGTTTTGGTTTCGTCAATGAATGTGACTAAATGTGTCCTGGGAATAAAGGATAAAGCTGATTTTATCCTAGCCAATTAATGTACAGCTCAGTTATAGCTGGCAATACATGTGTGAGCGAAGGGATAGCGCATTATGCGTGTAATAAAGTCCCGTAATTTTTAATTGTTTAACCATTAATGTTTAGACCACTGATTCTCAGAGTTATCCAGTTAAAACCTAGGGGGTCCAAAAGGGACTCAATGAGGTTCTTAGATGACGTGGTCAATGAATGGGTGTTCACAGTTCATAAGTGGGGGTCTGCAAAAAAATATCTGGTTTTGCTCATGATGAAATAAGTACTAGTAGTAGTAGTATTAGTAGTAAATATTGCTCTTTGGTTAGTCCAACATCCCCCACAACAAGCCCTGAAAATTTCACTTTCATAAATATAGTCATGTTGTAATAGCAGTCATAGTAGTAGTTTTAAGATTACTAGTAGTACTAGATGACGATGTAGAACTAGTTGTGGTATTAATAGTAATGGCGGTAGCACCAGTAGCAGCCGTAGTATTAACATGTTGCAGTATTAACATCCTCTCATCGAGCTTTGGAAGTTACAACTTAATACAATTCGGCATTTTTATGATTTGCCCATGTGCGCTTTTTATGGCCCTTGCCCGTCGGCCAAGTGCCATATAACAATCGCAATTTCTGTCCGTCTATCTGTCGGTCGGTTCCAGGTTTGCTAGCTCGGGCACTTTCAGATAAGCTAGGACGATGAAAGTTGGTAGGCATATCAGAGACCGGACCAGATTAAATTAGAATTAGTCTGTTCCCCGCACGGGAGTGCTTCTCTCTCTTACTCTCTTAAAAGAATGAATAGGCATCTTCCTGGCATTTTTCTTTTAACGAGAAAATTTTTTTGTAAGTGAATATAGCATAAAACGTTCTATACATGTAGCTCTATGTTTATATGTATGGGGGAATTCGTTCTGCGCAAGTTGCACAATTTGTAATGGATATATAAACATTCGAACTAACTTTTGAAATAGTTATACGATATTTGATCAATTTTTTTTTGAATTTCGATCACAATTTGAACGTGAGTAAGAAAATATCGCGTCTCCTAATATTACTACGGGCTTTAGAGCACACTGGTATTTTCATTTAATCCAACGTATAACTTCCCTTGTTTAGGTTATAACTCAAACTGATAATTCAAAGTTTGCTTTTCGGAGATCCTGGAGAAAAATAGCCTGCTTTCTTTTGCAATTGGTTCATTTCTTAAAACGTCAGCGCGTTCTGACCAATGACAGGAAAGCCGAAAACAATTTAACTTAGCTATTGGCTGTCAAAATTACAATGGTTGTGTCTGGTAGACTAATTAAAATAGCAAGCTGTTGTAAACAAAGGCAACCTCAAGAATTTTGTACTTCAACAAGTTATTGAACAAATCAATGAATTAATATTCAATTCCAAGTTTCACGAAAAAGGTTAAATTTTTCGTTGCTCATATTATTGGCTAACGAATAAATGAACATACTATTCGATGCCTTTTTTAAGCTCTTTAGGAATATAATAATCGCTTCTATTGCAAGTTCAAATTTAAGCCCTTTCTCAGCTCTTGAAAATGACCAAAATATTTCTAGTTTTCTGGCATAAAAAAGGCCTAAAATAGAATAGCTCAGATTCTAAATCTTCCTCCAAGGGAATTTACAAAATAAATTCTAGAAACACCATAAGTGAGCATATAGAAAAAAATTATAAGTGTAGGAAACCATCTAATCGATTATGCAGAATAAATTGATAGATAGGCACTATATGTCTGAGAAACGTGAAGGCAAAGTTTGAATGTTTCGATGCTACTGTCACAGGAAACATGATACGCTCTCCTGATACTCCTGTTGTCCGTTAAATCTCTTTTTTGGCAAATCTTTCTTGAATAGCAGAAATTTTAACGGTTATTTTAAACTTAATTCTAACTAAATCAATACTTTATTCTTGGAGAGTTGATTTGGATTTTCCAGTCAGAAAAACTTAACCAAAATAAAATTCTTCACTTCTATATGCTTAACATATATGGAACTAAACGTCGCTAAAATACAAAATAAAGAAGAGGGATAGTTATATCCTCTTGTTTCTCAAAAAAGAGTAGGTATGTTACTTCTCTTACATGACAAGTTGCAACACAGGTTTCCCATTAATCTAGTCGATTGGCCTGTTGGACCAAGGAAGAAGATGATTTCATGGATATGCAGACTCACGAAGCAGCAAAAAAAAAAAAAAAACTGAAGAGACTGGAATAAGCTACTAGTCTGATACAACTGATTAGAGATCAGTACAATCACAGCTTAGATACCAATATACAGTTATGAAAACTCGATTTATTTTTGGGACACAGTGCGCGGTAGCGATGCTAGCGGCTAGAGACAGGAAACTGGCAGCACAGCTTAGATAACCAATATTGGTATCTAAGCTGTGTATGCAACAAAACAAAATTGCATTCCCGCTTATGGTGTTCTAGTACGATCTACGCGTAGCAACGCGGGCTGGGTGGAGGCGCCAATTTCATATCTAATTGCCTCAATATCTTGGGGGTTGTGATTTCAATTGGGTTGTAAGCTAAAGCGCATCTATAAAAGAAATTGGAGCTCCTCTAAGTTATATGCTGAAGATCAACTTGTATCTGCTGAAGATCTGTTCAGCTGTAGCCCGATATATAGTATTTCAGGGCTGTTACAGTGGCTGTAACCCTGTAGCCCTCTAAATACTAATATTTAGTATTTCACATCCTTCCATATGACCGACTATCATTTTTTTTCATTTCTTCAGTCTAGAAGTAGAGAGGGGAAGGGGGGGGGAGGTAAAGGGTGAAGTAAAAGCTTTCTTCCCTATAAAATGTAGAAATTAACTGCTGAGAATCTGTCTAGCTGCAGCCCACAGACGATATTTAGTAATTCACATCTTTTCACCTGACTGACTGACTATCAGGTTTTTTTTTCAATTGTTCACTCTAGAAGTAGGGAGGCGGGATAACTGGTAAACTAAAAACTTTCTTTCCTATAAAATGTAAAAATTAACTCCTGAGGATCTGTCCAGCTGCAGCCCACAGACGATATTTAGTATTTTACATCCTTCCGCCTGACCGACTATCCGTTTTTTTCCATTTGTTCACTATAGAAGTAGAGAGGGGAGAGGGAGTAAAGGGTAAATCTTCTCTATATAATGTAGAAATTAACTGCTGAGGATCTGTCCAGCTGCAGCCCACAGATGATATTTAGTATTTCACATCTTTTCACCTGGCCGACTATCAGTTTTTTTCATTTGTTTAGTCTAGAAGTAGTGAGGGGGGTAAAGGGTAAATTAAAACCCTTCTTTCCTATAAAATATAGAAATTAACTGCTGAGGATCTGTCCAGTTGTTGCCAAAAGACAGTAATGAGCCTTACTTCTAAAATGTTATTCAAAACCAATTTAAGGGATTTTGAAGAACGGCCTAAAACTAGTGTCAGATTAAAACAAGAAGCACATTATTAGAATTACCATGGCTGAAACCCTTACACTGGACACTTACACTTCCCTGGCTTGAGCAACAAGGGAAGCAGTTCGACTCTACCTTATGAAAAAGTCTTTAGAGAAACTCAGCTGAGTGGAATTATAGATGGCGTAATTCGGTATTTTCTGACATCTGTAAAAAAGTTGCTTGATATAAAATTCAAAATAAAAGCACATTTTAAATTTGACATTTAAATGGAATTGCCACCGTGTCCCAATTGGTTTGCCCCTGGCGGTTTTTGCGTTGATAAACAAGGAAGACTTGCCTATGCCTCTAATGCTCGTGTTGTCATTATTACCCCAAAGTTACAAGAATGGCCTGATATTCATATCCTTCCAAAATGCCATGAGCCCAAAGTAGTCTGTAAGTTATATAGGTTAGCCATTACTGTATATAAATGATTAAAGCATGAAAACATAGCTGAGTAAATTTTGTCATGACTAGTAAAAGCAGAGTGTAAAACTTTCTTTGAATGCAATTAGGCTAATTTGTGTGCTGAGCCTAGCCTTTGCTTTGCTAGGCCTTCTGCAATAGAATTTCTTAGGAATGAGCTCAGACCCTAGCTAGGCTAATATTCAGTCAAAATTCTAAACTAACTTGGGTAAGATTCTAGTTAATTGACTTCTTGCTATCTTAGAAAGGGTTTAGGCTAGGAAATGAACCTTTCAGGTATGAATCTACAGACTAAAGTATGTCCCAGGAAGGTATTTTGAAGCAACTACCTCCACTCCTTCTCCCTCTAAAGGGCATTAGTTTAAAAGTAGTGTTACCAGATAAAATATTCCTTGGCTGTGTGCCGAATTGTCTGAAAATTTGGTGCTGAAGCCCTGGATTTAAAGTAATGGGGAGCTGTTGATATTTGTCAGTTAATAACCCTTTCCATCACTTCAAAATTTGATAGCATTGATATATTTGAATTTATTTAACATAATGTGATGGTTTGGTGGGTTCTGGATTTTTTCACAGAAAAAGATTAAACACGTCTCATTGAAAATAAGAAGTACCTAAGTAGCATGTTTTCCGTCACTTGCATTTGAAAAACATACATGTCAGTTAACTCCTATTTATAGCAGCTTTCCACACATGTAGGGTTTTAAAATGTTAGACCATGCCATTAGTTTTCTTGAGCCAATAATTGGTGCACACACAAAAAAGGTGACATATGAAACAAAAGGCATAATGGAACTCCTTGGTGGATGGTGGTGGCCTAATGCCTGGGGGACACTTGTAGCATAACGCTATGCACGGCTGCCAAGATTTGATCAAAGTTTGCTAGCAATGCAGCATACTAGCCGCCAAAATTACACATTATTTATGTGTATTAACATTTCTATCATATCAATGTTTTGGTATATATATTGTTGTATCAAAGGCGAGTTAGAAAAGTGGCTACCAAACTGGCAACTGAGAACTCTCTAGACTCTATCAATAGTAAAATTTTAAATGGGTTTTTCGATCAAACTGACAAACATGGTAGGCATATCTGCCCATTCTCTTTCTTTCATTCTAAACTAGTTTAATGCCCATTATTGCAAGTATTACTATTCGGTCTACTGGTTTTACTGTGTACCTCTGGGAAATCTATTGCTGGGGATGCGGTGAACCTCGCGGGTCCTAGCCGTGTTACTAATTTAAGAACTCGCAAATCATCACTTGACACAAGAGGGCAAATACTGTTATCGGTTTTATGGATATTGGACAAACCACAGATTTTTCGTCCGAACTAGCTTTCGGATAAAATCATTTGTGAAACTAAGGTGTTGTGTTAAAGTTCTTTTTGAAAATTGGCAAATAAGAATTAGTAAATAAGTAAATTGGAACTAATCAGGAACATGGACAAAACCGATTTTAAAACTGGGGGATACGTGAAAGCCATTTTGAGGATTTTTAATTCATTTTGGCTTCCTCTAATCTATTTTTGAGTGGGAACGAAATCCAAGGGATTGCCTACTTCTTTCACCTTTTGTACATACAGCACCTCACAGGTCGACCACACATAACATAGTCCCTGCAACGATTGGCAGAGTTCCGCCATACTTGTCACATTTTCGCTATGTTTAGTACGCACCACCTGGTGTACCTGTTTCTGAGGTTTGGTGACCCCTCGCCAAAATCTAGTTTGTGTAAATGGTTTCATCTGAAATATGTACCTTTCATTATTAGTTTATAATGATATTGTCCATTATGACTGTATTCTTACCTATATCGGTTTTTGGATAATTAGGTCTTTATTCTATTTTAATTATAAATCATTTATGCGTGATTTCTTGAGTTGCTATTCTTAAGTCTGCTCTTGTAAAAATTGTTTAAGGTTTCACTATCCTTTCTCTAAGTTCTTGTGAAACTTCGCTAATAAAAAATCTTACTCATTTTTTTACTTTTCGCGTAAGGCTGAGATTAAAAGTTCTCCTTTTGAAATGTTTTTTTTTTTTTTACACGCACGAAAATATTTTATTTATTCTTAGGTATGTGTCATATTCATTGAAATTTAACAAATTATCTGTCACTCAATGATCGTAATATGTAGCTGAGTAAATATACAGATATATTTTAGCCTTCTTACAACTATTGGATAGCCTGTCAGTTGGAGGCATAAGGAATTGTTTGGGACCTAATCCATAAGTGAACACAGCGAAACACACAGAGGGGAGAGCCTCAAAACCTGTTCTACTTTTAAATTAAATATCAAGCTTTTCAGTAATTTTAGCTACAATTCCTTGGATTCTGGTTTTTCTTAAATACCCCTACATTATAAAATTTTAAGTTCCTTGTTGGGAACTGAATATGCCAGCTACTACTACTGCTACTGCTACAACTAATACTACTACTAATTCTACTAATAGTACTACGGCTACTGCTACTGTCACTACTGCTACTGCGGCTACAAATGTGACTTGTTGTGACTGCACCTGTAACTATCTCCGACTTCAAAAGCTTAAGACTGTGACTGGGACTGCTTGCAATTGTGACTAAATCTACTTTCAGGGCATACTGAGGGAAGGTGAAAAAATTAAGTCACGCTTTGTGCACGCTGATCACCAAAACTGTGCATCAGCAATATCTCCAGAACGACTGAGGGCACTAAGTTGAAAATTTCAGGGAATACTGAAAAGTGTGAGGATGGCAAAGGATTCCCTTATCCTTTATAGACCTACTTGAAAATTGAACTAACGTTTGTGCTTTCCTGAAAACGCATTATATTAAAAAAAATTCCATTTTTATATTTACAACGTTTAAAAAAATGGCAGTGAAATAAAATGAGTTTTAGTGAATAAATTGGCAGTGAATAAAATGAGTTAAAATAAGCTGCTGAGTTTTCAGGACTCTATGTAATTATATATTGTACCCTGGAGCCACACTGTTATGAATTTAACGCTATTTTTTGACGGCATAAGAAGCCAGAACGTGGCCTCTGTTCGTAACTCTATCTCTATGGTGGCAAAAGGTAAGGTGGCATGGTGGCAAAAGACATTCACATTTCTCCTTTATCAGTGTGCTTTTTGACAATTTGCAAGTAGTCTTCAACATCTTCTGTCGAACCAAGAACAATGGGAACACGCTGATGAATCTTTGTGGGAACAACATCTAAGACGTCTTCTTTGCCAGTTGTGGCAGCCCCACCAGCTTGAGTCATAATATAAGCCATTGGAATACATTCATAGAGAAGACGCAACTGGAAAAAAAGTACATTTTTAACGGTTTCAATACAAACAGCTTAGGGCAAGGTCAGGCAATGGAATGTAGATTTATCTTGAAATGTAAAAGGTTTAGTTATTGCAAAGGGATAGAGAACACACCGAAGGAAGTTCAGGCCCAGATCCGCGAAAGGTCTAAAATAAAGGAAAGTATTTTTTTATGTTGAAAAAAAAAAATATATTGTACGAGTTACCTGTATTACTACTATTTTTGTCTTCTCAGATTTATCTTTCCCCCTGTTCCCTAAATGAGTTCCCTAAAGCTTAGGGCAAGGCCAGACACTAGCTTAGGCTGTTCCCAACAGATTAAGACAAGACCAGACACGGTGAGAAAAGCACCTCCAAACTTGGTGCTTTTCTTGTAAATCATTAGCGTTATGGAATAGTTGGATAAGTTATACCCTTTAACTTAACCCATTTGATATTGTTTAATACAAAATATAAATTATAACAATAATTTTTGTAATTTAAAGAAAATTCAAATTATTTTTCTTACGCGTTGTATTTTAATCGTATCCTAGCTTCTTTTCCAATCCTGGAATAAAAGAAAAACGTAATTTCAGAAACAAAACTAGTATAAAAGAATCTATAGAATTACATGGACTTATTGAGCACCAGTGCCCTTTGTATGAAATAAAACAAAGTCTGCGAGGAACTCGCACCGTGTTCAGATATTTTGTGTCGAAAATGACCAGTCCATTTACGAGAAAGTCGTCCGACAGACCTACGGGGAGATTTCCTCAAGAACAAATTCTTATGTACATGTCTGGCCAAAAAGAAGCTTGGGTATATCTAAGTCATTTGAAAAATTATAGACTATATTCATAAGCCCATGCTTATAATAAACGTGAGTTTTAAACTAGGACCCGAAACAGGACCGATGAAGGAAAAGATTTCAAAAGGAGTAATAGTTGGAATACCAAACTAAAGATATTTGTCATATAGCTACTTCCTAACAAAGTATATGTAGTGATAAGTTTGAATTCAATTTGACACAATAATACAGCAAATGTTTAGGCCTCAATTTATCAGTCCTTTATGATATTAAATTTTAAAAAACAAGTTTTTTTAACGGAAAGTAAGGAGCGACATTGAAACCCAAAACCAACAGAAATTACTTCGTATATGAGAGGGGCTGCTTCCTCATCAACGCCCCACTCTTTACGCTAAAGTTTGACTCTTTCTCTTAACTCTATTTTTTAAAACAGCTAAAAACTTTAGCGTAAACAGCGGGGCTTTGATGAGGAGCAGTCCCTTTCATACACGAAGTAATTTCTGTTCGTTTTAGGTTTTAATGTCGCTCCTTACTTTCCGTTAAAAAAAACTTGTTTTCTTTATTTAATTTCTGAACGTTTTTGAATCAATGCACGTTTTGATTTTGGCTTTGGCGGCAATCTTCTCCGAACCCGATTGATACCAACGGACACGGACATTGGGGAAGGCTTTAGCCAGACCCGGTTCAATCAGGGGAAAGACTTCTTTGTAGACGCTGGTGTAAATCCAGAAATCTTGCTTTTCGGAATCGCTGCAGGTTGTCAACAACAGCAAGAGACAGAACAGCAGTCGTATCTGTATCCGCATGAGGTGCCTCATCTTGAATTGGGTTGCGGCCATCATACCATCGATGGACCCTTGCTGGCCCTATTCTTCGAATTGCAGCGGCACACCGGCAAACTTCATCACGCGGAGTGCGTTGGTCGAGGTCAATTCGCCTTTTTTTAATTGGTAATCAAAGAACATTTCATCGCCCTTGGCCTTTTCTTGGAAATGGTAGTTGACGATGGCTTGTGGGTGGGTTTGTTCCAGTGCCAATAACTCTAAATCATGGGTGGTGATTAGTCCGCTCGCCCGGTGCTGGATCAGGAAATCGACCAACGCTTTACAGGCGATCAGCCGCTCGTGACTGTTGGTCCCCTTGAGGATTTCGTCCATCAAGTAAAATACCGGGGCTTCATCGCCCTCGATTTCCTCGAGGATGGTTTTCATCCGCCCGCCCTCCGCATAAAAATAGGAAACCCCTTCGGCAAGGGAATCTTGAATCTTGATACTGGTCCAAAGACGGGGTAAAGAACAGTGCAGTGATTCAGCACAAACCGGCGCGCCCAATCGAGCCAGAACCAGGTTCAAACCCAAGGTTCGAAGGAAGGTACTCTTGCCGGACATATTTGATCCGGTGATTAAATGGAGCGTGCCTTCTTTGGCAAGTTGGTAATCGTTGCCAATGCGTTTGTCATCGGCAATGGCTGGATACGTTTTGGCACACCCGTAACAGCATTTAGTCCGTTTTCCAAAGGGAAGTAAGGTTAATCTCACTCAATTACTTTTAACCCTGCTTGCCTTTAGCTAATCAGGAACGGTCATGCTCGAGTTTGGCTGCATAACCCAAGATTCGGTCTCCCGCTCTCAGTTTGGATAAGGTTGGTCGCCAGCCCGCATCAATTCGTTTGCGCAACAAGCTATCGTGATCGGGCTTGGTATCGGAAACGGCAACTGCCGTCAAAGTGCCCAGTCAGGTGACGGAGAGAACCAAGTACCAACCCTTCCGCCATGGGATAAGAAAATCAAAGGAAAATTCGTCTAGGGCGAGGACCTCATCAACGACTACCTGTGGGTTTTGGTTCCGTCCCCAATCCAAAACTTGATGAAGTGTATTCATTTGCTTCAATTCAAGTAATTGTTCTTTTTGAGGACAATTTTGGGGCAGAAGGAGTTCAAGCATGACGGGCTCCTTGAACCAATTGCGCAATAAAGTTTCTTCCTCATATACGCAAACGAACAGCTTTTGACCCCTAATTCCCCTGAGGATGGCATTCCAATTAAGGATCAACTGGACAAATCAATTCCTAAAATCGAACTTCGCCGAACATTCGGCCCTTTTTTTGCTATTGAATCCAATAGATTTACCACCCAGGTATTGTTTCTGATCAAAGAAATAAGGCTGTGTTAAAGGTTTATTATTCTTTTGACTAGACATTAGAGGGCTATTCAAGAAGGAAAAATCAAAGGCGACTAGCTGGTCGATTAAAGAAGTGGCACTTATTTGAGCTACTTTAAACCGAAGAGATCTAAAGAGAAAATCCTTAGAAAATTCGCAAAGAAAATTCCTCACTGTTTTGTGCATTTGCGCCATTTGGGCGCTTTTCGACATGGTTGCGCATATTTTTCAGATTGGTGCATTGCGCCGATTTTGTACAGATCAAAAAAATTTCCGACGCAAAGGGAGCGCATTTTACTTTCACAACTGCAATGACAAAACTCAAAATCTGTAATGTTTAGTCTTTATTGACACCTTCCGTTGCCAGATTCAGGAATAAGTCAATATAGACAGATGGAGTTTTCAGAACACAGCAGAGATTTTCATACCGTTTCCCAGGGTCCACCATGGAAATAAAGACCAACATTTTGAATTATAAAAGCTTGCATTGTCGTTAGTTGGAAAAACCAAGGGAAACCGGGCAAATTTTGATAAAGAAAAATGCAGAAAAGAGTGGGAAAAGCTGAATGAACTAAAAGACCGGCTGAAACATATTAATTGTGGCGTTAATTCAGCATACTCCCCAGTATTTATGTTCAATTTAAGGGGTCACTTGGCTTACCTAAAGTTCCATGAAGAAGGAATGAAGCACAAGACAGAGATGAGAAAAATATTGCCACCAGAAAAAAACACTAGAGGGTAATGAAATGATGTGGTCCAATGCAGTTAACATATATCTATATATCCTTTTTTAAGAAATTCTGGTTGACTACAATTGGCTTAGAACAGGCTTAGGATTACTGCCCTCATATTTGACTCTTTACAAGTAGTTATTAATATTTTCTATTTATGTTATTTATATTATAACTACGTTTATTTATATTTGTTATTTATATTAGATATCAGTCAGCGAAGATGAAAATGATGAAAAATTCTTATCTTTGAATTGGTTTTTCTTGTTGTTCTAGTTTATATTCTTGAAAACTGCGAAAACATTTCGTTCCCATGGATATGTTGCCTGTGGTGTTGCGGGTCTATGTAGCCGCTAATGGAGATTCGTATGACGTTCTACCGGGAGGGCTGACGAAGGTTTCCAACTCGCCGTATTCGCCCGTGCGCGGGTTCCAACTCGCGGGGGGCAGCAAAGATACTTGGATTCTGGGGGCTTCAGACGCCCCGGCGGCACCTTCGATCAAGCTGGAGTCTCGTCCGGCGGCCCGTGTGTTGACCGGGGTGCCGAGCCGCTCGGCGGATAATTTCTTCTGGATGGGGCGTTATGCGGAGCGTTTGGAGAATCTGATTCGGATGTTACGGAGCACCGTCTCACGCTTGGTGGATGAGCCGGAGCCGCGGATCCAGCAACAGGCCATCTCCATTGTCGAGCTCTTGGGGCGGTTTGGGTTTCACCCGCAGTCGGACCCGTTTGATCGTTCCTTGTTTCAGGCGGAGCAATTGGTCTTGGCGATTGCCTATGATCCGAGCTACGCGGGGGGGATCGATGCCTTGTGCCGTCGGACCCTGACGATTGTCAACTCAGTCCGCGATCGATTCTCCGGAGACGCTTGGAGGGTATTGAGCCGACTGCGAGACTTCCCCGGACCCCGGCCCGAACACTTTCCGCTCAGCGCACTCCAGCAGCGACTCCACGAGCTCCTAGGCGTCCAAGCCGCTCTGATTGGGATTCAAACCGAGAACATGGTGCGGGGGCCGGAATGGCGTTTCCTCAATGTGGGGCGTCGTTTGGAACGGGCCCAGAATCTGTGTCATCTCTTGCACAGTTTGATGGAACATCCCGAAGGACTCGATCTCTTGCTGAATCCCGTGCTTGAGATTTCCGATAGCTCGATGAGTTACCGGCGTCAGTTCTATTCCGCGCCGGCGGGGATCTCCCCGGTGAGCGCGGCCACACCGTTGAAGGCGCCTGTGCCGCTGGCGGACCGGTACTGCAGCGACATGCCATCGAGGGTGATCGCGGCGGACGTCGGGTTGTAGAGCTCGACGAACTCGCCGCCCGTGTTCTCCGCACGCGGGCTGTACATGATCTCGTTGATCACGACCACTGGCCCCTCCCCGGCCGCGGGCGACAAACCCGCCCCAGCCAAACAACACCCGAAACACACCCAGAAACCAACGCGCACGGACCCGCCACTCATGATCGCAAACAGTTGCTTAGTTCAAGGTTTCGAGCGGCACATCAGGAGCGTCACGCCATTCATCCGTCACTGCCCAGAGGTTGATCGGTTTGACGGATTCTCCAAACTTCAGGTAGCGCACGCTTCCGTCCACAAAGGTGTAGTTAGAACCACCGGAACGTTCGTTGTTGCCACTCCGGTGCCGACCCTGATCGATTTCTTCCACATCATTCCCAGTGCCCTGATAAAAATCCATGTGCACGTGGAAGGATCCCTTGGCTTTCTCGCCGAAAAGCAGGGTCTCAGATGGGTAACGGAACGCGGTCAACTTCATTCCACGTGGGAAATTTCCTTCGGTGTATTCGTCGAACTCCTCCCGACTCATCGTGCTGCGGAAGTAATCATTCCAGCCGTTGATCAAATAGCTTCGCCACTCGGTAAAGCGATCCGACGGGCACTTTAACACCTTCCGGTCCTGGTAGTACGGTTGAAGGCGCGCAATCCAATTATCTTCAAAGGATCGACTCACCGGCGGACACTCGTCCTCAAAATCATCCGCGTACATCTGCAAAGAAAAACCCAATTGCCGCATATTGCTCACGCATTTTAAGATCAAGTTAAGTATGCTGCTACTCTGATGTGGTGATATTGCGACAACTTGCCACATATCCAAGACACTGGAAGTCCATTGTTTGTTTGTTTGGTTAAATTCACCAGCAATCACAAAGGTAAGAGAGGCATACTTTTAGCGCATTTTGTCTACGAAAAAAGGTATGTGCTCAATAGGTTCTTTCCTGTTTCTGGCACTCTCAGGGTAGACCGAAGCGACTATCAAGCACAAGAATCTTTTTGATAAATCTGTTGGTTTATATTCCATCCACAATATATCATGGTTTGAGTCCATTGGATGGCTTAACAACTTTGCGGTAGATCGTCCCGAAAGTAGATTCCTACGGCATCTCCACGACGATTCAGGCCACAGTCACGACGAGTATTAAAGTAGCCAGTGTAGCTTTTAATGTGCACTGACTTAGAAGTAATGTCCCAGGATTTACTTATTATTGAGATTGAGGCGTTGTTCTGCTTGATTTTAACTTTGAGTTCGTTGATTTTATCACAGTATATTAGGCAGCTTTTGTTTAACTGAAAAACATTGAGGACGTAGAGTAGGCGGCGTTTTGTCACAGTTGCTAATCACAATCGGTTCACTATACCAAGGAGTGAGCACACGCGGCGTTTTATGAGCAGGAAAGCAATTTACTGGTACTAGGCAACTTTGTCTACACGGTAGGGTTTTAGTCTTGGTCCTAGTTGAAATTGTCACTAGTATCTTCATGGTACCCCACGCTTCCTGTAATGGTAGCGTTTGATAGACGATTTGGCTACGGTAGAGCCATCTGGTGGCGCTTTTAGAAGTCCAAATTGTAGTAAGCTACAAAAATGTAGATGGTGCCATCACCAAGCACGGTAAAGGTATTAGTTTCAACAAAAACATACCTTAGTTAAAAAACAGTACATTTTTACAGAAATGTCAATAAATTTACACTTACTTTAAGATTTACAGCTCCGCCTTGCATGTTGGCATTTGAATACTCAACATCTTTGCTATTGGGCTGAGAAAGTATTGAAGACTCAGCAGCTTTACTGACCTGGCGCTGGAGGGTCAAAGGGTCACATCATGGTCTTGTACGGGGTTCGTTGGTCTTGATGGATTGGCAAATGTGATGACTGAAGGTCTTGAGCACACAGCATTCTCCTTGTTTTGCTGGTAGACCGTGAAAGGGTCTGCATCTTTGCTTTGAAGAGTGGCTTTTGGGATTTTTGGAGGAGGCGGACATTGTTTCAAATTGTCCTTAAAAAATAAAACTTTTTCTCATGTGGTAAAAAACTATATCTTATTTCAAAGACGTCCTCCACTCAAATTTAATTTGCCCTCATTGAAACCCCGCACACACATATCTTGACGGCTGAGTGTCCCTAAAATTTTTTTTAGCAATATGGGACTATTGATGGCAAATGTTGTGAAAACCCTCTTCTCTATGAGGAAATTAAAATTTCTTAACCTTAGTACGGCGGAAAATTTTGAATGGGTGAATAAAAAAAGCTAATCAGTTTTGCGTTTTGTTCTTGCTATAATAAAGTAATGTAAATCTATTCTTCACGCATCTTCACTTGAGCTTTTATTCTTCACTTGAGCTTTTAGTAGCTCATGCATAGGTGCTCATGCCTTTAAGCATATCATCAAAATTCTTGTAATAGCATTTTTGTTCAAATAGCTTAAACATTTAAAATTTAATTTATATCATTGTATCCCACTCCTTCTATATTGATTTTAAACCATTCTAAAAACATAAGTAAATTTTGTACGATAGGAACAATGGCAAGAAACAGGGAAGGAAAGGGTAAAATAATATTCGATAGCACCATATGACAATCAACTATCAAAAGCTGAAAAAAAAACTGACTTTGCATTCCAAGTCAAACACTTTGACTTGAAACAATTGAAAAATTGAAACAATTGAAATCAAAAGTCAAAATCATTAAAGATACATCAATAATCAGAAATATTTCCAATTGAAGAAGGGACTCTGCAATTTTTGATAAATATCAAAAATGGGAAAAATAAAAACCGTAACAAATAAAAAGGAGAAAGCTTTGTTTTGACAATACATCAGCAATTAAGAAAATATACGAAAGAGTCAATTTCGGTTCAGGGCACGTACCAGGAATAATTAATGTGCCCAGAATAAAGAGAATAAAACCTATTTGGAATATCTATGTAACAGCATGGATCGGAGAGGAATGGGGCTGTACAATTTGGAGAAAAGCTTCTCATTATGGAGAATAGAAATGGCCATTTTAGAATACCGCAAGAAAATTATTAAGGTGGTAATATATGCAGCTTTAAAGAGAAAGGAGTATGGGATTTGGTTCTCTTTGTAAATTATTCTTATTGAACGCTTTGGGCCGAATCAATCTTGTTACTAAGTTCATTTGAAATTCGTGAATGCAAGATCGGACATGAATATTCGAATAAAGGCCTGGCAAAGGTTGAATAAACACGGAGGGATTGCATCTTAAGGTAGTGAAATTAATTTTATAGTTTAAAAACGGATAAGGATTAGCAAGGACTAATGAAGAATAGGCAAAAATGTTATTCTATAATAAATATTTATCGAACATTATAAAAGTGGGAAGAGCAAAAATAACGAGTTTATTTCCATATTTAGCTATTACACATTTCATTGCTTTAATTGTATATTCAATTCCAATGTCTAAATTTTGTTTCCTAATAGTTTGATTATATTTATTTTCCATTTTCATTTTGCTTAAAAGTTTCTGCATTTATTAGTTGATGATTTTATTAAACAAATTTTCTGAAAAATCATTTATGTAACAAAAGGATTTCTGTCCAACTTTTAACACGTCTCCGATAGCGCAAATGGTTAGAGCGCTTGACTCGGAAGAGAAAGGTCTCAGGTTCAATTTTGGAAGCCTGTAACATTTTTGTGATTCTGTATGTCAAATGAAATACAAAAAGATTGTATAAAATCTCCGTTTGTAAAGCGATTGACTGATCATCGATTGCGATCCATCAACTTAAGTTTTTTAGGATGCCTTGCATTGTCAGTGCTTGGAAGCATAATTTATGGATTTATTTTTGAGAGGTCAAGAAGTTTCTCAAAACTGAGCAATATTGAAAAAGAAATGAGTCTGAGAACAGAACAGGTAAGAAAAAACTACAATCATAAAATATGACAGGTTAAATTGGAGGGAAAGTCTTACTAGCTGGTGTTTACTACTGTCCTAAACTTTCCTCCAATTGTTTAAGATCTACTTTCTGACATTTTATTTCTATCAAATCCTTGTTTGTTTTGTAGTAAAGAGTAAAAGCTTTCATCTATTATATTGCGCTACTGAACACTTTCATGTATGCCTCTTAGCAGGCCCAAAAATTTGCTGAAATATTGCCATGCTCCAATATCAAATATGCACCAAAAAGACCTTTGTCAAACAACAACCATAAAAATGAAAGGAAAAACAACATGGTGTATACTCTTTTGCGACAACGTGGTAGTTACCGCGGTAGCTGTGCTGGTTGTAGGGCGGGTCCAGGTAGGCCACGTCGATGGGCTCGAGTCGCGCGGCCTCGGCAGCGTCCCACGGCAGCGCGGTGCCGCCGCCGGGCAGGACGTCGGGCATGCGCAGCTCGAGGTCGTTGAGCGCGCGCGGCGCCCAGGACTTGAGGAACGCCATCTGCACACCGGTCGTCGAGTCGACGCGGTCCGACGCCTCGAGCAGCGAGGTGAGCACGACCGCCTCGAGGTCGGGATCGAGCGTGAGGGCCGCGATGCGCCGACGGATGGCGTCGATGCGCGCGCCGTTCTTTGGATGGATGAAGCGCGCGCGGACGCCGAACGTCTCGGTGACGTAGCCGGGGCTCGCCGGCAGGCGCTGGAACTCCTCCAGGAGGCGCGCGGCGGGTGCGAGCACGCGGTCGGCGTCGGCCTGCACGTAGCAGCGTGCGAGCACATGCGCGAAGGTGTTGTGGTCGTTCGCGACGACGTCGTAGCCAGCCTGCTTGAGTGCATGACCGACGCGCGAGGTGCCCGAGAAGAGGTCGAGCACGCGCGTGACGCCGGGCATCGCGTCCACGCAGGTGAGGATGCGTGGGATGAGCAGGCGCTTGGAGCCGAGGTACTTGATCACGTCGCATCCCCAGGTGCCGTGCCGGACCGCGGTGCGTGGAGACACCAGGTGGCCCGGGGCGGGGGGTGGGAAGAAGAGGGTGCGCGGGAGGACGGCGAAGCCCTCCCGAGGCGTACGAACGCCGTCTCCCCCGCGAGTCTCGAAGCCGGGACCGGACGGCGCGGCACGCCCGCGCCGTCCAGGTCGGTTGCGAGTCGATACTTGGTCGCGACGGCGGCGCCGGGCTGCTCAAGTGAAAGCTGTAAAGTCTAAAAATTAGAAAGTAAGTAGAAAGTACATTGCAAAAATAATAGGAAAATCTTGGCTGGAAAGTTTAGTTTTGAGTCGAGACACATCTACAGGATAAGGCAGTTCAATAGGCTCTAAACTAGAACAAAGTGAGTTTCTAAGAAAAAAACAACTTCAGTTCTTGGCTAGCTTTCTAATGTTCTTTGGCTTTCAGTTCGCGAATTACATATTCAAGACATCGTTGGTAAGGCATATGTGTATTCAAGGGAAAGCCAAGCTGGACTTTTTGTAATTATAGTTTGTTTTAGCAATTCTAAAATTACTAAGAAAACGTCAACCCAAACTAATCTCCATTTCACATACCCAAATTTAGTTTTTTCTTTCCATTTTCTTCTCCAAAGTTCCAATTTATTAGATTGTACTGTAATGGCTCAACTTATTTGCGTGTTTGTGCCAAATTCAATTAATTTCTTCAGAGAATACCAACTCCGTTAGGTTTCAGTGTGAACATGATTCATCATTCCTCTGAAGATGTTTACAACCATAAGAGGTTAGCCTTAAGCAGATTTCTGCTAAAGATGAGGCAATTTCTAGGTTGGTCTGATTAAGGAACAACATATTTAAGTGTTTCAGCTCACCTGTAGCACATGTAGCATATAGATTTCAGACTCTTCAGACCAACCCAACTTTTTGTTTGTATTTTTAACGTTGTTATTCTTAGTGATGGCTCATGTTTTGGTAGATTCTATTATCAAAGCCTGATGATGGTACAACAAAAGACAGGTGAAAATTTTAATTAAGAGCACAAAGGACATCCAAATAAAAACATGTTTTGCCTCCTGGACTCATTTTGAGATCTTCTCTTGGTAATAGCTACGTATGTTGAAAAAATGATGATATTAGACTATTTTATGATCAATCCGAAAGACTCTTTGTCCATTAATATTGAAATATCCGCTCAAAATTGAATGGTACAAAATGTAATAGCAAATTCAGTCAAGTTTAGATTTTCATTGATAATTCTGTATAATTCCCTAGTTTCAGATGTCCTGGCCAAGGGAGGGGCTCCCCATCAGCACAAGTTTGGTAAACTAAGTACTTGTTAACAAAGCTGTATTTATTCCTTTTTATAATTATATTCCTTCCCCTAACTGACTTAGACGACGCTTGAAATACAATTCTAGCTGAACCGCTGGTCAGCTAGATTATTTAATTAATTGATTGTTTTTTGTCCGGAGTAGAGTGTCTCTAGAGGTGGAGAAGTTCATTTCAGGAAAAGCTAACTATTTTCTAAATCCTACTTTGTTATTTCATGAATTAAAACGCTGATAAAGCAAATTTGGGAAGTAAATTGAAACAAAGAACGTTTTGACCATGTTTTTTCCTCTCCAGGATTTACAGTTCTAGCTAAACCGCTGGTCAGCTAGATTATTAAATTTCTAATACAAATATACGAAAAAATTCAAAATCCAAATAGAGACTTAAATTTTTGTGTCAACAAAAAATTTCTTATGATAAACAATTTACTACAAATAGGCAATAAATTACATTTTGATTTTTGAATATCTAGTATTTTTTATGCTATATAACAAAAGAATAAACAATACTCTATTTAGTTTAGCAAAAGTTATAAATTCAAAAGTTTACCTCTTTTATATGAAGAAGTTTTTCCATTAAATAACTCTAAACAATTTTTGAAGGGTTTTACTAATTGTAAAGTTGTTAAAGAAAAATAAAATCAAGAGTGAATGCACAGCTGGGAAAAACGGTTGTCACAAGAATCAAGTTTCAGAAACTTTTTGGGATAATGAAATTCACCAATAGATCTCTATTTCGCTTGCCAAACAGTTAACTCAGCAAGGAGGCTAGTCTCAGAGGAAAAGAACTGCTTATATTTTGAAGCTTTATCACAACCTCAGCAAGATTTATTGGATTTGAAATGCTGTAGCTTGGTGGCTAAGAAATCTTACATCGAATTTTCACATAGCTCCTCGAGATATGGGAAAAAGACAGTCTTTGTAGAAAAGAGAAGTGTCTGAAGGGGAGATTCACCGACTTTGGTGTCCTAGTATTGATACAGGCTTCCCAACGCTTTCAGCTGCCTGGATTGCTAGTTTAAAAACTGAACATGCTACTACCTCCATCAAAACCAATTCCAACAATCTTGTTCATGTCTAATCCAAACTTTTAGCAGAGTTTAATAACCAGTTTTGTTCTCGAGGATCAAGGCTCCCAGCAGCAGGATCGAACAAGTCCCCCAACAATTCGGCTATTTCCCCTTCCAAAATGGTATAGTTTTCCTAAGTTGAAAAGCCAACTACCCCTTGGACTTCTCCGTTCTTTTTGGAAAATATTGATGTGAAAAATTTGATTTTGACTTTCAATAACTGCGATTTTACTTACGAGAGGGGCGTTGTTAATCTCGTCCATTTGTATGGTCGTCAATGCCTCACCAAACCAGTCCTCTAATAATTGATCAACTCAATTTGGTTTTCGTCCTTATTGCTCACCCTCCTCCGCCGGTATTTCAACAGGAGCCTGGAAAAAAGGAATAAATCTGACAAAGAATTAATTTTTTCCATCACGTTTAGGAAACCATTGTTTGTACTTTGTGTTTGTTTGATATGGAGAGGCAGTTTGGTCTTCGTCGCTATTTTTAACATAAGAAGTTTGTATCATTCTGGAGAATGGTGGAAACTGACACCCAGGGAACGTGCGATTTTGATGTACATTAACCGTCAAATTCGATATCTTAGAACCCCTAGAGCGAAAGTTTGAAGGCCATACTTACTTAATGCGAACATAAAACGAACAGAATTAGAAAGCTACTACTACTAACGACAACTCACTGTAGCACGAAGCCGCCTGAGGCCAGCACAGCTACGCACGCTCTTTATTCATCCGTATATATTCGAAGCATCTCCCTTTACACCTTCCTAAGAAGTCGTAATTTTCATTAAGTCCATCCTTCCGATTTCTTCAAAGATTGAAGAAGTTGGCTAACAT
>JAAAKM020073195.1:197943801-197979240 GCA_010016025.2 Alatinidae sp. Z8VKAUB7J3 | reverse complement strand
CGAGGGCGTCCATCGCGAAGAAGGCCGTGCCGATCGGCGCCCCGACGTCCCAGGCGTACTCGCAGCCGTGACGGTTCACGAGGTCGGCGACCACGCTGCGGCGCTCGTCGTCGTCGTCGATCGCCTCGAGCTGGGTCAGGTTCACGTAGCGCACGCTGCGCCACACGACGAGATCGCGCGCGGGCTGGACCGGCGCGTCGCTCAGCAGCTTGCGGGTGGTCTGGGTCGGGTACACGCAGACGATGCGGTACAGGTCGACGTGGCGCGTGCTGCCGGTCGCGGCATCGGCGACCGCCTCGACCGCATCCGTCTCGCGGGCGAACATCAGCACGTTGCCCGTGTGCGGATCTCCGGCCGGATCGGGCTCGAGCGGGTTGAGCTCGTCCATAGGTGTAATTGATTATTGATTTGTTATGTACACCTGGTTGTTACGTAATAATTTAGGAGATTTTTTTTCGAGATTTCTTTTCTTCAGGAGGTTTTCCTTGAGGGCCAATAGTCAAGTGGGGACCCCCTCCCCCGGACGTAAATGAGGAAGACGTACTGTGCACACGTACTCGTGGCGGGAATCAGGTGTTTCCACCTTACCCTGTATTAAAGATCTTCGAGACGTGTTTGAACCACGTAGCGCGGTCTACTACCAGCAGCTTTGCAAATGGGAGCCATTGAGTTGTTCATCTGTGACCAAACTTTCTGAACCCTAATAGGTTCAAGGTCTGATTTCGCCAAGTTCCACCAGCTTTTCCTCTGTACTCATTGGCGTCTCTTCCATGTGCTAAGTGGCTCAGCTAGAAGGAAATGGCAAGGCAAGTACCCTATTGACCTCCTTAAGACATGGCCCAACCATTTCAGTCGACGCTCCTTGATCGTGATGGCAGCGCATCTCATGATACCTCAGATTTGTCGTATATCCACGTTTGATATGCGATCAATCCGATTTAACCTGAGGATTATACGCAGGCAGGTATGCTCAAACGCCGTCAGTGCATTTTCGTGTAGTTGCTTAACTGACCAA
Organism: Alatinidae sp. Z8VKAUB7J3; assembly: GCA_010016025.2. NCBI lineage: Eukaryota > Metazoa > Cnidaria > Cubozoa > Carybdeida > Alatinidae > Alatinidae sp. Z8VKAUB7J3. The sequence goes on along the minus strand of JAAAKM020073195.1, from coordinate 197,978,225 downwards.
GTTTCGCATCGATAAGAAAGGATGGTTTGAACCAAAGCAAGGTAGACTCAAACTTTAGTTCTTACAATAATTTCAAGCCGTTTCCACAATGGTTTTCTAAGGGAAGCAAAGATAATTAATGCTTTCTTCAATCGTTGTTGAATATCAGCGTCAGAAGATCTATCAGTACAAGGCTTGGAGACAAGGTATTTTAAGCTGTTGACCTGATCCAACTGTACTTAATTTACAGTTAACGAAATGGAATTCCCAAAATCCTTAAGTAAGTACGCACTGACTTTACTAAGTGACATAAATTACGAAAACTTAGCAAGAGTTCAAGGATAAGAGCAGCTGTGAAGAATGGGCCTCTGAAAAGCGGATGAAGATTTGCTAGATGTTTTCGAGAGAAATTGCCTATGGATTGTTCTGGGTACCTGGCTCACTGACCATATTTGAAACAGTAGGCTGTACGAAGCGTGGCTTAATCCCGGTTTCTATAGCTATAATGGGAGAAAGGCTGAGATGGCTTGGCCACGTTCTGCGGATGAAGGATTACAAATTGCTGAACATTATCCTTTTGGCCAACCGCCTAGGGCTAAACAGAAAGCAGGTCGTCGGCGGTTGGGATAGGAGGATGTCATAAAGAAAGATTTAAAGGAAATGGAAACTTCCTAGGAGGGTGTAAAGAGGGTAGCTTTGGATAGATAGGAATGGAGGAAAAGCGTGCGTAGCTGTGATGGCCTTAGGCGGCTCGTTACTGTGGTGAGCTGTTAGTAGTAGTAGTAGCAGTATATATTGTCTTTGAATGGTCACCAAAAGAAAATTTCGGGGTGCCAAAATATACAAATTTTATCCTCATATTACAGTTTATAATTTCTTGCATAAAACTTGTAGAATAATCAAAATATCATTAAGATCAAGAAAAACCAACAGATTATATGTATTTTGGACCCCTTCCAATATCAACATAAGATGCTACTACTGATACGCTCTTTTGACAAAATGCATGCAGACGGCGTGTTATGATTCAATTCAACATCCCCCCTCGATATTCTCAAAAATTTCACTTTCATACGCTTAGCCTTTGTTCCAATAGTAGTCACAGTAGTAGTATTAACAGTAATAGCACGCAGCATCTCCGCAAACAACTCACGATCCTCCGCCAATTCAATGCTCTTGGGTGAGGTGCCTATAATTCGGACGCCGTTCGCCTCTAGGCCGATGGCCAGGTTGAGCGGTGTCTGACCACCAAATTGCACGATGGCCCCCCAACACTTCTCCCGCTCGTAGATGTGCAGCACGTCTTCCAAGGTCAGCGGCTCGAAATAGAGCCGATCACTCGTATCATAGTCCGTGGACACCGTTTCCGGATTGGAGTTGATCATGATGGTCTCAAACCCGTCGGCCTTGAGGGCAAACGAGGCATGCACACAGCAATAATCAAACTCAATCCCTTGGCCAATCCGGTTCGGCCCACCGCCCAAAATCATCACCTTTCGGTTGTCCGAAGGCGTCACCTCATCGTCGTCCCGATCATAGGACGAATAATAATACGGTGTGAACGCCTCAAATTCAGCCGCGCAGGTATCGACCAAACGGAAACTAGGAATCAAGCCTTCGGCTTTGCGCTGCGACCGGATATCGGATTCGTCGCGACCCGTGATGGCAGCAATCTGGCGATCAGAGAATCCCAGACATTTCGCCCGCTCCAGAAGAGCGGGATCAAGAGCTTTCGTAGAAGTACCCATTTAAATTCCCACTGATATAACTGTCATTGGCCGGGCCCGACAAGTACGAGATGTACCAATTCGCATCAAACCGTCGTTGAACCTCATTTTAGCAGGGATACAGCCTGCTCCAACTCGCCTAGGGTATTGTAGCAATGAGGCGAAAAACGGAGCCAAGCCCGCCCGTCACGGGTCGGCCTTACCGAGGCCCGGACTCCGGCCTCAGCCAGTTCCCGGTGCACTTGCTCCATATCCAAACCAGGCCTACCTGATAAAAAAAAAGAAACACACACCACTTAAAAATTTATGTCTCGTTTTATCTTAGTGAAGGTACAAGATAATACAATTTTGAGTCCACTTTTCGATTGCTCGTGCTTAGTTTAGCCATGACACATAAATAACTGATTTCCAACCAAAATGGCCTATGTCGTAGTTTTAATTATCACAGCTGCAGTGGGTTTCCGGAACTATATGATACAGGGTTTCGCCGGAAATGATATTTTTTCCTGTGAGTCCTCCTCTAAAAATACAAACGAAACAGCCTGAGGCTGAAGAAAACGATCTAATCTCGGCTGCTCTCAATGGATCAGCTACCTTAATCGGTTATTTGAATATGGTCAATGTGTTTTCTCAAAGCAACTCTAAATTTCCTCAAGAGTCATGACCGCAAATCAAAGAAAGGAGTCTGATTGATCTGATAACTTCAGGGCAGTGAGGATGCAGATTAAGACAAAAGTAATAATTTTGGCATTTAAGACCCACCTTTAAAATGACATTAAGAGAACTGGCTTTTCAGGGGCTCTTTTTTCATTTTTAAAGCATTGCAAATGCAAAAGTTAAACTTTGGCGTAAAAGCTAAATGTGGATTATAATGAGTGTAATAGAGAAAATGAATAGAAATGAAATATACGTGATATATATGATCTAGAGAACTACATTAGAACACAAAATAAGCAATCCATCTACATAATAAGAGGGTTGATAATGATTTAATTTTTGTAAAAAATGCCTTTTATTTTAATTTTTCACTTAATATTTGCTAGAGATCATTTTTTACTATAACCTCTTTAAGAATAAAAAACGCGAAAAAAGCCTATGGCTTATTTTCATTTGGAATAGTAAGAGACAAACTCATACCATATGATCTCTTGGCTCTTAGCTCTTCTCGCCTCGTCACAAGTGCCATATGAGCTCTTAGCTCTTGTTTGTATACCAACTCGGACTGTGTAATCTAAGGGGAGATAAAAGGAAATTTCAATGAATTAAACAGTCCACTCCCTCTCCTAGTTAAACATTCGCTTTCTGGACAACTTTATTTTTAATACTTAAAAATAAATGGTCGAGTCCTGGTGAATGAACCGTAAGTTTCAGAAATTTACACCTTAGCTGATTCCTAAAGATTTGATTTGCTCGATTAATTTCTTTAAATAACTCAAAATTTGCCCACAATGGCGTCGATTGGGGGAGGGTGGCATTTACCTCTCCAGATTTTGAAAATTCTGTTTTCGGTTTATTTTTGTTGAAAATTTAGTATTATTTATATTGAAAAAACTAAAAAAAACGACAAATTTTTCTTCTAAATTTTGATAAATAATTTCCCCTCCCCTAAATTCTTGCAAATCGACGCTACTGGTTTTTTTTCCAGAAATTGATTGTTCCTACCTAATGGGACTGCTTCTATTTTTTTCTGAGTATTGCCATGGAGTCTGGAATATATATAATTTTTAGTTCTACAAATTTACATATTTTTTGCGTTATCATCCCAATTATGCAATTAAATGTAGGAGGACTGTTTACTGAATCTTGATCTGCGTCGTTTCTAATGCTAATTAACCAAACATTCTAATATTTTAATTTCACAAGATGCTACTTTTTTGCGCTGTTATTCTAATTGCGCAATTTAACAGCTGGACTGGTGCTGAATCTGATTTACACCATCTCAAATGTTATGCTGTCAATCCTGTCGAATGGGGAACCTCCAGAATATACAGCCGTATGAAGAATCGTCGCGATGCAGAAAAAGCCCGCCAAAAGTTTCTTACTCATGCCTGCCTCCACTCGCAGAATTCAGTTGCCGTACCATTGCGTCAACTTTTAAGTGGGTGTCTCTTTGTGGAATTCCAGTGCCCTCCAATCGCTTGGATGTCAGAGCCTCGACAACAATTCGTCCCGGCTGAGCGTAAAATCACTGTCAATCCAAAGGTCCTCCAGGCGTGACAGTTCCCGCCCCAGCTCGGGTCCCGCTCCAAGACCACATTTTCTCAGGTCGCCGCCAGTCAATGGAAATTTGGGTCGTTGCCAGCCTTCTGCGACCGTCAGAAGCCGCGACACCGAACCAGCCGAGATGAGCGCCTCGTCCTCCGTTTCCGCCTTGCCACGCAACTGGGCAAGCCTCAGTCTGAGACGATCAACAACGGGGCCAGGCCCACTGCGATAAAGCAGTCTGCGCAACGCAGTATCCGCCAGATCGTCCGGAGGACTGACGGTGTCTGCCCAGGCGCGCAGGCGTTTGGCTTCAGCATTGGAAAGACGCAACCGATCCGCAAGCGCTGCCATGCGTTGACCATCCGGCGGCACGATCGCCATCAACCGCAAGAGCGCATCCGCGGGCCAATCCAGATCCGTCTCCGAACGCACCAGCGGAAAAATCGCATCGATGCCCCATTTTTCGCCGTCTTCCTTCAGGCGGTCGATCCAGAAGCGATCATCTTCATGTGGCCCCTCAATCGGCAGGCCGAGCCGATCGGCCATCACCGCGACGCCGCCGCAATGATCGGCATGACCGTGGGTCACCAGGATCTTCTCCAGCGTGACACCCTGCTCCTCGGCGATCGGCACAGAAGAAGGTTTGATGGCCGAGAGGACAGACCGACAGAAATTGCGATCGCTATATGTCTCTTAATTAATACCAATTGCCATAAATAAGCATCAAAAAAAATTTGTTCACATTCGATTTTTGAATATAACACTTTAGGGGGGAGGGGTTCAAACTCTCTAGCCCCACCTGGATACGGCCTTGTAAGAGGTAGAAGCTTCATTGCGTCATTTAAAAACAAAAGTAAACAACGATTTAATATATTTACAAAAGAACTGTTAAACTAAACTGTGATAAATACAGACAAATTTAAATATAATAGATCTAAGTTCCAAATGCAAGAATTATATGAAACTTGGAATTAGAAGGAATTACTTTATAATTTATTTTTTATAGGTTGCTTTCCCCTGAGGCTAGGAGTAGGAGGGTATTTGGTTAGATTTTTTCGAAATCGAGAGGTAAGGTTATGCCTGAGAATAGGAGCTGAATTAAAATTCAAACTGTTAGTTTATCTAGTTAGTTTAATAATAACTAAATATTTAAATATTAAATTTAATTATATCTAAATTAACTGAATTCCATAAAATTTTATTAATTTTGGTAATGTTTTTATTGACAATAAACCAATCCTGATCCAACAACAAAAGCATATTATCCTTTTTCTGCAGGTTATGGTTGTAGAATTGTCATAAAATGACACGTTTCATAGATAACATAAATCTTAAGTCCACCAAAAAACCGTCTCATGATTACCCTGTTAACTTTCTTTTCATCAAACATAAGAAGCCTCGTCCACTGAAATTACCAAAAATTCGTTCTAATAGCCAGAACAGAAAGTTAAAAAAAATTTAGACTTCTGGACAAAATAGAAAAATTGTTTGGGGCTAATTAGAGGTTTACTATTACATTTTGCGACCTTACTGCCTCCCATGTCGAGTCAAGGCACTTAATGGATTGGATAGTTGCATAAACTATGACCGTTATGTATGGCTATTTATGTTCAAGATTACATTTTTTTTTCTTCGTTTGTTTTTATTTATGTGTGTGCTGTCTGTGCATTTGATTATGTATTTTAGTTTGTGCATTTGTATTCTCTTACCCCAGTCAAGCTCCAATTCTGGGGGATAATTCTTTGTAGTTATCCTATTTTTATTATGATTTTAGGTAAAACAAAACAAAAAAAATTATTGCTAATAGCTATACAGGTTGTTCGCCTGTATAACGGACAAAAATTATCCAGAGACAGCACATCCTTATAAGGTAGGAAACGGCCAGTAACCTTATATGAATCCTCGGTGAAGCTGGTGGTAACAGTCAAACTGTTTTAGAAATCACTATTTTGGGCCTCTACCATGCTAAATCTCAGTAGAAAGCTAAATCTCAGTCAAATTATCTAATAATGGTATTCAATCATGTTCAACATAGAATTTAAAATTAAATGGAAATGATTTTTTTTTAATTACGATTTTCAAAAATTAGATCAATGCTAAAGAAAATAACACAAGTAGTCAATCATCAACACGGATGTCAATTGTCAACATGGAAAATGATTTTGAATATAAATAGATAATACAGAAACACACAGAAACACAGAACCACAATTGTTAACACGAAAAAATTATTAAGTATAATAAAGGAACTATGGTTATGGTCCAGAATTCATTTTCCCATATAGATTACTACCGCTATTACTAATAACTAACAGGAGCACCAGACCACTTGAGGTCAACACATATTTCCACACTCCTCTTCCACCTCGATCTAATCAAAACTTCTCTATCAGTCATGTCTTATTCCATTCCTCCACTTTTTCTCTCCAATTTAATGCAAGATCATTTACTCCTTTTGTTTGAAGTTCCTCGCCAGCACTTTGTCCCAAGGATTTAGGGTCCTCTTTCTTCCCTGTTTTAGTCACCTCAACAGATTGCTTTCCATCTACTGAAAATGCAGAGACAGTCAAAGTCATCTCAGTGCCATTTGATTTTGCATAGGAACCCAACGGAAACCTACAACCAGAATCAACATAATCAGAAAGTGAGCGTTCAGCCTCAATTTCTAAACGAGAATTATCATCTTCGATTTTTTTTAGCATAGAAATCGTTTTCTCGTCATCTTTTCTAGCAACAATTGCAATTGCTCCTTGTCCAGGAGAAGGAGAAAAATCTTCAATGGATAATGGAGTATATTTTACATCAACTCCTAATCTCGAAATCCCAGCTTGTGCAAGAACTATTGCATCATAATTTTCTCCAGACACTTTTTTAATTCTAGTCTCAATATTTCCACGTATTGGTTTTACTATTACATCAGGTCTTTTTCTAGATACTTGAACGGCTCTACGCAAAGAACTGGTTCCAATCACTGAACCTTCTTTGATGTCATCCAGTGTAGAGTTATCTGAAGAGATAAACACATCATTTACTGCTTCACGTTTTGGGATACATGCCAGAGTGAGATTTTCATCTAGTTCAGAAGGAACATCTTTGAGACTGTGTACTGCAAAATCAACTTCTTTTTGAGCAACAGCTCTGTCAATCTCTTTTTCAAAAATTCCTTTTTGATCTATTGTAAATAATGGTCTAGTATCAGTATCACCCTTTGTTGTAATGGGTTTGATTTCATATTCACAATCAAGGTTTACTTTTTCGGATGGATACGCTGGATGCAGGCCGCAAGTGGGAGGCCGTCGGCCGGCTCGACGTCAATGGCGAGGGGTTCTGCACCGGTGCACTGATTGCCCCTGATCTGGTGCTGACCGCCGCGCATTGCCTTTATGACAGCCGCACCAAGGCGCCGATTGATCCCGCCACCATCGAATTCCTGGCCGGCTGGCGCAACGGGCGCGCCTCGGCCTACCGCAGCGTGCGCCGGGCGGTGCAGCATCCCTCCTATGTCTATGACGGTGAGCTGTCGACGGACCGGGTGCGCAACGACATTGCCCTGCTGCAATTGCAGCGTCCGATCCGCAACACCACGGTAACGCCGTTTGAAACCGAAGAGCGCCCGCGCAAGGGCGCGAAAATCGGTGTGGTCTCTTATGCCCATGACCGCTCCGAGGCGCCGTCCTTGCAGGAAGTCTGCGCGGTGATGGCGCGCCAGCAAGGGGTGCTGGTGATGTCCTGCGACGTGGATTTCGGCTCCTCCGGGGCGCCGGTGTTTTCCTTTGAGGGCGGCACGCCGCGGATAGTTTCGGTGATCTCCGCCAAGGCCGAGGTGAGCGGCGAGCGGGTCTCGCTCGGTTCTGCGCTGGCCGAAGAGCTGACGCTGTTGCAGGCGCAACTGACCGGCGTGGCAACTGGCGGCCGCTTGCCGCCTGGTGTCGGGCGTGTGCGGGTCGGCGAGGGGCGCAGCTCTTCTGGCGCCAAGTTCATCAGGCAATGATCTGGCGGGCTTTGATAGCAGCTGTTGCCATGCTGGCGTACGCTGGCAGCGCAACGGCGCAGGGGACTGGCCTGCGCCGCCTGACTGATCGCGATGACCTGCTGGGCTGGGAGGCCAGCCGCTGGATTTATCTTTATTTCCCTTGATATACCAATAATGTCAAGAATACCAAGAAGCCCAGAAATCTAGGCTTGTGCGGTATACTCTAGACATAAAATTATTAACAACAAATAATAAAATAAGCAATAAACAGAACTTAACAGACAAATACGGGTTCCAAAACAAAACTCAAAATATCCTAAATTGCTTGCGAGAAAAACTACCATAATTGCTTACCTTTTTCATAACAAAAAAATAATAAAAATAAATAAAAACAAATAAATCAACATTCCTAGCAGCCCAGAGAATGGTTCCTCAGCAGCTCCCGAAAGGCCAGTGTCACAGTATCCTCATACAAACTCAGAGGAATCATATTCCATACAACAGGCAAGATTTGACGCATTGAAAACCCAGACCGCGTGGATTTTTTAGGTGGTTTCCTAAATTCAACAAAATTTCGTACATTATAATTATGAGATGTCGATACAGTAATAAAATATTCGGGATTCTAGGAGTACCTTTTTCAAAATTGACCGTTTTCAAAATTGTTGAAGGCCTTTCTATTACCTTACAAGGAAAAGAAAAGTTTTGAATAAAGTGAAGTAAGGGGGTTAACTAAATTTTTGAAGGCATGGACAAGCGTTCGACATTGAACAGGTGACAATTTTAAATTGGAGAGAAGATATTTTTAAAGCAAGTTAAGGCTTATACTGCTCTAAATATTAAAAGTAGAATCGGGATTCTAGGAGTACCTTTTCAAAATTGACTTTTTTTTTCAAAATTGTTGAAGGCCTGTCCATTACCTTACAGGGAAAATAAAGGTGTTTAAAAAAGTGAAATAAGGGCCTTAACCGAAGTTTGCTAAGGAATGGAATGACGTTCGACAATTTTTATAGGGGCAGAAGAAAAGCGCAAAGAAAGACAAAAAGAATTGGCCCGCCAATTGAATGAGGAGGCTCAGAAGCGACTGGCTCAGATGTCTGGGAAAACTGATCAAGAAAAAGTGAGAAAAAATACAGTCTCGTATAAAAGCTCCAAAGACCTGCCTTGGAAAGAACCAGAAGTTAAAGAATTAAAAATTTTTGTTGGTGAGTGAAACATTATCTAGTCCAATGAGAAAAGCAGGTTTGAATAAGCGCATAAAGATTTTTTTTCCTATTTATTCACGGATTGTATTTGTTACATGGTTTGACTCAGGCCTTGGTGACGAAGGCTGCAGTTGAAGCACCCGTTTTGAGATGCCTCATCTTCAGCCCTAGGGCTTGTTTATGTTTAGGGAACCGAGTTTAGCTGATGAATATTTGTTACGCCTCTTTCGATCCCAGGCTCTGCGGGAATGGAGAGATAAAGTTTGGTAGTCTTAAATTTGTCTGGAATATTACGGTTTTGTGTCAACTATCATTTGGTTAATGAAGTCCTAACTGCAGAAAGAGGGAAAGTACTAGAAGGATCGTCTTAGAAATTTGTAGTTGCCTCTCCTCTTCGGGAAACCGGATAATAAAAATTGTCTTCAACTAAACCATTTGGACCTAAAATCTGTCTTGAACTACCTCCTTCTCGGAAAAATAATCTAACCTTATGATTTTAACTCCTGACATAAATAATAGTTCACAGGTATTGGTTGCTCCAAATCTTGCTGCTTTTTTAGACTGCATATAATAAATATTGTCGTGCTTGGTTTCATGATTGAGAGTTAAAATATTTTCTTTGACGTGTTAAGCGTCAATGGGTTGTACCTTTGGTTCATGTTGACATAGAAGGTTACCCAACTTGATTCAAAAATTACAACATTTTCAACGTTAGTAATTGATGATGTTGTTGAGGCAAGTTCTGTTTGAGTATTTGTTGCAGTAATATCTACACCAGAAATTGGTGCAGTACCATCATTAGCAATTTCAATTGTCACATTGTTTGTTTTTAAAGATGTTAGAAATGGTTCTAGTGCTTTAACATTAATCACACTATCACCTGTAACTTTAAAATTAAAATCATCAAAAGCGGTTCGTACACCAGATTCTCTTAATCTAGAATAATCTACCTTTATCGTTCCTGGGTATTGCTGAATTTGAACACTGTTACCAATATTCACAAAAAATGTTAAATGGAAATTTTCTCCTGCTAACGAATTTGAGTCGCTGTCTGCGTGAATTATTGAACCTGGACCATCAGAAGCAGAAAAGCCAAGTGGCAAGGATAATTGTCCTCGAATTCCAGTAATATCTTGAGTTCCTACATTAGCTAATACAACTGTAAATGGAACATTACTATCTCCAGCTTCAACTTCAATTTTATTATCAAGCGTGCCAAAATATGCATCTAAGAATTTAACATCACCAAAATCTCTTTCAAATGGGGATTGACCAAATCCGCCAGATGTTATTTGTGCATAAGAATTTTCAAAAATAACAGGTGTTAAACCGATTACAAATAGCAATAAAATAATTTTAAATTTCATTATGCAATAACCTCCATTTCAGATGACTGATCACCTTCAAATGCCTTACCATCCTTTATTGTTATTATTCTATCAACATCTCCAAAATGTTGTCGATCATGTGTAACAATAATGAATGTTTGATTAAGTTTTTTTGCCATAGATTTCATTAGTTGAACTATGGGTTCAGAAGTTAGTTTTTTGCAAAGTTTTTTTTTTACCCTTCTACTACACTTTGTTTAGTTTGGTTAATTTTTTTAGGACAGACAAGTAAGTCTGTCCATATTTCCTCCTCCCTGGATGTTCTAAGAACGACTGTTTTACGTATAAGAGCAATGATGCTACCAAATAAGTAAAAGAAAAGAGAGACCATGCTGATAATTGGAGTGTTCTAGATGAGAATGTTAGTAAAATCAATGACTTTTTGGATGAATAGATTTCAAAATTAATGTTAGGAAGACTCAGCTGCTCTGACTAGGAATAATTGAAGGTGAAGAGCTGGTGTTGGGTATCAATAAGATCAGTCAAGTGCATAGCTTAACTTATCTGGGTAGTATTATTATTAAAGATGGTCTAGGCAGTGAAGATGTCAAAAGTTGAACAGCCAAGGCCTTGGGTATTTTTATCACAGTTGAAAAAAGTTTGAAAGAATTGTAAGATAAGTGTGTTGCGAACCAGGATTAGAACATTGGAAGCTACAGTGATGACAGTAATCAAGTATGGTCTTGAAACATGGGCCCTTCACAAAGGAAGATTTGCTAGATGTTTTCCATAGGAACTGTTTACGAATTGTTTTGACTACCCGTTTGACTGACCACATTTCAAAAATTAAGCTATAGAAGAATGTGGTTCAATCCCGCTTTTTAGGGCTGTAATGCGAAAAAGATTGAGATTACTAGGGCAGGTTCTGCGGATGAAGGATGATAGATGGCCCAAGTTCGTTCTTTTTGGCCATCCATCTAGGACCTGCGGAAAGCAGGTTGTCCCCGAAAAGGAGTGAAAAACAATGTAAGAAAGGATTTTGAGGAAATTGTGAGTTCTTGGGAGGGTTTAAAGGGGGGATAACTGAAACAAAAGAGCGATATAAAAACTAAAAGGAACAGAAATTACTCCGTATATGAAAGGGGCTGTTCTTTCCTCAACGCCCCGCTCTTTACGCTTAAGTTTTTTATTGTTTTAAAAAGTAGAGTTGAGAGAAAGAGTAAAAATTCAGCGGAAAGAGCGAGGCGTTGAGGAGGGAACAGCCCTTTTCATATACGGAGTAATTTCTGTTCGTTTGAAGTTTTAATATCGCTTCTTACTTTCAGTTGAAAAAAACTTGTTTTTTCATTTAATCTTTTTTAGAGGCAACTAATATGACTTCTGAAGGAAATGGAAAGGGATGCTGTTTATTTTCGGCAAGTGAATCTACCAACGCAATATGTAGGGCTTGAGCAATTTTTGACTAATCAAGATGGTGTTGAGATACTGAAGGAGTAAGAGGTATATGGAAAATCTAACTTTTTCCTAAAATATTCAAGAAATCAGGCAATATACCCTTAACTGTTGTTGAACGTAATAGGGTTGTTCTTTTTAACAATCTCAGAGGGGTACTCTGTACCCCTCTACAGTAATTAAAAAATTACAGTAACCTGCACTTTATTTTCTAGAATGGCAGAGGTTGAGCCAGTAGCTGCTGTTGTTCCACCTCAACAACCCCAAGAACGTGCTTCCTTCTTTTCAGTTGCAAAGGGACTCATCGTACGTGCCTTGATAATCTATTTTATTAGCTCATTCTTTTGGCGGCCACAACCAACTCAGACTCCTACAGATGTTGTACATCCACCAAAACCACCTGCTGTAAACTACTTTCCAGAAGCAGCTGAATTTGTAAGTTTTTCTCTTTTTTTCCCTGATTTTATTTCCATCTCTTTCAAAAAAAAAAATGTACACAGAAACATTTTTAAAGGATATTAATTTTTTTTTTTAGTTTTAGATGGACCTAGTAGAGAACGAGCCCCAGGAAATTATGCAACAGAGTCACCCAAACATGATATCACACCCCACAGACATTAGCTTGCATATGGAGAAGCGGTTTTTGATAAAAATAGCATTTTATTTTAATATCATGCTTTTAATACTTCCAAAGGGCACTAGATATAACAATTTCCTTTCGAATGAACACTTAAACATCTCTCTATAATGTTTCAACGCCCCACTTGCGCCAAAAGAAAAAAAGGATAAGTCACTGCATCCCATGTGAAAAAGTGGCTGGGGGACTGTAATTCTCCTAGCTGGGGTCATCGGCTATGGTCATTCCAATGGTGCAGTTTTTATTTGGATCCGACACCATTTCAATGGGTTTCAAGGCTGTTTTTTGAAATTCTGAATTTTTTCGAAGCAGCCTTCAACCGCACAGCCAATTTTGAGTCGATTAACGATAAATAAAGTGTCGTTCATTTACCTTATCAAGTCTAGAAAAATCAAATTCTTCGACTTCTTTTTTCTCTTCTTTCTTTTCTTCTTGTCTTGGTTTACTACCACTTCTACTCCTTCTCTTTTTTTCAGCACTGGGGCTCTGGGACCTCCGTCGTTTCCTATCCCTTTCTCGACGATACCGGTCTCTAGACCGTGAACGGCTTCTTCTGTGTCTAAAGAGAAAAAGATTCAGAATTCAGCTGACAACTCGAATCATTGAAACAATTCAAAATGTCTTTTTAGCTACTCTTGAGATTTTCAGCTTAACAAATCAAAAAAGGTATCAAATTAATTAGGCCAATACACTAGCTTCACTTTCACTTTCATCAACTCACAGGTATGTGAAGTCACAAAATCAAGTTTTCGTTTTTTCTTCAATACTTCATTCGGAGACATGCAATGCAACGTAACGAGGGATAGAACAAAAAGAAGAAAAAATGCAAGAAGAAAAGAAGAATTTTAACAAAAACTACAAAGCAGTCATATTGTTCTGGACTTTAATATTGCGTTATTTTGATAGCTAGAACTAGTTTATCTCTTTTTTAAGCAAAATTGGGCTGCATAAATAAGTCTACAAATGATGCAAGTCTTCTGTGAAAATATTCCGCCTATTAACCTCAGAGAATATAGGCGTCATTTGCGTTAACCGATCGGTTCAACCAGTTATTGTTTGACGCAAAAATTGAACTGTTTGTAACCGGTTGACCTAAAACGAATGATTCTTGCAAAATTACGCCGTCCTTATCTAAAATAGAAAATGTTTGATTAAACCGGATAGAAAGTGATTACCTACTTGAAAGCAAAATGTTTCCATTAGAAAATCATTATCTATATTAAACTCCAATCGCAATTTCTGCCTTTAGCCAGTATCCAGTTCCTGATTTTCATTAAGGCCTCTTATTCCACTTTTGTCTGTTTCACTAGCTTTAGTCAAAACAATAGCTTAGCCCACTACTGATGGGTCATAGTTAAGCACTTCAGAAGTCATACTGGAAGATTATAGCCTCGTTAATTAAAATATTTATGTTTATTTAGTCTGAAGCTTAGTACTTTTATTCTGGGTAGCCTGTGCAATTTTTAATTCTCCCTGGATAAGTGGAATAGAACTGTTGGAAACCAGTTGAACTGAAAGCGCAAAAATACGTAATCCTTAACAAAAATAGAAAATATTGATTTAACCAGATAGAAAGTTATACCTAAATCGATTTCCGCGAGGGCGAGGGTTGCCCCTTTCATATATGAAGGGTGTCCCCTCCTTACCTTGCTCTTAACGCTAAAGTTTGACTGTTTGTCCCTTTTTTTAAGGGCGTTTACTGAAACATGGAGACTTTTTGATTAGAATAGGAAGCTTTTTTAAAACTGATAACAGCTTTAGCGTAAAGAGTAAGGTAAAGAGGAGGGGGCAACATTTCATATAAGGAATAGATCTTCCAAAATTAATTCGCAAATTTTGTTTTTAGTTTTCATGTATATGGTGAGCCAAATCCGAACCTGAATTAGTTGAAAAACGTCCAGAAATTAAATGAAGAATAAACTTTTTTTTTAATTGAAAGTAAGGAGCAACATTAAAACTTAAACAAACAGAAATTATTCAGAATATGAAAAGGGGTTGTCGCCTCCACAAAGCCTCACTCCTTGCGCAAATGTTTTTATTGTTTTATAAAGTTGAGTTGAGACAAATAGTCAAACTTTAGCGTAAAGAGTGAAGTGTTGAGGAGGGAACAGCACCTTTCATACACGAAATAGCTTCTGTTGGTTTTAAGTTTTAGTGTCGTTCCTTACTTTCAGTTAAAAAACTTGTTTTTTTCATCTTCAGGCTGAATATTCCGCAAGCAATTTTACAGGGAGAGGGTATTCTCAGCGAGGATGGAACTGTCTGGAGGGCATTTGACGGGGGGAAGGTTTACGTTGGATGAAATCTCACCAACGAGGATTTCCATGAGGGGGAGGGTTGTCCCTTCCATAGATGAAGGGTGTCCCCTCGTTACCTTGCTCTTTACGCTAAATTTTGACTGTGTGTCCCTTTTTTAAAAGCGTTTAATGAAAGACAGGGACTTTTTGATTAGAATAAAGATCGAAGCGCGCAAAAAAGCTCTCGAGACAAAAGGAAAACAAAAGCTTTTGCAATTGCAAGAATTCAGCAAAAAGGTAAAGGCAGGACAGGCTGATGCAGATCCGGAACGCGTAAAGGCCTTGCAGGCCGAATATGCCAAGCTGATGGGGTTCGAAGATTCACGTTTTGTTATTAAGGAAGTCTTATTGCCGTTTCAGACGAAACGTCTAAGGCAGATGGCCCGCGAGAAAAGACTGATTGCTGAATCATCATTGGGAGATGAATTCGGAGTGCTTATCTTGCTCTTGGACGAGGCAGATCTTTCTAAAGCAGAACAAGACAAACTCAAGGACAGAGTCAAAGCCGCTCGCCATAAATACCTGACTGAACTTGCGGCTGAAAGAAAGAAGTCGACAAACAGGGTCATGAAGAAACTTGCAACAAGCGCGAAGAATGAATTTAAGAAAAAATACGGCATTATCTACGATTACTTGTCGGAGATGATTGCCACGGAGCACAAATAGATCATTTTGCGTTTTGTTTGAATACTAGTGATCCGATTTTTCCTTGAGCATTTAGGTCGGCAATAGTTTCGAACATTTGTCTCAAATGTTTCTCGTCAAGCCTGGAACCTATTCCAGGTTCATTCTTCACATGTGACGAGCTCGATTGAATCGAGTTGGCCTTCTGGATGTCGTGCGGATTGAAATACAATGTGGCCCGGCACGACCTATGCGCTGATCACGAACCGCAAGCAACTTAAGCCAACGCGAACCTACATCATGTACATCAAAAAGAAATATTCGATCAGAGATATGATTCTCTGGACTCGGCTCGAGATTCTCTACTTCCTGCTCATCGCAACCACTGTCGCAGTACTTTCAAAACTTTCCCCAGTTTTTCTAGCAATACGGTGGTGGCTTTTGGCTGTTTTCCATATTTATGCTGGGCAGTCCCGTAAGAGTATGTCCTCATTCAACTATTAATTGTACACTGTGGCATAAATAGAAGTAGCAGTCCTTTCTTCTTTTTTCTTTCTTTCTTTTTTATTATAAATAATTTCTCTTTTGTCGGATCTTGATAGCTACCATCCACTAATTTAGGTTATAGAAATAAGGATAGCTTACTTTTTCGGTGATTCTTGACCAATTGGAGGAATTCCAACAACCAAGCACGTATCATCTTCAGAACTGTAAGGTGAGCTAAGTACCAGAGGCAAGGAGTTTGCCTTTTTGCTTCGGGACGTTGCGGCAAATGCTGATAAAAGGAATTGAGCAAGCATCGTTAAACTTTGGGGACGTGAAAAATACGCAGCGTCAGGACTACCCTAGAAACGTACAAATAAACAGATAATAACACTTTCCCGGCCACTGAAAACTAAGAAAAACAAATATGCTTAACTTCTTGTTACTCTTCAGGGATCACTCTGTAAAGACTCTTCACTCTAAGCCTCTAAGTGTGTGGGAAAACAGACTTTGAACACAGGTATATACACAAAGGAAGCAGGGCACTCGGCGAAGATATTCTGATTAATCATACAGTTTTTCAACAGCATTGCCAATTTTTTATATTTGTCTTTTCCTGTTTCAACCATACAGCCGAAATCAATAAGAAGTGACAGATATTCAGCCCCATCCTCTGTCCCTACTCAGTCCTTTCTCCATCTCTATGCCCAACAGAGAAATATAGCTTGCGTGGCCTCATTGTGGCGTCAGGATGGACCTTTCACGAGTTTACATAACCTAAAGAAGTACCTCTTATTTCCATAATTTCTTTGTAAATTGTTTTATCTCAAAACATAGATTGTCACACAATCGATCGATTAAATACTTTACTTACCCTTCGTCCCCACATTGTGAATTACCTTCTTGTGGAGCACCCACGCTGTGGATTGCGGATAAGCGGAATACGATAACCGCGATCTCAATGTGAGAAGATCGCTGAAGTTTTTCCAGAGAAACACATTTTGAATGCGGGAAAACCGCATGCAGAATAAGTGCAAGGTAAACAAGCTAGAAGATCTTAGGATGATTATCCCCCCTACAGCTTCTATTGCACATGTTTTTTCAAAAATTCCAGTCATTTGCTGACCTGACAGTTCAGTCTCCCTAGTAGCTTGTTGCCACGCCTTGACTCGTTGAATCTTATCTTATTATGGTGATTTTTGTGGCTTTTGTTGATCAGTAATCTTGAAATGTAATTACAATTAAAAATTTTTCTACATTTTCCATCTTTATAATCCGCATGAGTTTTCCGCAAGTTTTTAAATATGTCAACAAACGCGATTTACGTTTTCCCGCAAAATTGCTACAACAAATCTTTGCGGAATCAGTAACTCGCAACGATTTTTCGCAATCCGCAGACTGTGGGAACGTTGAATCTTATCTTATTGGCGATTTTTGTGGCTTTTGTTGATCAGTAATCTAGAAATCTTATTACAATTATCAATTTTGACAGTTTCCGTCTTTATAATCCGCATGAGTTTTCCGTAAGTCTTTGAATATGTCAACGAATGCGATTCGCGTTTTTCCGCAAATATACTGAAAAAAAAATCTTTGCAGAATTAGTAACTAACAACGATTTTTCGCAATCCGCAGACTGTGGGAACGAAGGGAGGGGTTTTTGATGGCGGCAAGAAAAGTGAGGTTTTGCGTTTTCGCTTTTTGTTATCGCACGGAGTCTCTACTCTGTCATCTAGCAACTCTTTTTGTGAAGTTTCCTCACTAACATTACCATGTAGATGTTGGTACATCATATAAAGAAATTCTTGGGGTAACATATTAGGGGACCCCAAGCTATTGAAGCATGTCAGCTTTTCCATTGTTTGTAAGAAATGTTATTTATTTTGCCTTTTATGATTTCAGTTAATCTAATAGTTCTTTGACTTTAGGTTTTTATTATTTCTTTTAATTTCTTGTATTATTATTTATCAATTTTATTATCTTATATTTCTTTCCTTATATCTTCTATTGCCTTTTTCATGCTTATTCAATTCTTTTTATTTAATCTAAAGGCAAATCAAATTTCCATTACAGTTGCCTTTTTGCCAATTTAGGGGATTTCCCTCCCCCGTAACATATTTTTCATGAAGAAAATCTTTTGTTTCGCTGGGTAGAATGATCGCCATTACCTAGTTCTTAAGCAAAAATGCATTTTCCAAAAAAGGAGTTTTTCAAAGAACAATAAGGAGCTAAATTAAACCATATACGAGCAGAAACGAAGTCCTATAATAATTCAAATCTATAAGAACAGAAATTACAATGAATGAATAATTGAGACCCTAACTGAAACAGAAATTACAATGACTGATCAGGTTAAACTTAAAATGAACAATTATCACCAGAAACAGGAGTAGGGCTCAATTCCCTTAGGTCTTCTAAAAAAGGTAAAGGTAAAGGATACGGCATTAGACTTTACAGTCCATACCGGCGGTGCTGATCTCCGTTTCTTGGCCCTTCAGCCAGGAAGTGCAATGGGGGGCTCTTTATCATAAGCATAGCCTTTTCGATATTCTCTTCAGTATAGCTTCTGACACTGTTACGACGCAAGCCACGACTTGCAGATACGGCCAATTCTGCAACAAATTTTGGCAATCACTTTAATTAATATTCTGAATTTTAACCCCATCAAACAGCGCAACAAAAGCATGATTTAAGAATATCTTTTTATTTTCACTATTTAAAGATGGACATTAACAGAAATATCACCTAGTAACAACTTTAATTACTCTAGACGGAACGAGGCTGAAAATCCTGTTTTAGCTGAAAGTCAGTAAAAGTGTAATTATTTGGAATAGACATCTCGTCATTTTTATGATACAAACTAGACTTCAAACATTATTTTTTCTTGCATAATGTCGTAACTGGGTCCTTAGTTCCAAACCCCTTAACAGATAAGCTCTTCTATGCTTGGAACACTGGAATATTTATGATATTATCTTCTAATATCTGGTTAGAATCTAAAAAGAAATGGTATTCAATCAAAGCCTATGACCGAATACAATTCAAGCAGTCACTTGTTCTTCGAGACAAAAATATGCTCATTAAAATAAGGGGTCAAGATTAATTTTTACATTTCATTCAAACCTGTCTGCATCTCCCTTTCAAGTTATCCCTCAAAATTATTTTGTAACGGATGTGTAAACACCAACTAGGTAGCCCTAATTTTGTTAGTACATACCCAAAACTTTAATTCTATGTCCGTCCCTGTATAGAAACCAATATATTTTCTCTCGTTATCCTAAGCTTTGTGCTACATAGAATATTTATGGCAACTGATCTAAAAATGTTTATATCATATGTGCAAAATTTGCTCAATGACCATGGCAAGATATATGTCGTATTTCTAAACGTGTTTATTTGACTTCCTTTGTCCAAGTCAAATCTTATAAGCAATATGTCATCCACTCCCTTTGGTTCGATTTAGCTTAACTTTTGAGTACAAATGAATTATAATTCATATAACATAACTCCAAATGCAAGTGAAATTTATGGTTTTAGATCATATGACATCTACACTTCAATAACGCCCTCGTCATTAATCTTTGAATCCTGAAAACGCTATAACCTGGTGCCTCTGTACATTTTAAACGATGCAGAGATCCAATAACTCTTTTTTTAAAGCAGCTTTATAATTGATTCGCCAGCAGCATGTCGTTATATTTAGAAGGAAATGAGAGGCAGTTAGGAACTAAATGCCGAAATAACGACCCCAGAGCTGATATACTTCTAATAACCCGGATTTTGAATAATCTGAACAATAGATTTCACTAGCCTTGCATACTGACTGCAACATACATGTTCACACTTTGCTTACACCGTTGAGGCTACATCTAAATTATTCGTGTTTAAAATGTATTTCGAAATTGTCTTCTAAACAAAGCAAGTTATTTTCAGCAAGTGGAGCAAAAAAATTGCTTGAAGTTTGAAAAACAGCCGAAAAATGCTGATCTTTATTATTGTATTATAGGACTACAGACTTCGAACTAGTACAGTACAGAAAACTGTGAATCCAGAATTTAGTGAAACGGTGACATTTTTCAACGTAGAAGCTGAAGACATTGAAACAAAAACACTGCATTTAGCTGTCATGGGTAAGATTCGTCAATTTCCCTTAGAAATGATAATAAATATTGGCTTAGTGAATTTGTTGTAAATCCTTATCATTTAGATTGAAATTTAAATAAAATAAATTTAAGGGTTATATTAATCTTTGTTACTCAAAATTGCCAGATAGCAGCTATAACGAAATTGGCCCTTGAGAGGGCGGAATAAAACTGGCAGAGAAATGTTGGATATATACAACAAAAGGAAGAAATTCCAAAGCTTAATCACAGGAAGATGAAAAATCTTCTTTGGTCTTAAAGTTTCTGAAATAAAGATACAAATGGCTGCTGAAGTCATTGCAGGAATTGGTAATTTTGTGTGTTTCTTGAGCGAGATACAAGAGCTCATCCGCTATTTTGTCAAGGGTGTCAGATGGCCGTCGAAACAAGAAAACGTGTGATTGAAGAACCATCAGCCAGAATTAAGCATCAGGTAGAAACAATTCACAATTTGAATGTTAAGCTAGAGGATGTAGTTGTGGTGGGTAACGCCCGTCACCTGGCAAATCGCAAAACAGTTCTTTTAGGACGGAAGGTATTAAACCAAAGGGCCCTTTGGCCTAATCTTTGTGTCTGTTTGATAAGTCTACTTATAACAATAACAAGAATTATTATTGTAGTCGCAATCATAATAATGATATTAATAAGAATGATAATACCACTTTTTTCAATACGACGGTATGGGACTAGAAGAATTTGAACGGGTAATGATTCTCCTCTCCCCAAGGATTAGAAAGCAAAATTTGTGTATTTCTTTAAAAGTTCCAAATAATCATTTATTCGTTATTCTTCTCTAATTTGCTGAGGTGCCTTTTATTTTTTCTTCATGAACCCCCGCGAAGGTCCTTTGGTCTCTTTGGAATTGTCTGTAGAACAGGTATTTTGGATAGTACGGGAAACCCAGGGGTTAATAGGATACATTTCTGAGACGTTAACAGTATGTTTAAACATTATCCATCTAATGACCATCAGCTTTACTGGTCAGATTAAATGTTACTCGTCTGAGGCTGGTATAATCTTTTTCGCAAATAATAAACTTTTCCTTTTAAGGTAAATCTTTATTAATTCAAATCACAAAATTTCCATCTAGCGGACGGAGAGCAAGCTCTCCGTCAGCGATGCGTCAGCAAAGAACATAACATAGAGTATAAGATAAAATTAACCCCTCAAAGTAAAACATCCTCAGAAAGTAATAAGAGCAAATCAAGGGAACAATCATCAAAAGGCCAAAAAAAGAGGAAAAAAAGATAAAAGGCAATGCCAGCACGAGTATAAATTTATTCAAAATTAAAACTAAATCTGTCATTCGTGAGTTCCACATCCCGACAAGAACAATCTTGAAAACGTTATGGACACTTCAAAAGTGATATCCTGAATTTTTTGTAGGGATCGTAAATGAGCCGCAAATGTGTTTAGGTAAATTATAGGATAATGATTAAAATAGGATTGAACCAGGGAATGATATAAGACTTTGAGAAAGGAGAAAGGAAAAACACTTCAAACTACAGAGGCAGTCCGAACTATGAGCAATTTTCAACCAAAAATAATCAGAATATTTGCAAAAACCCAACATCTCATCAATAATGATCCCAAGGTACCTGAATGACTTCATCAATTTTATTTTGCTTTCCCCTGAGATCAGCTTATCTTTTCTGATCTTATTTGGTGCCTGGTTTGAGTGCCCAAATATCACGAGCTTAGTATTTGATAAACTTGAGCCAAATAGTTACAAGCAAACCATATATTAAGAGAATTTACTGCTTTTACCAGAATTTCGACCAGCAAGGACGAAGTAGTAGCTTTTACTGTCACTGCGGTGTTATCGGCAAAAATTATTGCCCATAATTCCTTTTTAGCTTCATTACCATGACCGAACATCGGACAAAATAAGAACGAGATATCAAACTTAACTTCTAATAAACATTTTTAAACCCAAATGATCGATAGCAAGACCTGAAATTGTCTGATATTTGGATTAATCCGATAAAATGGGTAATTTAAAATTTAATTTAAATTAAGATCTAAACCTTGAATTAGAGTAAACAAATTTACTTGCACCATAAATCCATGGCTAATTTGTGAAATCTCGATGGAATCTGAAGTGTATATCTCATTTTATGTCTGAATTGCCTGGTCTTGCAAACTACATTCCACTTCTTTGACTACCCTTCCCCTCAACCCATCACTCTCTAAGCTACAGAAGCTATTATTTCTCATTGCTTCAAGATTGAATCCTGTCACTTAAGGGTGATTTAATATAAGTTTTAAAATTAAACGTTTCAACCAACTCATTTGAGACTGAAAGAGCTTATTTATTCTCCTTTCCATCTCAGCAATTAAGCTAATGTGGTTGCGGGTGTACTTGAACATGGTGGGTAAGCATATAAAAAGATCTAAGTTCTACTTTAGCGTATAGGATTTAATATGTGATTTTTTTTTTCTTACATAACCAATTTTCAGAAAACTTAGCATGTCGCTCTTTAAGACCAGATCATTCCCAGATGTTAGAAGAAAAAGAAGTAACATTTTGTAAAGAAAAACTTTTATATATAAAAAAAAGAGGCAACATCTTATAAAGAAAAATATTAGATATAATTAGATTTTTAGTTTTGGCTTTAAATTTCAGAATTGAAATTGAACTAAGTTTTAATTTGCCAACATAGAACTTAGCAGTATAGAACATAGAGCCTAGCATCAACAATTATTCGCAGTTTTTATCGCGTTGCTTCTGGACACGGCGCGGAACGGCGACTGTCCATGGCCACATGCATGCCCAGTTGTTCCGAGGTAGCCGCCAGATATCCTTCATCGACATGGTAAAGCTGTTCAAAAAAGTGCAGGCGCTTGTCGTCGAAGTCGAGCAGTTGGAAGTGCACCTGCACTTTATCGTGCAGAGACAGTTCCTGCAGATAGTGCACATGCACCTCCATTGTGAAGCACGAACCCGCACCGCTGGGTAATCTGGTGTAAGCCTCACCAATGCCGAGGTAGTCGTAGACGTAGTCCACCCCGTGGTCAAAGATGACGTTGTAGTACGCCATATTCAAATGTCCGTTGTAGTCAATCCAATCCTCCAGCACTGTTTCTGTTGGGCAGATAATGGGGGCTTCGTTGATCTGTATGGGCATTAAATTGTCCTACCGGTGGCTGCTGCCATGTTAACCGTTGTCGTTTCCGTTATACACTTTGTCCATGCAGACACCACCACCACTCTCGTTTTTAACCAAGCTCAGTTACGGCCTCGGGCAAGCCTCGGAAGGCATCAAAAACGCCGCCTTCAACGTGTTCATTTTTTTCTACTACGCGCAGGTGCTTGGCGTATCCAGTTTTTATACCGGCGTTGCCATGGCTATTGCGTTGGTGGTAGACGCAATTACCGACCCCGTCGTTGGTTCTGTTTCCGACAGTTGGCGGGGCCGGTTCGGGCGGCGCCATCCGTTCCTGTATGCCGCGGCAATTCCGCTGGCGGTCAGTTTGTTCGGCTTGTTCAGCCCACCGGATCTCGGCGAATTCGGTTTATTCCTGTGGCTAACGGTGTTTGCGGTGTTGACCCGCGTGTGTATCACGCTGATGAATGACAACAAATTACTTAGAATTACATACAAACTAGAATATAACAATCAAACAACATCAACTATTAAATACTGCTAAATGCGCCTAAGAATTATTAAAATAGTCTAATGACAAATAAGAACGAAAGATTCATACCTCTAGAAATCTCGTGCTCTGCAACACCTGACGATGCACCAAGAAACTAACCTGGTTGACTGAAATTTTACTAACCTAAATACCAAAATAAATGTTTCGAAACAGCCTACGAAAATAAACGTATGTGCAAGCTGAATAGGCCTACCAATCTAAGTACGAGGAACTTAGTAATCGAAACTAAAAAATAATCACATACTCAGAATTCTAATTATGTCCATGTTGGGCGGATCCAACAAATATGTGACTAGCGTATTCAAAAAAATTCACCATTCGGTGTCCAATCAGAGAGACTAATAACAACATTTTATGCGTAAATACAGAGGCTCTATATCTGTCATTGTTCATTCAGTATCACTGCCTTGTGCACTACCAATTTCGGATACAAGACACAGAATCCCAATGTAAACTCTGGGCTTATATTCGAGGGGCTTATATTTGAAAGGATATTTTGGTTAGTTTACAGGGGGGACCTATGTTCGTGAGGGCTTATGTTCGGGATTTTACGGTATTTTGTATAAGAGCATTTGGTGGCAGGGGCATCACTTTGATGCGGTTATAATTAGGATTTCTAAAAAAAACCCAATGTTTTCTGACGTCATCACTTCCGCACTCTTCTGTCAAAACTCAAACACGAAACTCATCCTTTTTCACCTATCAAAATCTCTCATTGAGTCTGTTGTTCCTGTATTGAAATTCCACTTCCTTTCTATTTTAGGTGCTTGCCAACCTGTATAAACAAGGGGGACAAGTGGTCATTTTTCCAACAAAAACTCCAAAAAAGACATACTGCCAAAAAGGTATTTTTCTAAATCTAAGCGGAGGCAAAAATTTACAACTCTCCCCAAATTGACACCACTGTTTCAAAGCATTCACATGAACTCCCATTGCCACCTTTTGCGTGACTTATCATTAAATGAAAATAATCATAATTTTATCACTTAAATCCTAACAGATATTTATAAACTTGCAAACACTCCAGGTTCCTAGACCTTAGGCTCAATACATACTTTATTGATTCTTTGTTTCTTTACTGAACCATAAGAATTCATTAGAGCATCCAGAAAGAGAATTGAAAAGACATTATTTTTTGTGGGGGGAGGGAGGAGAATACGGTCTTGAACAAAAGCTAACGTCGACATATCAAAAGAAGAGAACCGATATTGGATCAGACTTGTGGCGAAGACGAAAGCGGATATGTCTTTTGTTCTTAGTCCAAAAAATATTAAAGAGGATCTAATTAGTTACTTCAAAAGACATTACAACAACATTGTGCAAACGGATTAAAAGAAATATAATAAATGGTAGTGAAAATTTTGTCCTCGTACAATAGAGCATAAGGAATAGATGCTACTAATGTTTTGTTTCAGTTTCTCCAGAAGCTCATATACAGCTTCCTCAAAAATAAAAACTTTTTGTCAACCTAAAGGAAAGGGAAAGAGAGACGAGTCAGATTTTGGTAGTATTTCTAGAGAAAACCTTGTCAGAAAGCATTAATTCAAAGAATTCACGTTAAGCCAGGACAGAACAGGAAATTAATACGAAACCAAAAGTGCAATAGACTCTACAAACTTCTGATTATAAAAAGCTTATTGAAATCTCGATGAAGGCGTCTGCCAATGGATGGCGCTCATAGATATCGGACACCGCGAGCGGTCCGCCGGTGCCGTGGAATTCGTCCTCGCCGCGCGCCTGGTCTTCCGATTTGCGGAAATAGGGCCGGATTTCGTCGTATGACCAACCCGGACACCCCTCTTCGCCGGCCCAACGGTCATAATCTTCGGGGCAGCCACGGGTGAAGACCTGGCCGTTAATGGACGTGCCGCCACCCAGCACGCGACCCTGCAGGAACAGCATTTTCCGGTTGTCGGCGTGAGCCTGCGGAATAGTGGCGAAGTTCCACGTGAGATCCCCACCGAAGAGTCGGAACAGTCCCGCCGGGCGGTGAATATTGGGATTGCGATCCCATGGCCCGGCTTCCAGTACCAGAACCCTCACATCTTCGGCTTCGGTGAGCCGGTTCGCGATCACCGCTCCTGCTGCGCCGGCACCGACCACGACGTAGTCAAACTCTTCCATGGGTTCGACACTAGGCGGGCAGACCGTCGGGTAGTCAAGCGGCCTGGACCGTCGCCGTGATTGGTCATCCGTGTGCCACCTGGAGGCGTTCGGGTGGCAATTGTAAGATCGTGACTCGCTAATTGAGTACATACAGGGCGGATGAAATGAAATTTGGATTGTTCGGTGCAGGGCGTGTCGGGTGGGTGCATGCAGAGAACATCAGCGATCATGACGATGCGACGCTTGCGGCCGTCATCGATACCAATGAGGCCGCTGCACGCGCCGTCGCCGAGCGTTTTGGCGGCAAAGTTGCAGCTGATCCAGACGACATTTTTGGAAATGCGGATATCGATGCCGTGCTCATCGCCTCATCGACAAACACACATGTCGACCTGATCCGTGGCCGACGGTCCGAACACACTTGAATCTCGTGGTTGCAACAATAGCTGCAATCTAGTACAGAGAAAACAACGGGCCATAGTGTCATACAGCTTAAAAAGATTTTTAGAAAAATAACCCTTTCATGTAGGAAAAATTTTACGTTAATTTGGATTCAGGAATCATAGCTAGATTTGGCATAATAGTATAAGTTTATTGCAGAAACGAATTTATCAGAATTTCTTAAAAGAGCTGGAAACGTTGACAAGCCCCCTTTTTTTATTTCTAAGTACTAGTAGGGCACTGAAACATTTGAAAGTTAAGGTCATTTGAGAGCTAATATTCACGTTTACGTGCTTTCTATAGTTTCGTCGTGACAACACTGTCATAAAATGCCTTTTGGCACCAAAATGTTGTTTCAGTGTCACTTTTTGGAGTTTAAAGGCTTTAAACCATAAACAGTCTACTATCACTCAAATCTCCATGGTCAGAAGCCCTTAAACTGGGTTGTAAAATCCATCACTTGAATACTCCCCTTCCCAGTCCCATTTGCAAGTGGAAAATTAAGAGTTTTGACAAACTACAAAGTCAAAAAATTCATTTAAATAAAAAGCTGAGGTGTTAATGATAGATGTTATTTATTTTAATCTCATTACTAGAATTGATACAATTTCTTGGAAATTTTGAAAAAAAGCTTGACACCCGGATGTGTCTTTTTTTCTTTCCTTTTTTCTCCAACACTAGCTCAGCGACGGAACCGAGAAGCAAATTTTGAGACTGCTAACTCAAATTATTATTGGGCTTTGGGATGGCTGGAGTTGGGGTGGCTGGGATGGTTGAGCAGGGCTTGATTTAAATGGGGTTCTAGTTGGAAGGGGATTGTTTTGCATGGATCTTTGTTTCTCGATAAGAACTATTCTTCAAAGTATGTTTACCACAGACAATGTTTTTCTCTTCATTCCAAATTTAATAGGATATATAAGAGTTGTTTTTGGAATTGCAGCATTGTATGTTATGCCTAGTCAACCAACTATTGGAGCTACTCTTTATTTGTTGAGTGGTATTTTAGATGCTTTTGATGGGCATGCAGCAAGGTATTTTAACCAAAGTTCACAATTTGGAGCTATGTTTGATATGCTGACAGATCGATGTATAACGATGGCTCTTATTGTAAATTTGGCAACATTTTATCCGTCTTGGGTTTTTGCCTTTCAACTTTCTATGGTCACAGATATTTCTTGTCACTGGATCCATATACACACGTCACTGCTGCTTGGAAAGAGGAGTCATAAATGCATTAGCCCGTCTGAAAACACATTCTTACGATTTTATTACACGTCTAGGACATTCCTTTTCACGATGTGTGCTGGCAACGAACTTTTCTACGCCATGTTATATCTCCTATACTTCACAGAAGGACCCTTAGTTCTTGGTACTGACCTCTTCAGGATCCTTGTCATAGTTTGCATGCCCATCGCCATCTTCAAGTCACTACTTGCGGTCCTACAAGGGTATATTGCATGGAAGAATTTGGGTGGCCTGGATATTCAGGAAAGACAACAACTTAAAGAAAAAAATTCAAAAAGCCAACTTCTTCTTTAGAAAATGGTTATACGGGACCCAGAGATTAAATCATGCTGCAAGAATGCACTGCAGGGCCGACGCAGGGACCTTAGTAGTCAAGAAGCGTCGTTAATCCGATACAACTACAACAACAAGAAATGGTTAGTTTTTTGTTACCGTTTCTATTCCCTTTTACTGATTAGCCTTGGATGTCATACAAAGCATAAAACTTGGTGAAACTCGCACTTCTGGGGAAAAAATGAGTGAGAAGTTCCTAAATGGGAACGATAGGCATTAATGGGTTAAAACGAAAATAAATTACCACAGACACGAATAGAACTAGCTGCCCTCCTCCCCAAACAAAAACTTCTATGGGTTGGAGCGTTATCTTTATTTTAACGAAACAATTTTAATTTCGGACATTGTGTTTTTCTATTTGTCATGATATCAAACAAGAAAATAATAATATAAGAGGGATAAATAAGGTTTATACTCTTAAGCCTTCTAAACAGCTTGAAAGCTATTCTAGTAATGTTAAGTCATTTGAGTCTTTTCAACAGTGTGGCTCTTCTAAATAAAATAAAAAGAAAATCACCATAATAATAAAGATAACTGGAAAGAACTAACGAACTAAGGACAGTAGACTGACTCTTCATTATATTATAATATTAATTCCTCCTAATATCAGCTATCTTTGATTTTTCGAATCCGTAATTTCAAGAGAAGAATTGTTTGAATATTTTTCTCTTTTTTTGTAAAGCACGTACAATGGTAAGCTATTTAAAAAGTTCAGGGCGTGATAGCCCAACCCCTATTTGCGGTGATTTTTACTCGTTTTAAGTTTAATTGCATTATAAGTTATATTTGTTTTAGAAAATGGCATCGGCATCTCTTATTTTTACTTTTGACGTGATTTTTTGTTTAATATCTGTTCCTTTTGGCTTCACTAATTAATTCATAGGAATTTATGATTGCAAAATTGAACTATTATAGGACGAATTTCTGTTCATTTTAGATTCAAATATGTCTTTTTACTTTTCTTTGACAATCTGCCCTTTTTGGTAAGGCTGCGTTCCCCCCAATGATCCCCCGGACCCAGTATGCGCACAAAATGCTCGCTGTCCGTCTGTTCCGTCTGCTCTGTCTGCGGCACCCTGGATTCCAGGGTGCCGTGAATGATTGTATAAAAACCGTCTACGATCTGACCGGGCGCGAATAATACATCTCCCGCAGCATAATGCACCACCCGTGCGGCGGGCTCGCTGGTAGTTTTTACCTGCACAATGCTGCGCGGCAGGAAGTAGTCAAAAAACCAGTTCAGCGCCACACGCAGACGGGTGGCAAAGCCCGGCAGCATGCCGATATAGAATGCTCGCCACATCAACCAGGCCAACAAGCCGGATACGCGCATGCCCGCCACATCGGCCACCGCGCGATAATGACCAATTGAGGCCATGGTGCCGCGTGGCGTGTATGCAAAGGACACCGGAGTTGCAGCCTGGTGCAGGCTATTGAACAGGTTGGCGGCCAGCGCCCGCGCTTCGGCCACCGCAAACTGTGCGGTAGTTGGCGCGCAGCTTTCACCCATGGGTATGTAGGCGGCGTCGCCCACTGCCCAGACATTATTGTGCCCGACCACCTGCATGCCCTCGTTGGTGAGAATGCGACCTCGCTCCAAAGTCAGGCCCAACTTTTCCACCACCTGCGTTGGGCCGTTACCCACGGTGGTGATCAGCGTACGCGTGCTGATACGCTGACCGTCCCTGGTATAGACAGCGTCAGCCGTTGCCCTTGCCAGACTGGTGCCGTACAGCACCTGCACCCCGTGTTCAGTTAGTTTTTCGGCGGCGTAGCGGCCCAGTTTGTCGGGCAACTCCGGCAGAATCTGCTGGCCGCGCTGTACCAGCATGGTGCGTACGTCGTCCTTCCAGAATCCGTTGTTGAACCTTCTAATAGCGAAATAAGCAAGAAAATTAGCCGTGCTGTGGAAAGCAGTTCCAAATGGAAGTATTCAAATATGAAAAAGAGTTTCACAAATATTGTTGCTGTTCAAACCCAAGGATCTCTCTCTCTTGATAAGGTTTTTTCTGTTTATCATATTTTTTTTTTCGGTGCATAAGTTAAGAGTATGATAAGGACCGTGCAACGATTTTGTTGCTAGCTTATCAGTAGGCATGTATACCCTGGTTGTTCCGGTTATCTTGGTAGTAGTGAATGCGTAAGAACCTAATTACATGTTTTTTTTAAATTTTCTTCGTGGGTGTTTGTTATGCCCAAAAAGAAGTTTAATGATATGTGCTTTGAGTTGCCAAGGTGCCATCTTCATAAGGGGACTGTGGGGTTGGAGACTTAAATATTCAAGTTGGCGACTCCTCCATATTTTTTTATTTCTCAACTTATCTGAAGAAGTTTTTTTTGAAAATATTCCTGCCAAAAGTTATAAGCTTGAAAAGTTGTAAGTTTGAAAGTGATTTGTGGAATCGAGCCATTTCATTGGTCTTTGACCTTTCTAAACCTGCTGGTGAATTCAAATACCTGTAGCTTTGGATTAACGTTTTTTTTAACATTTGAAATACAAAATATATTTAATTTTTCGCGCAGATTCAAAATATGCCTCGCATCTTTGGAGGTAGTATTTGAAGTTTGGAGGGATCCTCTGTGTTTCTCTGAAAGGGTTGTCGGCATTCCTTTTTGACTGTGTATTTTTTATCACGCAATTTGTTCTAATGCCTTTTTTAGTTTGGCCTTTTTTTCAAGGGCCTATTTTTCCTCATAACATAGGGTGCAAGTTGGCTCGGAAATTAGCTCCCAATTTGCAACAAGTTCTATTTAAATAAAATAACCTTTTCTGCCAAATGCCCTGATTACAACAAGTCAAGCTCCTCAAGTCCTCCCATCATATTTCTCATATGGGTATGATCTGGTTCCAATCCTGATGCAGCAATACTAGATTTTACTTCTCACCAAGGTTGATTGAGCGTTGACAGTGTATCTGGTAATGCTGTGATGACAAGAATTTGGGACCATCACAGAGGTAGGATTGGGAACAGACTCATCAAGAGGTATAGCTAGAACGCTATACTTTTATTTCTCAAAATAGTTTGGTAGAGATCCAACAATGTCTTTTACTAGATAAACTGATGACTATGGTTTCGGGACCCCCTGCCTTCCCTTCCCCTACACAGGCTGATTCTGGTCATGATTTTTAAGAGCCATAAGTAAGACATTAGGCTTAGATTTCTATCAAGTTTAGGTGAGATCCGACAACCCATTCAAGTAGATTTTCTGATGATCCATGTAATGGTAGGATTGTGTCTAAATAGCCAAAGGCGTCAATAGTAAACTAGTTTTCACTTTTTATCAAGTTTGGCATAGATCCAGCAACTCTTTTTGCAATTTGTTATTGTCTAGTTCTGCACTTGATTCGGTCTAGTTTTGGGTCCAAGGCTTGATATTCAAGATTGCTTTTCATAAAGTTTGACGCAAACAAAAGATTCCACAAAAAGGTGAAAAATTGGAATTTTGGGATTTTGAAATTGACTTTTCCAAAACTGTTTCCTGAAAAATCTAGAAGTAGAAACAGATTTTTCTTTTCTCAAAGGGCTAATTTTTAGATTTCACACTGATCCAACACAACAAATAAACTTCAATAAATAAGTGGGAACTTATATTTGACTTTTTGGTCTTGTGTTTTAAGGTTTTTGAATCCTGGTAGCATGCCCCTTCGGAAGATTGTAAGGCAAAAATACACTTGGCTATTCGCCCGAAAGTTAAGCAAAAATTCTACTATTATCCTTAAATGAATTGCTAAGTTGTTCTCTATGAAGATCAACTGTCCTCGATGCAAAATGAAGGCTTAGTATGACATCTATAATTAGGATTTTTAAGCTTAGCCTTAGGTTTGTAAATGCTGTGTAATTGTTACATAACTTTCTCTGCTAAGAGTAAATATAACTTACTGTCAAGAAAACTCCAAGGACTGATAAACCATCTGCATAGTTCAGAGCTTCTTCCATTGTTTCATATTTTAAATTTCGATGTACCAAATGAAGCTAGAAGTATGTTCATAGATTATCATTATAAAAAGAATGTTTATAACCATGCATGTGCACAGAGGGGCACAAGAAGGAGCTCCCCTGAAATGATTCCAAAACACCATCACTGAAAAATACAAAGAACTTGATTGCCCAAGAGTTCCCTTTTCGGCTTTCCTTTTCCTCTTTCCCTTTTCCTCCCTACTTTTTCCTCGAAGATTTCATTTTTTCTCCCTCTTTCTCTGCATTTTTGACCTCATTCTCTGGAATTTAGAAATTACATCTAAAATCTTTTCGGATTATCTTAAATTATACTTATTTTGTTTAAGGCTGGTTTAATGATTAAAATAAGGTAAAAAACAGTCGAGGCAGTACGCCCTTGTTTATTTTGTCACGTCTGGACTTTAAAATGACAATTGTCATCGGAAGCAATCCAGTGCCCAGGAACAACTCTGGAAAGGAGACAAAATTAATGAGACTTAATTTTGTACTGACTTATGTCGCGGCCCCTTCCCTGAGTCAGGAAGCTTTGGCGCGGTTCCTGAGCGGTGGCCGTTATGACCGGCATTTGCGGCGAATGCGACGAGCCCTACGCAGCGAGACTTGCCGCTATTTGGAAGCCATCACCGAACTATTTCCCGAGGGAACCAGAGTAAGCCGGCCTCGTGGTGGGTTTGTGATCTGGGTTTGCCTGCCCCATCAAGTCAATGCGGTAGCGCTCTTTAAAAAGGCGATGGCCCATCAGGTTAATTTCGCGCCAGGACCACTGTTCACGGCCCGTAAAGATTATCATCATTACCTGCGGCTCAACTGTGCCAACCCTTGGTCGCCCCGTGTCGAAAGCGCACTCGCGACGCTCGGTCGCTTGATTCATGAAGCTTTATGAGTGGCTTTACTTCATTGGAATCGGTAATTGCCGTCTGGCCCGACAGTGAAGCGGGGAAGCCTGCCATGATTTTCAAAGGCTGAAAACCCTTGCTCCAAGATATTCCAAAAAGCTTCGTGTTGAGGATTGGTTTGGCGAAGCTTTTGCCAAGTTTCACCTGTCATTCTGGCCGGAAAAATATGAACTGGAATAGGTGCCGATGAACTGGAACGTGTCAGCACACAGGCCAAATAGACTTCCTTGATTGGATCATCTTCGATGGGTACGCAACCGATGGTCACGCAATCACCGTGAATGAAAATAAGGTCACCGGGATCAACCGGATCACCGAGCAGGCGATCTGACCGGTTTGGATAATTCAAACCAAGGGACAGATAGTACTGACTGGCCGGGTTAAATCGGTCAATCTCATAAAACCCTTCGGGAATTTGCAGATCTCCCTGCTTGCGTTTGGGGCCTAGAACACCGGACGATAATTTTGCCCTTTATCCTTTATGCCCTTTAAATTTGTCCATAATATCTTAATCATATAAGTATTACTTTTTTAGGCAAATAACATTGGTTGCAGACGCACTGCGATTAGGAGGTGCCATTTTGAGCCATTACCCGGATATGCTTGCCCCTCAGCTTTTAAGCAGACTCCTTCCCGAGTCAATGGGCCATAACTTAGTCAAAGCACTGTTGAAGCAATGTGACCTGGAAGGACCTCAAGATTGTGCACTTATCCCTGTTGCACACTGTTTGCATACTCCAGGGGGACCACTAAAGGTAAAAGATGGATCTAAATAATCACTAGAGCTTTTAGCTTCAGCTTTTTAAGTCGGTAGAAAAATTTGGAGTTGGAGGTGTCTCGAGTCTGAAAAAAATATATATGCTCTTTGATATTAAGACCGTTTTTAGGCATTTAGGAAAAGGCCTTTAATACTTTTCTTTGTCGATTCTTCTCCCTCTACTCTCGGTGACTCTCAAATTCAGTGCAAATATTGAACTCAGTCTTACACCAGGCATCATGATTTTGGTTTTCTCGTTAATCCTTCTAGATTTCCTATTAGTGAATTTGATTTTAACAAAACTGGAACTATAGATGTTTTTTAGAAGAAGAAGAAGATCAGTATGTATTTTCTATGGTATTATGAAAGATATATTGTTGTGCGGTCAATACTATTCAAAGATACTAAATGTGATCACTAGCCTCAGCCCTGTTTTGTACAATTCTCCTTCGGACATTCTGCCAGACAAACAGCAAGTAACACCGATGGAGATATATTAACCGCTTAAATACTGTAGAGGGGACAGACATTTCTCACTACAAAGACTGCTTGCAGCTGACCACAGCTAAAAACGTTCGTTAGAAATTAAAAGTCCTACTTGCCTTTTCAAGTAACCGAAAAATTGGAGGGCAACTAGGCCTCCTCCCCCACCCCTTTTTTCTCAAAATCGTCTGATCAAAACTAAGAGAAGGCCATTTAGCCAAAAAAAGAATTAATATGCAAATTACATTTTAATGATTTATGTGCGGAGAGCCACAATCAAACATGCATTAATTCAAAAACATTCAGAAATTAAATAAAAAAAAACTAGTTTTTTTTAACTATAAGTAAGGAGCGACATTAAAACGAATAAAAACGAACAGAAATTACTCCGTGTATGAAAGGGGCTGTTCCCTTCTCAACGCCCCGCTCTTTATGATAAAGTTTTTTACTGTTTAATAAAGTAGAATTGAGAGAAAGAGTCTCTATGCTCTTTTT
>JAAAKM020073195.1:197877699-197943791 GCA_010016025.2 Alatinidae sp. Z8VKAUB7J3 | reverse complement strand
TTGAGATTAGCCAGCCCCCCTCCCTCCACACTCATCATTTCCCTTAACATTTACAGTCAAAATTTGGAGATAGCAATTTTGTTCTTCGCAGTTGAAGGGTCCAGAAATTATGTACTTGAGGAAGACTACCCCTCGCCCCCTACAGCCCTCGAGGCAAGGTTTGTAAGTTATGCCCTGGGGGCTTATAAGGTTCTTATAGAAATTGTGGTCGTATATGCTTTTGAGGGGAGTTATCGGATCGATAATCAGAGGTTCTTGTTCCCTTTTTAAGATGAACTTAATAGTGTAAAAAGGGATCAGAGTGCCAAAGTGATCAGACTCCCCCCCCCACACACGCACACACGTCGTTTTTTATTAGATGCGTCCAATAGAAATTTTGAGAAAGTCCTTCTATTCAAAATAGTCCAAAGATTATATAAAAAGGTTTTTGGAGGTGAGCTGTAAGTGGAATTGATTCTTTACAGCTACACACCGGTTCCAGTCGATTCCTCCAAAGGCCAACTCCAACAGTTGGCCCAGGATGCCGGTTTTCAATTCCCAACGAATTTGGAGGCTTGGACTCAGGATCCCTGGCGGGAATTTGCCTTGCGGCGCAACCCCAACACACCATGGGTCAACCAAAAGCTTTACCGTCAAATCCGCAATTTTGAAGCGGTGATCAATGCCTATTACCCAACCGCCACCGATCTGAAACTCAAGGGCTTTCGCAAGGCATTATTAAAGTTTATGGGAGGTTGGCGCTACCACCTCAAGTTCTATCATTACCCCAAAGAGCTTCACCTTCTCCAACGACTGCTCCGCTACCAACGCCCCGAAACGACGGGATTCTGATTCACAGAACTGCCTAAGTTCAGCAGAGATTGAGAGGAATGGCGCTGAGGATTAAAGCTGTTCAATGCGGCTGCTGGAAATCACCGCATCGACTTCGGTGTCCAGACGTTCCTCCACATTGGCCAGCATGCGGTCTACGCCTTTACTGTCCGTTGCCAAGGCGACAAAGGCCCACAACGCCAAGCCGTGATGGTCTTGATAATCGATTTCACAGACCGATATTTGCGGATTGCGGCCAAACCGTTCGCGAAGTCCGGACAAACGGCTGCGTTTCTCTTTGAGAGAAGCGCAACCTGGTAATTGGAACTCCACCTGCAATAAGCCAATTCTCAACGGATCCTCCTCTCAACTCGCCGTAGAAAAATCGGCCCAAACCGGGCAATGATCGGATGGTTTAGGGCGTCCACGAAAGTCATAATCAATATACGATCCACGGCAGAGACCCATTAACGAATTCGTTACCCAAACCAAATCAATACGGTTTTCAAGGCTTTCATTGGCAGTTACGTGAGATCTGTTTTTACAGTCCTTGAAAACCTGATTTACCGACAACATTTATTCTTCTTTTGTTGAGCATCTCTTAAATTTATTTTATGCTTATCACTTGGTTCTGCTACTGATTGTCGTGTCTTCTGTTCCAATTTCATTCTTAATACATTTCTTGTGATGCACATAAACATCTGCAAAACGAAAAGAGTAAAACTCATCTTTAAATCAATAAAATTTAATTATATGTTAATACAATTCATTAGAAAAATGACAATATTTCACAAGGCCACATTTTCGGGGGAAAAGTTTTTATTTAATAAGTCATAAAATGATTTGAAGTGTGTATATTTGTTTCATAATTTAAGGCTGAAATTAATGCCATTCACTTATTTATGCTTATTTTAAAGTCGTGATATATTTATCCTTTCTCCACTAAACATATTCTAAGAGGAAACGTAGCGGGGCATTCATTGTGTAAGATAACCTGTACACGGAGGTTCTCAGCACGAGTCAACTTATTTTTCGCACCACTTTGGTCCTTCTCTTTCTATAAATAACATGGACCTCGAGAACCTCTTCAAAACAATAGTCTCAGGTTAGTTTTACATTTCAGTTAGAAAAGTGCTAGTCTAGTTAAATTTTAGCTCTGATTACGTTTCTATTTTTAAATTCAGATAGCTAGATGTTTAGTCAAAAGGACAGTATAGCGATCCCAAAGTTTTACCTTTCGTAAACGTTTGAAAAGACCTCGGTTTCTTTTTAGAGGAAGCTGAAGATGCGCCTTGTGAATTGGTGTGGCAAAGATTTTGTTGCACACATCAAATATGCATTAAAAATGAAATAAAACTCCCATCGACGGTACTATCTTCTTCTTGTGACAGTAAAGGTCGGGAGGTATGCTTTTGTAGTTGCAGAAAAAAATTACTATAATTTTGACTTAGCTCCTTGATCCCATGTATCGCTAAAAAAATGTCATAGGCTCCGGTTAAAACATGAGGTTTCACTGGAACGTTTCCCACATCAACTCCCAGAACAAAAGGACATGTTTAAAAGTGTTTTCTATGTTAATCTGTTGGCACATCGTCCTCTTCCCAATTTCCAACCACGCATGCCCAAAAAGCACACTGAACCTGGTCACTGTGGCCAATAAAGAAAATCCTGCTTTTGCGTTTTTTGGTATAGATGAAATTCTTTGACCACATACTATTGAAAGTCCTTAGTCTAACACCCTCTCGTTTAAGAGCACTGCATTTTTCCTTGTTCAAGATTCTTAGGATGATACATTTTACAATTGGTTTGTCATTATATCTGCAACTAATGATACCTATTCGTCGAAAGTAGTTTGTTATATCATCTCGGTGCATAATTAACATTGATCGAAAGCATACAATACACCAACTACTATCAGTGACCAAGCACAGGGTACCAATGAGACAGTTGCATAAAAAAGCAAACATTGGCTCAGAAAGAGAGGGAAAAGCAAACAGCCGCTCATTTACACAAGCACAGAGATAAAGATAGCAACAAAAACACGTACTAACAGATAAAGACAGGCACAAACATACAAACAGACGCTCAGTCGCAAAAGTACGGTGGGAGAGAGACAAAAAACACAGGTAACCAGAAAGTCATACACACAAGCACAATGAGAAGTACTAGTTGTACCTCCAGATCTTTGCTGTTTTAAGAAGAAGGTAGTTTTCTTGAACGAGAAGATTTTAGATGGTCATTTGTTATAAAAAATGACAATTCACCTTAGAAGATCTTTTTATGTTTATATTTCATTCCTCTGGGAAAGCGAATCGAAGTATTTTTATAACACAACCTGTCCTAGCCTCATCTGACGAATAAGGATGTAAAGTATGATGATCGTCATGATTGCACAGATCCTTTTTTCTTTGTGTAATCTTAGCAAACCGTAATTAGTACTAAAATAAATTCATTGTTTTCAAAATTAAAGGAAGACTATATCAGCCTCTAGAATAAAATTGTGAGAGACAGGGCGAGAACTAGAAGAAATAATGTCGTTGACTTTTTCTCTTCTTCAGTTTTTGCAGAACCAATGAGGAGAAATAGCCTCTCCCCTAAATGTTGAGGCCTAAAAAGTTTCTTTTTTTCTGTCTAGGATGATTTTGTAAGAAAAATGCTTTCAGAATTTGAGAGATTCTGCTTCCTGGCGAAACTAGAATTCAGTTTTTTTTTTTTCGCTTTGGATGTATTTAGCAAAAAAAAATGTCATGGAGAAACTCATACCCTTTCGCTTGTGTGTTGGAATGAGTATCATCATAGACATCATTTGAAATATCAATGAAACCCTAATAGTCAGCGACAGGACTAGGCTTTAATAGCTTGTTTTATAAATTCATAAACTGAAAATAAAAATCGAACGCTTATTACCGCTTATTTTACTTTTGCCATACTTAAATTTTGCAAGTTTGTTGTATATTCATTTTTTCTTCTTTTTCTCTTGAAATTGACATTCCTTTCTTAGCAACTGCCTATAGTTTCATAACATATATTTTTTAACATGTGCCAGAGAAAGACGGTAGTCTTAAAAGAGGGCCATAATTTATATACTTTTAAAGGAGTCTAGTTCATGAAGTAACTTCTCCTCAAGCCTTTGATGGTCTTAGAATGAATAACCGACAGGTTAGACGACCGGATCTTACCATTGCAACAATGGATCATAATGTTCCTACTACTGATAGAGGACTTCCAATCTTAGACCAAACATCATCTGTACAAATTCAAACTCTAGAAAAAAACTGCCAAGATTTTGGAATCAAACTATTTGATATCAACAGTCCTAATCAGGGAATTGTTCATGTCATTGGACCTCAACTTGGAATAACTTTACCTGGTTCTACCATTGTTTGTGGTGACAGTCACACATCAACTCATGGTGCATTTGGTGCCCTTGCATTTGGAATTGGAACAAGTGAAGTAGAGCACGTGTTGGCATCTCAGACTTTGTGGCTAGAAAAGCCAAAACCCTTTGAAATTAGGGTAGAAGGAAAGCGAAAAAACCCACATGCTGTTACTGCAAAAGATATCGTACTATCAATTATCAAAAATATTGGAACTGGTGGAGGTACTGGAACTGTAATTGAGTATCGAGGTGAGGGAATAGAGGATCTCTCCATGGAGCAGAGAATGACCATATGCAATATGTCCATTGAGGCTGGTGCTCGTGCTGGATTAATTGCACCTGATGAGAAGACCTATGATTATCTTAGAGGAAGACAATACACTCCAAAAAACTATGAATCCCTTGTGGAATATTGGAGAGAAAATCTAAAGTCAGATAATGATGCAAAATTTGAAAAACAATTTACATTACACATTGATGATATTGCACCACAAGTAAGTTGGGGAACAAATCCTGGAATGACATGTGATGTTACTGAATCAGTTCCTACTCCTGATGAATTTTCAAAAGGTGATTCTAATCAAAATGAATGGAACTTAATTCTATTTTCACAACATAAATTTCATTCGTGATTAGCATTGATTCAATAGCTGAAAAATTATATTTATTTGAATGTTAAAAACAGCAAGGAATACAACAGCTTAAATTCATTGAAACTGACCCAAATTGAAGGACACAATTAAGAAGACAATATAGCAGCTGAAATATTATAAATTTATTTTCAGGCACTAATGATTTTGAAAATCGCAATTTACTATATTATAAGGATAATACTGTGGTTTTTTGATTCGAAGATACCTTTCATAACCTTCAGTATAATTTGTTTGTCGTTTATATCATCACAGCGGTGTCACTTAACGTACCAAGGCCGTCATAATAACATTTTCTGCCCATTCCACCCAGGCGCGTAAAAAATGGGGAGTCTCGGGGTAAATCCCCCGAAATCACACACTGTTTTATCAATTTCTGGCATTTCTTAGTCAAATTCTCAGTTCTTTTATTATTAGACCCGCTATGGAAAATCATACTGCGCACGTGCCTGTTACGACTTTCTAATATCTTTCTTTTGATTGTCTTCAAATTAAGAAATTTTAAAGGAGTATCATTTTGGTCAGTGTTGTCACATTCAACCGTTAAAATAAACAAACAAAAGTAATTAATTAAATTCAAAAACTTTCGCCCGTAAAAATTCAAACACTAACAACCTCTTTGTTGCCTAAGACAACTATACCTTCACAAGAAAGCCACACCTTTCTTAAGCTGCCATCTGTTTTCAGTTTTGTTTCTGATCCCCCCCCCCCGTTTCCTTATTATTTTTTTTTATTTTGCGCCTGTAACTGCCAAAACACCGTATCAATTCATATTGAGGTCTGTTTTACTTAAATTTCAATCTTAAGGCTTTAAATTTTAATCTCGAATTTGTGAACAAAAAACATTGACTAGAATATAAATATGAGAAATACTTGGCACTGTGAGTATTGGCGCAAAAGAAGTCAATAAAACTCATAATGTAGATAAACAGAATGACCAGTTTGCTGTACAATATTTTTAATTTACACACAAAATAAACAAACAAATTATCAAATAGAACTAATCGAAGGCTACTTAATATTTAAAGTAAATGCTACATACAACACTTACTGCTCGAGATCCGTGACAACCAGTATTTCTCAGTTAGCAAATTCTTTTTTTAGATTTCTCACAAATATCCTGTGGAATAGGTTAAAAAAAACATAGAAAATTAGAGTTGTTTATTTTTCTAAAGAAATATTTCATTTCTAATCAGGACGATAGGGACCACCTTAGAAGGACATTTCCCGTCCTTTGAGCCAACACATCCCGTCCCTAGATTGTTGAAAATAAACTAATTCTGGTATGAACTCCAAAATTTTATTTTTAGGATGTAGATGGTGAAACAACACAACTTTCAAGTTGTGACCAAAAACTGGTTGAAAATGTGGCCAATCTTCTGTTCATTGACAAAACAAAGCTCACCGACCTTTTGCTTCGGAGGCAAATTAACGTATGTGGTAACGTTACAGAAATACCTCTCAAATACCCAGAAGCAGTTGAGAATCGACATGCAATGTCGAAAGCGCTATATTCGAACACTTTTTATTGGCTCATAAATCATATTAATCGGTGTACGGCTCCTAAGACCTCCTCGGGTCTGTATGTTGGAGTTTTGGATATTTTTGGATTTGAAAATTTCAGTGTGAACTCTTTCGAACAGCTGTGTATTAATTATGCCAATGAAAACGTAGAAAATGTGCCATGAACGGTCGTTCGTTAAATGTGCAGCGAAAGCCTGCTTTGAGCTCGGACTGCGCATTGCGCCGCTGATGATGGTGCTGGTCGACGCGTATACGCTCTGGGACAGCACGACCGACTCGTTATAGACTGGCGCTCCATGAAGGCCTTTATCCTGAAGTTCGGATCGTTCGTAGTCGCCATCCTTGTTGCGGGCGTTGTCGGCTCATTGTTTTCGACCCAGTTTGTGCTCGCAGGGCTCACGGGGCTTGGTGTCGATGTTCCCATCGGGACCAGACTGTCGATGAGCGTTACGGATTTGCGTATCCTCGAGACGCTGGCACCCGCGGTCGCTGCGGCACTGCTGCCCGCCTTTGTTGTTGCGGCAATTTGCGCCCGGTGGATGGGCGGCTCGCGGACAATCTGGTTTACGGTCGCTGGCGCCAGCGCGATCGTAGTCGAACTCCTGATCATCGGAAGTGTGCTCGGCCTGATGCCCATTGCCGGCGCGCGATCGACCGCGGGCTTGCTAAGCCAGGGACTGGCCGGTGCCCTGGGCGGATTCGCCTATGCCCGTTTGACGGCAGGCGGGCAGGCGGGTGAGGCAAGATGAAAGCGTGCACGCTGACCATTCTGATGCTCCTTCTTGCGACGGTCGGCGCTCACGCCGACTACACGGTCGAGACCATCGTTGACGGTCTTGATCATCCCTGGAGCATCGCATTCCTTCCCGACGGCCGAATGCTGGTGACAGAGCGCGCCGGAAGACTGCGGATCGTCGAGGATGGTGAGTTGCTGGTGGAGCCTGTGTCGGGCGTTCCTGACGTGTTCGTCGGCGGCCAGGCGGGACTCTTCGACGTTGTGCTTGATCCCGAGATTCATTGACTATAGCTATGTCAATGTCAGTGAGTTTGTTTACGCCCGCTTCTTCCAATAGCTTCTTTTCATAGATAACAGTAGAGAGTATTCCCCATGGTGTTTCTTCTATAAAAATGGGCAAACGAGCAATAAGTGCTCTTTCCCCTTGCAATAAGACCAATGGACCAGTGAGCAGTATTTGTCTGTTTTCTATGGTTTGAATTACTTCAGGTAGTTGAGTTGGTACATTTCGGTAATCAACGCCTGCGATACCTTCGTTGCCTTCAAGAGGATATATATGTGAAATGACAAGGTCTTTTGCTGCCGCAATATTTCGAAAAGAAGACTGGGTCTCGAACACCAAACTGGCAAAGCTAGCAAATTCGTCTTGAGTCAGATTTGGAAATGTCGTTATGTAGTTAGCCAATGATTGTGAAGCCTGGACATAAGTGGTTATCTGATGCTCGAGCTTGGAACGGAATTCGTTTATGTGTTGATTCAGTTTGTCTGTTTGTTCGGATTCTTTTTGCGTTTTGTACAGCGACTCAGACAGCACTGCCAAAATGAAAAAAGCGATACAAGAAATTATCAATGAGAAAAAGTATTCTCGTTTATGCAGTTTAAGGCTTCCCAAATTCATCACAGATGGAGTGTCTTTATTCATTGACTCAGGTTGTACTTATGAAACGTAAATAGCAACAAGTTTATTGTATTAAAATATAGCAGAGATAGCTGTAATGACCGCTTGGTTGCTGGATAGTATGGTGAAATCTCTTATATGTTTAAGTGGTTAATCGTTTTACAGAATCTTAGTTCAGCTATATCTAGCGAGACTTAAGCAATTTTATTTAATTATGTAAATTTATACTAAAGGATTATTTTATAGAAAACATCACTAGCCGCTTCTTGGGCTTTAACATCTTAGGAGAACTGACCCTCGGAAATGAAAATTGCACCATTGGAATCACCTTGGTTGGAAACTCTGTAAGGATAATTACAGCCCACCCCCCACCTTGAACAACAGGAAAATTAATTTTTTGGAAGCACTGATATGTCTTCCTTTTTTTCTTCGTCGTTAGTGAAGGGCTAGAAAGTAAATATTTATTTCAAAAGAAATTGTCTTAACCAAGGTTTGAATCTTGTTTAACGTGGCTACAACAAAGGGCCCTAACCACTGCACTATCATGTCCTATTTAGCTGTGTTTTTTTTTCTATTTGTTGCTTTTCCCGATCATTTGTTTATCATTTGGTAGTAATTCACGGCAATAAGATAGCCAAGAACTGGAAGTTCCGTCACCGCTCGATGTGCCTTTTTATGCTCTTTTCAGATATAAATCTATAAAAAAGCATGTTGATATGGTCAAGATCGTTGAATTGAGCCTTGAAACATCTTTCTAAGATGCTGCAGTTATTTACTAGTTCCAGTGGCGTCAATTGGGAGGGGGTAGGCTATGCTGCCCACCTTAAATCTTGAAGAATGCCTTTTTTGGAGCACTTTCATTGAAAAATGTTCTTTTTTAGTATTTTTATTGAAAAACAACACATTTATTCCCGCCTCCCCCAGATGTTGAAAAATAAATCCCCTCCCCATTTTTTGTGAATCGACACTGCTAGTCTAGTTAGTCAGCAGACGATTTATGAAGCTTATTAAGGGAGCTGGGAGGGGAAGTGTTCTATTTATGGGAACTGAAAACCTTAGATTTTCCAACCAGGTAGATTATGAGGATACTTTTTTCGTGCTTCCTGGCATAGAGGATCCTCCCACGATGGTGTTCTGCATCACCATGCAATTTAACCCATTACTGGGAGAAGGTTTGTAACTCATGGGACGTGTGGAAACGCCAGTGAGCCTTGTTGAGCGTACATTTGAGAAGTCTTCTTCCTCCTTCACCTGTATTTACGGATCCAGAAGAGGGTGCCCCAGTTCCTTTTATGGACCCCCTAGGGCAAGGTCACCTTTGGTCCGTGCCTCCTATGGAGGTACTTCACATACCATACTCTACTTAGCAAAAGCTAAAGTAAAATGTGAAATAAAGCAATAAACGGCCAAACCTAGTGAAAATTTAGTTTTTTGAAAAAAAAAAGCTACTATCATTAATTTTTCAGAAAAAAATGTCCAGAGTCTTGGCATATAGATAAAAAACACAGAAACTCTTTTGTCATCCAGCTCAACTAAACTATATAATTTAAAATTAATTCAAATAATTAAAAACTAACTAAACTTATTATTAATTTGATTAATTTTTAGCTCAATAAAACTAACAAACCTGTAAACCTAATCCATTCTCAGTAACAAAATATGTCCTCGTATCTCAGTTGCTATTCAGTCTCTGACCTGTTACGACCAATTCCTTCTCTTAAAAGGATTAATAACCAGTTTTTGAACAAGCGTGGAAAAAGGATTATATTCCGAATCAATTAGAGACTAAATTTATTCTGTTGTAACAAAATATTACCTGAATGAATTCGACCGGCTAACAATAGCCTAACGCGCGTCCGTACCTGCCTTGATGTATTTTTTGTTCATTTATTAGCCAAGATTGATTGGAAGATTAAAAATTGTAGTGAATTTTCTATGACAAATTGAAAAAAAGGAAAAGAAAAATTGAAGCTTAAAAGATGTAGTTCATACACGTGGCAAACAACACACACATGATCTGGGATGGGAAGTTCGCCTGGACAAATTTGCCATCAGTAGGAGTTGAGCCCACAACTTCCTATAAAACTAGGCACTGTACCCTGAGTGTTGTCACTTCAAAGACTCCTTTCCCCTAAAATGGGCAGTTTTCAAGGTTCTTACAGACACAAT
The DNA here is from genome assembly GCA_010016025.2 of Alatinidae sp. Z8VKAUB7J3. NCBI lineage: Eukaryota > Metazoa > Cnidaria > Cubozoa > Carybdeida > Alatinidae > Alatinidae sp. Z8VKAUB7J3. The sequence continues at coordinate 197,933,625 of JAAAKM020073195.1, read as the reverse complement.
CATATTTCGTAGATTAAAAATTTATTTTCACTTTCTCAGGGAACCAATTTTCGCACAAATTTAGATTTATAAGGATTTTTTTTTGTTCAACAAAAAGAGAATCTTACTTTCACAAAACTTTCCCTGTGAAGCAAGAGAATAAGTGGTAAAGAAGACTCGTCTGAATATTTTAATTTAAAATAGATTTCTAAATCTAAGACTTATTGTCCTGCTAAAAAAACAAACAAACAAGTTTTCTCAACTGAAAGCAAGGAGCAACATTAAAAACTTGAAACGAACAGAATGTCGTCCGTATAGGGAGGGGGGCTGTCCCTTCCTCAACCTGTGCTCTTTACCCTAAAGTGTTTAAGCTCTTTAAAAAATTTCTCAATCAAATTCAACAGCCTTTGTGTTCAAGCAGTCTTTCTTAAAGAATTGCGACAAAATCAAACTCAAGCGTAAAGAGCTAAGATTGATGAAGGGACAACCCTTCTGAAATACAGAATGCTCTGTTTGTTTTAAGTTTTAATGTTGCTCCTTGCTTTCAGTAAAAAAACTAGTTTTTTATTTAATTTATCACCGTTTTTCAAATCAGGCCTCGAAATCCCCCTCCTGTGAAAAATTTCCGCTTGAAAATTCCCTCCGGAAACTTTTCTGTCCATGAAACATTCTCCCCCTGGACCCCCCTCCCCAGGCGAATGTTACATCCTTTTAAACCAACTGGATACAGGGGTTATCTACCTCGATCAGGCTCGTATGTTATTTGAGGAATTGAATCGAAGAGATTTGATTGGTTATTATTACCGGGATATGGCGGAAGTGTATGAAATGAAAGGCGATTATGAGAAGGCCTTGGAGAGTCACAAAACTATGATAGAAATTCTGGATTCTGTCGAAATGGCCATCTATGACAAAAATATTACGGACGCTGAAGCCAAATTTCAAACTAAGGAAAAAGAAGCGGAACTGGCCAAAAAACAACTCGAACTAGATAGGCAAAGCGTTTTGCGCAATCGCATTATTGCCGGGGCCCTGTTTTTGTTATTATTGGTCGTCGTTTTATTCCAATACATTCGGAATAAAGATCGCCTGCAGAAAAAGGAAGCCGAATTGGTTGCTCAATTGGAGCGAGCAGAAGCGAAAAAGTTGCGCGAAATGGATCAACTCAAGTCTCGCTTTTTTGCGAACATTTCCCATGAATTTCGCACGCCCCTCACGCTCATCCAAGGTCCTCTACAAACAGCGGAGAAAACTTCGGAATTTTATAAAACCGCAGAAGTCTCCATTCCGGCCAAATACGTCCGTATCATGCGTCGTAACGCCGATCGTCTACTACATTTGGTCAATCAATTGCTCGACTTGTCCAAATTGGAAAGCGGTAAAATGCGCCTGCAGGCTATAGAAGGAGATCTCGCTCACTTTGTCCGAGTCGTCGCCGCCTCTTTCGAATCCATGGCCGACCGCAAACAAATCGACTATCAGATCGACCTTCCAACCCTGCCTTTAACGACCTGGTTCGACCCTGATAAATTGGAAAAAATATTAGTCAATCTTCTTTTATTTACAGATTTAATTGCTGTGCATTTATCAACGGTTAAAATGGATACGCACAGGCAGACACACACACGCACACACACACACCCCTCACACACACACCCCCGCACACGCACACACACCAGCACAAACACACACACATACACACACACCCTGCACACGCACACACACAAACCCTGCACACACACACACACACACACCCCACACACACACACCAGCCCCCCCCACACACACACACACACACACACACACACACCCCCCGCACACACACACACACACACCGCACACACACACACACACCGCACACACACACACCCCGCACACACACACACACACACACACACACACACAAACCCTGCAAACACACACACACACACACACACACACACACACACACACCGCACACACACACACTTTATGTTGTCCAGGCCTGTTATTTAGATCGCCCTGCAAACGTCATATTAGTCTCAGTTGCACCTCCAACTTGATCTCTATGTTTCTTAAGTTGCATCTGTTCTAAACACCTTTCGATAAGGGGTTTGAGTCCGAGGGTTCGGAGTTAGGGACTAGGTCTTGAAAATTAACGAAAATGTGTCGTGATTTAGTCACCCCCGATGGACACCTGGCATATCAGCTGCTCTTGGGTGCCTAATAGACGTCCCCCCACTAATTAATTTTTTAAAACTTTTTCCACCCAGGACATTCTTATTCCAACCCCCCCTCCCGCCTATTAATTTTTACGTAATCTCCTACCCATAACAATTTTTTGAGGGGGTACGTTGGCGGGCAAGTAGAAAATATCTTTATTAAAATATGAAAATCACACATTGAAAGATGACGGTTGCCTTTTACGAGGCTCAAAGAAATGTGAACATATTTATTTTTGCATTGGATAGATTTAATGCGATCTATGAGATATATAAAATAGAAGTGGCTATTTTTGTATGACGTTTTGCTTCTCTCATCGAATTCTCCTGTTTTAACGGCAGATATGTTTTAAGAGATAAATATAGCAGAAATCAGTTTCCATATTAAGTTTATACTTCTCTTTTATAACTTTATAGCAAAACCAATAATACTTCATGTAATCTAACACTTTCATTGTAATTATCATCAATTGATAATAATTGTTGTTACTGAAAAATACAAAATTTTATTTACGACCTCCGGGAGCCTGTTTGTGAATTGGAAGTGATAACTGTTGAAGGTTCAACCTTGGGAATGTTCTCTGACAACACATCGAAGTTTATTAACCTTCTCAAACACATTTTACAGGACGAAAACAGGATAATACAAAAAATGAATGAAGTAGCCTTAAGATCCACATATTATCTGTTTTCCCGAAGAAATAAAGATTGGAACAATCAATCATGCTTGAACTTTCACTAATTTCTGTAATTAAGCCTGTAGTTTAACAGGTCTCCTCTACGTTAATTTTACCAGCTTTTGTTGTTGATGTTTTCATCATTCTGGGTTTTCTTCGCTCCCCTTCTCTTTTATTTATATATATTTATTATCTTATTTATTTATTCTGTTTTGCTCTACATAATACATCATAGTTCATTGTATACTAGTTAGCATGTATGTATCCACAAATTTGCCGGGCGAAATCAAGGAGACTGATATTAGTTTAGAAATTTGAAAACACAATTAAGCAGACAACTCATTTTGATCGAAAAGCTTTTCGCCGATTCTCGTCAGTCGATCTACATCGGTAATGAACACTTACATTAAAGGCAATGGTTGCACTTTCGCACTCTAAAGGACAAATGAAAGTTGTTGAAAGGCTGCAAAAGTATGTATTCATTCTTCCTTACTTGAATAAAATCTGTGATGGTCATACCCAACGATTTCATATTCTACGCTGCTTTAAACCCTAGCACCTATTCTAATTTTCACGTGCTTAATTTTCTGATCACATTCTGTAAGTCCATTGCTAGGTACACGTTATCCTATCAATATAGAAAAATCGTAACGGAATGAATTCTAGCACTCATAGCATGCTGGATGTCAGTGATGCTTGTTCAGACAGGTTTTCATTGACCAAAGTATTTTTGTCACTTGAATCGTTTTGGAGAAATTCGTTATTACTTCAACAAAACAGTAAAGGCATTGATAGTACCCGTATTCACGATTTTCTTTTGGTCACAGTAGCTCTAAGACAGCTTTTCAGTTGGTTTTATACGCTTATGGTTATCCCCCTCTTACTACGTTGGCTAAGACGGCCTTCATTAAGAAAGGGATTCATTGCAACTTGCCATAGAGAAGACTCGTATTTTTCCGCCAATTGCAATTGCTAGTTATAACATGAATATTTGTGAACATGAATGAATATTTAGACGTGTGCAGCAGATTTTGCTGATTTCATTCATCTTACTTTCATATATATATATGTATATATATATGATTTTGTATTTTACATATAATTTATCAGTGAGCTGCACCTTTCAGTTTATCGAATTACATTTTTTTGACGTTTCAAGATAACTCTTCCACAGTAATCAGTATATATACATGGTTTCACCCCCCCTCCCATGATTCTGGGGGGACCTAACTTTTTGAAATCTCTTATTTTGTGGGGGGACCTACGATTTTGGAAAAACTCTAAAATATCACTAGGTTGGCAATCTAAAGCTTTACAAATAGCTTCCAAAGTTGAAAATCTAATGGCTTTGGCTTTTCCTGATTTTAAGATAGAAAGGTTTGCAGTAGTAATACCAATAATTTCTGCCAAGTCTTTGCTTTTCATTTTTCGCTTTGCCAGCATTACATCAAGATTTACAATTATTGGCATAAATTAAATAGTTAAATCGTTTTCCTGTTTTAATTCAATTGCTTGTAAAAATGCTTTACTAACTATTATAAAAAACAAGCCCATAAAAATTGCGAACATACGGTTAAAAAAGTGATCCTCTGCTAAAATCATCCCAAACCTAATATCTAACTCCATTATATCATGAAATCTTTCAACCACAAGTTGAAAAATGAAACTTAGTAGTCCAGCAGTTAATAGTAGGCTCCCTGCCCAACGAAAGTATTTAGATATCCTGTTATCAAAAAAGGCCTTATTATAAAATAGCTTTGTCGGCCCTTCCTAAGAGGAAGTTGCCCACCCTGGTATAGAGTATAACCAAATAAATATTTAGAAGTTTTGGCCCCTTCTCAATTGGTGTAGTGGCATGTTTTAATTGACGAATAGCGTTAAAATAAAACAATATTCGATTACTCTTATTCATCTCAGTGTTGAAGCGTTTCGAAATGGCTCTTGGTAAGAAGGGAGAATGAGGTGTAGTCTCAACTAATCGAAACTACTATAAGATGATTTGTTAATCAAGGAGGCACACTCGTGCCTCTATAAAGAGGCGAACAACGACAATGTTAAGCGATCTTCGGTTCCAGTGGTCGCAGAGGGATGCATTTCGTAGCCCGAGCTCCAACTAAGAAACCTGCCAAATTTCATCCCCCTCCTATCATCAATAATAATCCTGGGCCCTAGCAATGTGTGTAACTACATGAGCTTTGATAAGAACTTGTTCGCAATTTTTTAGAAGTACAGCAGTAAATTTTTTACTGAAAATTCGATATTTTGGTAACTGTTTGAGGCCTGTGTGGTGTTCACATCACTAGTGCCACTCCTCCCAATTTATATAAGCGTTATGTAATGACGTATTCGGGACCGTTGTATGAGGAGAGGATACCAGAGATATGTCAGAAAGCCCTGAAAGAAGACTAAATCAACATGACTTGAAACTGTAGAGAAAGATGAGAACAAAATTAAGGTGGTGGAAATACGTGGTGCTACAGTAGGCTACAGCAAATAGGCAAAGAGCAAGCTGCACAAAATAAGATCATGGCAAAACCTGACTCGGCACGCCTAGGAGACGAAAGGGGGAGGAGGAGTTTCATGTAAAGATGTTATCTTCATAGTTGTTAGTTAAAGATATATACTGGAGTTTTCGTATACAAAACTCATTGAAAGCAACTCGTATTCTTAATGTAGTTTCTTCTTCGGCGGCGCCTACAGTCTGCTTTTAAGTCCAAATTTTGAATTGACTTAAAAGCTTTAAAGATAGAATTTAAGGTGATTTCAAAAGAATTAAAGTACTCCTGTTTTACTTGATTTAATTAGGAGTGTAACATCCTTTATCACAATGTGCGTCTACAAGTTCTAGATCTGTTTACCATAACATTTCAAAGATCAACCATTTTCAATTCAATACTTTTACACAAGGGGTCGGAGTTGCTTTTCCTTGTTCTCTCTGTTTGTCTATGGGACGGCCTTCGGAGCACACTGTTTATTAACTTGAAATGATACTTCGATATTAGAAATTTACTTATACTGCTTTAAAACCTCACATTTAGAAACAGCCAAAACAAAAATGTTAAAAAATTGTGGTTTTTTGGGTATGAGTAGACATAAGATAGGTCCAGGATGCAACCCTTCCTTTTATTTTCATGTCCTTGGTATATCAATTGTTAGCTCCACTTGAAAAAAAGGATAAAACCCTTTTAGTAAACATATAGAATTGAGCAGAAATTAAATAGGAAGAAAAAAAGTTCTGTTAGATTCACTTTATAATATTCTTTGTTGACATAGGCCTAACAATTGCTGCTGTTGCCATTGGACTCAAGACAGCCATGATAAGGCTGCACCAACCCTTGGGCTTTAAACAAAAGTGTTCTTTTTTGTGAATTCGCTTTATCTGGTGTAATGAACCAACTATTGCAGAGGAATAAGCACAACAGATAAAATCAAACAAACTAACCAAAGTATACTGTCTAGAGCAATGTCTGCCCTAGGGCCAAGGACAGCAACAATTATCTAATGGTAGATTTCTTTTTATTTCTAGCTGATTTCTTCTCTACTAAAAACCTTTACCTTTTTTTTTGATGATATTCTTAAATGATAATTTTTTCTATCATGGTGAATAGTTGTGTTAAGAGAATGAAACTTTCATGAACAAATAAAGACCCATAGTTAGGCTGATAAAATGTTTTCAAGTTCTTGTCTCTAGCCAATTATTATTTCTAAGACATAGAATAATACAAAGAAAATACCTGATGCCTGTCTTGACCTGGACAAAAAAAAATGTTTATCCATAGTTTTGGTTTGGGTCTAATTCATTCTAATATCTGTGTAGTATCTTAGGTCAATTTTTTTTTTTTAAGAAAGACATTTTTTCAAATTCATTAAAATATTCGACAACTCAGCAAAAGGGATTGGAGAAGGAACGAACACTTCACTTGGAGAAAAAGTAGATTATACAAAATATTGTATTCCATCAGAAAGGAAACAAATTTGGGTCGCCATCGCAAGGTTAACAAGGTCTTGACATAATGACCAAAGGGTTGTTGGGTTGGACGTGGTCAGGTCATCGGACACACAAAGAAGGAAATAGTCTGAGGCACCTCTGCGCCAGTCATGGTGCTGTACTATTATGCCTAAGTCTGATATCGACATAAGAATCACCATGAAGAAGTTATTTTGCCTGCGAGCTGTCTATAGGAGGGGGATATTTGGTTAATAGAAAGAACTGTAAGGATATGCTACATCGACTATCTTGTCGACCAACTTGACAAGATAGTCAAGATCACATATTTTGTACTCAACGTCATTTTCGAGAGATGCTCGGATAAAACGAATATCTCAGAATGATGTAACATTATTGGATAGCAAAGAAATATTATGACATACCCGAATTTTTTTGAGTGGAAGGACCTCTGTTCCTTCCAATTTCTTTTACGTTCTTAATGGATCCACAAAGGTAAGTTTCAAATGCTTCTGACCACTGACAACAATTCAAAGGATGCAAGACAAATATCGCCAAATGGTTTGCACTTCTTCATATAACACTATGGTAAAGTAGTACCTCATAAAAGATTTTCCAGTGCAGTCCTAAACTCTCCTCGGAACGTTTTGAGGTCTGACGAAAACTGAGTACAACACCAAACACTTGAATATAGCAAAGAATTCCAGAACTTCAAAATACTCTAAATTACCTTCTCCATCCACATCCCCTTGATAATTGTCTTCCTCTCCTGATGTGATAAATGCACTCCTGTAAACCGAACCGGTCCGGCCCAGCCAACGCTGTCAAATCGAAGGCGAGGAAACCAAAGACCGACCCCGGGACCGGAACTTGGCTTCTTCCCTGCGGACCGAATTGGATTGGATCGCCATGAAGGCCATGGCCAAGGATCCAGACCGCCGTTACCAGACCGTGGCTGAATTGGGCCAAGATATTCAGGCCTACCTGGACCAGGAACCCGTTCGTGCCCGACCACCGAGTTTGATTTATCGTTTGCGCAAGTTTGTTGTGCGTAATCGGGTTTTCGTGGCGACGGGAATGTTGACCTTTTTCGCCTTAATTTTTGGGATGACCGCCCTGGTATGGAGCACGATGGAGGCCCGTCGTGCCGAGCGTGATACCAAGGCCATCAACGATATTCTCATGAACCTGCTCGCCTCGCCGGATCCTCGGCAAAAGGGGATCGATACCCGCGTGGTCGATGTGCTGGACGATGCGCCCAAATTTTTCCCCGAGAATATGCTGGGTACTGATCGGGAAGCAGCCATCCGCACCACCTTGGGGAATACTTATTTTGGCTTGGGTCTTTATGAACAAGGTTACGAAAATCTGTTTCGGGCCTTGGAAATTCGCCGGGAATTATTTGGGGAAGAAGATCCAAGAACCCTGCGAACTCAGTTCTTCTTCGGCAGGATTTTGCGGCGCCAAGGCAAGCACGAAGCGGCGATCACGCAATTTCAGGACGCGTCCCTACACCAAACTCAGGTGCTCGGCAAAACGCATCGGCACACCTTGCAAAGCGATGCAGCCTTGGCCATGACCTATAGTGCCCAGCGCAATTACCGCCAAGCGGCGGATCTTTATCAGCGGACTTGGGAACTGCAAGCCGCAGCTTTTGGTGAAAGAATGGGTTTTTCTTCAGTCAGGTTTACTGAATCCGTTGCTCACACTCTGTAACTACTATAAAAATAAGTCAAATATTACCAGCACATCTCCTTCGACACAGATAAGAAATGGTAAAAATGAGATTCAAAACAATGCAATATTTGGTTGAGGCACGTACGCAAACATATGGTGGGCATGGTATATTTGCAAAGCATGGAAAATGACAGAAAATTCACAAGGTGAAGGAATTCTAAGAGGTTACGGAGAAAACCGTAAATACCAAGATACTTCAGGTCTCAAGGTCCCTTATAAGGTCCATTTTTGATATCAGATAGCAATAACTTAAATATTGTCACTGTTACACATAAAGTCGCGCGGTCGCTTGTAACATTTTTAAACGCTTGAAATTTTTGTCAAAACCGTTTTCCGAGCTACATTCAAAGGGAGAGTCTGCAGGGCAGTGTTCGTTTAATAACACTTCAGTTCTCCTTATCTATATTATCTTGTTGGTCTTCCTTTTAAGAAGAGCTTAGCAAACAGTTTTTGGTAATTACCTGATGTGAAAGTAGTAGATACAGCCTTTTGGCATAACAAATTGGTACAAGAAAATATGATAAGCCAACAAATTACCGAAAAAATCATATAAAGAAAGAATTTTGGGACATTGCAGCAAAAATGGTAAAAAGATGAAACGATGAGTTTTCGGAAGCTTTGAACAAATGGATATGACCAATGACCTTGGGCAGCTCTATTAGCCTCAGGGCGCTTTGTGCTGAAGACTTGTTATTAGCTGTAGTAAGATTAAATAAAAAAACAAGTTTTTTTAACTGAAAGTAAGGAGCGACATTAAAACTTAAAACGCACAGAAATTACTTCGTATATGAGGTGGGCTTGCCATAGCAATAGGTGAGTTGGTGGATGATTCCGTTGTCGATGTTGAAAACATATTGCGAAGATTAAAACAAAACAAACGTTCACCAACACCACGCTCTGTATTCGATGTGGTGTGGAAAGCGAGTATTGAGGTTCGCTCAGGTATTGTTTATGCCACAGCTATTGTTGTTCTGGTATTTGTGCCCTTATTTGCTTTACCTGGTATCGAAGGTCGGCTTTTCAGTCCATTAGGAATCGCATACATCATCGCAATTTTGGCTTCATTATTGGTGTCCATGACAGTCACGCCAGTGCTTTGTTATTTCCTGCTTCCAAAAATGAAAAAGCTTGATAATGAAGATAGTTGGGTTATTCGACGCCTTAAACTTCTCCAATCAAAATGGATTGAATGGGCATCACCTCGCAGTAAAAGCATATTGGGAGTTGCAGGAATCTTTGCCTTGCTTTGCACTGTATCAGCTTTGATGTTTCCTCGGGCATTTTTACCCAAGTTCAATGAAGGGTCTTTAGTACTCGGTATGATTTTCCAACCAGGCACTTCTTTAGCAGAATCAAATAAAATGGGACATTTGGCTGAGAAGTTGATTCTCACTGTACCCGAAGTGACAGGAGTTGGTAGGCGTACAGGTCGAGCAGAATTAGATGAACATGCTCAAGGTGTTTATGCTTCTGAAATCGATATTGACCTTAAAAATTCGGACCGTGAACGGGATTTGGTACTTGAAGATATTCGAGAAAAACTCAACGTCATACCCGCTCAAATTGCAATTGGACAGCCGATCTCACACCGCCTGGATCATTTGCTATCAGGTGTGCGAGCACAGCTAGCCATAAAGGTATTTGGTGATAACTTAGACGTTGCCACTTGTCCGAGAAAAAACTAAAAACATTTCAAGAAATATTAGACATATATAACCCTAAAAATATGCACCTACTTTTTTATTTGGCTTGCCAGTCAAAATCATCATATAACATTTCAGCTTTGGAAAATTTTCATTCTCCTTTTTGTCCAAGTCCAAATGTTAATTTATTTTCGCTTTTGAAGCTAAGAATAGCGAAAAACAGTGAAATATTCAGAAAGAGTCATACTGACAGTCAATAGTACCGTGTAAAAATCACTAGAAATCACCAAAGATTCACTATCCTCAGTGATAAAACTACTAAAGCAAGGAGGAAAGTGTCAATAAGTTTAATGATACTTGACTAAAGCTCGCAACTGTGAATGGACGGTTAGAATAACTGTTGAAATGGGAAAACCGATAAAAAGTTATAGTTAAAATTGGCCATTTCCCTTATCAATGGTCAGGCACGTACACTGTAATTTATTTCGAGAGGAAGAGGAATACAATTCGAGAAGCACAAAATAGGCAAATCTCTTAGAAAATCACAAATGTGTGGAAATGTTGGATGAGGGACTACAGCTTGAGAAAGATTTTTTTATTGGAGAAGATGTAGGTATTTCACATACATCTGGGCTCAAAACAAATCAATACCTCTGGGCTTATTTGTTAGGGTAATCGAAAGACATACAAAGTTCTGATTTTGTTGCATTATTTATGATGCATAAGTGAAGCCATATGCGTAAAATTAAAGACGTCAATTTAGAAAATTAAAACCAACAACTATTTGCAGTCTATCTTAAGTCATCATCAACTGCCTTTGCTTTGCGCTTGTCCAATTAAAACTGATGATATGAAGACGTTCAGAAGCATATGCTGAATAATTTGGTTCAGTTCATCGTTTGCTTCATCGTTTAGTTCTTTCTTTTTTTGTGTGTGTACAATTGTGTGATAAAGCATGAATTAATTTTTTTTCAACAGCTATTAATAACAATCTAATCTAATAAATGTAACAATCTAATAATCTTCTAATAAAGTGCTTATTTTATAATATTTAACATTGAGTTTACCTGACATCTGGATCCCTCCTACTAAAGAATAAATCAAGATCTTAGGTTTATGTCTGAAAGTTATCAATCCTTAAGTTACCAGAATTGGACAAAAAGAAAGAAAATTTTAAGCCGAAAGAACCAGGTCAAAAATACATGGAAAACGTAAAACTGGATATGCCTGCATTATATCAGAAAACTGAAACATCTTTTCCTGACAACACAGTAAAAAAGTTGTCAAATACAGACATAAAGAGCCTTCCAATTAATGAAGAAATCCCTCCAAGTCATGAATTCTCTGAACATTTTGGTAACACTGTAAATCTAAATGAAAGCGTAACCTACGTCGAAACCCCAAAACTACTAAAGGAAAGTAATCCAGAAAGGCTGGAAACTGGGTTGAAAGAAGAAAGGCTGAACAACAAAGCACTAGGTAATCAAGTTAACAAAGAATTTAGCCAAATCTACTCAAATCTATTTCATAATGGAACAAATAAGAATGAAGACACTAGCAAAGCTCAACAAGAAGAAATAACTACAAGTGAGGGGATGGAAATCAAAAGCTCGCTTGAGGATCTAGAAACAGGATATTTCGAGGGTAAAATTAACAGTAAAGAACACGGAATGGACGGTTTTGATAATAAAGAACTTAATCTAGTTGAAAAGACGCAAGAAAACTCCAATACTGCCATAAATAAAGGGGTTTTTTTTAGAATGGACGAGGATTGCAATTCTAGGTGACCATTTTCCCTATAAATTGCGGATGCTTTCAAGGATATTCAAAGTGCTTACCACCTTCTGATAAAAATGCTATACCTTTGTTTAATTTTTGCAATTGTTGTGAGTGGTTTTTAATACATCTCAGGCAAGGGTACAGTCCAAAGTGGACACTAGCACCTGTATTTTTCCCTTGAGTACAGACTTACCAATAACATTCAACCTGACATATTTCTGTGTCTTGCTTAATTTCATTTATTGTCAATTATACCATTGCTTAAGGCTCATTCCAGATTCTGCTATGTCGCTTGGAAACTGATCTCCTTTTGTGGTCAGTCGTCACTCTTTCTGACAACTTTATATATACTTTACGCTTCTCGATGTCTTTACTTTAAGGCTCATTCCAGATTCTGCTATGTCGCTTGGAAACTGATCTCCTTCTGTGGTGAGTCGTCACTCTTTCTGACAACCTTATATATACTTTACGCTTCTCGATGTCTTTACTTTAAGGCTCATTCCAGATCAGTTCATCAGCTCATTTAACCCTCTAAGGACTTTTACTCTCCCCTCTTTGAAGCCTCAGAATACCAAATTGAAGTGATTAGCACACGTCTGTCAAAGCATCAAATGTACAACGATCACTAAGACAATGGTGAAAGCACTCTGAGCATTGAACTAGTAGTCCTCTTTAAAATGACGGAGGAGTCAAACTATGAGATTGCGATGTCAAGTAGAAACAACCCATACGTCTTCGCTTGTTACAAAGACGTGATGCATCATAGTTATTTGAAACGTTTTGACGTTAACATTTAGACAGATGTGTTGGTGCTCAAGGCATACCGGACATACAGGCCGTAACATACTCCTCCGGCCATCATAATCTTGCGGGCTCCAAATCGTTTGCATAAAATGCTGGTTGTATATCCAAAGAAGAAGCAAAGGGAATACGCTAGGGATCCGATCCATGCTGCACGGAAAAAACGAGATGAAGTTAAATAGCAAATAATTAAAAAGTAGCTAAAATAGAAAGATATATATCTTTAAAATTAAACTGAATCTGGTCTTGTTTATCAGAGGGGGGGCATATAAAAAATTTTGGAATTCAGAAGGGGGCTTAGTAGAGGGGCCTAAGCTCGTAATTTTTTTTGCGACCTGGCACGGATTCCAATTACGGATCACGCCCATGTACATCATACGATCGGCTAGCAGATATCGTGTCTGTTTGCTACTCGTATGTCCACCAGGCATCATATGCCATCCACAATAGTCACAAGGTCCACATAGGCTAGGGTAATGAACGTTTTTTATTGGCTACAAATAATATCGATCACCTTGAGCTCGACTTATGATCTGCTCTTCGTTCTGTGAACATGTCGTTGTAATGATGGGCCGAAGGGTGGATTGTAATTTGTGGACTTCACTTTTATCGCTCTTTCTGGAAGTTTTTTAATACACAAGCCGGTGAAACTTTCAAAAGCCAAACCAACAACCTTCTGTTGAGGATTTCATGAACCTGTTTCTTAGTTACATTTTTAATGTGAGACATAATTTTAATGTGTCGTTAATCACCGTTAATAGTATTTGTATTGCTTGTTCTTGCCGTCGAACATCAATGCTCATTAAACGATATTTAGCATTGTCATCATCATCATCATCATCATCATCATCATCATCATCATCATCATCATCATCATTATCATCATCATCATCATCATAAATGGGCAGATAATGTACAGATAATGAGGCAAAACCATAGCATTGTACATCCAGTCCAAAAGACAATAGTCAAAATGCTGCTTATTTGCCACTATAAAGCTATATGTAAAAGAAGAACACTTGTGAAAATGAGAAAACAAATAACCACAGCATCTTGAGTTTTGACTGTCCAACAGGAAGGCCCAGTTATAGAAAGTCATCTGTCAGCTCAACAGTAAACTCACCGGGTGTAACGCTCTAACTTTGCATCGGGCTTTAAATTAAACAGCAATACTTCGGATTTTGCGGCATTAAACTGGAGTCCAATACGGGCATACTCTTGTTCCGATTTATAAAATTATCTTCTAGCCCATGCTGACACCTGCTGAGGTTCAGTGCGTCATCTGCATAGCCAATCAAATACAAATCAATACCATGCAGGATATAAGTCATAAGTGACTTTGATTGTGCCTTTACAATAGTGCTACTAAATGTTGTTGGTGACGAAATAGAGCCTTTTCTTATCCCCTTCTTTACCAGGAGAAGGGGATTTACATTTTGAGAAACGGCAAAACATATAATTGGCTAGTACACTCATTAAGCTAGTAGAGAAAGCCCAAGTTCTTCTTTTAGATTTTCATACATGTCAGCTAGGAAGGCTAAAATGCAGGGGTCAGCACTGGCCAAACCCATATCCAATATAATATCCTTGTGGAGAAGCAAATCAAATGCACACCTTACATCCTGAGAAATGAAGCAAGACTTTCACCATGTTCTTCTGCATCAATCAAAGCAGAAAGGGCATGACCACACCCAAGGCGAGACTGGAGTCGAACTGATGGGCCTGAAATAAAAAAAATTACAAAATACAGTCGCATCCATTATTTGGCCCTCTGCTTAGGCATTAAATAAACAACAAAGAGTGCTTTCAAGAACAGATTTATTAAGGGAAGGAAAGTAACTTAGACTAGACGAGGACCTAAAAAATTCGATGAAAGGGTGTACATCTAACTTTGTCCCGTTTCTCTTTTACTTAGAAACCTTGTTATGTCGAGGTTACTATTCTTATGGCACGAGGGCATCATTATTTTTAATTCTTTAGAACTTCTTCTTTATCTTTTACTTACACACTATCTACAAACAGATTGATTTTAAAATTATTTTGAAGGTTAAAGCCCCCTTACCCAACCCTTTTCTACAAGGCCCGTAGCTACTTGGCCTTTACCATTAGCCTCTCTAAATTAGTTTGTTAAGATTGAAACATCTATAGACTTTTCTTAAGCTGTTACAACATCAGCTCCCCCACCATCCCCCCACATACAAGTTCAGAATAGCCTCTCTAAAATTTCTACCCCTTGCTAAGGACCTGTTTCCGCGGCCCTTATTATTAAGTGCTGTAACAATTTGAATAGCCTTAAAAGTTATTCTGAGAAACCATTTGTTACGAGGAGTTTACCCGAACAGCTCGAATTTCAGATTTTCTGACCGGACTATCAAGGTTTTGTGAAGTGGACATTTGGAATTCGTGGATATCAAAAGGAATGGTGTACCGTATTTTCTCTTATTAGCGCCCCGCTTGCTTATTGAAAAATTCACCAACAATGTGCGGTGCTAATTAGAGAGCGGCGCTGATAAAAACTTTAAAATGATGAAGAAATATATTTCATTTGAAGCCCAAAAAACAATATGAACAGAATCAATGAACGAAACAAAATCAATGTTTTTTATGCTTCAAAAACGTATTTTATTGTGTCAAAAAGATTCATTATTTTTTCTCTTTGCACTAATATTATTTCTCTTCTCAAGTTTATTTTATAGTTATTAAATTTTCAAATGCGTGCTATAAGTACTAATTTCAATTAACAATTTAATTAGCACTTGTGCAATATAAATATATCCTGATTAAGCGTTCGGTAGATAAATATCTCTGGTGCCCTACGTCACAAATTACTACATTTTACAAACTGTTTTGATTAAGTTATGTATAAACACAGGATTCATTTCCAGTACAGAATATATCACCTAAAACTCAATGCTAACAAAAATGGATGTGTTAAACATTAGAGTACAGTAGGTGGCGTTAGTAACATTAGTCTTTGACAAATATTTTTTTAATAAATTAGGAAAAAAGATATCTAAAAATAAAATTAAAGTTAAGTCATTGACAATCTAAAAACAGTTTTTACTTAAATAAAAAATGAAAACTTTTAAAAAAATTAAAAATAGAAATTAGGAAAAAATATATATAAAATTAAAGCTAAGTCATTAATAATTTAAAAACAATGTTTATTTAATTAAAAATTAAGATCTTTAAAAAAAAGAAAAAATAACAAAAATATACACATTTAGTCGATTGATAACTTTGCGGGAACCGCTTAACTATGCAATCTACTAAATTAATACCCCTCCTCTCTCTGTTATTCATTAATAATAAAATGAAGAAAGAAAATATGTGCTTACTCTTTTAAGATATTTTTCATTTTCGTATTTTCTTCCAGGACTGGCAACCCTGCTTTTTGAAGTTTTATAAAGTATTTATGTACTCGGCTTAGTACTTATCGGGCTGTTCTATTGCCTATGGGAAATTAAGAGACGAATTAATAACTGTTAATAAACTGCAACGATATTTTTACTACAGTATTTTCTAAAACCCGCTGCAAACATTTCTACACAATTGGCGTTATCATGCAACATTAAGTGAAGATTTGTAATAAATTGAGTAATCTAACCAGTTTATAGGGCGAACGAACCATCTAATAGGTGATCGATACAAAGTTAGGACATATTTTTAGCGGCTTGTAGAAAATAAAGTGCCGAGAATGTCGTTACCACCAAGTAACCAAGGCCGTTTTGGCTATTCTTTTAGTTGCGTATCACCAGCGGAATCAAAAGATCGTATGCCGTGAACCATAGAGTAAAATAACTAATTGGTGCTTATCAAAGTTGATCATGTGGGATACAGTAGCAACATGCATCTATTAGAGGATGTGGTTCATGCTGCAAAGAGGTGAATGGTAGTATTAGTGCATTCATTTTAACGCAAAATTAGCAAGTTTAGATTTAGTGCAACAGCAGTTAAGTCGATAAGAGCGGATGATCGGGAACTAGTGTCTACTCCTGCTATACCATTAGAAGAGGTATATTCTAAATCAAAGCTGAAAAGGCCCAGATAAAAAACAATATTCCTAACCACAGTTCATATCAACATTTCACTTTTAGTAACCAGTCCTTCAAAAAAAAAAAAGGAAAGTAGTTCCTGTCATCATGAGGTAGGGGTTACATGCAACTTCAGACTCTAACCTAACCTCTTCCCTGAGTACCAGTGCCTACAGGCTTTGAACTCAAACTACTTATCGGTGAAATTTACCATGGTCTCAGCTAAAATAGTGTACAATAGAATGCAATCTTGTGACGCCTTTATCGTCATAAATGAAATTTCAACAAAAACGACTCCTATTCTATTATGTTAATGATGGGGCAGAGCTTTTTTACGAATGTTTTTATTAGCAAAAGATATACGTAACTTATAAATTAGCTTACGTAACGAACTTTTGTATTCTCGTGTTTTTATTACATATATGAGGGGTTCACCCCCTCGTCACTACCTCGCTCTTTACACTAAAGCTTAAATTTTGTCCCAGTTCTTTAAGAATGACCCCTGAATCACAAAGGCCGTAGAAGAGATTTAGGAAGAGATGAACCCCTCATATGCATAAAAATGTCCGTCCGTTTTGTTTTAATGCTGCTCCTTACATTCAGCTGAAAAAACTTTTTCATATTTATCTTTTCATTGTTTTTTTGTTTTAAATAATATTAGAAAATCCTGCACCCCCTTCATGGAAATTCTCTCCTCCCATGAAAAATTCCTCCATGGAAATATCTTCCCATATAATCCCCTCCCCTCAACCCCTTCCTTACAGAAGAAAAATTCCCCTGAAAGCGTCTGTACACTTCCCAATAACCATTACTACGTGTAAACACTGGTCAAAGTTTGTAACTTGTAGCTCCTCCTCCGGGGACTGTGAGGGGGTAACTCGTCCTCAAATACATAGTAATTAGGTTTTCGACTATGCTGAACAAACTGGCTATCTCAGAATTTTGACCTGTTGACTTTGGGAAAAATGAGCGTGGGAGGGGGTCTAGGTGCCCTCAAATATTTTGGTCCCTTAAAAAGGGCACTAGAACTCTTCATTTCCGCTAAAATGAGTCCTCGTGCAACATTCTAGGACCACTGGGTCGATACGATCACCTCTAGGGAAAAGAAAAAAAAACAAATAAACACGCACCCGTGATCAGTCTTCTGGCAAAAAATACAAAATTCCACATTTTTGTAGATAGGAGCTTAAAACTGATTATGACGGCTCGCTTCGACGCAAGCTGATCTTCGGGGTGTTCATCGTGCCCTATCTGGTGATCGGCGTTCTCATCTATGTTGTGAACTTTCAATAGGTTAGGCTGAAACATGCTCTATGCGAAACGTATCTTCTGGACCGCTTTCTGGCTGCTGATCTTTGCCTTCCTGCATTACACCTTGCCGCAGCAGGACATCGCCCGTGTGGTCGGGGTCGAAAACCGCCGGATCGATTTTGGCGAAAACTCGATCTTCTGGGCCGGTCCCGATACCGGTCAGGATGGGGCCGCGGTCAATCGCGATGTGCGGTTCATCAACACCGTGCGCAAACCCACCTATCTGCTGGGCGCGATCCGGTCCGACAGGATGCGCCCGATGGTCTATCGCAACGAGGATACCGGATGGGGCTGGCCGCCTTATTTCAAGCTCGACAGCTCCAACCTGCAGACCGAGGCGGAAGATTCCAAGAGCACGGAGGCCGATCCGAAATGGGTGGTGATCACCCATTATGGCTGGCGCAATGAAGTGTTCTCGATCTTTCCCAATGCGGTTGGCATTCGCCCGATTGAGGATCCGAACCGGTTTCTCATCCCGTGGGTGAATATCATCCTGCTGATTGTTCTGGCCGGTCTCATGTTGGGGTTCTACCGGATGACGCAATGGTTCCGCCGCGAGAAGATCGACCCGATTGTCGAAGGCGCGGGCGAGACCTGGGACAATGTCGATGCCTATGCCGATGAAAAACGCGCAGGGCTCAAGGGCTGGCTCGACACCTGGCGGGGCAAGCCGCGGAAGTGACCTGCCCGAAAAGCATATAAATGTGCGCCTGCGGCGCGCCGTATTATTTGCGTTCTTTGAGGACATTTACGTTTACAAATCGAAATCATTGCGAAGGTTTAATTGAGTTAAATATTTTGCGGAATTACTATTGTTGTGATATTGTTAATAGAATTACAAATAAAATATTTTTTTTCGAATTTGTTTTAATCATGACAGTAAAATTGGCCACCTCAAGAAAGATATTAAACAAAAAGATGAAATAGAAATCAATGATGAATATTAAATATGTCACCGCCACTTATTCAGCCTTCCAAAGCAACAAACAAAAAAAGTATGATGCAAAAGATGGGATAATTAAATAACAAAACAGGCTACCTCAACAAGATATTAAACAAAAAGAATGAGACAGAAATCAATGATGAATGTTAAATATTTCACTGTAGCTTATTCAGCCTTCCAAAGCGACAAACAAAAAAGTATGCAGCAAAAGATGGGATAACTAATAACAAAACAAGCTACCTCAACAAAGATATTAATCGAAAAAAGGGATGAAATAGAAATCAATAATGAATGTTAAATATTTCACCGTAGCATATTCAGCCTTCCAAAGCAACAAACCAAAAGTATGATGCAAAAGATTGGATAATCAAATAACAAGAAAAAAATACTTTAAAAGTAACATAAAAGGATAAAATAAGGTTTAAAAGTATCAGCAACAACCTCTAGCATGCCACTAGAATAAGCCGTAAACTATATGTTTTTGGGATTCTTCCCGTTTCTAAGAAAATATGTGGCACTAATAGATGCACCAACCTACAAAATATATAGACTTATTGAACCCATTTTGAGTCTCTATATAGGAGCAAACTATATGTGGCAATTATTCTTTAACAAAAAGTTGACGGTTTTACCCAATGATTCTATAGAAATTTACGCTAGGTCATTTTCTGTTTATCACCCAAAAATGGTGGGCTTGAGTTTCCGATGAGTAGCGAGGCCGATCATCCGGAATAAATTTGGATTCCAGTCCAGCTAGTAGCAGAAATTTGGATTCCAAGTTCTCCGTCAGTGATGTGGATTTAATCCCCCTCCCTGGGGCTAGAAAAGGCGCACAACAAGCTCATTCAATATGCATGCATTAATTCAAATTTTTCCGAGGGCTAAATGCTCAGAAAATTACGTATCCGAATTATTTTTGTCTTTTTAATCGCCCAAAAATGTTTTCTGATATTAAAGAAAATGTCAAAATTCTTTCTCTGTAACAAATTCACGCGGCATTTCGCTCGACGTATCATAACAATCATTAAGAAATCGATATCTGATTTTTTTTGTGGTCAGTGTAGTATTGTAGGATAATTTATTTATTTATTTGTATTTATGGAAGATTGAAGAAGTAAGGTCGATGTGTATTGAAAACCGTCTGGTGCGATAACTGGTTACTACTACAACTTGAAGCAATATGATTGATTAATCAGAGGTCCCAAGTTTGATTGCTAGTCCTTCCAGTATTACTTTTTGAATATGCAGTAATCTATTTAATTTATTTGGGGGTGATTTGTTGGACTGATATCGTAGTAGCAAGGAGTTGCTTCTCCAAAACATTCGAAGCTTAACTGTTTCTTAATTCGATCAACGAGAGACAATTTACTGTGTCAATTTTTTGTGAGGTATCTTGACGTTTTCCTTATTCCTTCTCTCTTTAAATAGTCCAAAATAGTTTCGATATGGGTTGGTTGTTATAGCGATGGATTTGTTTGTTGAAGGCATTTATCAAAAAACGTTAGAGCTACTAGGTAGTATGAGGAAGTAATGAATTAATGCTTCCTGTCCGTTTGGCTACGACCATCTGTTGCCGCGAGGTTTGTTGCGTGAACCGATGCTAGGTTTGCAGCGTGCCGATTTGGTGATCCTATCAAGATGTTCGTCGGTCGATCCCAACTCCCTCGCGGACATCGAAAACCGGATCCGGCAAATCAATCGCTCGGTTGTCATTCTGGCCAGCGACCATCATCCCACCGCGCTGCTTGAATATCCCAATCGACAGATACCAATTCACAGCATGGCCGATCAACCTTTGGCGGCCGTCTCTGGGATCGGAAAGCCGGACGCGTTTGAACGAACGATCAAAGATTGCGGTGGACAGATTGTCGACCACTACCGGCTAGCCGATCATGATCTCTACTCGCCGGAAACAGTTGCCAATCTGCGTCGTTGGATCGGATCACTCGATGCAAGCGTCGGTCGAATCGTTTGCACTCACAAAGATCTGGTCAAGTTGCAAACCGATCGATTGCAAGGAAAGCCCGTGGCTGCGATCCTGATCGAGCTAACACTCGCTGATCCGTCCGGCGAACTGGACAAAGCGTTGGCGGGAATTGTCGAAACAATCCAGCGTCAACCGTAGCTCGGCGGTCGCGGTCGTAACGGATAACTGACGGAGGAAACCGCCGCGCTGCCAGTAAGCGCTACCGAGCCGGCAGCGTTCTTTCTTCGGCCTGAGTTTCGACGACTGGTTTTCGGACACGCGATCTCGATGACACCAGCGTCACGAACTTTCCTTGCTGGACCACTTTTCCGTTTTGGTTCAACAGCTTTCGCAACCAAATCACTCGGCCTGCTCGTCGGCCGTACGGTTGGATGTCTTCGATCTCGGTTTGAACCTGGACTTGATCGCCAAAATAAAACAGAAGCAAATGCTTTTCTAAATACCAGAGCGATGCTAGTTCCTTTGTAGCATATTTTTGACTGGCATATATATATTTAGCAGAATAATCAATGATTTGGAATCTGTCAGGTGGTACTGTAGGTAAATAACTGAATACTGGGATACTTCGTCAGCTCTTTATGGCGATAATGGCTCGTTTGCAGAGGGTAGTTTTGTAGCACTGAAAGCTTCGTAACGGTGCACACCGACGGTGGAATTGACGGGTCGCGAGTCGCGATGGTTTTCTTGCAATGCGCGATTGGAAATTTTGTTTACCTGACAAAAGTGCGATTGAAAATTGCCAAGGTGACAATAATCAATAGCAAATAACATCGTTGAGGACAACTTTGCCAGTTAAATTAAAAGGCTTCGGAGAAAGATAAATCCCTGCTTAAACAACATCAACACGATAAGGAAGGCAAAATGATACAATCGCGACGCAATTTCATTTTTTTCGCCTCCGGAGGGTCGGTAAAAAAACTCAACCTCGAAATTTTTCGTTATCGTACTATTTTCTCCCTAATTTGAACCTTGCACACTAACCTTTTTGAATATTAGTGCATTGATACTGCTGTTGTGCCGCATCGAAGATGTGCCGAAATAATTTAGTAGTTGCTTTCAAACGGTTTACTGATTTCCTGTTAAAGAATTGAATAGTCTACACTATGCAACCAATATTTCAACTCTACATGGTTCCGAATTTAAACTTTAAGGCAAGGCAAGGCAAGGCAAGGCAAGGCAAGGCAAGGCAAGGCAAGGCAAAGCAAGGCAAAGCAAGGCAAGGCAAGGCAAGGCAAGGCAAGGCAAGTTATCAAAAGATAACAATCATTATAATTGTGATATAATACTGAAGTGCCACGTGGCAAATACCACGCGGAAATGTGATTTTAGACTGAGGTGGCAGATGCCACGTCACATTTCTGAAAAATACCTGCCCAGTAGAAAAAATGTTTTCCTAGGACGAAGACAATGTTATTGCCCTGGTAGGTCTCATAGTTGCCAGGAGGAAACGGAGAACGAGGTGGTGAGTACATCTCATACCTGACAGCGAATGTCGGATTGCACAGTGGTTTTATAGTCTAAATTTTGTAAAAGGGCCTTAAACCACATCCAAAAATTGTCCTTCATCGTTTAGTGGCCATTGTAAAACCTTTATTACTGAGGCGGGATGCTAAACACTTCAGATAAATGAGGGATAAATAATGACCTGTGCTCGTTCTCCGTTTGCTAGTATCTCTAGAGAACTTTAGCTTGAATCGATACCCTTCGGTCTAACCAAACAAATTGGACCTGTCCATGGTTCCATGAAAGTGTTGACAGTTGAGTATCCTTTCAAACAAATAGAAACAGATCAGCGCGCCTTTACTTTGGTCCTCAAATGCCAAGCTGACCATGTTATATAAACAAATACAAAACTGATTGGCTGATAAGCACTGTGCGACTTGGCACGATTTTGAAAAATGGTCTGATCCTTTTCTCCGGTGGCACACAAGTGATACGTCGCATTCCACTTTGGTGTCAAAGGTTTGATACTTTGTATAGGTTCGTTACCAAGTAACATACCGCCTTTTATATAACTTTAGACGTGTCACTCTGTCGGGTATGTTGCCATTAAATGCTAAATTTAATAGCTTGGAGTCAACTACATAAATCTAATACTTCGACTTTATTTAAAGCTTATGAGCAAGTAAAGGCGTGTATAAGCTACACGCTGCCCAGTAGGACCGCCTCTCGAGGATTATGGAAAGCATCTGTCATCAATGAGAACAGATACTACATCCATTCCTTTCCTTGCCAAAAGGCTGACAAGCGGACAGTACCCAGCAGTGTCTTAATCATAGACCCCTGATGAGCAGTGGGTCTGATATTGAACTACCCTACATATACAAAAAACACAAAGCAGGCTAACTAACAATAATGGGCAGCTGAGGCGTCCCGTTGGAATACAGTAAGAAGGGCAGCAATGGCCTTCAGTATGCCTTAGCTACGATGGGTTAAGTGTCCAGTACAGTCCCCCGGATAAGGAGTCGGGCAGTACGTTCGAGGGTACTCACAGCCCTTACCACATTAATTTCACGTAATCAAGCGCAAAGAAGCTTTGAGGGCTTTCAGAATAGAAACACAAATTGCATCTTCCTATACAGGTGCATTGCGCCATGATCACGAATTAAACCGAATCAGTATACCCATAATATGGTATAGAAAATTGGTACAGTAGTACTATAGTATATAATAAAAACTATTGCAAAAAATACTGGAGCACTGCACATGGAGACGTTGGCAATAAACACGGTCGTTAGAAAAGACACACATGTAAAAGACCATTATTACGACAAAATATATTTCACTCCAAGAAATAAGTATCCAGTAATACGAATGGAAAACGGTATCCAGTTGATACAACAGTTACACAATATGAGTTATACAAGAACAAATTCAATTTTTCTGTTGTCTTGGTTACAAAACACGCAATATTGATCACAAAAATAAGTGAAATTTACTTTGATATATTATCAGAATAAAGTTCCTTGAAGAGAGATTTACAACGGATTGTCATGCTAATAAGACTCTACCCTTGATGTATAGAAAGTCATCACACAAAAGATATCAAACGAAGTGAAATAAAAATAAAAGTATTTCTGCATAAACTGTTTTGCTTAAACACGGATGAACTCAAAATAGATTAGATAAAACAATGTATTTGTTACCTTGTAGTTCTTGACATTTGGAAATTTTTAGTTACAATTTTCTTTTTAGCTGTGTACTCGTCTTTCTTAAGAAACTGCATTAAAACTATATTATCAATTTGATTGAAAGCTTATCGTAGGTTAATAAACGAATATGATATTCTTTGGCGCTGGAGACACCAGGAAAGAAGTCATCTAGGCCCTTCTGTCAACATTTGAGCATTCTTTACAAAGTCTTCTAAAACATTTATAGTTGCATGCAACTATAACCAAGGCAAAAATATAGATTTTAAAACTGCTGAAAAGGGTAAAATTCACTTATAGTTGCATGCAACTTTATGCGGGGCAATACAATACTGTTTTGAAAACAGTTAAGGTATGGAGTCAATTAGAGAAGTGTATGCCATATTGTTCGTCAGAGTTACCAGACAATGCCTCTTCTTTATCTGGTCTGCCATTACCTCTCCTGTATCTGGTCACCAGTTACCTTTCCTGTATCTGGTCAGCCATTATCTCTCCTGTATCAGGTCAGGCATTACCTCTCCTGTATCTGGTCAGCCATTACCTCTCCTGTACCTGGTCAGCCATTACCTCTCCTGTATCTAATCAGCTGTTACCTCCCCTGTATCTGGTCAGCCATTACCTCTCCTGTATCTGGTGAGCTGTTACCTCTCCTGTATCTAGCCAGCCATTACCTCTCCTGTATCTGGTCAGCCATTACCTCTCCTGTATCTGGTGAGCTGTTACCTCTCCTGTTGATTTTAGAGAGATAACCATCGAAAGGGGGAAGGAGCATGCCCAGTTGTACTAAATTGTGTTTGGGTGGCTGCCCCGCAGCTGACCTTGTTTGAGCAGAGGGGCTAACTCTGGAACAGAAATCTTTGACTGGCGCTATTCTTGGTAATTGTTAAACATCAAAAAAAATTTGAACGAAAGATAAAATCTATATTGCCTTCTCAAGGGGAGGCCATATGATATCAAAAACTCTTATTAAAAAATTCACTTTATTTCTTTGAATGTTTCAAGATGGGGCCAAGATAGGAAATCCCCATCTCTCAAAGATGGCAATGAACTGTAATACTTAATATAGTTACTCTTGGGTGCCTAATAGAAGGGGTGGTTGGGGTAAACGGCGGGTGGGTGGAAAATTCCAGAAACTTAATAAACGGGGGGATTGGAATAGACGGGGGCTTGGAAAATGACCAAAGATGCAACAGATGGGAGTCTGAACACAATTATTGATACTGATAGACGCTATTAGACGCTGTCGAGGCGCTGAGGTCATAGTCAAACATGAATAAGGAAGCATTATAATTTCTGGCGATAGTCGTAATATACCTTTTTGACAACACTGCGTATGTCAACATTTTACAAACTTCTTAGAAAATCAACATGTGTGACTGAGTCCATTTATTTAACTATTACAATTACGTCACAACCAGTTTAGGATGGCTTCAGATTGTCTCTCAATCATAGAGGAAGAAGACTGGGCTAGAGCGCTCACCTGGTGTTATTCTTTTGTTTGTGAATGCGGAAGCCATGCAAATCCATAATGGCTCCATTAAAGTGGCAGGAACGCGAAGGCTGACTGACGAGGCCTATGAGTGCAGTGAGTCTTTCACAGGATTGCAGCGCGTATTGATTGATTGATTGAACGTTATGTTTAAACCTATTCTATAGAAAGATCATGTATGTTTAGGTATCTAGGTATCTTTCCTTAATAAGCGCCCAGATCCAAATAAGCGCCCAGTCTGAATTAGAGCCCACCCTAAAACGTTCGTCTTTAAATAAGCACCAAGGGCGCTTAATCGGTAATTTACGGTAGGCCTACTCTTTCATTACAGTGTGTTCTGTTTACCCGGGTTTGCTAATTGATATGTCGACAGTAGGATGCTGTGCTGAACTCGTCAGTTTTGTCTTTTGCAAGGTTAGACCTGCAATGTTGAACTCGCTACCAATATACATAAGAGCAACTAGTCCAAAGCACCTGCAAATCAAAATAATTTGGAGTTGTAATTGCATTTTATGTTACGACTTTATGACTAGCTTCATCCAGTCTCATTATCCACAGACAATCAATATTATTGTCAATATAAATGAGTCTCTATGGATCGTTTAAAGCTCAGGATAAAACATTCTGCTTTTGTCTAAGATTGTATTACTCTTGGGACCGGTTTAGATTTTTATAACATACTTCTAAAAATGAAAAGGACACATATTTAGTTTTATGTCACGACTATAAGGTGCATTATTTATAGGAACCTAGCTTAAACCGGGGCGCCAAGTTAGCTCTGTCGGTAGACAGCCGGTCTAGCAAGCTAAAAGTTGATGGTTTGAGCCTATGCTCTGCCGTCAATCTGAGAAATTCCTACTGCAAACCCAGCAGGAATATGGATACGTGGTATTAGCTGGGGAAGGATAAAAGGCGTCGAGGAAAGGGACTGGCCACCCTACCTCACAATGCCGTGGCTCAGGACATATGATTTTCAATTTGACATTGTCTCTTGTACCCCTGCTTTGATATTTTGTACCCCCTAAAACCATGGCTTTAAATGTTTAAAAACACTGGTCATAAGGATAACAATTCTTAAGAATTGGTAGATATTGTTAGACTTTTTCCTTTGGCATCTGAATTCTCTTTCTATTTAATTGAAATTCTATTTGTCAGTATCTTAGATAATTTAAACATATAAATTATTTTCAATTTAAAACTATAAAACCACCTGTTGAAAACTTCAATTGGAAATGCTGCGATGAAGAGATTAAAGGCTTGTTTAAAGGGTTACTAAAATATAATTTATTAAGATATAATTAGATGCTCATTATATGTATATTACAAATCAGTATATGTGTTTGAGAAGGATTTATGGAATTTATTGTTTCATAGGTTGTGTTGCATGTGAATTTCCCTTTGAAATGTTTATATGTCGATCAATTGATATTATGCTAAGTGGTTCACTCAATAGTTTTAAGAGAAGTTTAAAGACTTACCTACTCTGACCTATTTAAACAAATATTTTCTTGATTGGGCATTAGGCTATTACATAGTAACGTAATTTGCTTTAATTTTCACATGAAGAACTGTGAAGCACCTTAGAGCAAGTAGTGGATATGGCACTATATACATGCATTATCAGGGGCAGATCCAGATTGGTGCAGGTGATGCCAAAGGCCCTCGCTTCTCGGTCATTTGGCTAGGATCGTGTGTTGTATCTGTTCTCATTGTTGACACATTGATGGCAGGTGCTGTCCATGGTCCGTGAGAGGTGGTCCCACTGGGCAGTTGAGGCAGCTCCATGGCTTGCTTCTCTGACCGGTAGCACAAATTGAGGGGTATCACCTTTGGATGCCCCAAATTCCACAGTTGGAAAGTTAAAATAGATTTGCTTGACCAAGATGTCAAGCCACATTCTCTCAGTCTCTCCAAAACCCACTAACAATCTTAATGTGTTCTTCCCGTATATCAGTATGAAGAAGTATGTTGTTGATATAATCATCCACGTTTGGATGCCTTGCAACATTTCCTCATCATTTTTGTAAAGATTGCTTGTGCTGACACTAGACCAAATGGTATTAGCTTGAACTGCCAATGTCTCTCTGGGTTGGCAAATGCAGTCTTCTCTTTGGCTGAGTCTGCCATAGGAATTTGCCTATACTCTTTACTGAGGTCAATTTTTGTCTGACGCAAGTTTGGAAAATATAGCATCTGCATTAGGTATAGGCTCTGAATTAAAAACAGTGATCTTATTCGATTGTCGATAGTCAGTGCACACCCGATTTGATCCATCTGGCTTTTTTACAAGAACACTTAAAGACGATAGTGCTGATTCCAAGGGTTCAATTATAAAGGTCAAGCATTTTCTCCATTTTCAAACACATCCTGCATAGCATATGGTAATGGGTAAAGCTAAACCCGCACTGGTTTCTTAGATGTGAGGTGAATATTGCCTTCAACTATGTAAGTCTTTCCCGGTTTATTCATTAAAACACAGGAATATATCTTTATTACATCATCCATTTGTTGATGCTGCTTTGGTGTTAGGGAGTTAGTAACGACAGCCTTTTGTACACAATCCCCTACCTTATCTACCCTAGCTGGAGTTTCCTCATCTTCCCTAAAGTAATTTTCCTCACCATTATCTATCACTACACTACACTACACTACACTACACTACACTACACTACACTACACTACACTACACTACACTACACTACACTACAATGATAATTGCAATCCAGTGATAATGGGAGGATAATGGGATGAGTAGTGGTGGCAGAAGTAGGGGTGTAATGAATAGTGGAAAGGGTGGTGAGCGGAGTGTTGGGGTTGGCAGCGGCAGAAATACTTACTGGCGAAGGTGCCCGTTTTCAATAAAAATAACTAGACGGCAAACCCCTATTTGTTATTATGGTGCAGTGGGTAAAGGGAGTAAACTGCATGCTTTCGCCATTATTGGAGTCATGTGGAAAATAACAAAACAGAACTGACGTACTGGAGGCTACGTTGTTCAAATTCAATCGAAGCATTAAAGTCAACAAGGCGAATCTCTGATGAAGACTAATATATTAAAAAAGCATGGCAAGGCTCTTAAAATCTCTGTTGCTGGAGTGAAGACCTACGACTGGTGGCCTACGCGTACCGGAAATAAACATTTCAGCTATTCGAAATTCCAATTTTGAATGCGTCACTGTCTTTCGTGTACCAACATCTACCCTTGAATAATTGCAACTGGGTGATGTATTCCTATCTTTTTACTAGTTACCCGAGGTGCTAACTGAGTTTAGACTTCTCGACCTTCCAGTGCAAGCACTCAGTTTAAATTGCGCTTGTCCATTGGCAAGTATCATGCCCACCCATCCCCATCTCCCGCAGTGTACGCCTGCTGATACCTTACTTAAAATAAACTTGTACAAAGAGAACACTACCAACCTCATACTTTACGAAATTTCTCGGATCACTCAAATCCATTTTCTCTTTAGGAACTGGATCATCCACCGTCGCTAAACCAAGACATCGCAGAGTATCTCTCCCTACAAAAACATAAGCGAGAGTACTCGTTAACACACGACTTAAATCATTAAGAAAGTTAAACACGTCACTATTTCTATTGTCTTCACTGATTTCATTGCACGGGGGGTTACACCTGTAGAAGCAGTGAATCCCATGGTTTCATTGGCTGAGAAAATTTTGAAGTTTTACAGTCCCTAGAAGACTCAAAATTGCATTTGAGAGACTTAGATTTCTCGTTTTTTGTATCTCATTGCATAAGTAAATTGAAATACACAAGTGACCCATCTTTGGCTGCGTGCCTGAAAAGGGAGGGAGTAACCTCTGATGAATGGATGAGAGTGCATGAATAAACAAAGCCTTAACAATATTCTAAAAGATGGAACTACTACTGCTACCAGTTCTTTGTTTGTCTGATAATATTTGGATGAATTAGAAATTTGATCTCTTACAGTCCCCCCTCCCCCCGTATGATATTGCTTTTGGTGTATTCCATTGACACATGTAAAGTTTATACTGGCTGCCATCTCAGGAAAGAATGGTGGTCCATCTAAAAAACACCAAATGCTTTTCCCATACCCCAGTCTGCAAGGTAAATTATAATGAACATGAATACTTCAAAATTGAGATAGTACAATGCAAAATTCAAAATATAATGATTAATGCATGCATGCATTATTATTACAAGGAGTCAAGTTAGATTCGTCAGTAGAGAGCTGGTCTAGCAAGCTGAAGGTTGATGGTTCAAGCCTATGCGCAGCCATCAACCTGAAACTTCCCACTGCAAACTTGCAGGGAATAGGGTACTTGACATTAGCTGCGGAAGGATAAAAGGTGGCAAGGACCGGAATGCCCCTCTATCTTATTATGCCATGGCTCAGGGGATGTGATTCTGTACCGTATCACATCCCTTATGACCTGAATCAAGTATGAGACTACCCTTAACTTAGAAAGTGATACCGGCAATCTATTTACGAAGCCATAGAAGGGCATACTGTATCGTCTCAATCAACATTAATACGGTAATGGCGGAGGAACAAACAAACTAGAGACCAATGAAACAGGTTCAAACAAAATATGCTGCGATAAGAGGATACACGTCAGAATAGAGAGGGGTGGCGTTAGAGCGAACAAAAAAAAGTCCGAGCTCCTGCAAGTGTAGAAGGTGACCTTTTTGTACAAGTCAACCAACCACAAGCCAGGCACAACCTCTCTACGCTATGCAGCTATAATGTTTCGCGAATTCCCGAGTTCAAAGTTTCATCGGCAAAAAACTTAAATTGACAGCAAATACATCGTGAGATTAAAGTTAATACACCCGAAAAAGTAATTGTATGGGGCACATATTGTCTTCAACTTCTTGACTTTTCAAGATCTTTATATTTATAAGGAAATAACAGATGCAAGGGTGCCCCAGCACACGTTTCAAATTCCACGCCTTCATAGGGCTAGTGTCAACCCTGAGATTCCACTGCTGCTTGTAAAGCCTGAAGGGTACGCCTATGCTCACTTCTAACAAGATTCCATCAGCAGATCACTGGGCAAGTAGGACCGTTAATACAACAAAATCGGCATGGAAGTTCATTACGATCAAGCATTAACCGAAATAGCTCAATGAGAAAACCAATTCTCTTGTCTTAAAAGCAAACATTTATATGCTTTTATGTGCTCCGACTCCCGGACAGCCAACAGCTCGAGCAGACGATGATTGGTCAAAAAACCCGATACTATCAAACACGTAAATCTATCATACCGTGATGAGGTCTTAAAAAATTAATCGTCTAATGTATTATGCATAATATCATCAATTAAAAGGGTGCTTTTTTCTACGACACTACCATGCACTCTGTCGTTATCATGTTTAATCCTAGCCCTCTAGCATCTCTTTGTTGATTGCGTTAACTAGGCTCTGTAGATCTTCCTCGTTGCCTGCAAGTAATACTGTCTCATCAGCATATCTCAGGTTACTGGTGTTCTGCCCTCAAACCTTGACACCTAGAATGCTTTCGATATTTCGCAGGAAGATTTCGCTGTAGAAGGAAAATATATCAGGTGATAAGACAAATCCTTGTCTTACACCTCTCTTTATGGGTTGATATTGGCTAAGTTCATTGTCAACTCTGATGGCTCCTGTTTTCTTTCAGTACATGATCTGCATAATTCTAATATCTTTCCGTTCAAGGTTAATGTCTTCGAGGGCCTTCATTAAGGCTTCATGCTTCACGGTATCAAAGGCCTTGGTGTAGTCAATGAAGCATAGAGACAGGTCTTGTTGTACCTCTAAGGCTCTCTTTGATAGTGTCTTCAACATGTATACGGTATTTGCTGTCCCATTACCTTCAACAATTGCTCTATATTGCTGTTCGGCTATTTCCAGTTTGATCTTCTTTCTGGCCCTTGGCATCACAATTCGTAGTAGTACTTTGGTAAGATGGCTCATTACCCTTATTGCTCTATGCAGTCTACACTCGATGGTTTCTGGTTTCTACGGAAGAGCTATAAAAGTTAATTTTAGTAAATCTAATGGTATGTATCCTGTATCATGGATGCTGTTGATCAATGTTGTAAGCAGTTCAATCCCGTATTCTTCTAAGGCATCAAAACATCTCAATTGTAACCTTGTCCAGTTCTGGTGCTTTGCATGTTTCATCTTCTTTAAGGCATAACGCACCTCGTATGAGAACCTTTTTGGTGCATCGATGGCTACTAAAGTAATAAGTAAAATAAATGGAAAAGTGAAATTTCTGTATAGATGACAAAATTTTTTTTATTATCCCCAACGTAGATCACTCAGCAATGCCTTAATTCAATCTCATTTTGACTATGCTTGCAGCGCATAGTATCCAGCGTTAAATATGAGATTGGAAACAAAAATCCAAACTGCCCAAAATAAATGCATCCGGTTTTGCCTTAATTTAAAAAACATAGCAATAATAGAAATCAAAGACTTTAAGGAAATAAATTAGCTGCCAACAAAGGAAAGGGTCGAGCAGTGTATTGCAACAACCGTTTTTGAATTCTTTAGAAATACAGGGCCCTTATATATGACAGAGGCGCTTTCCCTGTTAAACCAGACCAGAGTTACACATAACTCCAAAAATAAGTTACATGTCCCTTTCAAGCATTCAAGGTCAGAAAGGCATTTCATACTTAGGACCAACAATTTGGAACAATTTACCTGTACGCTTAAAAACAGCCAGGACCCTCAATGGTTTCAGACATAATATAAAAGAAGAGTTTTTTCAAACACTCCAGCGAAGAGTTTTTCCAAACACTCCAGCGAAGAGAAGAAAATCGATATCATTACTTTTAGTTCCCCCTGCTGGGTACATCAAAGTAAGTTAAAAAATTCCCCAGTGAGCCTTACGACTTTAGTTCCCCTTTTCGTTTTTGAGCACAATTTTTGTTAATACCTCTATAAATGGACCATGATGGAAACAAGGTCTTCTGCACCTTTTTAATGCTGTCCCTGCCAACTTTATCAATAGGGGTTTATTGAGCACAATTTCTTCATTTTTCATTACTTATATTTTGTATTTTATGAGGTACCAAATTGCAGAAGACATATACAGAGGGCTAATTTACTAATGCCTGCAACTATTCTTATAACAGGCTTCTTCTTTCAGGTTTGTAGATAATTCTCCATATGGTACAGAAACATTAGCATTTTGGCAGTATAATTGTAACATAATAAAGAGCAAGTAAGAAAAACTGTGGAGTGCTGACTCGATATTTTGGCATTACACATTTTTATTGTTTCAATACTGTTTGTGGCATTTTCGTCTACTGGGGACCCATCCTAAAATTAAGAAATGACCCACAAGCTCTTTCATCACCACATTTTGCCAGAAAGAGGATGAAGTAACTAACATTTGACTATGTAGTGCAAAGTAGACCTTTTTAAATGTGTTTAATTTCTTTATAACTTATTCCGTTTTTTAAAAGGATCCCTTAACCATTTTAACACTAATATGCTGCGAACAAAATCCGTTCCCTAACTTCACAACAAATACCAGACTTATACTTTTCTCACTTGCAAGCGAACCACGACAACAGTATAAATTATTTGCCTCGTTTCATCTCCAAGGCAAAAGAAAAATGTTAACTTATATTTTGACCATTATTCTTATAAAATGATGGTTCTCTTCTTATCATGCCTTCTCTCCATCCGGCGAAAGGGTTTAGTAGATGGCTTTCTTTGCACAAACAGGTACTTTATTTTAAAGAGTAAACTTGGCACTTTTACATTTTCAACTTACAGAAGTACCGGAACAACAGGATAAAGTGAAACTTTGATATGAACAAAAATATCTTGCTAAGATTTTCACCATGTAAATGAAGTGTGACTTCTCTCTAAAATGGGAGCTATGTGTTAATTTAAAAATAACCAACTGTAGTAGATAGTAGCGTAAGTCGAATAAACCCATAGAAAAATGGCCAAGTAATAATCGTGCTGCAAATGCATAAAAGTGTGAAGGTAAAGAGCAAACAAAGCAAGTATATCATATTTCCTCTAATTATACACCCGTCTATAATTAACTGAGGGCACCAAAGGGGGGTCTTTAATTTCCAGAACAAAGTTTTCAACAAAAAAAGAGCATATAGTTACAAGAAAAACTACAAAAGTACATTTATAACTACATCTCCCCAGTCGGATACTGCTCCTTGTTTAGCATGTTACTATCAACCTCTAATTATCAGCACCCCTAAGTGATAGCGTAATAGAATGCTAATGATCGAAGGATTAAGCCAGCATTGAAAGGTTCTCCAATATCATGTCATTGATTTGAAATTGCAGCTGCAGACGTTTAATAAGCCGAGGAATATGTACAGAGAAGAGCAGAAAAGTAAGAGCATTAAACTGATTGACATTTTATATCACGGCACTTTAAATCTACCCTCCATTTACAATTATAAGAGACGAATAACCTGGCTACAATGTTAAACAAAGCTATTGCCATCTCTTGGCAATCGAGAGGGGACTGGGAGGCATACTTTTAAGACGTCAGCACCATGCAAAGGCGCAGTGGTTCGCTTTGTTACACAATATTAAACCTATTGTTATTCTCTGTGGCAGGAAGGAGAGCTCTAAGGCTCGGCAACTTTTGACGACGCCACATATACATGACCCCATAGCTCGAGGACAAGTATTGGGCTCTGTTAGTATGCGCTAGAGCAGCGTTTCTCAAACACCGACAGGCTATTACCTCCCTCCCACTGCAAAAGTACTGCCTGGCGTCCAAAGAAGTTGAGCGTTGCTGCTCTCCGTCGATACTTTTTACACAAGATGTACTTACGCGCTAAAACTGTTATGATCTGTATCTGGAAGCTGATTGGTTAAACTCACACATGATATTACCACAGGGAACTGATACTAAACACCACGATGTGCCCCCCTTCAATGTGGAAGAACAGAAGGGCAAAAACGTATTTTCCTAAGGCATGCAGGCAGGGCCGTAGACAGCCACGACTATCAGTCGCTGGAGGCCGGAGAATAGTGAGCTATCGGGGAAATGATGTTTTAAAATAAATTGGATAAAAAAACCAAAGTGTCAAAATTTAATTAACTAGCAGTTTTGTTCTTTAATTGCAATATGATGTCAAAGAATACTTGTAGGCCTATTTCAAATTGCAAGATCAGTTTACAATAACTTATGTCATAATGGCACTGATTGATAATAAGCATTACATCCGAAAAGCACTCTCTTAATCTTCTGACAGGGGGTATTTTATAAGATATTACAGAAATTAATATGTTATGGCCGGTGGTCATACGTTTTCTATTTATCTAGTACATTTTTCAAAAGTTATCATTGCAAAATTTCTACTCTAGATAATACGTAACAGTAACATTGAAAATTGACAATGCCAGAGTAAGTGAACAAGTAAGCTAAATCTTTTTGGACTGGCTGATTATATAGATAAAACAGCATTAAACATCAAACGGCAAAGTCACTGGAGCAATTGCAAGCAAAAGTGGAAAGAAGGAGGTAAAGTAGTAGAGGGATCAATGAGTAAGGCACAGAAAGGTAAGGTAGGTATGAACTTTAAGTAGATAAAAACCCTAGTTTTCCTGTAGGGTTTCTTGCCTTTTATAGGGTTTTCAACAAAACTGAAATTGTTATTACCACTTTGTCTAGTGGTTCCAGCAAGTGTAATAGGTTGTATCAATTTGATCGAGTTTTTCAGAGCCGGCGTAGTTGTTTTTAGAGATCGATAGACTTTAAAAATTACTTGGTTTTTGTTTGACTCTAGTGGCTTTCGATCAGCACCTCTACGAAAGGAAACCAAAAAGTAATGGGCCAACAGAATTTTGATACTTTGGGAAAGGGACTGACTATATTGTCCAATTTTGCTTAACGTACTCTAGGTGTGTGTTTTGCTTGTTATGTTAAACGGATGATGCAGCACAAGCATCGCCCTTCCTCTTTTTTCTCAAAATTCTCTAAATCTAACTCGTTTGGAGCCAATTGACTCGCACCGCCAACCTGGTGTACAATTCCTTGGGTACAGATGTTGGACCAGTCACCATCAATACCCGTCCAAAAGATTGAATAATGGGGCCTCTTCACTCTGTAGACGTTTACTTTAGAGAAAGAGGGTTTTAATGCAATTTCTCATTAAATGCAGATTGAAGAAGTATTTAAACACTATCCTTAGTGGCACCCATAACTGATTTTGCATCGATGACAAAAAGTGCAAAATTCATTTTCCCTGAAATTGTTTAAACGTATGTGTTAC
The DNA here is from genome assembly GCA_010016025.2 of Alatinidae sp. Z8VKAUB7J3. Taxonomy (NCBI): domain Eukaryota; kingdom Metazoa; phylum Cnidaria; class Cubozoa; order Carybdeida; family Alatinidae; species Alatinidae sp. Z8VKAUB7J3. The sequence goes on along the minus strand of JAAAKM020073195.1, from coordinate 197,897,713 downwards.
GTTAAGATACATTACTAACAATGTCATTCACGTTTCAACAATGCAAGCCTCTCTTTATAGTTAACCAAACTGATTATGTATTACCCTTGAATACTTTTCTTATAACTGGAACCCCAATTTAAGCATTCGTTTACTCGAACTGTTTATGTTATCCCGTATTTGGTAATAGATGTAGGGAGTAACTGTATACTCCTAAAAGCTGTGATGTGTGCGTTGTGTTAGGTTAGATCAGCAGAAAGATTATCTCGATATTCCATTGATCAAATTTTATTACATTTTGTTAAAGTTAGCCATGTAAATTTAAAGACAAGGAAACTCAAATAACAATTTCTTCAAAAGACGACGGCCTTCTCTACCAAAAAAATATTTGCATCGGTTAGGGTATTGGTACAATATTAAAAATGAATCAATTTGATTAACCACTCCTCTGTTATACGCCCCTGTTATTTGCCAAAAGTTTTAGTAAGCATCCGGGCCGCTTGTTCGAAGAATTACAGCAAGTGCCCGTAATTAGGTAAGCAAGGCTCCTGCATGGCTTGGGTCAAGACACAGAAAGAAATAGGAGTCAAAAGCCTTCCTTGCAACCTTTGTAACGAGTAAAAACAGTAAATACATCGAAACAACGGGAATAATTATTTATCTCGAGATCTTTATTGCTTTCAGAAACGCAACGTTTCTACCTCATACTACTAGTCTTCGCCAGGCGATGTGTGAAATTTTTGTGTCTTTACGCCTAAATTTCACCGCTCATCGAAAGTAGGTTTTGTGTAATTGTAGGAATAACTGTAATAAGTTGCTACACTTCTCACTCAATTTTCGTATCGTAATTATGAGACAAATTCTCATTCCAAACACATATTCATACACATTGTATTTTATTACGAAAATTTTAAGTCCTCACAACACTTGTCTAGGTTCTGCTACCTACCTCTTCCCTGCGTTTTCCCTGCTCCTATCCTACTTCAAACTACCCCTACTCTACCCCTGCCCTACGCCTACCCTGTTCCTTATCGTACTCTACCCGTACCCTATTCCTACTTTATCCCTACCTTATTGCTACCCTCTCTTACCCTAGCCTTAGCCTATCGTTACCCTACCTCTACCCCTATTTCTAAACTAGCGAAGCAAAGCAATTTCGTCAATCTGAATAGCTTGTTAGCTTAAAGTTTCAGTGTTGGATCCCCAGTTATGAATAAGAGGCAAGCACAAAACTCTAGTTACATTGATTAGGGAGAAAGAGTTTTTTCTGGCGACGCATTGAAACTCCTCTCTCTACCTTTGGCATCTTGCTTCAGTTTTCAACTGCCTTTGTCAACGTTCAATAGTAATCACCTGTGCATGATCTTCCAATAATCATTTGACCTAAAGCCCTGCACAAACGTGCTCGACTTTCCCCCAGGCTTTACTCGACTTTGTACAATATTGTCCAGCCAAGTTGAGCCATGCGGAGCAACTAAGTCAACAAACGGTCTTGATTTTAGGATTACAGGGCTTAAAAGGTTAGTTATTCTGTTATGTGCCGATAACAAGGGCGGCGCCACCAAAATCAAAAGTGGGCGGCCTCAGGTAAAATTAAAGAGTTCAAGCTTTTTCTTCTAGTCGATAATCAGAAAAGATTTGGGATATTTTGAGATCTTATTCGTAAAAGGACCTATCAATTCCTCTTTGCTTTCTTGTTCCTGTGTCTTCTTTGTTGTCTTAACCAGAGATAAACATTACTTTGCAAAACATGGAAGACACAAGCTTTACAACTGTCCCGAAGGATCGTCTTCTAACATAGTTAGCTACCTGTTGGAGAAAGCTAGTGCTGGGTCTGCTGGCAGAGTGTCCAATAGCGAAGTAAAAGTTTTGAAATAAATCGAGAAAACTACACTCCATTGTGTACAAATGCAAAATTTAAGTTCAAATACACCTGTAAAAGCGAAGTAGAATTTTGTACATAACAAAGATATGTGTTAAAGAAAATAACGTTTCGCTTAGTAGCAACTAGATTTCGATAATAGATAAGGAGTGACTAACTATCTGTTGCACGAAATAGCGAAAACATTGTGCATTTAAAGCTTTGTTCGTCTGACACTGCTCAGAGTACAATCGTCAGAAATGATGGCTATGAATAAACCCAACTGCATTCTTCAAAGATTCTTCAATTAGAATTTGGATTACCCGAATGACTTGTGCTTTGGGGCCAATCAGCCTCCGCTACAAGAATTAATTGAATAGCTTCAGTAAGAAACCGTACTTTGTTGTCTGCATAGCGATAGTTTTCTTGCTTTTATGTGGACTGACTCCGGAACGGCCAAGTGAAATGCAGGCCTGTCTTTTGCCTATGATGCGGAAGCAGTCGTCCGTGTACATTTTGCAAGTACCTCCCTATGGCAGAGTCACATTTCTTAACAAATTTTCCGGTGTTAAAAATTCGAGGTGGTTGTTTTTTTGTAGAAGCTGATGTTTGGTGAATAAGCGATGAAACATGGTGCTTAATTCAGTCAACCTTCCTCAAATCCGTGCGGCCAACATAGACTGATAGAATTAGACCTTTTTGGTCAAAACGTTTACGAATTTATGGCCTCCCCAAAACACGTAAGAAAGGACTGCTTTTTTTACCAATTCTTTCCATAGTTCGCCTTTGTCAACATGAAATGGCTAAGTGGCTCTGAGAAATTTTATAGCTTGTACTTCGTCTTGATTCCAAATATTGTATCAAAGGCTCGTTTACTTTCACTACTCATACTAAAAATCTTAATTTTAGTTCCAAGGAGTGTATTTTGTGTTTTTTTGACATCTTTGAATTTGTTTACAAACTTTCCCTTAAATGAGACAATAAAGATATGCGCCGATATCCTGTAAAGAGAACACTTTTTTCTCAATCAAAGACCCCTGATGAGCAGTGGGGCCTACATTGAAACTACCCTAAATAAACAGAAAACCCACCGAACAGGCTAACTAATAAATAAAGGGCAGCTGGGGTGTCCAAGGGCGACGCCCCTCAATTTGTGCTACCGGGCATAGAAGCAAGCCATGAAGCAGGCTAAACTGACCAGTTGGACCGCCTCTCTCGGATTATGGAAAGCACCTGTCTTCAATGAGAACGGATACTGGGATATTTCTGAAACCTCAACCCTGGTTAGCAGAGGGTGAGGACTCCCCGGAGGGAGATTAATCTATCTCTCTCATTCAATGAGAACAGATACTACATCCACTCGCTGCCAAAAGGCCGAGAAGATGTCGTTGTCACCCCGTTACCAAGGCTGTTTTACCTTGTGGTTTAGTGGCGTCCAAGGGCGCCCTCAATTTAGGCTAACGGGTAGAGAAGCAAGCCATGAGGCAGGCTCCAATGGAGCGCCACCTTCGAGTTTAAGTGACGCGTGAAACAAAAAGCTTTGAAAATTTGTCAATCCGTTTCTTTACCAATAGTAACCTATTTAGCTTACTAGAACTACACCAATTTCAAAGGTACATGTAGTCCCGTATTCTATCTCTCTTCAGAACGTAGGGGATGTGATATGGTAGAGAATCACATGTCCTGAGCCACTGCATTGAGAGGTAGGATGGCTACTTCATTTCTTCGCCACCTTTTATCACACGCCGTCTAATGCCAGTTACAAATTTTCCTGTGTGATCGTAGTAGGTGTTTTCGGATTGATGTCAGACTATAGACTCATCATGCAAATCATCAACCTTCAGCTTGCTAGACCAGCTCTCTACCGATTCAGCTCAGGCTATCATTTTATAGTAGTAGTGGTGATGGTAGTGGTAGGGTTCTACTTATTATAAGTTACCATTCAGCTTTTAATGATGTTTGAGGAATTCTCCACAGAGGCTCCATAGAGTCTGGAGAGTGCAGAGAAGTTCTGCTGGTAAGTTTCAATTAAGTAGGTGAGTTTGTGATGCCCAAGTTTTGATTTATACCTCAAAACACCACAGATATGAGGTACTATTACTACAAATAAAATGAGCACTGTTTGCATTTACTGTGGTTGGTGAGGGGATAGCAAGGCAAATAAAACAGAGCTTTCAGTGTTCTTATCTAAATATAATAAAGAGTAGGTAAGTACACACAACATTGTGACTAATTAATGTTTGATGTGATCAAAGTGACAAGCATTCTGATTACAAGACACAAAAATTTTCTTTTGTTATGAGGTCACTGTTGATCTCCCCAATGTACTATTCAACATGGTACCACATGTGAAAGAATTTAATGGCCAATAGATGCATCTGCTAATGACATCAAAATCATCCTATTGGACCTTTCTAGCAAAATAACATCAGAATGTGGGTTCCTGATACATTAATGGACCACTAGATCCACCTTGAAGCAAAGATTAATGGGTTTTGTAAAACGTTGACCAGTTTGAGAGTGCTGTGAGGAGGTTCACTTCAAGTTTTATTATAAAACTCTATACTACGGAACGTGCAGTACTTTCACTTATACATACAATTTCATAATATCTAGTTTTATGTCACTGAGGCTGAACAATGTACCTGGTAACTAAAGATGGAAACGAAGCTTGCTGTTGTTAATTGTGATGTATTACTTTAGTTAGAACTGCGTTTAGGACTCTCAGTACACATTCGGACTAGCATAGTTGGACAGAGCGACTAGACGACTGAACAGCTGTAACTGGGTCAATTACAACAGATGTATATTTTACCTTTGATAACGCTTCGAAGACTCTCCAAGGTGATAACTTTCTCGCTCCGCTTTACTTTAGCCGCTGATACTTTAATAGTGTCAGGTTTTTCATGATTTGTTTCCTGACTAATCCACAGTTGTCACAGTTCATAATTCCGCTGTCAACAGCAACTAAGGCTACTGCAATACATTTTAGTGATGGTTCGTTCAAGTCAAAAGGTTCAAGTTCATCGAACCATTTTAGGAGCTTTTCCTAGTCAGCGTTGTCTCACTGAATTCTACTTATATCCAATTCGACATGTTGATAGCTTGATTGATACTTTGAACGTGTCAGGTTTGTCATGGCACCATGCACTCCGGCACATCTACGCATGCCCCTTACCCACTGCGTCCTTACAAATTCTGTAACAAAGCGGCCCTGTGTAAGACTTGCTCGTGTCTTTAATGAAGCATCAGCACCTGTTCGATAATTAAGTCCGTCCACAATCCAGCCCAAAACCTAAATTTTTTTCGCACTGTATGGTAGCCGTATTCTCCAAAGTTTGCGTACACCCATGGATACTGGGTATCTAATTCAAGCCTGAGTTGGAGGTACAGACTAGCGCTCTTAGCATAGTTCACGCGTCCTGCAGCAGCTAAAATACTGATCATTTTGCTGATTGCCACCAAGTGTAAATTTCAGTTTCAAGTTCGCTCCACAGGAATAAAGAGCTTCAGAATTTCAATGTAGTTGATATACTGTAGCCATAGCTTTACTGTCCTGGACTGAGTTAAATGTCGTTCTTTATCTATGTTTAACCTTAACTGTAGAATGTCAAACTCTTTGTGTGTAACTAAGATAAACAAATAGTATACTATATATATATATATATATATATATATATATATATATATATTCATATTTATCACGAGAGGAGCATTATCACAATAGCTTGCCTTTTTTCACTAAGAGAGCTCAGGGGATTCGAACCCACGATCCATTGGTTTGAAAACCCAAACCTGAACTATTGGACCATCAAGTCCAATAATTAAGGTGAAAAAAATTTCAAGTCAATCTTTCGCCTCTACTCAGTGGGGAAATTCGTTAATTACCATCATTTATTGTATTTCGGCTTTGGGCCTTCATCAGAGCCAGAGATATATAAGTACTGAGTAGAAACATAGCAATAATTATATATTTGTCACAAGTGGAGCATTACCACAATAGCTTACCTTTTTTCACTACGGCAGCTGAGATGATTCGAACCCACGACCCATTGGTTCAATGGTTAAGGTTGCGGTTTTCAAACCAATGGGTTGTGGGCTCGAATCCCCTTAGCTTACTCAGTAAAAGTTTTAAGTTTTGACTTAGCTCAGAGCAAGCTTTTGAAATTTTTACTACTTCTTTTGGTACTGTACAGTTTTCCTTCGTTACGTTGACATATTTCAAAATGATGCATTTTGGACTGAAGTTTTTAAATTATATACTTAGGCATATTAATATTTTTGTAGATCAGTCTTTCTATAGAAATAGAAAATATAATCACAAGGGCACCCGGCCAACTACGGATGATTGAGAGCTAATGTTAAGATTCGGGTTATCATGCAACTTTCAGTCGGTTTTTGGATGAATTGGAGGGCCGGATCACAGTCATCCTTAGTCAAATCAGATGCAGCAGGGAGGCTGGTCTTCAAATTGCGTCGAGCTGAATGTTTTTAATAAACATGTGCAGTGCGCATTTGCGAATTAGATTGCAATTAAATTTCATGTATCTTGCGGTTTCACTTCAACGTAAAATAGAGCTCTTAGTAGTAATTTTGTTCTTTACTAGGTTTGCTACAAGAAGATAACAGTCTTGCCGCTATCATTGCGTACTGACGTCATTTATAGGTTATACATAATCACGTGACCTACTGAGATCACGAAAACACTAGAACAGCGAAGAAAAGAGAAAAAGAGAGTTCCATGCAATCTCTTAACCGACAAGCAATGCAAAGCCTTCTCTGAAGATGGAATTGAATAAAGATGAAACTTAATGATCTCTCTCAGCCAACAACTCTTGATTTCTTGCTGCCAGTCCTTCATATCAATTATTTTAATTGACTTGACTTCTGTAGTTCATTTTACATAAGCATGCAGAGGAATTTATGAAAGCTGAAGGAGTACGATCACACGAATTGATCATGAATCACCTGTCAGCCTATTTACTCGCTATGTGCTTCGTTCTGGAGAGGCGAATCTTGCGTTAATAAGTCTTTAAGTAAAAATTAGTGTGAATAGGGTATACATGCACATTCTCCCCACCTCCAGTTCCCCTTCCCCCGCTTTTCCATCCATACCCTCTCAAGTTGCACTAGCATGCCTTTGATTGTTATTAACATGGTCTCTCTATTCTATTCACGGGTTGAATAGAAGGACCATGTTATTACCGATCTTCTTTTCCAAAGGGGAAATAGGATAACTATCATCGCCATCGAAGAGGAAGCGACCCGTGACATACTTTTTTTGTATGCCTGTGACAACTGAGAAGTGCTCAAGCACTGGATAGTGGTGCAGAGAAACTCATCATATCTGATCTAACTAACTAACTAACTAACTAACTAACTAACTAAAAAATAAAAAAATAAAAAATAAATAATTAAATAACTAAATAAATGAATAAATAAATAAAAATAAAAAAATAAAAAATAGAAACTAACTTAATGACTAAATAAATGAATAAATAAATAAAAATAAATAAAAATAAAAAAGTAAATAAATAAATAAATAAATGAATAGATAAATAAATAATTAATTAACTAACTAACTAAATAATTAACTGACTAAATAAATTAATTAATTAAAAAAGGTAAAGAGGTAACCACCCCTGCTACCAAACATTAAATGTGATCATATAATAACTATGTTTGCTGTTTTTCATCAGATATATTATCCCTTTTACGGTTTCTGTCCGTTTACTTTTTAAACTCACTCTGTGCGTAGCACCATCCCCTTCTATTAAATGGCGCAATGAACAGTAGTCATCGATGAAAAAGCTATAGTTTACGACACAGTAAAATACAACAATTAAAATTACACAATGTTTTCCTGTATCAATCATATTTTTGGTCTGTGTATCAGCCTTACTATGAAATTTTATAGGAATGTGTAAGTTTTCAATATAATTATTCACAAATGTCATAAAATAATAATTATAACAAGAAATATAAGCACAAATTAACCTAAATTTGGCTGATATACAGGAGCATTAACATGGGATATATTTATCAGGTCCTTACAAGAAAGCTGAAAGGATTGTGTTGGGTTACACACGAGAAGTGCTTTTAATTTTTTCCAGTCAGAAAGTCAATCTTACGTCAACGTGTTCCTCTGCTCCTGTCGCAGCACTTAAATGTTTCAAATATAGCGTGTAGAGCGATGTTCTTGTTGTTTTCTTTGGTTCGAATAACATTTTAATTGTAATTATCAGCACAATGTTAGCAGAGGGATGAGTATACAGCAATGATTGCTGCTGGGGGTAATTAATTGCATAAAGGAAGTAATAATTATAATAGGAAGAGAGTGATGACACTACAGTTTTCTCCCTCAGAAAAAGAATGCATAATTACAAGGAATAAAATATATGCTATAGAAAACATAGCTTTAAAAGTCCAAGAATAAACTACAGCAAAACAATTTTTCTCTATCATCATAGATCGACCAAGCTTTACAAGCTACCCAAGGATGATTGTGAACAGAGCTGAAGACTTAAAATACAGTTCTATGATTTGATCATCTCCTGTGAACTTCAGCTATAGGGGAGAAACTGCTTGAGTATAATTATAACTAGACAATTTAGTAATGTCTGGAAATCCAATAGTATATCTATATAGCTTAAACTGAAACTTTTTGATAGTTCAATTACAAGAATCCTAATCTATGTCTCAGTGTCTTGGGTTTCCTATCAGCTGCAACAGTGTTTAGATCGTCAGGTAATTTTTACACAGGACTTTAGAGGAAGCTTGTAAAAGGTCATCAAAATAGCACACATTTAATGTTATATACCTATCATTAGACTGAGCCAACGAAAACTTAAAATTAACCGATATGATGACAGCAGAGAGGACATGTCACAGACCTGCCACTAACTTCTTATCCTGCAAATCATATTGTTGTTCGGTTACCAAGCTGTAAATTGATACAAGAAATTGATGATCACTACAGCAAAAGAAAGCTGAAAGAGTCATCTTTCCGATGGGAAAGTAATAGTTGTGTTTAGCGAGACAGTAGGGGAGAAAAGGAAGGTGAGTAAAAATTACCAATATGTATGACAGTGTGCAACCTGTACAAGTATGTTTGGTAGCCGACTTTTTATTACAGATTAATCTACAATAGCAACATTTTGAAGAAAAGGGGGGTCATTCTTCCCTTTACCCCTCCTGGCCATGCTGCTGGTCCGGTACACAAATTTTTTATAAGCAACCCAGTTGCTGAGGCTTCAGCCCTCAAATTAGCTTAAAATTTAAGCAACTTGCTTAGCAACCCTCAGCCCTGACGGTTAGTTAGCAAGCTTTTTTTTCGCTGAACAAAATAACAAAATTTTCTTATAAATAAAGATAGAAGGATTCTTTCTGATTTGAGACAAATACCTTGGGGTACCTTATTACTTTGGCAATGTGTGGACGTGTGTGAAATTTTTCGGTGGTTTCATGATTCGGTATCACAGAGAAAGAACAACCTTAGCAACCTGTTAAGTAAGTTTAGCCCCGAAAGTGTATCATACTCTGAGCAACCTTAGCCCTGACCCTGAAAATCGAGTTGCTTATAAAAAGAAAATGTGTACAAAGAAAAGATGGGTGCACTATTATTTTTAAACATTGGAATCAATGGCTTTTATGAAATGTGGTAGGTCCCAAAACTTACTTAGTGGGTGTCATATATTCCTTGCAGCGACCTGCGCATGATATGCCAAGAATAGCTAAGTAGAAACTACTGCAGAATGAAATAGCCAATAAAATTTCATTTTCCAACACTAATTTACATTTTATAACACTTTGAACATCTTTAAATACTTTTCTATTAACAGAGCCAACATAGAGCAATGGCTAAAAGTTGTGACTAGCAACATGTAGGGGACCAAAAGCAGATATTAACAATAGTAGAAAGTCCTCTTCCTTACAATTTGTTAGTGTAAAGACAGCCTGTATCTCTGTTTAGTATAATGGGACACTTGGGTTGCGAGTATCAACTGCATGCATGTTGAAACTATGAAAAGTTAAAGAAAAACCATTAACAATGTTGCAATGATATGCGAATTTGGATCAACAGACGTAAATTGTTGTAACATACTTATATAGTATGAAGTGGATTTCTGTTCTGTTCAGGATTTGTAGTACAAAGATACGCTTTTACGCCCTGGACTCCCCCTCTGATAGGGGCTAGGGTGTTGTCCACATACATGGAAATTTTGTTGGACCATAGAACACTTAAGGACTTAAGTATTGAATACTCTTGCTAACTGTCCACTAGACCCCGGCGGTCCTCCTCTGCCCCAAGAATCTTTTCAAAACTTCATTAATTTAGTTCACAAATTTTTTATGTGCTAACTCCTTTCTTATGCTATTTAACTAAAACTTAATAAATTTGACTCAAAAAGTCTTAAAATCTGACTTGACGCCCACTAGTGCTAGAAAAGAAATTACAGTACCTTAGATAATTTTCTTTTAATGTTCACTCTATCTCCTGATATTACACAAAAATGTCCTTTTCAACAATGTCCACTGCATAGTTGTAATAGTTCTCTTTCATGTGTTTTTCGTTTCAAATATGGTTTGTTGTCGGAGAGATGTAGCTAACATTACGGCATAAATGCTATCTAGGTTTGGAAGTTGGGAGCTTTCTGGTCCCAACTTCAGAAGGTCAAATAGAAGCCTTTTGCTCTTCTATTTGCCCTTATTTTTTTGAGAGGTTTTTTTGAGCACAATTTCTTTGTTTTTCATTACTGATATTTTATATTTTATTCTTTGAAGTGACTCAAATATTTTTGTTTAATTTTGTAAAGTGCTTTTAAAAGGCCAGTTTATAAGAGGCCAGTTTATAAGAGGCCAGCTTATAAGAGGGCAGCTTATAAGAGTCCATATTATAAGAGGCCAGCTTTTAAAAGGCCAGCTTTTAAGAGGCCAGCTTACGAGAGGCTGCCTTACATTGGCTAGTTTATTAGAGGACAGCTGGTAAAAGGCTTTCTTATCAGAGGCCAGCTCAACTAGTTAGCATTCTTCTATACGTATAAATATTATATTGCTAGCGCCTAGCTAGCCTACGTCGATTTATAACTGCTACTACTCTTAGAAATTTTACCTGCACGTGGTGTAGCATCCAGGAGGCTAAAATAATGTAGAAAACCCTCTAATCAAAGTCGAATCCTGGTCAATGGTCTTAAAACTACTTTGAGTGAACCTGACGTTATTTTTGAGCAACATATAATTGTTCCATATTAAGAAATATATCATAATTTCATAATAAATCACGATTATAATAGCATACATTGCAGAGTCGAACAAAACTTTCATATTAGGGTCTGCGAATCAGATAGCGAAAAGTCGTCCAGGCTTTAAAAGATTATCGTGACGAAACCACGCAGGTTATGTTAGTCAAGAGTTTACTGAACAAAGAAAAGCTCGTTTGACTGTACCAGAGTCAACCGATCAATACTTTGTCAACTTCAAGCACGTCACAGTCGAGATCTATTATCCTTTCATATGCCATGCCTTCACAGTGGAATCAAAGAAACAAAGCTGTTAACAAAATCAAGTGCATGAATTATGACTGTGAAAGCCTGGACTGCTTTTCGCTGTCTGATTCGCAGACCCTAATAAAGAAGTTTGTTTGAGTTTCCAATGCAGCCCCTCCTTGATAGGGGTATTATCAAAACTGAAAAAAGGGATACTGTATTCTTTAAAATCTACACAGGAGTATTACAAGGTGACACGCTAGCACCCTACCTCTGCATCATTGCATTGGACTACGCTATGACAACAGCAACCAGGAAGATTGAAATCTCGGAATAACACTAAACCTCAGATAATGTAGAAGAACATCCAGCTGAATTTCTTACGGACACATACTACTTACACGGCAAAGCTATGTTTCTGATAATATCGATGATTCTTAGAGCCTTCTCTCGCTTATAAGTAATGCTGCAGTCGATATCGGATTGAACCATAGACATCTTAAGTGAAAGGACTGGAAACTCCATGCTCGGGTCCGAGAAGTTGAGTCCATTCGAAATTGTGTGACTCATGTTGTATCTGGACATGCACACAACAGAAATTTTCTTAAAAGTCGGCCAAAAGTTACAAATGATCACCTTAAACATGATTACACCGACGATGTGCCAAATAAAATTGGAAATGGGGCTAAAACGGATTAGAAATAGCCTAAATGGAGGAAATTTGCCATATTTTCAGCATTTTGCTAAATTTTTCCAAACTCGCATCAAAGATTATCTTGAAAGTCAGCCAGAACTTAGAAATTATCACCGCAAACAGATATATAGCCACAACGTTCAAAATAAAATTTAAATTGGGGGGTAACATCAGTTAAAATAGCCCAAAAGGGGAAGGGGAAATAGCAAAACTTTCAGCTTGTTGCTGAATATTTTCAAACTCGCACCATATATGTTCTCGAAAATCACCCAAAAATCAGTAATTAGCAGCTTAAACACAATTTATTTCCACCCTGTATCAATGAAAGAGCTAGGTGAGGCCCATTTTGCCATTTTGCCCAAAAAGTGGCTTACCCATGTCAGATTTCAGGTTTGTACTTTCTTGGTATTTGTCTTACGATAGTTAACACTGTCTAGTATTTTTTATTATTTGTATAATAACTAGATTGTATAATTAGAAATGTATTAATCTCGATTCAGCTGGAAGATTAGGATCGGCTTAAGTGTTATGCATAGCATATGTCAACCTTCCTTTGTGAGATTTTATCAGAAGAGGAAAATATATTGAAACGGTTTTACTTTGAGCATCAAAGGACATGACCATCTGCATTATTATTCCAGCGTTCATTAAAGCAAGTCTGGCAGTATCGATCGAAAAACAACATAAAATGAGTATCATTTCTCTTTCTATCTCTTTCTCTTTCTCTTTTATATTTAATATTCTGAATCCTTTTCTCAATATACTTTAAATTTGGTATGCACAAAAATAAAATAAAATAACAAGCAATAAACTAGCTGACTAAAAAGTGAAATTCAAAGAGAGACTTTGCAAACATGCAATTACTGGGAATAAAGAAAACAAAATATAGAGTCCTGTTTAAAAGTTCTCCCCATTATGTCTGTATACCTTTCCCCTGCCCATTTGAGCACCTTAAGTAAACAGCAAACAGACAGTTGGCCAAATAACGGTTATCTATAACGGCAAAGATACTCCTCTAGAGAATAAAATGACAAACCTGATTTATATAGGAAATTTTCCCTTAATATAAGCCATGATTTCACGGTAGATGTCAGCCACCAAGGTCTTTCCTGAAGCAATGATCTCTCTGAACTTCTGCTCAACTTCCTGTGCTCCCACGCCAATTCTGTTTGCAACGTTTTTAATTGTCTTGCAAGCCTAGGAGGAAATGCAGTAATTTAGCAGTAAAATTGAAGGCATTTCTTGTTTTATGCGAGATTTTAAAAAAATGTATGCTTTCCACTAAAATCTGTAAGTTTTAAATAGTAAAACTACTCTAAAACGGGCTCAAAATAAAGGTTTCAGGGCTACGAAATACTTAAAATTGCAAAATTTTCAGAGACTGGGCCTCGTGCCCCACTGACGAGGGCTTATAACGTCCCAGACCCCAAGGTGTTTAACCACTCGCATGGGCCTTACGTTACTCGGATTTGCCCAGGCGGGGCCCCATAGTGAAAATGTCCTAGGGGTCCCAACTTCTACTGTTACGCGCCTGATGGCTAGAGAGCGAATGAAGAGTTCCTGAGGTTGCACGATATATTTTACGACACTTAATGTTTAAGGATGTTAAATTCCTGGTTAAGAAATAATGGCGATGCCGAGGTGGTTACACAAGGAGGAGCATTATCTAATACGCTAAATTAGAAACTGATTTTGTTTGCATGATGCGGTGCGAACAGCGTAGAGAAGTCCAATTACATTAAACACAAGAAGAAAACGGTTTATTCGAATTGCCCTTATTCATTCTTCTCCTCAGTGTCACCGGATACTGGCGTAGTCCAGCTATGAATATTCTGTGCCTTGTTGCCATCTCGTAATTATTACTATTCGCCAAGTAATCATATCTTCATATCAGAGAAATTGTAAATTATATGTAAAAATGCTGAACATCCTCCAGTTAATCACTTTAGGGGAAGGTTTTTTATCTCCGGGAGAATACAACTTTTCTGACTGTTGAAACCTAGATATTTAGATCAGCACAAATAAAACAGCCACACGACGAGTGTTTGTAGCTTAAGCTAAAAGACATTTTCATAAATGGATGATATTTTTACTATATATGATTGATGATGTCTGCAGTGTCCCGTTAACTGCTGATCCAGACATGCGCGTTGGCCCAAAGATTTTTTTCTGCAGATTTGGGATGAGTAGCAAAGTCGATGTTTCTAGGGGGATTGGGGTGTGGGTACCATGTTGTTAGATTCTGAGAAGGCGGTGATCGAATAGACCATAGACCTTAAGTATACACTTAACGTTTTTTTATAAGAAACCAGTCTGTAAGAAACTCAGACTTGGAAAAATTTTAAAAACTCTTAACAAACTTAGGCAGGCTGAACTAATCCAAAAGTTCAGAAACATTCGTGAAAAGGGAGGGATAGAAATAATATTTTCCAGCAACAGTCTATGTATATTACCGATATTGTTAAAATAAGCTTTAAAAGAACATATAAAAAACATTGCCGCCACCATGAACATTCTCTACAATCATATTGTTGAATTCATCATTTTCATCAGTTGGAATCAGGATCCACTGAAGAAGGTTCAATGAAAGAAGCAGGTAACACTTGATAGTTTGGCAAACCCTCTGGCTGAACTAAATTATCTTCACTACTGTCAGCTGTCAGAGGGCAGCCTGGTTTCTCGAACAATCTTCGTCGAAGTGCATATAACAGTCGTACATGATTTTTAAGGAATTAATTCTTAAACTGGATAAATTAAGAAACATTTGAGGCTACAATTTGAAAAATGTTAGGAAGGTCGAGGCTCAAGCCGTTGGTTAGGTTTCTTATAAAAATAACGACATGGATTCAACTAAAGATTATTACCATCATGAATCAAATTTACATCAGCTAATTAAACAAAAAAAAAATGAACTACTTATAATTACATTACCTCAATTTACATAATAGCACAGGGAGTGAAAATGTTTCTTACGCTTATCAAGTGAATTCATTTCTCCAAATGCCGATCACTTCTCTTGATCCTGCTCATTACGTCGATAAACTTATAATGCAATAATAGATTTATAATGCAACATGTAACACCTACTCAGCCTCGTTCTCAACACAGACCTTCATACATTCCTTCAACACTTTCTACAAGTACACACGTTTTTGTACGTTGTGATTCACACAGAAAGCCTTTACAAGCACCTTGCGATGGCCCTTACAAAGTTCTTTCCCAAGCAGACAAATTTGACACATTAGACATTAATGGTAAACATTCGACTATTAGTACTGGCCGCTCACTTGGATTCAACATATTTAATTACAGAACATTCTTCCACACAAACTGCCACTCCTACTTCTATGTCAGCAAATTCGACTGATTAACCTAATTCGAACTTCTCAGGATTCCTACTACTCGCTCCGGACGTCGTGTTCATTTCCCGCCTTATCTAGGTTATACATAGAGACTTAAAGAAGAACTTTACCAACCTTAACTTCAACATATAAAACATTTTTACTTAATTTAATCTTTCACTCCTTGCATTCGCTTTCTAGTGGGGAGCATTTGTAGTGACAGACATTGACGTCATTAGAAACTTCTAAAGACATAACAATCGCGACTTCCGATGTAGAACAATAAACATTTTGTTTTGTATTTGGTTAGTGATAAAAGCACACGTTTGTAAGTTGAGAGTTTTTGGATCAAGGAAAAAAGCAGCACTGTCACACGTCAACCAAAAGAAAAAAGTATCTGGTGAGTTTGTTCTTATTTAACTTAACTTAACTGCAAATGTTAAAATATGATAATATGCTTTGTGTTTTTATTCCAGACGACAAATAAGATTTTAGCAATAAGAGCTGAAATGCCAATTTGGGAAACAATTTGCAATTGACTGCAAGTTGCACTTGAAATATGAATTTGCATTAACAAAATAGTTGCAACTAGCCCTTAATTATGGAAAAATATAACAGCATCAACAGGAGACCTTACCTGGTATACTAATTCATATATGCAACCATCTTTGCCACATAAGAATATTCGTCCTGTTGCTGTTCCAGTAATACTTGTCATGTGGACATTGTCAGTAGCCACTGAAAATAGTGGATCTGGTTGTAGATGCATCTCTCTCAGGTCTGCACACCCTTAAGATGAGAAAGGTAGATATAGGATGTAGGAAACGTCACTGCTTATCAGGGGGGAGGGGGGCTGATATAAAACGTCGGGAAGGTGGATATAGCTGAACAGTTATTTTTGTTTTATATTTCCGTATCACATGTTACCATGCAAAATATAACATATAAAAAAAATCACACGCCTATATTTGAAAATGCAAGGAGCATCACACCAATGATTGGTCAAACCTGTCAGGCATAGTACAGTATCCAGTCTTCAGCATCAAATAAACATGGTGTATGAGGGTGAGATTCAAGCTCATAGGGGAAGTATTAGAAACAAAGTGCCATATGTGGCATTTACATAGCACTGTTTCTATGCAAGGTACCTCCAAGGGCACTTTACAACTGACATTTACTCCAAAGCTCAGGCCTACTTTTAATGATTTCAACCCTTAAGGTGTTCATACACCTAGCAGCCACATACAGCACCTACATGATTGATCCTATCATAGCTACATCCTGCTACATCCTGGTTTTACACTCTGGTACTGCCAAACTTCACAAAATTGCCCCCTTGCCAACTTTCCCCTAAAATATTCCTTCCTTGACTGCGATTCCTTTTCCAGTTGACGTACCTCATCTTTGAGCCTGCATAAAAAATATTGTCAAAGTTTATAAAATTAAGAACAGAAACTTCTGAAACCAATACCCATTTTCAAGCTGTCATTCCTTACTTTAGCTTAGACATAAAGGTATGATGAGTGAAGGAATGGAAACAACGTTACATCTTATTATTGGAACAAGTATATGACCATTAATTGCGACTGGTTCAAATTTTGAGTAATCATGCCAAAGTTTGTAGAGGCAAATAAAAGGCACTTAACTAACGGAGGCGATAAAAAATTCCTGAACTTTTAGTCGAACGGTTGATCGGCTGTAATGCCGTGTAACTGACGTAACCAGTATAGGCCTTAAATTCGCAAATGAACTGAAATGTTAGTGGTCTTTCACTATCACGAAAGTAATAGGTTTATATAATACACCAGCGGTCTAAGTACTTTCTAATGTATTCTACAAGTAAGTGTTTAAAACTAGTGACAATGTGCGGGTGCATCTATATGGCAGTACTGCATAGCATAAGAACCTTAGTAGATTTAAGTCCCTATATTAATGACTGAAATTATAAATATTGAATATAATACATGTTAGGTAATCTCAGGTCGTATCTCCAGCTCTGTAAATAGACAAATCTGCAATTCTGCAAATCTTCAATGTCTCTAATTGTCGTTGATAACTGATTGAAAAGCGAGGATGGTACCGCCTCAAACGATCTTTTGTATCACCAACACTGAGTTAAGGTTTAAAAGTCCGACATAGACTGAGTTTAGCTTCACTGCGTAAGGATCGTTGCCTCGTCCCTTCTACATAAATGCAAACACTCATCCGTTATCTGAAGGTATATAACCATCTGATAAATGATGACTTAAGTGGGAGCTATAGGAAGGATACAATGAAAGCATTTGTAAAGATCCGAGACGAAAGACAGGTTTGATAGAAGTAATCCTGCCAATATATAGAGAACACCTGATACTCTAAATACTACTTGATACAACAAAAATGCGGATCCGGAGAATTTATATTTATACTTGTGCATTTCAAGCTTTTACATTCCAATCCTGGTTGTACTAAAGCAGAGAAACGACGAAGGTAACTGTAACATTACATCCCGTCGTTTAGGAAGGAAGCCTCGCTTTTTTCCTTTATCCTGGTCCGATAAAAAGGTGATCCTAAAATAAAAATAAATATACATATGTTACTATTATTATAAACTATTATTAGAAACTAAAAAGGGGAAAATGAAATTGATCCGCTATAGAAGTATCAGAATGCAGTCATTAACAAAAACGTCAATTGTAGCTAAGTATCAAATGTTTTTGTTGACGAAATGCAACTTCTACCTGCTAGTGTCTATTGTTCCTGGTTGCAAAATGATAGCTTTCACTTTATGAGTTTACCCATAACCTGAAACGAGAAAAGGAAACATTTAATTAGAATTAAAATGGTAAAGTTAATTTTCATACATCTCAAAATAATAGATTTGGGTAAGGGTAAATAACTCTTATGTTCCGAACGGTAAATTAATAAATTATCAAGATTATTAAATGTACTTACCCGACATGGTCTTTTCATTCCGATCACTGTCATCCTCTACTAATATGGAAATTCTATTAGTTTTACAGTCTCTGGCAAATATAAATCTCTGCTCCTATTTTTGTCAATTGTTTCATACGCCGATTCAGTAATGATTTCTGCCAATTTTGTGTAGGAATTTGATGAAAAAATTGTATTTTAGTTTCTTGGGCCACTGTAGTAAAGCAACCAATAATGGGCATTGATCGGTTGAAATCAGAGGGGAGACGTCTCCTCCACATTTTGTAGAGGGAAATTTTTATACTTATTTATGATAATATTTATATATATTTATTGGAACATGTTGATTTCCTATCCTTCCATTTTTTTCCTTTTTCTCTCAGCTGGAATAGGTGGAGAGCCGCAACATCGTGGTAAGTACATTTTCTATAAGGGTTGTCATCGTTGTCTACGCTCACTGTTAAAATGGTAGAACAGCCTTGGTTACGCGGGGGCAACGACATTCTCAGCACAGTATTTTCTTCGAGGCGCTTGTGATATTCCTACAGATTTAGAGCTCTAGCCTGAAAAAGAATTCTCTCTACCAATTATACCTTAAAGGTAATTTAATCTATTAAAAGTCTTTAACATATTGCCTAATACTTCCTCTAGTGGGGACATTTTTGAAGCGGCATAAAGAAAACACTGTATTAAGAACGTCCTTGCTACCACGTAACCAAGGTCGTTATGGCCTGACGAGCGTTTCCGGTTTAGTCGCGTATACTGGTATTCTCTTTGAACAACATAATAAAGTACAGAGTACAAACGGCGGTTGCATGGAAGAAGGGATTTTGAAGTAGGTTGAAGTTCTATGATGGGAGAGAGAGCAATGGACCTTTATCACAATTGCGCAATCCTGTCTCAAAACGAGGTTGAGCTCGCATGAATCAACCAAAAACAAACCGATTACAGAAGGATTTGGCTGGCAGCGCCGGGAGCAACGTCGACTTCTGCTTCTCATTTCATGTAAATGGAGGCAGGTTATAACTCCCAGTTACTTCTGCATATTTATGGAAGTAGGCTATTAAACAGAATATGTAACCAACCATACAGCGGTGTAACATATTTTAAATGTCTTAGCAGTAGACAACCTAGTCTTGAAAGTCAGTTTAGCCCTTGATGGTTTAGGGTTGTCCGTGTTGCATGCTCTTAGTTTTCAAAGTAAAACTGGGTTTAAACTTCATTAAAAAACTCTAACAAGAGCATGAACACTTATAGGAAAGTACTCTAACGAAAAGAGTTAACATTTGGTGGCTATAACGTCTCCTTTATTGCCGAGGTTTCCTTATCTTTCAATACACGAGGGAAGTCTGCAGATGATTTTAGTTACACGCGAAAATAAAACTCTTTCTCTCAAAGTAAAACTTTGAACTAATGAATATTGTTACCTGCAAATGATAATGATTTTGTTATTTTAGTGACCTACAAGCGTTATTATCTTTTATTACTTTAGTTACCTAAAACTGTTAGTGCTCTTGCTATTGTAGTTATCTACAAGTGTTAATGATCCTGTTATTTACCTACAAGTGTTAGCGCTCTTGTTCTTTTACTTACCTTAAAGTGTTAGTGCTCTTGCTATTGTAGTTGCTGCTCTTGTTTTTTTACTTACCTACAAGTGTTACTGCTCCTGTTATTTACCTACAAGTGTTAGCGCTCTTGTTCTTTTACTTACCTTAAAGTGTTAGTGCTCTTGCTATTGTAG
>JAAAKM020073195.1:197765268-197877599 GCA_010016025.2 Alatinidae sp. Z8VKAUB7J3 | reverse complement strand
TTGCTGCTCTTGTTTTTTTACTTACCTACAAGTGTTACTGCTCTTGTTTTTTTACTTACCTACATGTGTCCTATGGTATAATTTGGGTAATGAAGATTACGTAATGGTACTTTAAAGTACCGTCGGTAAACAAAGGGTTAAGATATCGTTTTCAAATTCGAACAGACTATATATGTCCGCAGGAAGAATGCAAAATATTGTGAACATTTTGTTTTCACTAAATTTTGACTCTATCCTTAAGTGCTCTCTATTGAGCGTATCGAGAATCTTTTTAAAGAGTTGTTGGTGTCATTGACGCTGTATTAAGTACCATGTACCGATTTTTGACTCCATTTAGGATAAGTTTACATCTTAAGGCGATTGGATGCACAGTGGACAGCAAGACACCGAGGAAACGGAAAGCAGATGATCCTGACTGGGAAAGTGGTAATAGATCTTTTGTAGCTCGTATGCAGTTGCCGAAAACGGAGGAGTAACAACTGACGAATGAATACCTTGAGTTTGTTGGTGTCTGAATTTTATGGTTGGCGGGGTCTAGTACCACTTGTCATCAAGAACGAAAAGAACTGCCAGTCAACTTCACTGGATACAGTTCATGGAAATATGGAATTGTTTTTGTAAACTCTCAATGATATGCAATGAAGAGCATTGATTGTACGGTATCGGACTGATAACTTTACAACAATCCTGGCAGCAGCAACCAACACTGTGGCTTACATTCACGACGTTTGTGTCTTTGTATTTCCATAGTGAATGCGCATCAATTATTGCGCACGAATAATCACTTAGGGTTGAAGTGGATGTTTATGACGTCAGCTTGTGCTTCCATGCGTTCGAGGAATGCTAACACGCTCTTCAGTTACACTTTGGACCAAAACAAATCAACTGTGTAATCATGGCTTGTCAAATAAAATCAATTTCCGGTATTTTTTTATAATTGCCGTAGCATTGTATCACAGAGTCTGGTCATCCTGACAGTTTATTACCATTCATTACTGAAATGGATCATTGTGTATTATACATTCAAGGAATTGCCATATTTCTTGAAGGAATTGCAATTTTGGGGGATGTTACTTCGATAGTTGTACTTTTTACAATAAGTAGATCCCTAGCTGTTGTTCCTATTAAACTGTATATAGAGTAACATTCAACTGTATAAATTTAGAACATTTGATGATACTACTTCGTGCCATGCATTGGCTCGTGATTCTAAAGGGTGCTACGACTTTTCATTACGTGACAATTCATCACACGATGATTTACCACATGAAGATTCATGACTTCAACAATTAATCATGTAACAATTCATCACAAAGATAATTCATCACAAAGACAATTCATCGCTAGAATTTATTTATTTATGCCACCAGATTACAACAACATCTACTTGCAGGCCAGATACTGCACTGCTTTTAAATATGTTAAAATGTCAGTTTCACCTAACATAACTGATGTAAAAGACTGCAAGCAACACTGAGAGCCAACCATGGAGTATAGATAAGCCAGTCTGATGCCGCTTGCTGTGCCTCCCACTGGGTCGAACAAAAGTTGATCATTTAATGTTGATGGGAGAGAATTGTGAGAACAAACAGCTTTCTTAGGGGTATTCCTGGTAAATTGAAAAAAGTGTGCTTACTACCAAAATAACATGTTACTCATTGACACATTGGTGTCATCTTCAGGTGATGAATAGTCGCATGATGAATTGTCTTTGTGATGAATAATCTGTGTAATGAATTGTCGCTGTGATGAATTGTCGCATGATGGTTTGCCGCATGATGAATCATTGCATGATGAATTGTTTACTTTCCTTAGAGTTTGAATCTTAAATAATAGTGGGCAAAAAGGCCTTTGAGCTTTCCAGTGTACAGAATCATGGAATACACACCATCAGGTGATCGATCATTTTATTTGATTTAGAATTTGAGCCTTGAAAAAAAGTGGTAAAAAACGCTTTTGAGCTTTCTTATGTACATAATCATAGAATCTACACCGTCAGGTGATCGATCATTTTTAATTGATTTAGAATTTATACCTTTAAAAAAAGTGGTCAAAAAGGCCTTTGAGCGTTCTTATGGACATAATCATAGAATCTACCAAAATCGGGTGATCGATCATTTTTAATTGATTTAGAATTTGAACCTTGAAAAAAAGTGGTCAAAAACGCTTTTGAGCTTTCTTATGTACATAATGAACGAATCTACACCATCAGGTGATCGATCACTTTCATTTCTTTTAAAGTTTGAGCCTTGAACAAAAGTGGTCAAAAAGGCCTTTGAGCTTTCATATGTACATAATCAAAGCATCTGCACCATCAGGTGATCGATTATTTTTATTTCTTTTAAAGTTTGAACCTTGAACCAAAGTGCTCAAAAACGCTTTTGAGCTTTCTTATGTACATAATCATAGAATCTCCACCATCAGGTGATCGATCATTTTTATTTCTGTTAAAGTTTGAGCCTTGAAAAGAAGTGGTCAAATAGGCCTTTGAGCGTTCATATACACATAATCATAGAATCTACACCATCGGGTTATCGATGATTTTTATTTGATTTAGAATTTCAACCTTGATAAAAAAGTCGTTAAAAAGGCTTTTGGGCTTTCTAATGTGCATTATCGTAGAATCTGCACCATCAGGTGATCGATCTTTTTGACTTTCCTTAGAGTATCACATTTATGATAAAGACGGTAAATGCTGCCATTATGATTTTGCAAAATTACTTACCCAGATGTCTTAGCCCGATGACTCGGATATTACATTTGTTGATGAATTATGTCCGTTTGTTCCTACCTAAAAGATCAATGTCAAGCTTGATATTCTATAGTGTGTGCAATAGAAGGAGCTGGAAAGGTGGACTCCTTTCCAGGTGGGCCTCGGGACTCCCACGGGCATAATCCGGTGCTGATCTAATGCGCCATAATCTTATTGATGATCTTATAAATACTTTCTATGCAGATCTTGTGTTTTTATCAACACGTTTAAATTTTACCCTCAAGGATAGAGACTTTGCACTGTCGTAACGAGGCGTTACCTAGGGTAGAAATGGGTCAAATTTCATCGCATTTGCTATGTGTAAGTTTCCAACAGTTCGAAATACGAGAGTTATTCGAGAACATGATTTTGAGAACAGTTAAACCTACCTTACATGGGCTTTTTGGCTCTTCTCATACATGAGGGGGGGCCTAGTAGGCCCGCGGCACTTTGACACACTATAACTTTATATCAACCAATGCTATTACAAAGATATTTGGGACGTTGATAGTTTAACTCTTTTCCAACAAATTGAAATTTGTTTTTTAAAATTTGGTTTGAATAACGTCATCTATGGCTAGGAAATATTGCGCAATACTAATAAAGTTCAAAATTTTGTAATAAGGCCTTAAAACATACTTTTTGAATTACATTTTGATTTTTTAAAGGCTTTTATTATCTCTAAAGTATTTCCACATGTATACGTTATATTTAGGCAAGATATTTTAGATTTTGTGAAAATTATTTTCTAAAATGTAAGAGATTCGAAACAACCGAAATGTATATTTACGAAATCAAAATCTGTAGATTTAGTGACCACACGTCAATATGTTTATAGCACGCGATCGTTATGATGCCTAATATTTCAGTCAAACCTTGAATGTCCAAAGAGTGACATTTCAACTGACAAAGATTTGAGTGCTTTACATAAGTGACTTATTGCTCACCTTGAAAAAATGTAGTTAAGAGTTAAGTATAAGAACGAAGAAGAAAGGATTAAAGGAAGAGTTTAAATATACCGCGAACCGACGTTTGGAAGGAGTTAAAAAACTTTGAGGATTACGTCCCACTTTGTGCTGGCAATGACCAAGTATACAAATCAAGTGTATAGCGCTGCGATGCCTTAAACGTTTCTTTGGCTCATGTAGTCGGTCTCAATTGTTATCACTTCGTTTCGTTTTATTGCAACAGCGAAAAGGAGAATAGATGCTCTGTCCGTTACAAGGTGGAGTAGTGTTGTCAACGAAAGTGAATCGTCAATAGGCGACACGAAATTTCATCAATAAATAGTTTTCAACATTATTGTCAACGTAGCTGAGCGTCTATGGGCCGCTTAATAACGTACAGCATCGGAAACTTTATGCCAACCATGCTATGCAATGCTGCAATCGGCGCCTTTGAAGTACCGCCAGTCAATTTCAGGGTCTGATACAAGTGGTATTTGGTTCAGGTAATTGACTTGATTCTTAAGAAACATAAGTGGATTAACGAAGGATAATAAGAAATTAAATTTACTAGCTGTTGTGTAGAAATAAAGTGACATCAATTAAACATTTAGAGAAAATTGCAGAGGCGTCGCCCACCCATCGTGTTGTCTGGTAGATAACCAGGTGGCCAGATAACACACACACACACACACACACACACAGGAATTCTGTTGTAAAATTTTAGCTAAGGGAGGAAGTGGTTCATAGAGGTTAAGAAGCGAACGGAATATGACTTTCCATACACAAATTTGCTCACAGAATGTGGCAGATTTGAAGATAGCTGCCAGATGCCCTAGGTTACGGTTAGGAGGTGTAAAGACGGGGAGGACGGGAGGGCATAAGGGATATGGTAGGAATTGACGTAAATTGAAAGATGGTTACAATACTGAAGTTGTGGGTGCGAAAAAACTTAACCGATGATCAAGAGGATCGCTAGTACCCAGAAGTGAAAATTTGATGTCAGCTAAAATGGTTCTTGGATAAGGCGTTTTCCATGTTGCCATTTCGTGCATTTCGTGTGAAAGGTTTAAAGCGAGCTCGAAGGGAAATCATTTCATAAGGATTCAAAGGTTTAAGTCCTAAGGTGGCAATTTATATTTTTGAAATTACGCATTAATTTTAAGTACAGTTTTAATCATATATTGTCGCTCGGAAGAGCGAAAACATTATGTGCCTAAAGGCTTTTTAAGCAAACGAACTATTTCATATACGATCTCGGATCCTCTGAAACAGCAAAATCACGACAGCAGATGGAACTGGATCTCAGAGCGAGATTTTGTCCGCTACCTTAAACACTATTGTGCCAATGAAAAGAACTACATTCACATAGCCTATGGTCATCTTCCTTATTTCGTCTCTATTACATATCTTTAACACCTGGCTATTTCTGCGTATCTACTGTCTTGGTGTACTGTTTTCAAGGGTCTTAAGGGTGTCCAAAGTCAGCTTTAAGCTTCATTCCGTCCGCTCACGGTGGCAGAAAACTAAAAACTTCGAGGGAGCGCGGAAAATAACGGCAAAATTTCCACAGAGTCTCTCAGTGAACTTTAGCCAGACTCTCTCCATGAACTTTCACCAGAGTCTGTCAATGAACTTTAACCAGAGTCTCTCAATGAACTTTCGCCAGAGTCTCTCAATGAACTTTAACCAGAGTCTCTCAATGAACATTAGTCAGAGCCTCTCAATGAACTTTCGCCAGAGTCTCTCAGTGAACTTTAACCAGATTCTCGCAATGAACTTTCACCAGAGTCTCTCAATGAGCTTTCGCCAGAGTCTGTCAATGAACTTTAACCAGAGCCTCTCAATGAACTTTCACCAGAGTCTCTCAGTCAACTTTAGCCAGACTCTCTCAATGAACTTTCATTGAGAAACTCTGGTCTAACTAGGCTTAACCTTGTTTGAGGACCTGGTTCTAAGAATAGCTCAGCTGGTGATCTTTCAGGTGGAGAATAGCGGGTGTTTCTGTTTTGAAATAGTGTATTAGCCATTTTGTGTTGTAAAGGTAAACCTGGGCCCAAACATTGCCTTGAATGTCAGCACATGCCTTTCAGCATGGCTATTGCTGGAAGGGTGCAATGATGAACAAAGAATTTTTTCACTATTTAATAATAATAATAATGATAATAATTTTTTTTAAACTTCTGTAAATTTACAGTTTCAGTACTAACGTTTACATTCTCACTGTTTTCACCCGGAATAATGGGGACAGTGAGATTAATAGAAGTGGAAATAACAATAACTACGATAATAACAATAGCAACAAGATCGATGGTGCGATAGTGTCAATACAGAGGGAAAGTCAATAAAGAAGATAATAAAATGTAAGGGTGACGGCGGTCGGGCGCAACAAGAAGCAACAATGATACAAGTCGCGGTTAGCTTTCTGTACCACTGAGCGTACAGTCTGCACGGACAACAGAGGCACGCATTAAGCTCTGGGATGTACTCCAGCCTTTCTCTTCCAACATACTACCGCAAAAACCTCTCACTATCGAACTTCGTCCTCGGATATGATACAAGGTCTTCAGTAAATGACTGACTTTTCTCTAGTTTTAGATGGTTGGTGCAGGGAAGGAAGAAGTGCAGGTCTTTTCGACCGGTTCGGTTCTGAAGGTCCTAGAAGGTCTACATCACGATGCATGGAACAAAGATAGGAAGCGCCTACGGCCCCATATGGACTACGGCTGGAGATGATGACGATAATTCGAACTTCTGTACTTCAAAAGGATTTCGGTGGTCCCTTTCTTTAAAATCGTACAGTTTTAAAAGAGGATCCTCCTCAAACACACCTAGCTACCCCTAACTAGCACATAACCTCACCTTGCACGGGAGTGGGGGCCTAGTAGGCCCGCGGCTGTGAATATTGTTTAATAACTTTTGAATGGCTTTTTTAAGTAGCTATCATATAACACGCTTGGTGAGAACTCTATTTTCGTCGTCGCCGCCTAGAGGAATTCCATCCATTGCAAGGTACGACCAGAAACAATGCTTGCACTAATCTCCAATGCTCGTGTATCCTCTGCAAAACCATAGTGTTGATGGTTTGAGAATTCGAGGCCCTCATTTATGTTCTTTCTGTAATTTAATTGCTAATATATGGCTCACACTGTTAAAATGTTTATCGAAAGATTAAATAGCATTCTTCTGTTTTGAAAACATTTTTTACACACAGTGTATCGGTAGTCGGAGCGTACAGTCTGCACGGACAACAGAGGCACGCATTAAGCTCTGGGATGTACTCCAGCCTTTCTCTTCCAACACACATGAACATATATACACATGAGCACAAATACACATGAACACATATACACATGAACACAAATACACATGAACACATATACACATGAACACAAATACATATATACACATATACACATATTTTCAAGTACACAAATACATATGTACACACATATACATGTACACACATACACATGCACACACATACAGATATACACATATATGAATGTGCACATGTAGAAAAACAAATGTCAAGATACCCTTTTCTTATGTAAGTCATACATAAGCATGTACGAGTTCACGTTGCATTAAGGTATTATAAACTTCAAATAATTTAAACTTTATTTTCTGCATAGAAAAGAATTTTGATGTTAAATAGGCTTGTACTTCTCCTTCTCCTCTCAAAAGTAAAGAAAAAATTGTGTTCACAGACTTTTCCCTTCCTTCTCCTCCAACAACAATCCTTTTGCTATCTTCAGTCCATGCAATATCTTTGATTGCACCTCCCAACACAGTGTACTCATATTTTAAGATATGCTCCTTATTGACTGTATCCCAGATCCTAAGTTTTCCAGAGCTATCTACAAGAATGACATCATTATGAAAAATACGATTAAACAGGCCAATACTAAGTTCAATGCATGCAGACAAAGACCTTTAACAACAAAGAAAGGTGCAGACAAAGGAAATACAGTTTGATGATACATATGATTTGACAGGAATGGAGAGAGGAAGGAAGGAGCAGTTGCGGTAGTAGTGGCAGGAATAAAAGAACCTGATGGGAAAGCTAAGTGGGAGATGAAAAAGAGAAAGTAGTAGTAGTAGTAGTAGTAGTAGTAATAGTAGTAGTAGTAGTAGTAGTAGTAGTAGTAGTAGTAATAGTAGTAGCCATGTTCTGATCCCCTATGACCTATTCTTTTAATCATACATACCTCATCTTCCTTTACTACTGGTACTTCGCAGCCGCAATGTGCAATTCTATTATGCAAAAGTTCATCAGTTCACCACCCGATGAAACCTCACACTTGTTTGTAAACACAGCATTCCTGAATGAAGATTTCAGGAACTCGTCCGATTAACGTAACTAAATTGTCATTATCGGAAATTTACTGTAGTGTTGATACTACCCTAATTTCTGTTGAAACTGTTATTTGAGGGTTCCATACAATGTTACGGAAAGAGCAATAGCAAGCCACAATCAGTGAGAATAGGCCCTACAAAGAGTATTTGGGCATGGTCGTAATTAAGAGGGGCTGCTTCGGCAAAAGGGAGGGGTGTGTTGCAGAAACTAAGTTGAGCTGGTGGGGCAAGGTAATTTCACATGTGAACTTTAAAATAAATGCTGTTTAGTCCGTTCTTTGATAAATTTGTAACAAATCTTGTTTGAAATGTCTGGGTATGAAATTGGAAGAGTTGGAACCAAAAATATCCGTTTTTGACTATAGGGTGGCGCTCCTATTTCACCTATCGCTATTCTCAATAGTCGGGCGCTTATATGAGGCACTGCGTAAAATGTGTGTTTAAACAAAAGAGGTGTTTATCAATGGGGAACGTCAGGGGCAATTAATTTTCCGCAGTGCTGTGCACGAAAGATATATAATATAGACTACGGTAGTTGCCGTCATACAACA
This sequence comes from Alatinidae sp. Z8VKAUB7J3, assembly GCA_010016025.2. Lineage (NCBI taxonomy): Eukaryota > Metazoa > Cnidaria > Cubozoa > Carybdeida > Alatinidae > Alatinidae sp. Z8VKAUB7J3. Next base: position 197,868,993 of record JAAAKM020073195.1, on the reverse strand, counting down.
TATTAACTTTGAGATAAGTCTTTCCCAAATCAGTTTAGAAGCAGCCACCAGTAATAAAGTACGGCAACAGAGTTTTAGACTAAATTACTCGCAGTGAACGAATTCTATATAGCTTTCGTACCTCTCAGGAACCACAAGGTATTTTAAACTGAAATTGTGGATTTTAACATATTTCAATTATATATCTCTTCTTGCTACCAAAGTTCAAAGAAAATCTGACACTTTTAGTATCAAGGCATGGAATGACTCGGCATATTTATATCAACTTGTATTACATCTACCTTTTTATGTTCATGTTATTACATTCCTTGTAGCTGTGGTGAACACTGCCTCAAGAAATACAAAATTGAAACTGGAAAAGGGAAACAATCCGAGTTCAAAGGAAGGTAAGCTTGGAACATACAATATGAGGTCCATAATACAATGAAAACTTTCTGTAATTTATAATTTATGGTTGTTTAATTTTAGGAGTTAAGGTTTGGCAAATAAGATGTGGAACATTCTGCTTCATTCTGTGAAGTAACCCTTAGGTCATCAAGCTAATATTGGGGAAAATATACTCCTATGATAGTAGGTATATTACAAAACTGATATTTGTTGAAAATACATAATTTGACAGGCTTGACATAACCAAGAGCTGTGGAGCATAGAGGCTAAAAGTCTGCAAATCTGCATCCGTTTGAAAAATTTTATTGTCGTCTTTAATGAAAATCCATGGAACAATGCTCCTGAGGGCAAGCATTAATCAGTCTTCCGAAACTGATTGATTCCCCTTCTGATAGCTCTCTGCTCACCTCCCCATGATAGTAATGGCTGCCTACAGGCTTGAACTGTGATGTAGATATTTTCACCAAGTGTTAATTCAAGCAATCAGGCAAAATACCATACTACCTTAACAGGTTTTGAGGGGTGACTGTCTCCTGAGAATGTTCTACATTTCTGGGATTTCAGAAATCCCACTATTTTCCATTATTTCTCTGAATTTGAATTTGTCTGCATAGCAAAGGTTATATACTTTCGAGGGTTTAGAAACCCTGTGCTAGTAGACGGTCTTGTAGTAGAAAGTTTTAAACGTGCCACTTCAGACCAGCTTTCCTGACCAATTAAGCAAGAAAATAAAAACCTTACTATGGGTGTGTTGAAGTATGAGGGCATCTGACACAGAAACCAAAACCAACGTCTCAAAAATTCACTGCAAGCTTTCGATAATTTCGGGCACGTGGGGTTCTAAATTCTTGAACGCCAACGAAAATTACCCCTATCTCATCGGCGTTTACTCCGCAGTTGTGGAAGGGATGTTTAGAATGAATTCTTGCACACAAATTGCTACCGACCTAATTTCATTGTCATCAGTTTTCCTCCAAAATTTCGCGTTCCTTTATACTGATCTTTGTTAATAGAGTACTAAAATGATGACGTCACAAAACCCCTTTTTCGAGGAATCGCAATTTGAACTAGTGTTAACCCTGCCACCAAATATCCGTTTTCAAAAAATCGCGTTTAAGTCTCTCATCAACGTTGAGAAATGGCTGTTTGAGTTTGGAAAATGCCTTAAGGAAACACTGTTAATTTTGGTAAGTTCGTAAAATTGTGAACTGGGTTCATTTAACAAGGTTTTGACAGGCATGATTTAAAGTTTGAAAGTGCGAAAAGGCATGGTTCTCAAATTTGGCCAGGTTATCTATGCCAACAAGAAGAAAGCAATCAGTCCAAAATATTATTAAATTGCTGATATTCAATAAATCGTGACGTCACACTTTGGTACTCAATTGCAACCGGGGTTTTCATGCGGCTGTTGGTGATGTAAAGGGTGTCACAACCCAAACTACGGGCAATTTGATAGAAATTGGTCAAACAGACACTGAACGGAGCAGTTCTTCTTGTAGTTGATTTAGTTATGTAATCGCTTAATAGAAAGTTAACACTGAAAATGGAGTTCGTCGATAAAGGAGTAACCTAACCACTGCGCAGTACCCTAGTGGTACACACTTTTAACACCTCTGTATAGTTATTGATATTAGCTGATAATTACGTATCACCTGTTTCTCAAACCCTGTTTCTAAAACATTATTCTTCATATGGGCTCTTGTTAACTACATCAACAAAGCTATTTTTTATTACAGTAAAAGAAGCCGAACAGACAGAAACGTGAACTCAACCTCTGTTGGGTGCTTGAAAACATGATCCAAAGCATATTTCATCATAATCATATTTACCGGGTTCCCTTTATTTTTTTGACGTTTATCGCTGCAGTCAAACTTTAAAACTTTCTGTGATCTTTCATGTAAGCAGCTACCTTATCCACTAAAAGCAACGATTTTGTCATATAAGTTGCGGTTTCATTTGAATAAGAGCAGTATATATCTTCTTTCATAAGAACATTGGGAACGACAAAGGCTTCAAATGTTCCTATGCATTGTACAAAAGTCTTTAAAAGTTCTCAATGTAATTTAAGTCTAAATGGTTCTTCACGTTTGTTACTAAAACTACTTAGTTCAAATGTTAGGGCGACTGTTGCGTATGAGTGGGACTGAAAACGCTCTAAAGTGTGGCTGAAAAATAGATGGAGCATGCCTGTTTGAAGATTTTGATAAAGAGGAAGTTCTACTTTCTCTGCTGGAGTCGTTTACGGTAAAAGAAAGGACGAAGCCCGAAGCCCGAAGCCCGAAGCCCGAAGCCCGAAGCCCGAAGCCCGAAGCCCGAAGCCCGAAGCCCGAAGCCCCCGGTGGTGACATATGTCCTATTTCTATAGTGTTCTTTTCAAAACTTACATTGCAAATCCTCTCTTCTCGATGATGATTTACGTAATGGTCAGAAAAATACATGCCTGAGAGATCTAGTAAGACTATGAGAGGCAAAACGGCAGCGAATGAAGGCAGCGGAGTTCTGTTATTTTTGTTATCCATGGAAATGGAATGTATGAGGAAAACTACCTGTATGTAGTAGCCTCTGTGCACAAAGACGATTGTCATGAAGCTGGGGATGGGGGCGAAGTCGAGTAATTTTGTTATCAATGTCACTTTATCGACAAGGAAACACTTTGGACCAATTTTTAAAGTAATTTAAAAATAATGCGTAACACAAGGTGCTACGAAACTTTATTTTTCTTTAGGTTTCCAGTAGAAAAAGCGTAAGTTTGTAATTTACGCCTTTTCAATAATGCGAGTGGCAGAAAAGGAGTCCCTCTTGTGACTGTTATTTTCTATGACGTGTTTAGGTGTTTTCGTTTTCTATTAATTCATCTCAAAAGGCGTTCTTAGTTCACTATATACGATAGCTGTGATCAGTGTAAGGCGAAAACGTTTAGCAAAACGGAATCCGCTATTCAACGCAATATTCAATAGCATATGCATCCGACGACGCTAATAATCATTCCGGTGATATCAAGAGATCGAACAATATGCAAACTTTATCTATTTGTACGATGAAGAGACACGTGACAAGATATTTCCATATTGAACGTAAAATTTCATTAAGGAAGGCTGCATGTTTATACGTAGCCAATTCATTTGAGTGAATTGTTACAGATTAACACAAAGATTAGAAGACAAAGAGTAATACAACACATAAGAATGGCCATAAACAGTCTGCTAAAGGGGATGGCCTTATGCAATTTCTCAGAGCTAGTTTTTAGTATATACACATTTCTAGCGTCGTTGCTGCTATGGCTTCTTCACGTAATACTGGATCTCACCTCAAAGGAGAGTAGATCATGATGAGTAAAGAAACAATAACTATATACTAAAAGGCGAGTGGTATCTAAAAAAGGAGTAGAGGCTGAGTTTTTCAGCCGAAATGCAGGACATAAATAAGTGTGTAGCAATTATGATTTCTGAGCAAAAAACTACAAAATGTCTCCAGTTTAAGTACAAGAAAACTTTACGAATGTGCTTGTTTTAATGGCTTCTTTAAGTAATATTAGACCTCACCTCAAAGAAGAGTGGTTCATTGTGAGAAAGGAAACAATAACTGTATAATAAAGTGCGACTAGCCCCTAGATACGAGTATAGACTGAGTTTATCAACCGACTCCTCCTCAGTATGAACTGGTGCTAGATTCAGCTTTAAGGATGTTAGCTGCTGTAGTGACTGATCCAAGCGCAAAGGAAAGACTAATGAACAACAACAGAGATTCAAATGTGTATCATAACACGAGATAAGGCTGTATATCGGAATCCATTGTAAAACAACAGACTTACAAGAAATCTCCATCGTCATTTATTCAAATTGATTGTATATTTTCATGGCGTCCCTACGTGTTTAGTCCCCCCCATTTGGCCTTCTCTCCCCATCTTACTACATCAAGCCCCCCCCCATCTGAACCACAATTACTGATACCTCATACATATGTAGTATATGTATATATATTGCAGTCTGACAAACAATGCGGAATGTGAAACCTAATATAACTGCTCTAATTTGATTAAATTATTATTACATTACATAGTAATGCAAGAGTCCTTGAGAACGTGATCCCCCTGATTCATAGACAGGGGGCTTAAAGACAATCGCAATGAAACTAACGTAATCCTTCAGATAAACGCACCGGGTGTTCATCAAATTCTCGGCAAAGAGGGAGGAGTGTTTATTAGATGGAGGAGTGTTTGAAGGGAGGAGTGTTTATTGGAGGGAGGTTTATCAAATTATTTCATGTTTAAACTTTTTCTATCAATAATTTATCAAACATGTGGTGCTTAAGGTAAACAGATAGTCCTTTCAATTTAGTTTGAAGTTCCATTGATAGCTCCATTACCATTTAGCACGCAAGTTGTTTTTGAAAATAAGATCTCGGTTCTGCATAAAGTTTCCCGAACTTTGAATTTAGTTGCTTAAAAACGGGTTGCTTTTAAACGTTATTGATGTGGCAATGTTCCCAGCCTCACCTTGGAAAAAATTTCCCTGATAATCCCCAGATTTCCCTGACAAAAATTAGCGAAATTCCCTGACAATTCTACACCATCTAGCATTCCATTATATGAAGCGTCATACAATGTATGAAGGCCAGTTACACCAAGGTCATACAGCTCATAACATTAACAGTATCAATTCAATGACGCTCCAAATGATTACAGGAAAGGCACTTTCCTAGAACATAGAAATACCAGTTTAACAATAAATCGATGATCAACACCTAAACCTTAATTCAGGTTTTTCCAGATTTCCCTGTATTGTTCCAAAATGCCCTGACAATCCCCTAATTTTACTTTCAAAATGAGTCCAGTTGGAAATTCCCTGATAATTCACTGATTTTCCTGATTTCCTGGTTGGTTGTGAACCCTGTGTAGTATGCGTATGTCATATTATCTAAATAAAATCAAACTGCCGGTGCTATAAGAAGTTATATAACCTTTACTCAAACCCTACGGCAGTATGCTGACGAAGCTGGCCCTCTAAGAGAGGTGGAGTGGTTGGGATTTCCAAAATATCAAAGGGCGGGGAGGGAGGGACGGGTCACAAATTTCATCATTCTTTGGAAATAATCCTTAGAATGGTATCCATTCATTGCCACCAAGACATTAGTTTAAAGTCGTAAGAGAAGTTTGTTCACTAAGGCCGAAAGACACAAATTTTGCGCATATATCTTGCGGAAGGTATTTTTGAGGAATGCTTCAATGAATATAATATGGACATATGGTCAAGAGTCATCCCATAGTTGTCCCATAGGTCCCTCGTTTTTGGCTTCCGATGCATTATGATATAATAAAGTGAAAATGTATATGCATATAAGAATGTCAGGTGGATGTAATACGCTAGTGAATTCTCTCAAGGAGGGTGCACTGCACCTTGCCCTCGTGAGTGCTAGAGAACCACTATAACATCAATCAGCACTGTCCGAGGTGGCAGTTAGCAGTTTACCCTAAGCAAAATACAACTTTTTAGAACTTTTGCCAAGTTTTGAATTTGGCTTCCTTGTAGATACGCCAGCTTCCAGTTTAGGTTAAAGGTGCATAGAACTGAATGATCGGAAATAGTTTGTAAAACTGTAACACCAACTAATGTAAAATTTAAATAAGTACATAGCATTCCAACTAATGTATGACCTTATATAGCCAACCCTTGGTATGTAGCAACTGATAAAAGTTCTGAAGTCAAAAAAATCCTTTCAATTACACTTTGCACAGAACCGTGAGGTGACAAACTGTAACAAACCTATTCCATTAAAAGACGACTTTTCAAGTGTAGAATGCCACGGGTAGGATACCGAGTGGGTTTCCAACCCATGCTGGCTGTACGTTTTTCTCGGCAAACACGATGCGTTTGTTTGCATTCTCCGAATCACAGGCCCACGGCGAGCATTAGCCCGATATTCAGTTGCAGACACGATGCAATGATTTGCTCTCATAATTTAACAAAAATTGGCTCTACTCAAGGTAGACTTGGCCTTGCCGGCACCGACAATAAGGCTATAAAAATGAAGAAAGCATTTCTCACGAAGAGTTGACGTCGTTGTGTCCTGTAAAGTGAAGCCGAACTGACAATTTTCAATGATCATAATTTGAACATAATTTGATCTTGAGTTCGCAGGTCAAAGCCTTCGACACTTTTTCACTGCACCTTCAAGGGTACGCCCTTTCAAGTAACAATGATTTGTGCACTTGGAAATTCTCGTTGTCCCTATAAATCCCTTTGACTCAGAGTATCTAAGGGTTAGTCCTTTCAAATTGTAATTAGAGGACCAAAACGCAAAAAATAACACAAACAGGTAAGACTTCGTGATTTTCAATATAAACATGCACTTCTTACACACAGTATTCAGTGCTTGAAAAGCTTAGCTTCTTGAGCCAGATGTGTTAAAAATGACAGCTGATGAATTATTCGTGGCAAGTCAATTGACATCCGCTAAACAGTATAATTTACATGATTGCATCAGCCTGCAATCGAGGGACTTTTAAAAGCTGGGGCGAGGCAGCAACTTTTATCGAACTTCAGTTTCCGGTGACTAAACGCCAACACGGCTTCACTAAACCTTTCGAGTTTCTAAGTTTTCTACGCAAAATAACGTTCAATAACCCTGTCGTTCGCCTGATGTAAAAGTAATTACCGTTCCGAACGACTGACTGACTGACTGACTGACTGACTGACTGACTGACTGACTGACTGACTGACTGACTGACTGACTGACTGACTGCCTGCCTGACTGACCATTCCTTACCGCCTGAGGAGTAGACAGTAGACGATAGTGGTAGGCTGAATACCTGAATCTCCAAAAACTAACAAATTTTTACTTAAGACAGACGTCCACAAACCGCTTTCTCTCAAAGCGATTAAGAGCACATTCACTTACCGTGATTCGATTCATCTCGTGATAAAACTAGAACGGGTCTTGTTGTCAACTTAAGTGCTCTTGAGACATGGCATGCAGTCAGAGCATTATCACCAGTTATCATCACAACCTGGAGAACAAAACAAGAGAGCAAATGAAGAGTGTCTGCTCTCTCCTACCTAATTGCAGGAAAGGCTAATTGGTGAGGCTAGGCCTACGAGACACAAGTTATAGATTGGGAGTGTAACAATTTGAAGTGGTGGAGATATCTTTAAATTACCAGCGTCGAATACGAAGGGTACTACGATAAAGCTTTCAGTGTAGCTGCGCCTAAATTATGGAATGCACTACCTAGGCATATTACAGCTGCCAAAAACTTAAACAGTTTTTAAAAAGTATTAAAGACACATCTTTTCAATAATGCGCTTTAAGTTTTAAGTTCATTTCAGTTTTAACTAATTTTACTTCTCTTAATAATTTTGTAACTTTTAAACGTATCTCTTATTATTTCTAGAGCGCTTAGAAACAATGTAATCGGCGCTGTATAAGCTCTCAAATTATTATTATCGTGTGTCACAATTTTGTGTCAGGCTGTTGTAATTGCCGACGTTTTTCTGCCAGGCGGATCATAACAAATGATCATGGGCTAACAGAGGAACACAAACTATCGAGGCGGATACCACGACAAGCATGTTGTCATCCAATGGTTCTGGAAGGTACACGTAGAGCATCATATATTACAGCAAAGTCACATTATATGGGCTACTTTGTTTAATCGTTTACGTTTCTGTGTCAAATTCATCGAAAGTTTTTTTTACGTTCTTGTGGTTCTTCCACTTTGTGTGTCGTAAGCGATACGAACGTTTCTAGGAAATGCATCACCTTGTCGTGTTCGTCAATGCGTAAGTCTGAGAAGTATATGAATCTTTGCTCTCCTCTTACCCGCCTAGTGGTAACATTCCTTAAGCAACGATGTTCCGCAGGCAATCTTTTCAGACACCATGGTTCCAAGAGCGCAGCTGTCGTTCCCGTATTACTGCATCTAACCTACGTGCTGCACTAACCCGTTTTACGCCGTGTTCGTTTGATATGATTATTTTGATAAGACAAGATATGAAAGCGGCACAAAATTACCGCATTGAACAGCAACATTGGCGATGAGATATTAAAAGTAGCTTCCCGATCGATAGTCTTACTCGTGTTTAGTCAGTACGTTTCCAAACGTGGCAGAAACTTAATCGTATTTTTGCTTTAGCGGGCGCAATTTGTTTCAGTTTAGTTTCCATGTAGGACACATTCAACAATGTTCTGGTCTCGTGTGATTTTTGATACCTTAACTGATTCTTACGCGTAAGATACTCGCACGTTACTAAATAGCAATGATTTTGTCTAGTTTTTGCAAGTTGTAGGCTGGAGATCCCCAGTTTTGTGCACCAAATAGTTTGTATCAGTAAATGAGTTTCTTTGATCGCATTTGCATTTGTATTCATAGTAATGCATGCAAAAATTCAGTCTATGTACAGCATAAGTATCATCATCATTATCATCATCATCATCATCATCATCATCATCATCATCATCATGTTGTACAGCATAAGTATCATCATCATCATTATCATCATCATTATCATCATCATTATCATCATCATCATCATCATGTTGTACAGCATAAGTATCATCATCATCATTATCATCATCATCATCATCATCATCATCATTATGTTGTACAGCATAAGTATAATTGGAGCCACAAAAGTTTCAGATCATCTGTATTCCAAAGGACGCCGTCTCCATCTACATTTAAGAACATTATGATCTGGCTTGATCAAGAAGTTAGAAAATCAGTTTCCAACTTTTGCTACACTGGAGCCAACACCCTCCAACCATTTTCAAGGCAGAATATACGTTCCAAACATTTGGCAAGGGAAGAAATCCGACAACTTGTTGAAAAAAGGTAATACATTTATCGCTCCAGAGGGCATCTGATGACCCATAACCCATTTTAAACCCACTCTAAAAATAATCTAGAGGCTCGTTTGGGTCCAAATACTACCTTACCAAATTTTATATAAAATTTGAAATACCAATGTTTCTCACCCTTTGGAAAGTATATTGCGCTCATTAAGCTACCTAAATTTCTAAGTTCCCCTGAGATCGTAAAAATTCGGTATCGTCTCTATTCATCAGTATTAAACAAGTATCATCGAGAAGTAAACAATCAATAAATAGCTTTAAATAGAACACTAGAGAAATAGAAAATATGTCACTGTCGTGGATCGAATCCGTGACCCACGCTTTCGCAGCGTGCTCTCTACCAACTGAGCTAGGTGACCTCCGATGTTAACATACTCTAATTCTCTAGTCGCCACATTAGCTCCCAATCATCGCTAGCTCCTATAAAAAGTCATCGGAAAATGCAACCCAACAGATCGTGCTTGTCTATATTCCTACTGTGAGAAAATAGTCTTTGATAAGAAAATGGGCAAGTCACATTTTAACACCGATTATTTCTTTGTAACAATGTTTGCTAGTGAACAATATGTAGACGTTTCCTTGGAGCTGCTTAAGAAAAAAATTTTAATACTAATATTGTGGGCTTGTACTGTCCATTTTAAATATTTATCTATTTTTGCATGCAAGGCTATATTCAAGAGTAACGGAGTGGCTAATGAAATCGTTTATGAGGATTCTGGAGAGAAGTATTACAAATTGAAGGAGATGAAAAGCCAATGTAATTTTGAAAGCTCCTGTATATCGTTATTGTTGTTACTAGTATTGATAAAAAAATTAAATGTAACGACAAGGTTTCAAAGATTACGTTATTGTTGCTTAGAATAGCGCAATATCGAATTTACTATCTAGCTGTGCAGCACACTTATCTGAGAAAATATTGTAAACTCCATAAAAGTCGAGTAAATACGAACCAGAAATTTGTGACCGGGGGCGTGTCCTACCATTTTTAACTGGGTAGGAGTAGTGAGTTTGCAGTAATTAGAAAAATTCTTTAAGATTCCAAGCTCTCCAATTTTTTATTATGCAAGGGGACTCATTATACTATAGGTAAAGTTGAAGGAGTAAGGTAGAAATTAACTTTCCTATTAGCAAATTTGTATCTAGAACAAAGAGCTTACAAAAATTATACAAGTTTACCAGGATTTGTAAGGAAAGAATTTTTATGAGTTTTCAAGCTAGATGGAATACTAAACGTCTTGCTTCGACAGTAGTTTTATGCTCAAAATTCCTATAGCAAATAACGGTCTTCTGCGTCAATGCTACAAAAGGAAGTCATGGGTCCAAAACGACTCGTGTGTCTATTCAAGAGATTACTGATCTACTCAAAACGACACGATTTTTTAAGCAGTTATGTTATAAGAAATTAAACTCACTTGGGTAAATTTAAGAAAGTCCTGAACCGTAAAATGCCTACATCTGCGGCTGATGCTCTAGCTTACCCCTGACTTTATTCGATCGATTAAACAGAATAGTAATTATACGTTCTATGACCCCTTACCGTCACAGCCCTCCCTATTTCATGTTCAAATCCATGGCTCTTGTACAACTTAGCAACGTCAGTAGCAACGTAACAACAGCAGTAGCAACTAAGCAACGTCAGTAGCAACCTAACGTCGCCCGTGGCAACTTAGTAATGTCAGTAGCAACTGAGCAAAGTCAGTAGCAACTTAGCAACGTCAGTAGCAACTTAACAATGTCAGTAGCAACTTAGCAACGTCAGTAGCAACTTAACAACGCCAGTAGCAACTTAGCAACGTCAGTAGCAACTTAGCAATGTTAGCGGCAACTTAGCAACGTCAGTAGCAACTTAGCAATGTTAGCGGCAACTTAGCAACGTCAGTAGCAACTTAGCAACGTCAGTAGCAACTTAGCAATGTTAGCGGCAACTTAGCAACGTCAGTAACAACTTAGCAATGTTAGCGGCAACTTAGCAACGTCAGTAGTGCTTCCGAAGTGAAAATTAGGCTACTTGAGAACTGACACACAAAAGTAGTTACTATTTAAAAATATTGTGTAGTTTAATTTGTTACCTTGATCCTCTGAAGAAAGCAATCTTCTCCTTTTTGTGCCAGGGCCACGTATCCGCTGCTCTGGAAGGAAAAGTAGACTACCACCACCACCACCACTACTACGACCACTACTACTACTGCTACTACTACTACTACTACTACTACCACTACTACTGCTATTAATATTATCATTACTACCACTACCACGAACATTTTAAAGCTAAGCTTTGATTGTTACTTTGGACCCAGACTTAGAACAATAAATTCGTCTAAATAGTATATCTTCTGTACATCGATCAAGTGCCATATACGAGTCGTATTTTGGTGCTACAACCGTGGACAAAAGTAATGTAAACTATTACCCAAAACGTCGATGAAAATGACTGGAATCATAGAAGACACTTAGTTCAGGAAAGGGGCTCCGATTTGTGATAATACACGGTATCTGCCACTCATCTCCTATCAACAGGGAGGTGTGACATGCAAGTCACTTAAGTGAAGATTTTCAAAATCCATCGTCAGTTTGAAAGGGGACTAAGCCAGTTTACATAAATTTATGTCCGAAATTGTAGCTCTGCTAATCCTAATTCACAATGTAGCCGCAGGTACGTGAAGTATTTATTAATCGTTCGTGGTACTTAGAGCTTGTAAGTGTGTACTTCTTTGAACCAGTTATGGCTTCTCCATTTATGTACTCGTCTCAATAACCTTACACAAGTGATGAGGTAAGTGGTCAGTTTCTGTCCTGAAAGTTTCGAACTAGAACGTTTTGTGAGAATCGTTCTACCAAATCGAAAGCCATCCTTCATCCTCGTAACTGTGATGTTTACAACCCACCAATTACGCATCGGTATATAAACAAACTTTAAATCAAACTCGTAGTATTCAAAATCTTGCTTCAACTACAAACATCCAAAGATTTATCTAAATACAAACTCGTCTTCCTCCCGACGCGGGGGCTTGTTTTAAAATTGTCCCTCCTGAATTTGAGGCCTCGAGTTGCTTAGCTTGTTGCTTAGATTTTGGACCAAATCGAGGCATCACACCTAAGCGACTGAGTTGCTTATAAAAAAACAACGTGTAAGTATAAAACACATTGTTGCTAACATGTAACCAAGGCAATTTTGGCCCAAGAAGCATCACCGATTTATTCCCGTGACGCAATTTCAGTGCTTCCCACTTCCTATAAATATTTGCATGTATTACGAGAGTCCTGTAATAGAACAGTGGTTTTGACTACCCATATAGCTATAGGGTACTATTGTTAAAACCTAATCTGTACATACAGAGAAAAGGCTATAGACTAGCTGACGCGAATAAAGGAACGTTAATCTGCGATGCCTCCAAGACAGTAGACTTTACATATCTCTTTGAAATTGCTAAATATATGTTGTCTGCTTCACGGGAGAGAGGAGACGAAAGCGTGGTTGCTTAACCAGGAATGCAGGGTGTGGGAAAAAGACTTTGTTATACGATTAATATGGAAGGAAAATGTGCTTACACAAGCATTTTGGTGTTCTTTTGCCAAGATGCCAGATGATAAATGCCACAGAGTTGAAATCGATTTAAGAATAGGCCACTTTGTCATAAGTGAAGGACTAAAAAACACCATTCTTTCTGGCCAGTGTGCTGGACAACGAACAAGAGGACGACCACGCTATAGCTTTTCAGATAATGTGAAAAGATGGACTGGCACTACGATGGAAGATCTATTTGAAGTAATGGGAGATCATTCGAGATGAAGGATCATGATCGCTAACGCTGCTCGACAGTATGGCACTGGATGATGATGATGATGATGATGATGATGATGATGATGATGATGATGTATGTAATTTGCGTGTTTAATGCCTACCGATCGGCCGTTTTCTTGTGAAATGTTTGTTGCAAGCACTGTTTTTGTTCATACCCTTGCCGAGTTAACCTCGTTTTCGGTTATGATGATGCAACCTAATTAAGAAGGGTCTATTGCAGCATTTCATAATGTCGTTTTATAAACACTTGCTTTCATGTATTGGTTTATTCAAATTGTATATGGACGATTTCCGTCTTTATAAGATTTTGCATGTGATAGATTAGACTTCAGATTAGGTTGGGTGCAGAGTATCTACACTGAATCAAAGGGCAAACAAACATCAAAAACAAAAAAAATGCACCAGTATAAGTCATATTCTGGTATTGTGATCACAAAAACACACTCGGTTGTCAAATACTCTTGGGTGCCTAATAGACGGGGGGCGGCGGAATAAACGGGGGTGGAAAAATAAAAAAATATTAATAAACGAGGGGTTGGAATAGACGGGGGGGTTGGAAAATGACCAAAAATGTAATAGACAGGGGCCAAAAAGTGTAAAAAATGAAGTCAGGTCAAAATCAACTGCATTTTTCTAAACGTAGAGTAATACAACACAAACAATAGTCAGTTATTCGAAGTCATGTTAGTCTCCTACATGACTTCCAAGATTTTCAAAATGTTCTCTATATCCTCTGCTCAATGACAGTGTTATTGCTAACATCTGTAATGTGCGTCTCCACACTTCTTTGAGCCTCGTAAAAGGCAACCTTCACATTTTTAATGTGCGGTTTTCCTATTTTAATGAAGATATTTTCTACTTGCTTGCCAAAGTATCGCCTCAAAAAATTGTCATGGGTGGGAGATTACTAAAAAATTAATAGGCGGGGGGTGGGGGTGGATTTTCTGTTTATTTAGGGTAGTTTCAATGTCGGGCCCACTGCTCATCAGGGGTCTTTGATTGAGAGATTGCCAGTTTCGGCTGCGATTCAGCGATAAAAACGTATTGGTGTAAACTAAGTATAAATGTACTTTCGAATTTTTTCTTGAAACTCTATATATGCTCCTTTTTTTTGTAAAACTCTGTTCTTGAAATGAAGGACTCCCTCTGATTAAAGACTCCCCTTTTGTAGTTCCCTCAATTATTTATAGACGGATCTACAATTAGAGGACACACGGTAATTTTAAGTGAGGCTTAGAATGATGCAATTAAAATATTTGGTATCAGCGTCAATATAAGGCCGCTCTCACTTTACCGCCAGAAACGTTCAGGAGCATGAAAAGGGGATTTGACTCTAGTTAAGGTCACAGCACGTTTCAATTTTTGGTAGGTAAATTGAAAGGTTTAGGGACCTTTGACTAATATTTGTTTCGTTTGGTTATGTTCTGTATTAGACGACTGCGATGTTCACGAAATGATAAAACAGACACGGTGATTCAGCGATAAAAATGAAGCTTCTGAACAATTAATTATAAAAGACTACACAAAATTTGATACGTTGTGCTGCGTAGAGAGCTTTTGGATTAGCTTAGCAGAGTAAAAGCTGCACGTTCCGTTATTTCCTGGACGCCGTGTGTTTTACTGAGGCGAGAATGCAGAAATCGTGTGTAATTGGCGGATTACAATCGGCAAATTCGATGATTACCTTACAACATTTCAAATATAAATTTTACGTTACCTACCTTAAAAGTCTTGTTCATCATCATCATCATCATCATCATCATCATCATCATCATCATCATCATCATCATCATCATCATCATCATCAATATCCCGTATCCGAGGGGCTAATAACTGAAAAAAGTCACGTACGCTATTTGAGAAACGTCAGAAAAAGTCAGAAAAAGTCAGAAAGTCAGAAAATAGCCAAAAAGGCAGAAAAAGTCTTAAAGTCAGAAAAAAGTCTGAAATTAAGAAAAAAGCCAAAAGGTCAGAAAAAGGCAGAAAGGCAGAAAAAAGGCCAAAAAGTCTAAAAAAGATCGGGAGTCAGAAAAAGGTCAGAAAAAGGCACAACGTTGGAAAAAAGTCAAGGAGTCGGAAAATATCCGTATCAACTACTAAAGTAGTTTACCTGTTTCTGTAGCAAATATTGCATACCAGCCATGTTGTAACAGAATAGATAACAGGCTCACGCCCAAACGTTGTAGTAATGTTCAAAAATCAAGCAGACGATAACAATTTTATCATAGTAATTCCAAATATCAGTACCTCAACCTTTCAGTCTTCCGACGAACTGTGGAATGTATTTTAATCCTTCTTTGTTTTTAATCCACACAGAGATAAAAGTTAGATAAGCTACGTTAAGGATTTTCAAACCAATAGTCTAATGTTATGAATAAGACAAAGGCAGTCTTTGCTGCTTTAACAGGTGAATTTTACAGCCTTACAAACTTGATTTGGCAAACTCATTGGAACGAAGGCCGTTTCGACTGGGTTTCTTTTCAGTTCAGAAATTGCAATCTATTGAAAAAGCTTTCTTTATTAAAATGAACATTGCTAATGTCGAAAGTAACATCGATAAAGAGGTTTCGGTATCTTATAGCGATTTTAGTTGAGTCGCAGTATTCCAATTAAACGTTCGAGTAATTGTTAGATTAGGTACCTGCAAAAGGAAAAGGTGGATGAATTTAGGGAACAAGTTAGACGTAGGCGTATAATGGTTGGGAATTGTTAAAGCTAAAATTATCATGCGTGTAAGATAAAACTGAGACGGAGAAGTAAAATATAATAGACAAAATTACATAAGGTAAAAGAAAGGATTCCGTTATTGTAAAAAGAGGGGTGGGGAGATGGGGATAAAAAAAATTAAAATATCTTTGGTATACGAGTAAATCTTCGTTGTTTTTATTAATTGTTGGGCTCTCCTTCTTTATTAAAAGTGCTTTCGCTATTTGGGCCCAGTCTCTTTCAAAGGCAGAAAGGAATGCACGGTTTAAGGAACAATAACAAAATCTGCTATCCTGAGCAATAACAAAATTTGTTATCCTGAACAATAACAAAATCTGTTATCCTGAACAATAACAAGATCTGTTATCCTGAACACTAATACTTGCACAATAAAAATTCAGGAAATACTAAGCGATAAATCGAAGTTCATAAAGATTAAAAAGGACCCTACCAACGCATTGAAAAAATGAATAAACGCAATCCTTAATACCTACGAAAACGGCAAAATTTGGAGTTTAAAAGGGCAATACACACCAGGACACATCTACGGACTGCCAAAATTACACAAGAACCCACAAGACCCACCTCTTCGACCAACTATTTCCATGATAGGCACCCCAACTCCTAACATAGCACGCCACCTAAACTCTATCATCACACCATACATGCCCAACAAACACTCACTTGATTCATCTACGGCATTCGTTAATAACATCAAAAACATCCCCTATAGCATAAATTACACGATGGCATCCCTAGACATTGAAAGTTTATTCACCAACGTACCAGTACGAGAAACAATTGACATCATCCTAGAATACACCTATAATCAAAACAAAAATGCAATTTTGCCACTTGAATAATAATTGTCTTTGTAAAATCTGACCTCATCTCTCTTATAATTCCAGGTATCGTATGAGTAATTCACATCAACAATTATCAAATAATAAAGATCTACTGCTTGATATGTCTTAATTAGATCTATTATTATTCTAATTGATTTATTTCTAGGCTAAAACTATAAGTAGCCACTAATAAATGCTAGAAATAGGCTTGACACAAGCGTTCATAAGGTTAACTCAGTAAGTGAGCACCTCGCCTACAGATCAGGTAAAAGCTTCAGAACGATGGGTTGATCCCTTAGTGAGGTTCCACTGTATTGCTTTATTGCCTACAAAGCTGAAATCCCAAACCAAATCGTATCTAATATGTAAAAAAAACTCCGGTCATACTTGAAGGAATAAATCGCATTATTTCTGCTTTCATTCGTATAATCGCATATTTTCTCGTTTTATCAGAGATACGAAACAAAAGGGAATGCCATTTAATTTGTTAAGTAATCCCCTTTAAATCGTACCAAACAACAACTGCAACATTCTGCAAGATAACGTCACTCATCCAAGCTGACGTTTTATTCGTGATACGAAACTTAATACAGAAGGTAATTAAAGAGACACTGCATCAATAAACACTGCGCACCAAATAAATGAAACGCAGTCTCAGCCACAGCGCTTTTATTGAGAAAGCATAGCAGTCTGTCACGATAAATCGCACTTCAAAAGCTTTTCGGTTAATTGCATACATCGGATAATCGCATTTAAATGTCAGGCAAATTGGATATACGATTAACCGGTTTCGTTTGTACTACGAAACTCAGGAGCCACCCCTAGCGCTCGTAAATCCTTCCGCTGTAGTTTACCTATTTGATAAGGGGGAGATCAAAGTATCCGAGGCAGTATTAAAGTGTAGGAACTTTTGATGTACACTCTTTTTTATTATTAGCATACCGATACACTGGGCTTAAGCTCAATGTGCTTAAGATTTTCCTTATTTGAGCCTGAAATTATGTTTAAAGAATCCTTAATTCAAAACTCATTTCATGGTCTGATATTTCGTTTCAAATGAACACTGCAATGGTCTCTTTTAAATGTTTGAATTTAAGCATTTTATTCCATTTCTTTGTACGTAGTTTAGTTCAAAAGATTATTTCATGCAAAAATGCTGTTTTTTATCACTTGACGTCGTCCACTATTTTTTACACTTGATTTGGGAGGAAATGGAAGTGAGGGAAAAATTCCGAGGTTGGGAAATATGCTTAGTGTATGCTTATTTTTTAAGCATGTGAGCTTAAGTATGCTTATAAACGTTATTCTTAAAAAGCAAAAAGAGTGTACTCATGTCTTTTCACTCTGACTTGCTAATGTTTCAAGAAATTTATTAGAGTTTTCAAAATGATAAAATAATAGAAAATTTTAGAACATTCTTAATCTTTTATGGCGAAACCATCCAACTCCAGAAATGATATATGGAGACCTACCAAGAGTATCAACCTTAGTCCAAAACAAGTGTCCAGTTTGCTGGACATTGTGCACGTGCCGCAGATGAACTTGTTTCATCGTTTCTACTATAGAGGCACCCATCATCTCACAATCGGTCTCGTAAGTTAACCTTTCCAGAGAGGATACATAGAGACACATCTATCGCCAAGGAAGACCTTTTAGCAGCTATGAAAGATAGGGAATACCGGAAGAGTGTAATAAATTTCATCTCGGCCGCAGGATGATTGAAATAAACTTTGTACAAAGGAAGAAATAGTGATCTTATTCGGGAAGAACAAATCTTATTCAAAAAGGCTGATAGGCGGGAATTAAAATACCAGATTGAGTGAATCAATACAGCAATAAAGTATGTTTTAACGAAAAAAAACCATTACGGAAACGAACAATCTGATTATTGCTGCCAGTGTATGAGTTACTGTGCAGATAGTATCAACGAAAATTCTAATCAACAAAAGTAAAAATGTAGAGGGGAAATGGAAACGTAGAATTGAAAGCAATACAAAAAAGATTAAAGCAGGACGTTTGTATCATGGATAGGTATGTTAAGGGTGAACTAGGACCAAAGAAAAAGTTAAGGATCTTGAGGAGAAGTATAGAGCGGAAATAAAAGGGTTGAAAATTGTGATTGAAAAAGTATAACCAAGGATGTTGGAGGAAACTGTAAAACTTGAAAGGCATAAACCGAGGGTTATACAAGTAAGACAAAACAGGTTGTTCAATGTCAATCTGAAAAACGTTTGTGAAGAATTGATTGGGAGTGGACTCAGTGATCAGACGCTGCGGATCTTTTTAAAATCGAAAGTTTTGGTTGGAAAACGCAAAATGACGAAGCCGAATGGCTATCTAAAGTGAAGAATACATTACAGGAAAATTAAAATGGCAGCTAGCGCAAGTGTAAATGTGCAAAAGATCAATGTTAAATTGATAAAACCAAGTTGAAGGATTGCAGAAAAAGGTTTATCAATCTTGCTACGGTGTGATTAGATTATGAGAAGACATACGATTATTTCCTCAATTGCTGATTTAAAGAATGCTTGAAAATTTTTGGTACTGTGGAAAATGTGAGAAACCTACTTTGGCAAAAATGTAACCATCATCATTATCATAAGTAAATGTCCCCGCACAGAAGGGTCCATATCCGTTTCATTCCACAAAATTGGGCTATTACTTAATCTATTGAGAGACTTAAGCCTGCTAATTCAGGATCGTGCCATCATTGTTGGGGTTTTCTTCCTTATTTGTCACCTTAGTTCCCATTCGTGTATTTAGGAAAATATGTTAGTTTCATGTACATGCATATCACTCACGTTTCGAGGTAAATCAGCCACGTTCACGCATAGCCTCGTTTCCATGTTGAATGGTCAGGAAATGCTTAAGTAGGGTTTGGCTTTGTTACGCATATAATGGACTTGGCGAAAGAGTAAATTATCGTCCTTAAGTATTTAGTACTTAAATTTGACTGGTTTATATTTTTAGTCATACCTGTGGAAATTAAATTAGAATATGTATCAATGTTAAGTAGACGCAATGATTGTATGTTGCAGTTGGATGTCGTGGAGATTAGATGAAAAATTGCAGCTCCTGACTCTTGGATCGCATGTGGTTGCGTTCAACAACTATCTTGAACTAGCGAGCGTTGCGGCATGAAGTTGCTTTAATCATGGAATAGTGAAACGGCATTGAGATAGCATATCTTAATGTCTATACTAGTGTCACTTCTCGCTCTGTATCTCATTTACATGGGAACGTTCAATCTAGGGGATACCCTTTCTAGAAAAGGCAGTGGACTGTTACTATAGGTTGCTGTGTATTAAGAAATTCAGGTTTACTGCGTTTTCTTTAAGTAGCAAAACATATATGCTACAGGCATTTACTAAAATAATTTACTACGTATAATGCCTACAATTTTCCCGCATTACGCGTAATGACTAATTTACTCAGTCATTACACGTAATCAGAGGGTAGTTACAATATTTGACCATATTTGGAATGCAGAACGCACGCTGGAATGTGAGCATCTCAAAAGTGCCATTGAGCGTAGTTACACTATGTGAACATATTGGGAATGCGTTCTGCACGCTGGAATGTGAGCGTTCTGTACGCTGAAGTATGAGCCTTTCCAGAGTGCCATTGAGCGTAGTTTCACCATTTGAAAAAAGTGGCAATGCGTTTTGTACGCTGGAATGCGATCGTTTCAATAGTGCCATTGACTGTAGTAACTTTATTTGAACATATTAGGAATGCGTTCTGCACGTTGAAGTATGAGCTTTTCAGTAGTGCCATTGAGCGTAGTTACACTATTTGAACATATTGGGACTGCGTTCTGGACGCTGGAATGTGAGCACTTCAATAGTGACATTGATAGTACTTATACTATTTAAACATATTTGTAATGCGTTCTGGACGCTGGAGTATGAGGATTTCAATATTGGCATTGAGCGAAGTAACTTTATTTTAACGTATTAGGAATGCGTTTTGCACGTTTGAATGTGAGCATTTCAATATTGCCATTGAGCGCAGTTACACTATTTGAACAAATTGGGGAAGCGTTCTGCACGATGGAATATGCGCATTTCAATAGTGCCATTGAGCGTAGTTACGCTATTTGAACACATTAGGTAGGCGTTCTGTACGCTGGAATGTGACCGTTTCAATAGTGCCATTGAGCGTAGTTACACTATTTGAACATATTAGAAATGCGTCCTGGACGCTGGAGTATGAGGATTTCAATATTGGCATTGAGCGTAGTAACTTTATTTTAACGTATTAGGAATGCGTTTTGCACGTTTGAATGTGAGCATTTCAATATTGCCATTGAGCGCAAAACTTAATCTTGAAATTTGGGATAGATTGTCAGATCAAATCTTTACCTATCACTTGACCACATCTCCACATCAGTCTCCAAAAGCAATTTCAGATATCGCTGACTTTATATATACTATGCTCATGATCATACCTTGTCGCTCTTCCACTTGGTCCATTGATAGGCTGTATGATTTTCTTCTAAAAGGTCTTAATTAGAGCATTTCCAATTCAATTTACAGTCTCGAAGGATGTAAGTCATTGTCTGATTTGATTCTCCACTACGACCAGCTGCACTGCCAGACAGCCCCCAGAGATGAAGGTTGCTATTTGTGTATATACTATGTTACAAAGAACTGGGTTATTTTCAATGAATAGAGGTTATATTTTACCTTGTGGCTAAGCTTGTAAAGACAAAGAATCGTTGTTGTGAGTCATTAACTGATTTGATTCTCGACAAGGACCCGCTGCATTGCACAACAACTCCTAGCAATGAAGCTTCCTATTTGTTTATATACTATACTGCAATGAACTGGGGTTTTTTTCAATAAATAGAGGTTACTTTTTATCTTTTGGCTAAGGCTGTAAAAAGAAACGTCATTGCACACAGAATAAGCACTGCGTGAGTCACCGAAAGAAGAGAGCTAGATTCACGATCAAAATTATCTGCCTTGAAGCTTTGCTTGAACATTCATTTCAAAGAGTCATTTTACACTTTCACTATTTAAAAGCCGTTTTCGTTCTTTCATCACGATAGTGTGACAATGCCTCCCGGTAAAAGATTTTCACATTTTTGAAGCAGAATACAAGCAAATCTATTAGATGCGGTTAACTTGCTGCGTGATAGATGTACTGAGTGTTGTATTTAACACTTAAATAACCCATGTCAATGAAATCCTTGTAGATGACCGCTCTGAAGCAAAAAATTACAGAAATTAAAAGGAAAAAAAGTATCATGCACTTTAAAAAACTCTAACGACTATCTTGGAAGTCAAAAAACTTGAATTGCCCCATCGTGGAGCACAAAATGTAACGAGTTTGAATAGCTAGATTCCTTCTATTTTCCCTCCCGATAATGGAAACGTTGTTAATATGAATAAACGAAAATAATTATTGGAGTAAAAAAAAATGATGGACCCCTTTTACAAATGAAAACCCTGAGGAACAATGCAAACATTGGCATGAATACGCGACTAACTTCCAAGCCTGACCAGCCTCAACACAGCATCTTCTATGAGATACTGGTAATATTTCTACAGGTTCAGCGCCACCTATAAAAGTACCCCCTCCCCCAATTTACTTGTACGTTCATATATGCTATCAAAAAATATTTAACACATTTGCATGATACCTCAAATAGTATAGGCATACTTGGAGCGGCATTTAAAATCTGTAATAAGCATGCCGTTGCCACCATCGTAACCATGGTTGTTATAGCTTTACGCGCGTTTCTCATTTATTCCCATATAAACGTCTTAGGGTCCAAAGCGCCCCCCTGCAGCTGGTATTCATCCCACCAAATAGTACGAAAAGACGGCTAGGTGTACCTGGGCATGTCCACTGGGAACGTAACACAAAGTGAAAAAGCCTTAGAAATCTACGATGATCCTTTTCATTTCCAGTAAGCTATACCGGTACTTCGAAGGTTACTTTACTGTAATCTCAAGTATGCTAGCAATATAAAGGTCACTGAACTTTCGATTGAATGTTCAAGCGCCCGGTTTAAAAAACTTGGAGATTTTCATAATCAATCGGAGGAGGAGGAGGATACTGTTTACACATCAGCTTAGTCTGGCATTCAGTCATATAAATATGTAACTCGAGAGTGCAGTATGCGGCTGTGGCTTTTGCTGTGTCAGAATAAGGTTTTGTCGTTGTAGATGGCGTTCTCTGTCCCCTGCGGTATCAATCTGCGTAAGACCCCCAGGAGAAGATTCTTTATAGTGTTCGGTAGTGTTATACATTCTTACAGTATTAGATTTTCTTCTTTGTTTTACTTTAGTTTGCTCTACTTTTAAGTGCTCCATTATTCTGTACTTCATTTTACTTTTACTTCCCATGTGCCAGGAAGCCATCAGCATGGTCTTACCAGCTATGCAGCTGTCGTCGAAAATTCCCGATCTCTACCTTCAGCTGTGGGCAGCTTCAGTTCTAAAAGGTGCGTTCAAGGATAATTCGGGGACAAAATAATGTTAGTAGTAATGGTAGCTGTACCAGTGTGCTATATGGTTGGAATACCAAGTTATAAAAGTATCGATAAGTAGAGAAATGGAATATGCTAATATCAAAGATCACATAGCTCAGCTGGCAGAGCACACACTGGGAAAGGGTGCGTTACAAACTCAAGTCTCGCTGGTGACATGTTGTCTATTTCTTTAGTGTTTTTTTTTAAAATCTGACTTCATATAGAAACTTAATTCTTCTTTACTAGTACTTTATTCAGAATGATTATGTGATAATGACAACAGGGGGTGCCAAAAAGTTGAAAATATATCAAGTTTGTCCAGATGATGGTTTTGGTATATAGTACTTAGAACCTTACATGAGACACGCGTTTTCAGAGAATTAGAGTGAACAATAATTAAAATAACTAAACTGCTACTAAATGGTGTCAGTCAACTTTTTCTTTGCCTTAAAACAGAACAAACAGCAAGTTACCAGTTTGACTTCACTGTTTTCAACATCATCGGCATATTTCGTGACTGGAGTAACAATAATTGGAATTGCACTAGGAGTATTTATTATATTTGGACTCACTTATGAGATTTTGCGAAGATCTTGTAACAACAAAGTGAAAAATAAGCAAGGTAAGGTGATCAAATCAATCACAACTGCTAAAAACACCAATACCAATCATGCATTTACCTCTCTTTGGCCATGTTTTTTTGGTAAGAGTAAAATATTTTGCTTCTAATTGAATTTTAATTGAACTTTTTGCACATAGCATCTCTGAAAATTACTGAGGTGAGAGCGTGTCCTTGTTTCAATATTGTTGTAAATCAATTAATCAATAAATCAATCAATCAATCAATCAATAGATAAATAAGCATGTAGATAAATAAATATAGGAATAAATTAGTTAATAAATTAACCAATCAATCAATCAATCAATTAATTAATTAATCAATTAATTAATCAATCAATCAATCAATCAATTAATTAATTAATCAATTAATTAATCAATCAATCAATAAATAAATGAATATATAAATAAATAAATGAATGAACGAATGAATAAATCAATAAATATATTTTGTCCCTTCTAACCAGTGCTGCCTACAATCTACCGGTCCACGAAGAAATGGACTGAATACCTCATATAACCGGCCTTGAGTTTATTTTCCTTAATTTTTTTCCTTGTAGATGATGATGATGATGACGAAAATCAGAATGAGAGCAACATCGTTCAGCTACAAATTCGTGAAAACGGTAAGTTTTACTATCATTTCCTCTTTCTGTTTGTATCTCTAGATACAATTGGCAGAGCAAAATGTCGATCTTCGAACAAGTTATCACATGCATCTGTCATGACTTGCTAACATCGAATACCACTTGACTCTTCGGTACCTGCAACAAGAAGTTGAATAAAACTATACAGTACTAGAAGTACTAAGTTAGGTGTTTTAGTAATCCAATTTACTCGTAGAAACCACCTAAAACCTCTTCTTCCAGATTCGTGACAGATGCATAGGCGTCGATCAGTGTCGAAAAAAGAGGGAGCAGATTGCAGAACCCACATGACTTTATTAGATGCTAGTTCAGTTTCGGAATTCTTTGTATTCAATCGCTTATTCGAAAGAGAACTAGCTCTGGCAATAGTAACAAGATGGCCCCATCAAAGCTGATAGAGACATTGTATGTATGGTGCGATACGTGTTGCAAATTTACATATTTATATTTAAATTTAAATGTGTCAAAAATTGTTAAAAAGTTATAATTTCTGTACTTTTAGACCAAATATTTTTACGAAAGTCCAAAAAGTAGAGGAGACAAATGGTATCGTCTCCCTCCTCCTCTCAAAAATTGAAAGGAGCGTATCCTCTCTATCCCCCACACATCGATGCCCATGCTAATATAGCATTGAAATGTTCGTAATGGTTGCTACCTCAAACTTGTACTATTCTAATGCCCTTTGCACCTTTTATTACGTGAAAGAGTAATGACGCAAAGAAGTTCAAGAAATGCATATACTATGACAATAATTACCAGAAAGAGTCGTTTTTAGAATAAAACAAGAATTGGTTATATTGACAGCCAGGATAAGTCGCTTTTGAAAGGAAATTTCTTTTTGACTTGACTATTATTTCAGTGATGTTACATTAGATATTCATTTCATAGCATATATTCCCTAAAGCTGAACACCCTTCTTCAGGATCAACCACAAAAACCCAAAGAAAAGTTGATTTACTGGACTGAGTATGTAATACGACATAAGGGAGTTGAACATTTACATTCCAAAGGCTTGAATAAACTAAGTTGGTACCAATATCTTTGTATCGATGTCATGATCCTATCTGTAATTTTCATTACTTTAATTTTATCAGGTATACTTTTAATTGTGATTTATAGTTGTAAGTGGTTAGTTAAATTGTCTGTTTGGAGAGGAAAGGAGAAAACTGCTTAAAAATATACTTGAAATCTTACGGGCTTGGTTATGATGAGAACCTGCTTCTGACACATATACACTCTTATAATCTTCGTCTTGATAGCAGGCAGGCAATAAGAACTCATAATCAATAGGGATTTCAGCAGGAAAGAGACTTCTCATTGATGACAAATCTAATGAATGACGAATCTAATTGATGACGAATGCAATGACGAATCAACCTTGGTACCAAGTCCATTCATTAATTGTCCAATAGAGTTCATCTTAACGCAAAAGAAAAGGACTGGACACAACAACTCTGTCCATGTGAAAATAGAGTCTTTGGAATTCCTCTTCCTTTGAAATGTTATTACAGATTTCAACGTCATCTTGGTAACAGTTATTGTGAGGTTCTGCTGCAACGCAATTATTATAAATTGCCATTATAATGTTATTCTATTATTCTATAAATTAAGTTGGTACCAATATCTTTGTATCGATGTCATGATCCTTTCTGTGGCTATTATTGCAGTTGCATCATCAGGCATTGATGCATTTCGGCGTTGATGATGTTCTGTTCAAAAAAATAATCAAAAGCAGAGATTTTTGATTTAGGTTAAATTTCTCTATAAACTGTTTCTATCAACTTTAGTTTATTCCACATGCACTCGTAATCTATACAAAATCCTCTCTCGTTCACTCTGATTGTAGTAGAATTTAATGTAAGAAATTGCGCTTATTTACGTCAATGAACAAGAGGGAATTCCTCCGATTTGCATATACTGCAATATTTTATCAAGATGATAAAATATCAAGATGAGCTCGTTACTCCAAAATATATTTATCGTTTCGATCTTTTGTAAGAACGCATCTCTTAGCAATGTTAGAGCCGCATAAGGTACCAATCCCGTCAATCTCGCCGAGAAGTTCTTTCAAACGCCTACGTAGGATAGCGAAACTAAACAGAGATAGTTATTAATCAAAAGATATCCACTGTATAGCCTTATGTTAATTAAGACATCAAAACTCAAGCTCATTAGACAGAGGGGGACCGTAACCCACGAAGTCTATAGAGAATATCCTTTTATCAAGCAACAGTACCCATCGTTCGTGGTGTTCAAACCCCTACAAGTACACTTTCTAAAGAATGGCTCGTGTACCTATTATCCTTTCCTAAGAAATTCCTATCTGTATGGTTTTATTTTGGCCTGGTGACTCCTACAAGGACTTCTAACCGTTTTAGGCTCATGGATTTTTCTTTTTCCTTGAAACGGAATTATTCTATAACCTACTTGCACTTCTTAGCGGCAGTAAACACTGATCTGAAATAATTCAACGCTTGCTTCCAAAATGTTAAAGCCATAGTCTCCAATTCTATATTGGGAAGTGACAATAGCAACACATAGAAAAATTCACATCAAAAAAGTTATTAGCCTATAATGAGAATGCGTGTTGATGACCTAGTAAAACCAATTGACATGTCAGTGCGCTGAAGTTGAAAGCCGAGCCTGTGATGATATATCTTTCAAATCTCATCATCATCAAAGACTACAAGTACTTACCAATTACTTTTTCCGTGATTGCAGATGTCTTTAAAATTCTAGCCACATCAAGACTTAGTACCTTTTTAGATTAATAACTTTTTGGTGTGCTTTAGCTCTAAGCATATTTCAAATTTAAATCTCAGTGATGCTGAGGGTCCTCCCAATTCCATCTTTAGTTTCGCTATTCATTTTGAACATTTCTGCCTTAGCAATTCTTGGTATCCTTCAAATTTGGGTCGCAACACCTACGCGTAAAATTGACAATAGGTCCAATACAGAAGGGGATATAGAAGACACTAGGTACCACCCTTCCTTGGGTAAAATAAACTATACTGATAGTCATTTGACGTCAAGTCCGTAATTAGCGAGATAACGATGTTATTATCAGTAGCTCCTAGTTTATCTCCTGCATCTTCTTTGACCTTAATGCAAATTGTCAATTTAAGGATCTTGTGCTAACGGTTTAAGATCGAAAGCTCTTTCCAGTAAGAATCCAGAGTATTTGCATTCTGCCTCTACATCGTTGGCATCTTTACTTAATGCCTCCCAAATATGCTAAATAGAAAAGAAGCCCCTACGATATGCCTTTTTCATTTAAGCGCCCCGACCATAATAACTTAAGAAAGCTTTAAAAATGAACATCGTAAAAATGACATATATGTACTATACTATATGTGCTCCAGATATAGGTCAACATCATAGTCTGGTTGTATACACCTTGAAGTTACAGAGGGTATCCCCTATTATATAAGCCCTCTACATCAGTTTTGATCCCAGTGGACCTTTCCAGAGTTTTGCGTTTTACTTAGCTGTCTCTAACGCATGCTATCATAATATGTTAGGCACCGCAACACAAAAGTAAATGATATAATAAATGACAATGGATAGCTTGCTATACGCGTAGGAGTATACACGTGGGTCTATATCATTCAACAAATAAACAAGCGCCTTCTATAGTTTTTGTTGTATAAGCCAAGAAGTGGGGTGGCAAATTCATGAGTTCTAAGAAGTGGAGAGGCTATGAACCCAGTGCTCACTACTCAAATCCCCCCTCCCCCCCGATGTTTCGTAGAGGTTATGACGTCATAATGCAGTGTCTTCTAATGATTACGTGCTTTGAAATCGGACAAGTTGAGTGGCACAGTGTACAACGTTTCAGATAAGCAACTGTGGCCGGCAAATTTTTGATAATATTAATGATTAAGAAGCACTCCACCGGCAGAAGAAAGTGATTCGTGGCAGGAAAACTGTTATGGCCCTTGAAAGGTGGATGGTCTCTCTGAACGGGAGAAAAGGATATAATACTTAAGACGTAAGATTCTTTTTACGCGTAACACAAGAGTATCCTCTGTACATCACTAATGCAAATCTTTACCAAATTAAAAGACTAAAAGAGGTACTTAAGTACAAAACATGAGTCAGAGGAATGAATGAAATGACATGACCCTAAAAAAAGTAAGAAGCAACAATGCAATTATGAACATAGATAAATGGAATTCCAAGAAGAAGATTTTTGTTCTTTAGAGTAAGTTACAGATAGAAACCGAGGTTTTTATCATCAGCAAGTACTTACATAGGAGGAAATACAACCAAAGTCACGACATTGTGTACAATGGTGACAATGGTGAAAGATTTCACCTGCCATAAAATACTCCCTCTGAAGAAATAGCAATATTTATAGGAATAAAATGTTTTATGATATATTTTTTTAAACTTCATGTATTTATTTCATTCCGAATAATACAACCATTACTCACTTTACACGCATAACGGTTACATGTACGACGTACGTTTTCCTTTGCAACTACCAACAATAAGCTCGGGATTGGGCCAATCATTATTTCTCTTACAAAAAAGAAAATAGGTTGCTTTTATTGCACAAGATATGACTTTAAATAAACGAAAATTACTATTTTTGACATTGATATCCTTTCAGCATCGCTATAAAACATTAACTGTCTCTTGCCATCCTGCCAATACAACTCATACTTAGATTAATAAAAGAAATTTTGTCAAATCGTTTCTTCAAATAACTGTTGATACTTAATGTTATTCCTATCATAGTTACTCTGTAAGTCAGTTTCAAACCCAATCGGTAACTCAAGTACATTCAATGAGTTGTTCAATTGAACTATCATGTCGGGGCGAAGATCAGATCCAGAAATAATGCACGGAGTTTGAAAATAGTTATAGCGACCTTGATTGATATGAGAAAGACAGCCAGATACTGCGTGTTGAGGAGTTTGGGGGTTTAGACAGGAAAAACATAAGTTGGTATTAGATTTGTTCCCAGAGGTAAAGACACTTTAAAGTCGATTAATGTGATGTCGGCTTCAGAAGACGTCTTTAATTTATTTCCAATAATTGATTGACATTGCACCATAGTTGGAAGAATAAACTCTAGTTTGGAATATAACAATAGACCTTTGTTATCGGCTATTGTTCTCCTTGACCAAGTTGAGAGTACCCGCGCGCTGCTCATGAGAGTGCATTCGTTGCTCGTGTTTTGAAGAAGACAGTATGGCAGCCAGAAGCGAGGATCTAATCTGTGAAAACCTTACTTTAAATGTTTGTTATATCTCTGTTTTAGATAAGCTTTGATGGATTGACAGGGAAAATCGTTTTCAATAACAAAGGAGATCGTGGAGAATTCAAAGGTACAGAAGGGCTTTAATAACACCAGGATCACCACAAATAACACTACACTAAACTAGTTACATTCAGTGATAATGTGAAGTGTTGAGGGGGTTCAAGGCTTTAGCATACTAGCACCACTATAGTAATCTCGTAGTTAGAGTAAGAACAGCTGCGTGCATGTGTCCTTTACAGACATGCAAACCTACATGTAAAAAGTTAATTACAACAAATATAGCGAAAATAATAGGGAACTTTTTAATCCCAAGTAGCACCTTGAAAACCTTGCATAGGAATTGTGGATAAGTTGTTGTGGGGGTGGGTTGGCAGAGTGAGCACACTCCTAGATTATGTTCTCCGTTAATTGCCGCCGCTCGCTTACCAGTGCCCCATCTGGCATCCTGACGTGCCGAAAACAGATTTTAAAAAATGTAAACAAATGCAAATAATTGTAATAATTTTGAGTAGGCCTTAGATAATTTAATGGCGCTGCAAGAATGGGTGTCTACAAACATAGCCCTTTTAACTCTGATGTTGGGAAAGGGAGTGGGAGTTAACAAGTAATCTTGAGGATCTGGCATGCCTACCTTTAGAAAATTCTGGGTATGTCATACACATAAGTGAGTTAAAATGTTTATTTTAACGACAATGCTGAAACGATTGTTCCTTCATTCATTTTTTCTATCTTTATAGCTAAAATCAGCACGATTTGGCCAAATGCTCAGTTCTTTATGTTGGTCACTAAACGGATGATAGACGCTGGTCTTAAGGAAATATGGGATTATAATTTATATGGTCTGCTCAGATAGGGTCTGCTTCTTAAGTCCTTAAACCAAACATTAACAAGACATTTGTACACTCGTAGTTTGCCGTATTTAAGGGTTTGCGAAGATTCCTAGAAGATTAAGAAAAGATTTCTTCAAAAGGCCCTCAGGGGGGTGCTGACTTCGATGAAAGTTCGATCGACCACACTCAGCAAGGTTCGTTCTCGTTTAACTTCGAGCGCTAAGCAATTAGAACGCCTACCACTCTTTTGCTCGGTATTAAAGTTGGTTGAAGTTGACTGTCGTGTTTACGAGTGTTAGGAAACGGTTAAAAAACACTTAGAATGTAACATTTCAACACCCAGGAACGTTTTTACGTCAACGAAAACTCGAAAGTGCTTCCTGATGATAGAAAGACCGAACACCCTTTTCGTATTTACTAAACTAGTAGGTATTTATTATGTTATGGCCTCCCATTCGTTTTGTTGCTGTTGAATTTTGGTAGTCTTGTATGGGAAACTAACGATCATAGAACATGCAACGCCGTTGCTATCGTTGACTGGTCGGGGTGACAAATTTTATTCTGTCGGGTTTCTATACTTGGTGGGTTGGGTTCTAATTTGAATTTAAAATGTATTTAAAGAAGTAATAATTGTTTGTATATAGTAAGAAAAGTAAGTAGGTATCCATATGGCATACGGTAGTCAGATACGTTGCGTATTTGTAAGTTTCGGTACAGTTAATTGATCATACACGTTATGTACTAACCAGGGTGGAGGACCTGGCCGCCTGGCGACCAAAGCAGGCAAGATAATCTAAAGGCACGGTCAGAAATTGCACTGGCGAGTGATACTTCGCTTACAGCAAAATGGTCAGTGTCGCGATGGCAAATGAGTGCAACTAAGCAACAGTTAAGTGAGGCAACACTGTTAGCTTGGAGTAGATACTAAACAATTATCCAAATTTCTTCAGTGATGAGTTCGAGAAGAGGGAGCGTCAAATTGATTTTGAGGAATGATAAAAAGTAAATTTGTCAAGTGTTGCGTTTTGCCAATAAGATTGCTGTGTAAAGCGATAAGAGGAAGAAAGAGTTATCAAGCTGGTCAAGTGCTGTCTCTGAGCTTCATCAATCATGGGCATTGAATATCTGGGAATGGTATCGTAGGATGCAGTGCCATTTATGTGGCGTTCTTATTTTAAAGTGACTTTGCAGCATCTAACTAAAGTGGAGCAGTTCAGCAGTCTACATACTTAATATGGACTTGCCTGGAAAAGAAATTAAGAGTACATTGCAGACTTTACAAATGCCTGTGGCCATCTTTCAGAATCGCATCTCCCCCAGCCTACTACCAAAGGATCATGGGGAAGCTGACAAAAGACACATTAGGCGCTAATGCCTTTCTGCACAACACAATTGTGCCCGGACAGAAGGAAGGGCAACATGTGCAGAACTTGTCGACGTACTTTAATGGCTGTACAAAAACAGGGATTTTTTTTATCTGTGAACATCGTTGTACTTCCGGCCATCTGTGGTGCTTCTAAGAGATAGAGTTGAGAAAGCTGGTCTGCATGAAATTGTTAGGCTACACCGCCTAATATAAAATTGCTGAGGAGCTGCTTAAAACATTTGACGCTCTAAACCCTTATATAGCGCACCCTGTTAATTAAAGCTCCCCCCCCCCCCCCCCCTCCCCACCCCCCCCCCCCCTCCCCACGAACAAGAAATCGCATAACACCACTTTCCTAACAGCACCCTCCTCCTTAAATGTAATAAAGCCCCTAAGGGGTGGTATTGGCCAGTTTGGGAACCACTGTGTTAAAGGGGCTCTACTGTGCATATTGTAGTTCATTTACGTTAGGTTACATCTAGCATGAATTAATAATAAAAGAATTTAATTGCTGTCTCGTCCTTTAATAGTTTAAATCAACATTTTTGGCGCCTTGGCGACTTTTCATCACGCGACAATTGATCACGCGACGATTGATCACAGCGACAACTGATCACAGCAACAATTTATCATGCGACGATTGATCACAGCGACAACTGATCACAGAGATAATTGATCACAGAGGCAATTGACCACAGAGGCAATTCGATAAATTGTCTTTGTGTTAAATTGTTGCTGCGATGAATTGTCCTTGTGATGAGTTGTCACTGTGATCAATTGTCGCATGATGAATTGTCGAAGTCATGAATTGTCGCGTGATGAATTGTCGAAGTCATGAATTGTCGCGTGATGAAAAGTCGTAGCACCATTTAGCCAAACATGAAATGAATTCGAAGATGGTTTTCCTACCAAATATCCATACCAAGGACAAATTTGTAACGAATTTTGCTGACTTTGTTGCTGAACGGATGATACTTTTTTTTCTTTAGGATAGGTAAAATGATCTGCTTCCTATCCACCAGTGAACTACGAGGACTTCAGAAAACAATATCAACCAAAGATGATGTTAAAATGTTATGCCGTACAAGATGGAGCGAGAAACAGGTTAACTTTATATACTTGTATATTTGTACTTCTCTTCCAAATTGTATAAGACTGTGTATGAGAGTGTGATAAAATCCCAAGAAGATCTGGGTATATTGATAGAAACATTTTTTGAGGAACTGTCGTGGGAGAGGAAGACCCAGAATATGTTGGTTGTCAAACATTGGAACATGGACAAATATGTCCATTCAAAACGCTATAAGTAATGCTGCGGACCGACAAAGATGGAAAAATCTGATAGTCACTCAAAGTGCACCTACGGCCGCTTGGCTATGGAACGTGAACGAACGTTGAGTAGAATAACAGAGATGATATCGGCCTCATTATCGACATTTAAGCCAATACTGATACAGATCCTCAAAAAAGTGGTCGACGCTGGCCAACATAGGATAGTTGGTATCATCATCAGCAATACCTCAATCAAAGACCCCTTGTGAGCAGTTGATCCAATTTTGAAACTACCCTAAATAAACAGTAAAAAACCATCAAATAAACTAAGTAATAAACAAAGGGCAGCTGGAGCACCCAAGCCCACCCCTTCCATTTATGATATTTCTACCGACTCATCCCTAGTCCCTGTGTCCTTAACATGACCTAAATTTGTCAATGCGAAACTCTAAAGTATTTTTGTAACTCTTGTTCCTTTCTTAGGACAAGAGATCTTTTGAGTTTTGAGCTGTGTTGGAACGCTAAGGAATATTCGTTCACGTTGGACAGCTTAGCAGTGAAATGTCAATTTGCATGGTAATTAAGCAAACAAACAATTTAAAGCTTTAGGATCTGCTGCTCTTTCTGACAGAGCGATTGAAACGTTAAACTCTTACATTGTGATAAGTATGGGGTGATACCCTCGTGATGAAAATTTCTAGTTATCAAGTTGTCCGTGACTGTCGTTGCTTATTACTAAATGTTTATCATTTACGAGGTCAAAATTAGTACAGTATCTAAGAATCTAGTATAGCTAAGCGCTCCGGAAGGGCATGACGCATAGAATCAATCTGTAAAGCTAAGCACATTTGTGGCCATAAGGGCCTGGCACTACTATGATGTAATGTACCATTATGGTGCTTGATCCCCCGTAATGCGTGGGTGGTGGTACGACTACAAACACGTCATTTCATTATAGGGATTTTTCCTCCCTCTCTCTCTTTATTTTTAGTTACTTACAAAATTCCATTGTCTGTATTACATGTAAATATTCGTTTCTGTAAATCTAGAATACACATTTTCACTTAGACTTCAACTACAAAACTGTTGTTGGTGATTTTTGCCTTTGCTAGTTTCGCTGCCGTGGACTAAACAGTCTTGCCGCTATCATTGCGCTACGATATCAATATAGGCAACAAATCATTCTCGTAACCTATACTCTTTTAGGTATTACTCTGCGTAACGGTTTCATTTTTTGAAAAATTTTAGCCAGATGCTGGTCACAGGAGTATTCTGGGGTAAAGTTAGAGAGCTTTTGGCGGACAAATTATTAGAAGCTAGGGAATTGAAGCACGCTAAGTACTTTGTCTTATCTCCAGGGTGTTTCCTTTCTTATTTCGTATAGATTCTTTGTGAAAGCTCTCATACTTTACTATAGGCAATCACTGCGAACAGTGTCTGGCAAAAACGCTTAACTAAATAAATCTGTTACCAAACACAATATATAAATTTTGTACCACTGGCCAACGTTTTAGGACTTTTAACTTAACAAATAGCTTAGTCTACCCCAAATTACAGACTTCGAAATTTCTTACCAACAGCTCAGATATGACTTATATTTCAAGAGTGAAGTTCTTATGGCACAATTTTTTATCCTAGTCCAATACCGAAGCTAAACGTGGATTATAAGAGGGGGGGGGGGGCAGCGAGTGATTTTTCAAGATCAAATTATTTCATATCGGTTTGTGCTCTTATTCAGATGTCAATACCGACATATGGAAATGAATCAATAGAAAAAGTGAAAGGACAGTTTTTTAAAACATCTAAAAAGCGCATTGAAAGCTTTTTTTATGAATTTCGTAGTAACATTAAAAACATTTTTAAAAAATTATTAGTAACAGTAACGTTTTTAAAAAATCGTAAGTCAATAGAAAGATCAAAAAGTCAGAGTAAGTATCTAAATACATCTTATTTCCTGTAAAAAGCGCCTTCCTTTTAATGTAATAAATTCTAATAGAGCGTGACACTTTTGATCTTAACTTGTTCCACAAAGCATATCGTTTGTTAAAACTCGATGTAAGAAGACACGATGCTCAATGTAGTAGGTAGGCAGTGAGGAGAAGGTTGTTTAATATGATGATGCTTTAAATGGCAATAGCTTACACCCTCGTCATACTGATTTATTACTTAAAAGTTACAGAGATTTTAATACCAGGAAATGGTCAAGAGATATTAATTCTAACAGAGCGTGACACTTTTGATCTTAACTCATTATACAAAGCATATCGTTTGTTAAAACTCGATGTACGAAGACGGGATGCTCAATGTAGTAGGTAGGCAGGGAGGAGAAGGTTGTTTAATATGATGATGTTTTACGTGGCAATAGCTCACACCCTCTTCATGATGATTTATATTTTAAAGGGTACACAGATTTTAACACCAGGAGATGGTCAAGAGATATTAATTCTAACAGAGCGTGACACTTTTGATCTTAACTTGCTCCACAAAGCATATCGTTTGTTAAAACTCGATATAAGAAGACACGATGCTCAATGTAGTAGGTAAGCAGTAAGGAGAAAATTTTTAACCACTGGAGGTACACTTCGAAAGTGTGGCAAGAGTGGAAGGCAGCAGATGGGTCATACCGAAGTACGAGGGCAAACCACACGCTATAAAAAACAGGAATTCTCAAAGATCTCTGTCAAATATATTCAATAACTGTACGAGATTTCTCAGAGTATACCATAATGGAAAGAGTGTAGTCATGATTAATTAAGTGGAAATTGGGGGAATTGAAAGTGTCCTAAACATACAAACCACAAGAAAACTACCCCTGACTAAATCTATTCTAAAAATATGTTGTGAACTCTGGCTCTTATTTGATGTCTACTAGACTACTTGTCTTTCTTACTTTTTCTATGCTTAAACGTCAAATTTACAATGATCATTTGGTTTCAAGTGATTTAGAATATATGAAAATACCATTGATGCCAGTCACATGACAGCTCTACATTGCTCATAGACCTTCAATCCAAAATCTTACCTGAAAGAGCATTATCTGAAAACAATAACCTATCCTAATGACTAATCTGTGCTGCTCCCCTTTTTCTTTTACGGGAAAGTATCATGAAAGTAAACAATTGACATCAATGGTAATTGCGCGCCAACAAAGATGTCAATTCCGTAAATGTCTTACAAAAACGCACCAAAGATGATACCATGGCATATCTATTGTTCACAAATATAATAGTTTTGTCTTAAAGGCCAATAGAGCCCGATTCACTCGATTAAACACGACCAAATGCGGTACATCATGTGAGGAAACAACAACACAAGCTAGAGGGGATGACCCCAACAGTCAATGTCACAGCTTCTGAAATCCTGACTAAATGCAACTTTCGCAAAGACTACTTGTCTGTTGCTATCGCCCTTAGTTATGAAATAGTTTTAGGAATATCTTGGGGTGCCACAGGAATTTGATGGTATGCCCTGACAAGATCAATTTTGGAAAAGATGGTTTGGCCATGCAAGTGGGAAGTGAAATCCTGAATGTATGGAATAGGATAGCGATCAGGGATGGTGGCGCGATTTAAAGCACGATAGTCACCACAGGGCGCCAATCACCTGGGACTTTCTTAGGAACCATGTGAAGAGGAGAAGACCATGAACTTTGAGATGGACGAATGATACCGAGCTGCAACATGTGCTCAAATTCTGATTTAGCAATGTTGAGACGGTCAGGAGCGAGTCTGCGTGGGCGAGAAAAGACGGGAGGGCCATGAGTTTCGATATGGTGGGTGATAGAATGTTTAATGGCTGTCTCCTTGAAAGATGGGCGTGAAACGTCTGGAAATTCTTTTAGAAGAGATTGATAGGGTGATGAAGTAGATGGTAGAGCAAAGATTGGACTAAGTAAGGGAGTGTGACCTGTGAGGCCCCGGGTGGTGAGATTTGTATGAGTGTCGATGAATTTTTGGTGGCGGATATCCACTTTCAGCCCAAAGTTGGCTAGAAAATCCGCCCACAGACTAGGAGAGGGCACGTCAGCGATGATGAAAATCCATGAAAAAAACCGGCGAAGACCAAGATCAAGAGTAAGGGAGCGTTGACCATATGTAGTGATGGGTGATTGGTTGACAGCTTGGAGAGTGAGGGGAGAAGGAGAATGGCGTTGGTGTGATGAAGGGGGAAGAACACTAATTTCCGCTCCGGTGTTTACCAGAAAGCGAGTGCCAGAGGGCTTATCCCTGATGTAAAGAAGGCGACTGCGAGTTTCTGAGCCAGACGAATGCGTCGCGTTCAATCTCTGTAAAATGTAAAGATGGAATAACCCAAAGAAATAACCGAATGACTGTTACCTTTAGTATCTTAAAACCATTGCGTTCGTGTTTTAGAACTAGTACAGTTTACACTTAAGTACAACATTACTTTTTCAATAAGAACATTGAAACAAGGTGGGGCCAGTCACAAGGGTAAGGAGGGCAAGGGCGGGCGCTGAGAGAATTCACTAGCGTATCCCCCCTGACATTCTGGTCGGCATATATATTTTTCACTGTAGTATAGTACATCATAATGCATCGGAAATATTAATATTGGACCTACCTCTGACATTTTTGTACCGATGTAACCAAATATGATATAAAATTGTGTGGATTCTATTGTTAGGATTATTTCCGGAGAATGACGAAACGTATGACCGCCCCCCTTTCATATTTTGGAAATCTCAACCGCTCTCCCTCTCTTAGAGGGCCAGTTTCATGACCGGGTGGGGCTGACGTTTACGTTTGCATACTTGCTGTTGCCGCCATCTTTCGGCCGTCAGAGTCGCCCCGTTTTCGTTGCAACCAAAATGCTCTTTGGAGCCTCGATTTCTATGTACAGGGCAAGGAACCCCGAAAAGGGATGAGTGTGAAACTTGGAATGAACCACTGCTCCCTTTGAGTCTGAACAAAAAGTTTTTCATGATGTGCACCTGGGACGACGCAGGGAGCCATTGCAGCATTTTATCAGCGAGGACATCGAGATGTTTACTTAAGGAAAATGGAAGGTAACAAGAAGCCATGGCAAGATGCAGCAACATTGATCGTCACTGCTGCAAGGAAGGACTTGAAACACGTTTCTAAGTACAAGAATGACAACATAGTGGAAAACTATGCAGAGCAGTCCAATTCTAACGCAAATTATACGTTGCAAATCTCAAACACAATGACCATGCTAACATTGAATTTTAACCAGGACTTCTTGGAGCTAGTTAATGATACGCTGAAACGTCAAATGTGCTTTTGCGTATTCATATTTTGCCACATGACCATGAAATAATGATACTCGAAACCGTAAGCACTGTAGCATATGTAAGATTTCCACTCACAAGGGTCGCGCGAGGATGGGGTAAACATGGGCAATAGGTGCCTCTAAGCACGTTTGCTTACTAGGGGAATTTTCTATTCCTTATTTGTGTCTAGAGGGTAATCACGACTTTTCTCCTACATATATTCCTTGTAAAACTTCTCCTGATAAAGCAATCACGTACCTTCAAGACGAATTAAAAATACTGTCCTCTACTGCTTTAATTACACAACTTAAATAGATTTTTGACTTATCCTCTAAATGCTAAATTAAAAGCCATTTGGAAGAGTACCTGTTACTATCATTCTACTTTGACGAAACATCCCGTCAAGTGCGAAAAAGTTTCAAACCGGCACTAGGCTAAATCCAAAACGTACGAAGCGTCCAAAGAAAGTATGCAG
The DNA here is from genome assembly GCA_010016025.2 of Alatinidae sp. Z8VKAUB7J3. Taxonomy (NCBI): domain Eukaryota; kingdom Metazoa; phylum Cnidaria; class Cubozoa; order Carybdeida; family Alatinidae; species Alatinidae sp. Z8VKAUB7J3. The sequence goes on along the minus strand of JAAAKM020073195.1, from coordinate 197,830,194 downwards.
TAATGCGTCAAGAACCCAACACCGTGGTCCTTTGGAATTCACTAACCTAACCCTCGCGAGTCCAAAGACCACCGGGATTCAAATTCCACGTTATCAGTCCAACGCCTTAATCACTCTGACATGGTCACTCCACGAAAAAGATTGGTGTATGAAAAATACGCCAATCCTAGCATATCGGGAAGTTAAAATATAACCTTGAGGTCGATATATTTATGTGAAATTAGAAATCAAGTTTCATTATGTTATTAGGACTTCCGACCAATATAAGTCCATCTTGCTCCATGGGTTCTAGAGAAGATATGAATTTTGCTACTGTTTGAAACAAATTGCTCTAATTGACCTCTCAAAATGATGTAAACATTAATCATATTTTATAAACGCCAAAAAAATTATGTTCCCTAACCAATAAAATGTGTGCCTTTTAGTGAAGCTATTTCTTGACTGTAAATGGTCCAATGCTTTTAATGAACTTTTAATTTGACAATGACATGATTCAATAATCTTTTAGGGTTCATTCCCATTTTTCAAACTTGCTGCATACCTTCTAAAATTACCATTGAAATCAGGGCAGTGTTCCATCATCTCTTTGAAAATCTTTACACTAATTGTTATTGGGTTGGTCTCGACGAAGTCATTCCAGTTCGGGACGTACTTGATATAGAGCAGAATGAAAGGCCCAATAAAACCATAGATCCAATGCACACTGGCCTATAATACTACATTTGCCCCCTCTCCAGGACATTTTTTGTCGTGCACTTTTATTCAGATGAATGTCCCTTGAATATCAGGCAGGCTAATTATAAATAAGGCGGTAGAACATATCATACAATTTTATGGCTTTTATTCCACGTATGATAATTTAAATATTTAAAACCACATTGCTATAAGCATATAAATAGTTCTACTGTGCTGTTTTTGACACACATTCCGACAAGTTACTAGATGATTCATTTATCAATGACTTGCAACGACATAGATGCCTTCGATCAGCAATTCTTATGTCAGGCCTACAAGACACATTCATTTGGGCTTGAGATTTTCACAGTTTCAGAATTAAGCTGTAACCGTGTACACAATCCACAACTCATGACAAATGTTAAGAAATTGAGTGCCAATACATTAAAAGTAATAACGGTATGTTCAAACGTTTTAGGGAAAGAGAGACGAAGATGCTTCGTCGGGCTCTCAGGGATCGGACCATCCTGCCCATTGGTAGAATGTTTGTAAATGAAAGATTAATTCATATTGTGACCTTCCAAAAGTTTTCACGTTCATATCTATTGATACTGCTTAGTTTGACATACGCCTTCCACATCTTGCAGAATCTTTAATCTTTACGTACAATTCTTACTTCTGCCAACGTCACTGATCTCTAAAATAACAGAATCCTGTAAGTATCCCCATATCCTACCGTACCTAGACATGTTCCCATTGGCTCGAAAGCTTAAGTAAGTATGTAATCTGGCAGCCCATTCCCCCTCCGTACTCCTGTTACTGTCTCTAACTATCACCTGAGGTACGCAAAACTTAGTACAGAAAAATCAACCCACGTACTTGATAACTCCCGGTTTAAACTCCGTGGTATAATATCTGATGCTCTCCTATGTGCACTGATTCGTATTTGTGTAGGACGTACTCTTGCAGCGGCTGCTGAACTAGGCTGAGTCGATGATGGAGGAGCTTGCGTAGATGGCGCGGGTTTTGGCTCTAGGAAAGACAAAGTAGGTTTAAGGTAGCATGATACCTACAGAAAGTATTTTTAATGCACAAATGAGACAAAGCCACGAAGATGACTAACTCTTCGCAGATAAGCAAACGTGACGCGTCTACCCATACAGTGTTTATGCCGTGACTCAAAATAATCAAAAGAATATCCTTGGTTGAGTAGAATCCGAGAAATTCTTAAATAAGGGCTGTCGAGCATCTACACTGCAAATTCAACCTGACTTAAGAATTTTCGTAAGGTAAAGGACCTTAAGCTTGATTAAACCTGGCTGATTCAACGCCATTTCCATTGTAGTTTTAGTGTTTCTTGCTTTGTGTTTCCTTAAAGAGCCCGTGTTTATTTCCACAAATATAACCGCCCTTGGTTCCGGTGTTAAAATGGTTGGCTCTACCTACAATCAATGATGAAGCATTGAATTCATGCTCAATTTTTGTATGTTGTTGTGTGTTTCCTTAAAGAGCCTGTGTTTTTTCCACAAATACAACCGCCCTTGGTTCCGGTGTTAAGTTGGTTGGCTCTACCTACAATCAATGATGAAGCATTGAATTCATGCTCAATTTTTATATGTTGCTGTGTGTTTCCTTAAAGAGCCCGTACTTTTTCACAAATATAACCGCCCTTGGTTCCGGTGTTAAAATGGTTGGCTCTACCTCAAATCAATGATGAAACATTGAATTCATGCTCAATTTTTGTTTCTTGCTTTGTGTTTCCTTAAAGAGCCCGTGTTTATTTCCACAAATACAACCGCCCTTGGTTCCGGTGTTAAAATGGTTGGCTCTACCTAAAATCAATGATGAAGCATTGAATTCATGCTCAATTTTTGTATGTTGCTGTGTGTTTCCTTAAAGAGCCCGTGTTTTTTCCACAAATACAACCGCCCTTGGTTCCGGTGTTAAGTTGGTTCGCTCTACCTACAATCAATGATGAAACATTGAATTGATGCTCAATTTTTGTATGTTGCTGTGTGTTTCCTTAAAGAGCCCGTACATTTTCACAAATATAACCGCCCTTGGTTCGGTGTTAAAATGGTTGGCTCTACCTACAATCAATGATGAAACATTGAATTCATGCTCAATTTTTATATGTTGCTGTGTTTCCTTAAAGAGCCCGTACTTTTTCACAAATATAACCGCCCTTGGTTCCGGTGTTAAAATGGTTGGCTCTACAAATAGTTTGACGAACACCGTTTGTAAATCTAGCTATGTTCACGGATAAAATGCCAAGAAGGAAACTACAATTCTGACAACTGATTTCCAAACTTCGTCAGGTCTTTGTACTCTCGATGTTACAACCATGTTACCCTTCAAGAGTGTCGGTGATTAGGGCAACTCGTCTTTTAATGCTTACAGTAGTAACTAGATTGGCACACTGTCGGAGTTCACTAGGTCAAGGGCCAAGTCCCAACTCAAGGGTCAAGGGTCAAGGGTTAAGGGTTAAGGCTCAAGGGTTAAGGGTCAAGTCAAGGGTTATGAGAATTGGCAAACTTTATACCTTTGATATTCTCGGGGGCATAAGTTGAGTATTTGAAGCAACATATTACCAAAGGCGGTAACTGGGTTCGAGAACACCAGGTGCGCCGACAATAGGAATAAATAACATTGCGCCATTTTGTGGGATAGATTTAAGTAACAACCAGGAAATCTCCGTCTGAATGGAAACGAACCAATTTAAAGTCGCTACTCCAATTAAGGCCCGAGAAATGTCATTTCACAGGTGTTTAACATATTGAACACTGCATCTTTCTGGAAATGAAAGACATTCATTTAGAGAACAAAAATTTGCTTGAACACCGGAAATGATCTCACAATCACCTAAAATAATCGTACAGCGCATACTCTTTCCAGCTTTCCCAATCTGAAATCTGCCTTCATTAAAATGAATTGACCGTAAATAATTAGCGGAAAAAATCCAGAGTTTTTCAATTACAAGTGACAGAAATCGTGTCCCTGCACAAGTGTCATTTTCCAAGAGGCATTACAAACTTTTCCCGTTGGATAAAATTCTTCGCTAAAATTTCATTTTGTCCAGACAACATGCCATACCTGTAAGTCTCCTGATAGTCTTTCATTTCCTTGGGTACTCGATAAATCCTGTTCTTCAACAAGTCGGCGCACGCATTCCGATTGCTGGACAACCCACTGCATTATAAAAAATAAAGGAAAAAATAGTTACAAGTATAAGCAAACAAACACGCAAAAGGCAATTAAAACAACAAACTCTGCTTGAATGCTCTTGTTTCCAAACACATAAAGAAATCCGATGCGTCGAAATGGTAAAGCCTATTCGGGTCATGTAGAAACGTCTTCTGTGACGGCCAGTGTTAGTATACTTTGAAAAACAAAACTGTATCACAATCCGCTATAATGTCTCCATATGAAAGACTCCACATAAATCTCTATGTAAAATGGTTTATAAGTGCGTACAACGGCCACAGATGCGGTGTACCTCAAATGTGTATCATTTTCTACTCTTTGTAAGGAACGTCCCGCATACTATCAGACCTCTCTGAAACCTCAATCCAAATAAAATGCCCTTGTTTAACGCAATCACCCACCTACCTTGTTAACAGAGTCTGCAAATTCGTCCCCAGATTTCTGCAAAGTTGTATGTTCTTCTCGGGTTTCTGATAATAGACCTTGAAACTGTAGGTCAGGACCAAAGGACAAAATGAAATGATTGCGATGTAGATATGGCGAGAATCATTGCATTTAAATGCTAAAAGCAACACGCATCTGGATAGTGATCGTAACAATACTTCCAAATGATGCCTAAGCTGAGTATTAAACTAAAACAAACTCGTACAGGAGTCATATACCTGCATACATTTACAGCCCTTTCATAAATCGTTTCGGCACACAGACTCTTCAATTCAATTATTTGAATAGTAGCTTTCACTAAAATTTACATTCACGATACAGGAAATTGTTCTCCTTTCTTTATGTTCCTAAGAAAAATGTTAATGTACTAGCCCGTTAGATACGTAAGTCTATAAATCTCTTACTTTAATACACTGTGTTCCGTCGCACTGTGTTTAAGGAAAGGTTTGCGGTAATGATGGCATTAAACGTCACAAAATTCTTGTTGCTTTAATGAAACGTTTTGGCATCAACAGGCCTGAGCCATGTGGTTATTGCCTTTAAAGGCTGGCTTAGTATTTCAGCTGTAAACAGAATTATGCTGTAAAAGCCACACATTTTCTGCCCAAGTGATGACCCTCATCACCAGTCCTATACTAGCTGCTGTAGCTAAACAATGAACAAATAATGAATCTAAAGTTCAAGAGAAGTACGCTTTTGTAAGCTTAAACCAATGGCAATCCATTAACCATGTAGTAAAAATCTTGCTGAAAGGAATACGGCATGTAATGGATTTTGAGACACGGGAAAATAAGTCTACATTATAAATTTCCATTGCTTTTGCTACAATAACAGGTACTAGAAAGCTACAACTGCCATTGCATGTCAGCTAATTGCTCTGGTCATTGCCAGAGTTTCATCCATGTTAAAATCTTATAATCAGATAAATGAGTAGCCAAGAAGGGTAGGTGGCAATAATGTTAGTATTAGAAATTGATACCAGGTTACCAGATACATTATTTTAAAAGGTTAGGACTGACATGACGTCACATATTCTACTTAGAAAAAATTAAAACGAGGTACCAAAACAGAAGGCACAAGATAGTCGAGATAGATAGTATGGTTTTCCTATAAAATACATCAAAGGCAGATGATTAATGTATCAATGAACCACTTGATCAAGTTGTTGGTAATTATTATTATTATGATGGTAATGATCATGATGATGACTGTGATGAATATGATGACGATGATGGTGGTGATGGCATCAGTAATGGAACAAACATACACTACATACTAGTTCTGAAGATCTTTGAAATCTTGGGGGACGTAAGTAATTTCTTGTCTCTGTTCCGTACAACAGTTGCATAAACCTCCACCTTGTACTTCGTGTCTTCGTTTAATTCATCAATTCTTGTTTCTGCTGCATCTCGTCTCACTGAAGCGGTTGGCTTGGAAGCGTTGAATTCAACAAGCGTATAGACGGTGTAGTGGTAACTGGAGACATGTCCGGTGTAGTACAGCGGGGGATTCCACGCAATGACAATACTGGACCAAGTTCGTGAAACCAATTTTAAATCGACGGGTGGTCCTGGCACTACAACGAAAATGGAACACCGGGTTACACTTTCAAAATCACAAGGAAATCAGGCAGGTCGCACGGCCATTTCATAACCAACTACATCTTTAGTTTCTTCTGACATTCCTGATAGTATTAACGTCAGAATTACTTAAATGGAATGTGTGAAAGAGTATACCCAACTGTATTTGAAGGAGCCAATCAGAAACTGGACTGCCTGAATGGCTAGTGTTTTTGGAACAATCAGCGTCCATTACAACAAGGTTAATTGAATAGGCCTGGCGATAAAACGAACTCTTTTTGTCTGCATAGTAAAGGTTTTATTGCTTTAATGTGGACTGACTCCAGAACGGCCAAATGAAATGCAGACCTGGCCTTTCCTATGATAGCTTTTCAGTACAAACAAACTATTTGATCTTTAGTTTCATCCTATACTCGCATTGTGTTACCATGGCGTCACCTTACGTTGTTTTTTTGGATTAAGTAGAAAGTTTTAGAAACTAGAGGCGGCACTTAAGATTAAATAGGCCTGCTCCAACCTTATCAATTCTCGAAAACATGTAAGTTTATGAGCCGTCTTTTGGAAGCGTGACATGATCACGAATACCTAAATTAAATAGTTTAGCGTGCTAAAACAACAACAGTCCAACAACTGTCTCTTTACTTGGGCTTCAAGTTAACTGGAATATACAAATAAAATACTTACCAAGAAATTTTCGTGGAAACAAGTTCACTGCAGATAAAGATCTATCTGGCTGTGTCGTTTGTTCCTTCCAAGTTATGGCACTGTTTCGCCAGATTTAATAAATTGTTAAGAGTCTCTTTGAGTTTTAATACCGACTTATACTGTAATACATGCACAAGGTCAGTGAGATGATCTGCCAAGTCTACAGTTAATTTTCCAACTGCTTTGTCGTCGACATTTTCTTTTTTATGTAAAATCCAGAAACCGAGAAAAATATGGAACCCAGACCCCTTCGTTCGAATCGCGATTTGTTGGTATTTTACTAGACTTTTGTTTTTATTTTCTTTATTTTTTATTTGTATTTAATTTTAAAATCACGAACTCTTTCCTTTCGAGTCGCTCCAAAATTCTAAGATACAAATTTGACACTATTTTATTATCCCATTTTATAACAGAAGGCACCTTTTATTGGTAGTATAAGTACCCAATAAGACAAGCTATGATGCTGAAACTCTAAGTACCTTCCTAAAATTTCATCTGAAAACATTTCGCTGGAAAAAACGTTTTTTTGATTTCCAATTATTTGAGCTATGACGTCATTCTTGAACCACGGTCGTAATTTGCATTTTTCAGATTTTTCAAGTTTACTGTTTTAAGGAATTGTAACCTGTTGCGTCAAGAAAAGCGCAACATTTTGGTTCGTAAATTGTATCTTGTTATCCATTGTTGTTATCCATTACTATTCCCGAATGGGTTCATTACACAAAATATGAATAAGCTACGCAACAAAAAAGACAGGCGAATCCTCGGTACGGGAAATCTGAAAACGAGGCTTACAAGCAGTAAGGTATTAACATGGTGCATCTACAGTGAAAGAAACTGCTAGCCTCCAATCGTCTAAAAATACATTTTTGTTAATAAAATTCAATTACATCCACCATTTAGTCTACAACATCTTTGCTGTTCTGCAGCTTCTTTATATAATAGGCTTCAGGGTTGCTCCATGGCTCGCAGCCATGTGTTGTTCTATTTCTTCAACAGTTCGTGGGACTTGCGTCATGAGCTCCATCCCATCTGATGTAATGATAATGTCATCTTCAATTCGTACCTAAACAGGAGACGTTATATACTGATTTTAATGTGTCACATCGAAGGTATAATTCTGCTTTACAGACAGCTATGCACGAATACTAAGAAACGTGAGAATATCAGCGATAGATGGGCCTGGCGCAAAACGTAATCTTAATATAAAAAACAGCACCAGGCAAAGCTGCCGTAATATTAACATGATATCTAAGCTTTCGATACTACCTTGCATCATCTGCAGAGAAATTTTACAATGATACGAAAACAACATTCTTAAGAAGATAGAAATTACAAAGTGATACAAAATTGGTGTAATGGAAATAATTTACGAAGCAAAGAGAAAAAAATTACAATAAAGGTGAGATTGAATATTGTATATAGATTTAAGTGTAAAAGCGGGCTATCGGATAGAGAAGCAAGCCATCAGGCAGACTCAACAGAGAAGATAATCCAGTGTGGTCATTCATTGAAAGTGAAAAACGTAGACATGGCGAGCAGACTGAATCAAAAGAATAGATTATAATCCTTCCAAGAAATTTAAAATTCGAAGGTAGCATCGCTTCACTTGTAGACTGAAGAGTTTGTGCACAGATTGCATGAATGGAACAAACGCAGACTCTTTTGAGTGGAGATCAGGCAAATAAAAGAGCTTGTGCCACATAACTCACTCCCGCTTAAATTAGTTAATTATTTTAAGAACGCCCTGGCTATTTAGTCGTGTTTTATGTTGATTGTGGGGATATTTAGAGTACTGATGGTGGGCTGTACTCGAGAAATCAGCGTTGTTACATTCGTAGACACATTCGACCAAACCGTGTCCTAGTAACATCTTCTTTAGCCATGATTATGGATCGTGGGCGTTCGTAGGAGTGTTTCCCAGTGGTTGGGGGACGACGCCATTGGGAATAGCCAAATGTAGCCGATTTACACCAATATTACTATTGTTCAGCCCTCTCAAAGGTGGGGCGAGGCACGCTTTGTGGATGACTATGATATGGACGCAACTGCTTGGTCGTTTTGTATGTGGTTAATATGCATTGGCTTGTCACGTGAATCCTCAAAGTGGAAAATCGGTACTTACTGTATGTGCGCAGCAATTTGTGACTTGTAGTGATACAAGTAACAAATGCTTTGATTGTTTTGATCTTTTAAACTTTTTTTTTTCAAGTTAGTTTTGTTGTATGCAGAGTTTTCGTTAAGAAAACCCAAACTGATAATCTTGTTATAATTTCTCAGTCCCTTCGTCAGCAAAAGGTTGCAAGTCAGCTTCCATCTAGTTTCAGTTGACAGAATAGTCACTTTTCCGAGTTCCTTGCGGATTGACACATTTCTTATCCGGTATACCAAGACAAGACTTACTTCAATGCGACAGCATGTTTTAGAACTTTCGTACTAATGTTTTGGGGTGTGAAAAGCGTAAGTGAATCTATACAACAATACCTATTTGTCTCTTTAAAATGCTATTTCTTTATCGATAATGTATATCGACCCATGGAGGCTTCTAAGCTGAGTGGCGCTTATTTATCTATTGTTTTATCAGCTCATTATTAAATTACGCGTAACTTATCATAGCCAATAAGTTGGAGTTTGGAATTAGAGTTGAGTTAGAGTTGTAGCAGTGGCGTTCGAAATCAGTTAGAGTTGTAGCAGTGGCGTTCGAGAGAGTTAGAGGTATAGCAGTGGCGTTCGAGTAGAGTTAGAGTTGTAGCAGCGGCGTTCGAGTTCAGTTAGAGTTGTAGCAGTGGCGTTAGAGTAGAGTTAGAGGTATAGCAGTGGCGTTCGAGTTGAGTTAGAGGTTTAGCAGTGGCGTTCGAGTTGAATTAGAGGCATAGCAGTGGCGTTCGAGTTCAGTTAGAGTTGAAGCAGTGGCGTTCGAGTTCAGTTAGAGTTGTAGCAGTGGCGTTCGAGTAGAGTTAGAGGTATAGCAGTGGCGTTCGAGTAGAGTTAGAGGTATAGCAGTGGCTTTCGAGTTGAATTAGAGGTATAGCAGTGGCGTTCGAGTTCAGTTAGAGTTGTAGCAGTGGCGTTCTAGTCCAGTTAGAGTTGTAGCAGCGGCGTTCGAGTTCAGTTAGAGTTGTAGCAGTGGCGTTAGAGTAGAGTTAGAGGTATAGCAGTGGCGTTCGAGTTGAGTTAGAGGTTTAGCAGTGGCGTTCGAGTTGAATTAGAGGTAGTGTCAGAAGATCCAAAATGTACTCCAATTATAAAGGGAAATATAGTTAACGAAACCTGTGGATAAATCCCAGCCCCCCACTGTTGACTTGGTGGCGCCGCCCCTGATAGCAAAATTATTGTTACGATCTAGAAAATTGTTTCCAATGACTGGAACCTGTTTAACTCACTTTATAAAATAATTATTTGGCTCAAGTAAGCAACTGTCCTTTCTTGTTTAGCATCGTGCTCCTCTAGGGGCTCGCCTGCGGTACGTGCTTCAAAGGTCACTAGGCTTATCAGGCACTTCATTTGAAGTGTACGTTTATGCAAGGATGACGTTCTTGACTTTCATCTGCAAGTAGCCAGTGCTGAGGACTTCAGCTTCATCTCAATCAAAATTTCATGTTTGATTACTTTGGTGGTAGGCATGCTGTAGTTAGATTTATTATTGTAAGCTGCTTATAATTTCGTATCCCTCTGCTTAATCTAACCTTAACGTTTCTCAGCATGAGGATGGTCAACTTGTTTGCAATTTGATACTCCAGTTGCTTTTAACTATGTTCCACACAAATAAACCCTAATCTGAGGTTTTTGCAAATTACTTTTTATCATCGACATGCGCCGACTATTGATAAGCCAATGAAGTATGATGTATGCACAGCTTTATTGGGCATAACTTTTTGGGCCACACCATTAAAGCTTGCGGCTGTGACACCCTCGCCTTTTCACGACCACTTTTGCTTTTAGTATTTAAATTGATTTAAAGGAATCTTTGTAATTAATTACTATCCTAAGATATGAAACTAAAGAAATCTCTTGAGCTTACTGACGTTGAAAAATTGCCTTGGATGATTCTAGGTCTTCCTTTGCACCTTTATACAAACGTTTATTGACTTAGATTTACTATTCAACGTTAGAACAACAAAATAGATTTTACGCTACTGAAAATGCTGGGTGGCTACCAGTCAATGTCATTGATGACCCACATTGTCTTTCAAATCTATTTGTACGATATGTGTTATTTGTTGCAAATTGATATTTTATTGAAGTCATTGGTATAATTAGTACGCCCCTTCTCGGTTAAATGCAAGGTAAAAGGTTTGGAAAGCAGCATTATTGCCTGTAAAGGAAACGATCAAAATTATGCGTTTTGGACATGATTTTAAGTTTTAGTTTATAATACATTTTTGTTGTTACAATACCTAATCTGCTCTACTTAAGGCTATTACATGAGAATTGTGTTTGCCAATTGAAACTCTAAGCAGATGACAGTTTAACTTAAGGGTTCAGTAATTATGCCGAGTGTTTGTAACAATGCAAACAAGGCATTAGAAATTAACAGAACGAATAAGGAAATATTTTGTTATAGATGAGAGCATCAATTTTCGAGACAACGCAGGTGTATGGAACTAAGATGAGACTTGACATTGACATTCAGACAATTAAAAGTTCCAAACTTTAAATATTGCTCAGCAAACGCATAAACTTTGCTGTCTTTTCTACTTCTAGGATGCCCTGAGTTCTATATTGGTTGCTAGAGACGGGTTTGGTGACATGGCCGTCTCCAATGCCATTGGATCTAATGTATTTGACATAGACTTGGGACTTGGCCTTCCTTTCGTCATCAGCATCCTCATACGAGGCATGAAACCAGTAAAGCTACTTAACAAAAGAGACCAGGTAAGGCCGTATTTTCTTATAAAGGTTAAACTCACTCTGTAGTCGAAATACACCAAAGTGTCGATTATATAAGGCAGATTTCTACTCCTCACAAAAGCCATTATCCTGGTCATACCAGGATGGTATAAAGCTCTGTGGAAGTTACATAATTCCTCATTTCCAGCCGTTGAGTAGGAAATATGGGTCAACGCATCTGGAACTAAATTGTCTTCTTCTGGGCGATAGGGAATTTCAGAACTCAAACAAGAGAGTTCCAGTCTCCAATGAACTAATTTATCATTCCTTATACGGCTATTATGCCTTTACAGAGTTCCAGTTGTAACGTTCCCGAATATGCATGCAGGATCAGAGATGATTTCCGAGAAATAGATGGTAGCTCACACTGATCACCAGCCTGCTAATGAAACTCCTCCAATGTACATACGGAAACAGCAGGTTCAAAGGTTTATTTGATAGAAGTGATGAGGAAAGTTAGAAGTTAGAAATGTAATTTCTGTGAATAAACATGTTCAGCTAAAAGTTGCTTAAAGAGGCACATGAGCTCTCGTAGTGTTGGAAAGCGTTACAGTTGAGACGTTTCCAAATGTGCATGCAGTAGGGAGAATGATTTTAAGAAACATAATTATGGTGACTGACAGAAATTTCAAAGATCAATCGGAAGTGGTTTAACATATCTCTCCTTTCCTTTGGGAATCCTACATCATGGGAAAACTACACCGCCGATAAGATGGTAGTATAAAACTCATCTTAGCCCTTGACTTATTCGTATTAGTGTAAGATTCAGATGTCAGACCAAAAGCATACGGGTTTCCGTTTTACGTCTATTCCCTTGATATTGGGAATCTTACTTTACGAGATAAGTATAGCCGTGATAGGGTGGTAGTATAATACTCATCTTAACACTCTACTAAGTCGTATCGGAGTAAGATTCCCAAATACACCGAAAGCTCATCATATTATGTTTTGTCATTATGTTTCACCTACGCGCCTTGTGCTGGGCACTTATCTTTATGATAAGAATTTGCTTACCGCCTGGCTTGTCCATTGCTGGCTTGTTAATTATATAGAAAAGTTAAACTGGCTTTCAATTGAGGATACTTAACTAGGATAGTTAAGTATGTTAAAGAGCGAGATGGTTAAGTTAGTTCAGTGGTTCTTAACTTTTTCATGCGCTCGTGCCCTTTGAGCTTCCAAAACCTTTCCTCTGGAAATGATTGATATGAAATACAATGCAATGAATATTATATATAAATGCGTGAAATAAGTAACTAAACCCAAAACTAGAGCGACCTTAGTTACGAGGTGGCAACCACATGCTCAGCATAGTATTTTTTACAAAATGCTGAAAATATTCTACAGCTTTAGAGTTTGTGTAATTGGGAAGCATGCCATTTCTGTTACAATTTTCATTGAACTTAATATTACACTTAATTTTAATAAGCTGAGTTGCGACTTTCTCTTGATTTCGGAATGCTGTTTTCCTGTTCGCTAATCTACGTAACACAACAAAAGAAAACCACTTTGTTGTAAAATACCACAATCCTTCATTATCTATGCATGATGTTTTGGCACTCACAGTTACCAGTGATGTTAAATTTTTTTTACAGTGCAGCTTAATAAACTAGTAGCAGAATTTATAAAAGGGATATAAAGTAAAGCTTTGCAGTTACTATCTACGAATGGATTCCCTCGACCAAATATCCTTGTTAGCTCATTTGATCTATCAAAACTCTTTAAAAAATCAAGTGTGATATTTTTAATGGCGTAGGTACTTTTGCAGCAGTATTGAGAAAACATGTATAATAGGAAAGACCAGTGGGTGGGATAATAATAATGTGGATAAGGGAGGAAGGTTTTAATAGGAAAGACCAGTGGGTGAGATAATAATAATGTGGATAAGGGAGGAAGGTTTAAATAGGAAAGACCAGTGGGTGAGATAATAATAATGTGGATAAGGGAGGAAGGTTTAAATAGGAAAGACCAGTGGGTGAGATAATAATAATGTGGATAAGGGAGGAAGGTTTAAATAGGAATGACCAGTGGACGAAGACCTGATCAATTCTACCTAAACATATATTATCATGGGGTGCAATTGGCTGCAGCGTTTTCCTGCCAACTGCTTTGCTTCAGCTACATTCAGTTTAGCACTATTATTGAGTGATCTTTTCTTTATTTCTTAGATATAATGGTGAGGTTGGGGATGTTGTGGTAGGAAGAATCCGTGAGGTAAGTAGGTGTCAGATTTTTATAAAAAAGTATATTTGATGTTAATTCCAATCACTCATAGAGTTGTAGGAAAAGGGACAATGAGTACATATGTGTAGACTTTCACAGATAATTTTTGCACAGTTTAACATGGCCAGAATCATGTGTACACTAAAGAGACACCTACAAAGTAGACAGAAAACAATGGACAAGCAATAAGCATTTAGGTGTGGTTTGTAACCTTTTGTGTGCTTGTACCCCTTGAGTCTTCAAGAAAAATTATTATATCCCCTGTATACAATGATTTACAAGAACAAATGAAATTAAAGTGATTGGTGTTGAGTGAAATGTAATGAACGTAATACAATGCGTTGAAAACTGACAGATAGACTGAATACAAAAAGAGCCTTTTAAAGTGCATTTTACTTGGCTATAGTTGTTGTACTGGAAGTACTCAGCCTGTTTAAAAAATATTGTGTATATTAGTGGTTTCCTTTTAATGAATAGGCATGGTTCCTTAACATTTTGTTCGAATCCTATCTCTTTTAAAGGTTTATGGATTTTGGTGTTCCTCTGGCAATGAGATTGTTTTAACCACATATCAATCTATTTATCTTAGGCTATAATTTTGTCCCTTTACCTAACATCACTGGAGGCTGAAGTATATAGATTACTTCCCCTAACTCTTCATTAAGGGAAGCTGTTTTAACATCCATTTGGTGGATGTGCATTTTCTTGTATACTACCAAAGCAATGATAGCTCTCAATATCATAAGACTTACAGTAGGTGCAAAGGTTTCCTAATAGTTAATCCCATTTTTCCCCTTGGTACTAGCCTCATTTTGTATTGACCACTCCAACCATATTAATCATATCTGTTTAAATATCCACTTGAAGGGTACATTATTATGATTCTTAACTGGTGGTGGTCCTTAAGTCAAGGTGTCCATCTCTCCCAGCAATTTAAGCTCTTCTTTAGTTGCTGTCTGTCATCTGGTTAGTTCTAGGCTGTTCAATGCATCTTTAATGTCTTTTGGTTCATATTAGGCAATGTAAAATAACACCTAAAGCTGTAATTTTTGTAGCCAGTCCAGGTCTTCCATTCCTCTTCATTAGCCTGTTCTCCTTAATACCCAGGTGGTTGAATATTTCGTCTAGTACATTTAACGTACCGGTACTGACTCCATTGGTCATTATTGACATGGGACCCTCCATTCTGAGCATCATCTTTAGGGGCTACAGGTACGCCTGGCAATCTGTTTCATCCACCTCCCTTTCTGGGATTTGAGGCAAACCCATCTCATTTTTCTTCTTTGTGATGTTAATACAAAGATACCTGCCGTAAACAGTAGATCCTGTATGTTGGATCAGTTCTGGAGTCTCTCGTTATTCTGACAAAAGCAAGGGGTGGATAAAGTCGGACCAAAAGAGAAGTTAATGGCAAATTCTTTGAAGTCTTTATAGTAAATGTTATTTTTAGTAAGGGAAGATACTTTTATGATATGGTATTTGTTGTCATATCAAAACCAGTTTTTATAGGCAAATAATTTTGCCTTCAGCGAAGATGATGCGAGAGATCTTAATGTCAAGAAAAAAGCGGGGCTTAATCATACCAAAATGTGATAAGTACCAGCCTGAATATCAGAAGAAATACGACAGCCCAAGCACCTAGATTCAATGGATGGCAAAATAGATTTAAAAATTGGGAACTCAAATTAATTGAGAACCGATTAATACCAACTTTAAAGCAGAAAAGAAATGTTAATCTGGTTGAGCATCGATTCAGTGACGTCACCAGCAACTTTGACGCACAAAAACGACGAAACGTACTGTTATGACTCTATGGTCATATACTTGTGAATTTCCATAGAGTGGCTCTGTTCTTAACAGTATGTTGTTGTCTTGTAATTGATATCCCCTGCAGACTTTCATGCATACAAATTAATGTTTAAAAAGCTTACATTAAATACGTTGTCCAATCCCAGTAGAAAGCTTTCCATGTAGTATTAACTCTGAGGGTGTACGAGGTAGGAATGGTAACGGAGGCTCGGAGAGTAGGTTGTCCTTGGGATAAACTAGCAGATGCTTTTCAATTTTGTCACTGCAGCTTTTACCGTTGTTCTGTACAATTTTGGTTCTTTTGCCGTATTACTTTGATAAAAAATTTCTATCATCGAGATGCTTTCGCGGTGTGGACATGATATTAGCATTACAGTGGGTAATCAGCTCGTTTCATTAATGTTTTTCACCACATACATGGTGCGCGAATTTACGTCCATGCGAATATATCCAATTAGGGTGCGCGAAAAATAGTACTGCTCGAAGTTCAATACACTTAAGGTAACACTTCTTTCAAAATTTCGTCACTAACTTGGGCTTTCAAATTGTCACAGAAGAGAACATACTCGTCAAGGCCAGCCATAGCGTTGCAGAATGTGATTTTTATCCATTTCACAGAAAATGCTATGTTCCCATGGGTTTGGTTGCCAGTGTACAACTACATTGCTGTCATAGGCTGCAACTTCATCCCGACTTATTCTTTTTCCAGTCCCTCGGAAATTAAAGGTTGGCTTTGTCATTCCTGAAGGACTGAAACACGCTTGAGGGTAGCTTGTCGCTTATTAAGCTCACCTGCTTGAGCTACCCATACGCTGAAGTCCCGTCGATTCTTTCCGTTGCACATAGGTACTTTTGTATGTTCGCTTGCCCTCAATAACGAACGGAAGAGAAATATGATCGACATTGATTCTCTCTTTAGGTGAGAATCTCCCCCATTTTTTATCATAAGTAGGTTTGACACTTGCAGACTTAATCAGCTTCTCTCGCAAATTAAAACGTCATTTCATCAAATTTGGGATTTGTTTTTTTACGTCAGCTTGCCGTTTACGTCGAATAAACAGCATGAAGATTTTATGCTATTTTAAGTAGATAACAGTTAATCTGACAATCTATCGGCATTCGGGCTTTGTTCAAGATGAATTTGATTCTCTCGTACATTCAACAACTCGAACTTAACTTCCAATACCTTTTTTCCTGCTTCAGAGAACTTATCAGACAGTTAGAAGGACGGAAAGACTTGAACAAAGAAGGAAAGACTTGAAGAAGGTCGGGAAGATTTGGAGAGGGAAGAGAGGATTTGGAGAAGGAAGGGAAGACTTGAAGAGATACGAATACACTAGTAGAAAACAGAGACCTTTGGCGCCTGTCATCCCTCCTCGTGGTGTAGCGGTGATGTACACATTTATGACCCCTAATGACTGCTGATGAACTCTAGAATACATGCTCAAAACCCACTTACCAATGAACACTATACGTGCTGGCTTTGCCCTCATAATCAGGCATGCTTCCTCATGATTGATGTTTGCTAATATGCATCTATCCAATGGTGGCACCCATTCAACGTCATGGCGTTGTTTCAATAGTAAAAAATTGACTGATGATCCATGGCTGCAATGGAGAGCAGTAGCTCCACACCAACCAGTGCCCTCGTTGCAACATGGGAATCTACTTGCTGGATCACATTCACTTGGTAAATTTGTTCCTGCAATAGGTGTCCGAGGACCACATCTGGTGGGAGGGGAAAAGAACAAGTAAGGTTCAATACTTGAATTACGCATCAATGGTTAATTTGGTGATACACTCCAAAACTGAAAGGGGAAAGTTAGGATATGATATTAGGATGAAAGTTAGGACTGTGCTTGTCAGTAACAGCTTTTCAGCCTTTGTCAATGAGTGGATGTAGTTTCTGCTCTCATTGAAAACATATCTTTTCCATGATCTGTGAATGGAGTCCTATGGAGTGGCTGATTCCACCTCATGGCTTGCTTCTCTGCCCAGTCATCCAAATTAAGGGACATTGCCCTTGTGTGATCTGGCAGTCCTTTATTTGCTGTTTTTACTGTTGATTTAGGGCAGTTTCTAAATCGACATCGAAGTAAGAGGGGCACTCTTTGCATTCTCCAACCAATAATGAAGTTTCTTACAATAATAATTTATATAATTATCACTAAAGTAAGGTTTGTGTCCTTAGCAACATTTCAAAGTTGAATTCCATATTTACTATAACACCCTTTGCCATCGCTTTTGTAAAACTTACTTCAAGAAAGGTCCATTTTATTTTATGTATTGGGTAAGGTGGCCCTCCTGGTAAACAAGCTTACGTCGTTATATTAGAGGCCGGGGGAGGTTATGCACCCCCTATAAAAATAACTGATTAACTTTGGCTTCCCAGCAGTACCAGTAAATATACTTCTACCTTTCTCCTTACCTGCTCCATCAGGGACTAGGATCTAAGCTGATAATACTTTTGAGGAACACAAGTGTCCTCTTTCTGAACTGAACTCCAAATTAAGTGAGTAATCATATTATTTGCTTTGTGCTACCTGGCATTAGAAGCCAGCTACAAGGTTACAGGTTTCACAAAAGAAAGAAACTAATCATGTGGATTAACTTAATGTAATGGACATAAATGTGGAAAAGCTTTAATTTCAGCATTCATTGATTTTGTTCGTGTTCACAGAGAATCTTTATGGAAAGTGTATATAGCAAATGGCAAACAGCCTGCCAATGAAAATTGTAAAAATTATCACTGAAATATATACTATAACCTGCTCTGAACATGTCTACAATGAAACTGAAAACATTTTACCATCATCACCGCTGTGCTACATGGCTATATTCATTTGTCAACCATCTTCATCACAGTCATTGATTGGATCCTGAGGTCTGTCCAAGCCAACCTCTTTTGAGTTAAGCTGGCCTCACACTTTACGATTTTCTAAGATACATTGTTGCATAGTTAAGTGTCTATATGCGTATATCAAAGTGAAATAATCATCAGGATTTTAAAGTTACGTCACATCTCACGCGTTGCGCAATATGTGTACTAACAAGTACTATTAATACCATTGCTAGAGTACTCGGTATAACAAGGTGGAGCCTCATGCTAATGATCAATGGCCATGCCAGGAGAAACAAATTACTGTAGTACCTAAGGCTTCCGTGGCGATATTTAGACTGAAACCCTTCTTTCATTTACTGTGGCATTTGCAAGCTACTGTACCGTACAATTGAGGAGCCATAATAGTTACCTTTGTATTTAATTTACAACAAATAGTAATTTATGACGCCAGGTATGTCGCTGTATAATGTACTTAAAGGTTGCAGAGGTTGAATATTCAGAGGTCAAATTTATAGCCCAACAGATCGAAATCAGATAAAGTGGTATTTGGACGTAGACGCACAAACACATTTCTCTGTTCACGTAGGAGCCCACTTCTTCCTTCCAGGTTTATGTGTCTCCTTCACAGAGTTTGATATACAGTATTTCCTTATTGGTATTTATTCTGGAAAAGTGTCATTTATTCCTATATTTAGGTATAGGTCCTGTGTTTTAAACGTCCTCGTGAAAAAGAATTTGAAAGCGGGATGCATTTTTTAATCTTCACATATTTGTACCTTTCATGGACCTCTGGACTGGACTAAAGCTTTGAGAATTTGCAGTCGCATACCATTAAACACAGGCCTTGTAGAATAACGATGCACCACCAAACTGAAGGGGATAATTAAAATATTAATTTGCATGGACGTATGAACTGGACTACCATTAAAATAGGCCTTGCAGAATAACGATGCACCACCAAACTGAAGGGGATAATTTTCAAGGTAATAGCTAGAATGGAATAACTATCACATCTTGTAGTGATATTAATCAACAAGATCGGTCATAAATATATCAAAATGGTAGATATAGAGTTGTTGCTGTTGTAAATTAAGTAAAGAGACATTGAATTATCGAAAGCAATAGCTAGAATGGAATAACTATCACATCTTGTAGTGATATTTATCAACAAGATCGGTCATAAATATATCAAAATGGTAGATATAGAGTTGTTGCTGTTGTAAATTAAGTAAAGAGACATTGAATTATCGAAAGCAATAGCTAGAATGGAATAACTATTACATCTTGTAATGTTAATAATCAACAAGATCGGCCATAAAAATATCAAAATGGTAGATATAGAGTTGTTGCTGTTGTAAAGTAGACATTTAACTATTCAAGGTAATAGCTAGAATGGAATAACTATCACATCTTGTAGTGATAATAATCAACAAGATCGGTCATAAATATATCAAAATGGTAGATATAGAGTTGTTGCTGTTGTAAATTACGTAAAGAGACATTGAACTATCGAAGGTAATAGCTAGAATGGAATAAGTATCAAGTCTTGTAGTGATAATAATCAACAAGATCGGCCATAAATATATCAAAATGGTAGATATAGAGTTGTTGCTGTTGTAAAGTAAAGAGACATTGAACTATTCAAGGCAATAGCTAGAATGGAATAACTATCACATCTTGTAGTGATAATAATCAACAAGATCGGTCATAAATATATCAAAATGGTAGATATAGAGTTGTTGCTGTTGTAAAGTAAAGATACATTGAACTATTCAAGGCAATAGCTAGAATGGAATAACTATCACATCTTGTAGTGATAATAATCAACAAGATCGGTCATAAAGCAGCGGTAAAAGTAGTAGTAGTAGTAATAGTAGTAGTAATAGTAGTATTAGTAGTAGTAGTAGTAGTAGTAGTAGTGCTAGTAGTAATAGTAGTAGTAGCAGCGGTAATAGTAGCAGTAGTTATTGTAGTAGTAGTAGTAGTAGTAGTAGTAGTAGTAGTAGTAGTAGTAGTAGTAGTAATAGTAGTAGTCTTGGAAACTTCTGCTTAATCGCATTTCTCCTCTAATGATTAACCACAAAGATCGACCCCCATTCCGGGTGTACCAAAAGGGGTCAGTAAGGAATCTGCCCGATGATAAAAGTAAAAATACCCCCCACAATTATCCTGAAACCATAAGTATTGGCACATGGAATGTGAGATCTTAGGAAGGTGAAGACAAACAACCAAAACTAATGAGTGAAATGGTGCTTCTTGATCTTCATATTCTTGGCGTATCTGAAACACATTCGACCAATCGAATGGAGGAAGCTTTTGAAGAAAGCAAACATGTTATTTTCCAATCCAGTAGAAATGATGCTATACATACATACATCGGCAAAGGTGTTGCAATTGCTATGGCCAAAGAAATTGCAGAGTATGTGATTGACTATGAGTGAACGAATTATGAGTGTAACCCTTGGTTTGGCTGATGGACCAATCACCCTGTTTTAAATCTATGCACCAGATAAATCATACAGTGAGGTTGATATCAACCTCTTCTATGAAATCGCTACAAGACAGACTTGACCTGATCCTGAAAAGGAACAAACTAATAATTATGGGTGACTTCAACGCAAAAGTCGGATGCAATGCCCATACTGTTCTTCCAGAAGTCGTGGGAAGATTTGCAGTTGGAGATCCAAACCAAAGCGGTGAACATCTTCTGAGTGCATCCAATGGGGATTAGAGGGTTTAACAGTTAATGAAACAGAGCAGGTTTACCCAAGCAAGGGCGTTGACACTCTTTAGGGGCGAGTGAAAGGTGAATAGTCCTCGACAAGTTACGATAAATAAAACGTTAAAGTGGCAACTTTGTTAACAACGTTTCGCCTAGCGGACTTCTTCAGTTCACCGTCTAGTCAGCTGGTCTTACGTTTAGCAAATTTTCAGTAGTGACCCGAAGTACTTAACACTCCTTAGGGGTAAGATATAGCATTCGGGGGCAAGATGTTTTGAAGTAAGGACTCTTGTCACAATCAAGATAAATATCTAAATAACGTGAAAGACAAAGTGCCACGGTCCAGGAAACTTCTAAGTAAGTAACACTAACGAAAGAATTAAATTCAATGTGGCCAACAATCCTTTAATTTTAATAGAAAAATCCACGTATTTTTACTTGCTGTATATTTTTGTTCATTTTATATGTTTCGCTTCCGTTTATATACTGAAAAATTAGATATGAAATTTATTATTAAATTAGTAATTTAATTAGTAATTTAATTAGTAATTACCTTAACATTAAAGGGGTAGGGCACTTTAGAACAATTATAAGGGAAAGGTGCTCTTTAGCATGTTTTTAAGGGTGAGGGGAACAAAAAAGTTTAAAACCTCTGCAGTAAAGGGTGAGAGTGAAGTCAGAAATCCGAGAGTGAACGGCCAATACCCTCTGCAATACAGATCTTAACCATTCTGCCATTATTGAATATTATTATTATTATTATTATTATTATTATTATGGTAGTTGTAAAGGAAAACGTACGTCATACATGTAACCGCTATGCCTGTAAAGTGAGTAATGGTTGTATTATTCGGGGTCTTTGACTGAGAGGCCTAAGGTAAAGAAGAACCGTTGTAACGTAAATACATGGACAGCAATGTTAGGGCAATGCAGAAAAGTAGAGACAATTTTATTTAAACGCGACTAAAGCCGAAGTTAGAGCGGCCTCAGTTACGCGGTGGCAACAAAATGCTCAACATAGAATTTTTACGAGACGCTTAAAATATTTCTACAAAGTAGGAGCTATCAGCTATAGAATGGCTCTCTCGACAAAATCTGCCCCAAATCTGTAACACTTTTTATGTGAAGCTGTCAAATTCGTAGACTTATTCCAGTGCCTTTCAGAAAACACTGTATAATCATGTCGTTGCCACCACGTAACCAAGGTTGTTATGGCCTAACAAGTATTTCCGGTTTAACTGCGTATGCAGACTAAGAATTTCGAGCAGGAATTTATTATAGTATAATAGCGTGTGACAAGATGGCGTAAGAAATTTACCAATGTTTTCTTCTTAAGAAGCATCCCCGCTACAAGTCATCTACTCAGTTTGCAGAGACACTATGTTTATAAAAAGACAATGGCTCAAGTCCATTGACATTTACTAATGTTACCATGGACGTGCTCAGCCGCCTTTGTGACAGTAGTACATGTTACTAGATTTTAACGGTTCGACATAGCTACAGTTGCTGATTCATCTGACTGTGTGAATAGGTAGCCGGTTGTCCTGATTGTCTACTGAAATTGTGGTTTTCCCTCGGTCTTAAGTGCGGTTTTAATGAGTTTTTACCGCTCACTGTCATGTTTACGCTTGTCAAAGAACTTTATAGTAATACAAGTCAATCAATGTTCTCTACAGTAAGGAGTTGTAAACAACGAAGCGTGCCGAAGTACTTGTAAATTAGACAGTTTGATAACGGGTTATTTCATGAATAGGCTACCCTGGAACAGAGGGACATTCTCGTAGCCAATTTGTAGTGGTTATAGGAAGCACGTAAAAGAAGAATCAAGGTGTAACGTAGATCATTCTCTATTTCACAAATCTACTCAGGTTTATATACAGCGGAATTGCGTGATACTAATTGACAGTTCCCAGAGTGAGGCTAAGTACCGATTAGGAGGCTAATACAGAACACTACAGGTACCTAAGTGTATTCCACCCCCTTCTATTTGGTACCAGAGAATAAGAAACTGCTAAGAAACTTTGAGGGCTCTAAAGTTCAATATTTTAAGAAACTTCGGGGGCTGGACGCTTAGGTAGTTTCTTATAAAAAGAAATAAGTGTATTGCATTGAAACTGTAGTCGTTACGTAAAATTCCTAGTGTTTTAAGTCAAGTCCTGAAATGAATAAGTAAATTAGTCACGATGTGTAACACTTGGAATTTTTTAAGATTTGTGTGCGTTGATTTGCAAGATTCGCAAATTGTACACAGCTGCGAGATCAGATTATCGATTTTTAGAACAGACAAGTATACAAGTGTTACAATCCGTTAGTAGCAAAATGTGGAATTCTTTGCTTTTGCAAATGATTCATAACCGTGAACTTTGGTTGAAAAGACACCATTGACGCTGCCTTACCACTCCCTTATCAAGCAAGGATTTAATTGAGCATTGTTATCGAATCGAAATTACACAACTGTCCCTGAATTAAAAAGATAGGGATAAAGAAGAAAACGGTTGATAAGAAATCTCTCTGGCCATCTCACAAAAATTTTTTCATTCGCCTGTTAAGAGTTTGAAGTTAGAAACCTAATTCACTTATCATAGGCCCCTGGTGTTTTATTGGTACCCTTTGTTAATAGTCCTAGTTTTTCATGTGTGCAGTAAACATTTTTAGCCCACGAGAAGGGATTGAACGTAATTTAGTTTACAGTGCAATTCCAGCCTTCTCTTTTTTTTCTTGTCTTTACTGTTTTATCTCAAAGCGACTGATGAACGTTTTGTGAGATCCCTTACACAAATCTCTTCAATCAAGCCCATCGATTAGTCTCGAGGCTAGGATTTGGTTGAAATCGAATAAGTTCCCTTAACACACTTTATTGTACGTTAACTACGTAAAGGAAATGATTCAAAGACGTAAGTTAACTGATCTCATTGTTTAACTGAAGGCTTTTCGCGCAAAATTTAAGATGACAATCAGATTTTTGAAAAGCTGCTTATTAGTACAAAATTTGGCAATTGCATTGAGTAACGGATTCATTTTGCTAAACGTTTTCTCAATACAGTGATCACAGCAATCGAATGGAGTGAACTAAGAAAGCTTTTGCCATGAATTTATGGGAAACGAGAAAACTAAAACACGTCGTAGAAAATAGCATTCACGAGACCGAAACCTTCTCTGTCACTCGTGTTATTGAAAAAGGCATAAATTATAAACCAATTCTTTTTGTCAACAGAGCATCGGATTCCTTGTTTTGTTAAATGCGGCTTCTAAAGCGGCAAGATGAAGAGGAGATCGTTCTTTGGCTGATACACTACATGAATCCTCTTGATAGTTGTCAGCACATGATGTGTTCAAGCAAATGCTGATATGTCTTGTAAATGTCTTGTAAATACCCAACTTTGGTATGGTATAACACTAGCCTACTATACTCAACCCTTTATATCGTAGAGGGAATAATAAAATCATGATGAAGAAAACTCTGTGTTTAACAATCTCTCATAATAGCACTTCCAGGCATTCCTCTTTTCAAGTTCACTTGTTGCAAGTTCTCCATCATCATACCTGATGCACGTTTCTCCGATGATATCCTGATTAGCCTTGATCATCTGCTTAGCTATCTTGAGTACTTCATTCTTTTGGTCATCTCTACACCTTATGTC
Organism: Alatinidae sp. Z8VKAUB7J3; assembly: GCA_010016025.2. Taxonomy (NCBI): domain Eukaryota; kingdom Metazoa; phylum Cnidaria; class Cubozoa; order Carybdeida; family Alatinidae; species Alatinidae sp. Z8VKAUB7J3. The sequence goes on along the minus strand of JAAAKM020073195.1, from coordinate 197,805,462 downwards.
TAGAAATCGTCTTTCCTCGGCATCAATCTTTGCTTTGTAGATTGCTCGCCTAGCTGCTCTCTTGGCCTCCAGATACCTTCCTTTGTTTACTAACCCCCTTTTCCATTGACTCCACAGCCTTCTTTTCTCTTTCACATAATTTTCAACAGAAGCATTCCACCACCATATCATTTTATGACGTGGAGGCCCTTCTGTCTAGCCACAGACTTGGTCTGTTGCTTTCAAAAGTGTACCCTTGATCTTCTCCCATTTCTCGTCTTCTCTTCCTAAGTCTTTTCCTGGACTAGCACCCACAATTCCATTCGATTGATCTTCAAAGACCTGCTTTACTTGTCCATCATTTAGTCTCCACACCTTTCTCCTTGGGATATACTTTTTTTTCACTTTATATACTTTCTTAATCATGTGTCACAAATTACTTACAAATCTTACAAATACCTCCTGTCTTTCCTCTTTACCAAAATATAGTCCACTTGAGTCATAGCTGTCCCAGACTCATAGGTCACCAGATGCGTATTCCTTTCCTTGTAAATAGTATTCACTACCAACATGTCCATAAGAAGTGCAAACTCTAGAATTCTTTCATTCGGTCAACATATCCATTTCCACCATGGACTCCCTCAAACCCATGGCCATTTAGATCACCTGCAATAGCAACAACTTCTTTCTCTGCCAGGTCAAGGAGGCCAACACTTCGGTGTAAAGGCAGCTGGATATCTTATTATCTTGAAAAGTACGAGGATCTACATATCGATAACCCAGCAGAACTGGAATGGCAATGCAGGACACGAAATCAGTCAAGGAAAGTAGCAAAAGCAGTGATTCGTTCCGAGACCGTTTTGCTCGGTGTTGCCAACCAAAGATATATAAAACTAACAAATTTCCACTGCATCCGACAATGAGCACAACACCGCTAATAATAACGATGCCAACATTGTATGCTGCTCCAAAAGGATAAGGAATACCATATAAAGTTCCTGTTTTGTTTACTATGGTGGTATTTGTCGTGTTGATGGCCTCTTCCAGTTGAAACATAATGAAATCGTTTGCAGGACGTATGCTCGTACAACAGGTAGAACTAAGAACAGAAATCCTTTTGTTTTGCTAAGTATAATATACGTATTCCAGATCCACTATTCTATTCCGTCACATAGTATGATACACCCAATTTAATATATGCTACATAGAGTAGATCTACTTTTCAGCTAAGCTTGATCAAACGGGCCTTTACGTCTGATCTGACTCTCTTCAAATGGAAAATTTTAACTTTCTAGTTACATGACGGCTTAAGTAGCATCACTTCAAATAATAGCCAGAAACAATAACTTTTGTTTAGCTTTTACAAGATATATCAGCCAGTTTCACACTTTGAACAACTTTCGTCAACATACTTCTCTTTAATTATGACACTACGCATTGTTCGTCCCCCATTGAGGACGTAATTAAATGTTTTGTTCAATAAAAATGGAACAATAGTATGCTTTACAAAATTTCTACAAAACCAACAATCCTTGGGTAGTCAGACCTCTAAAAGCGTCAATGGCAACTCAATTTTCAGGGTCAGGGCTAAGGTTGCTAAGGGTATGATACACTTTTAGGGCTAAAGTTGCTGAACAGGTAGCTAAGGTTTTTTCATCTCTGTGATACTGAATCATGAAATCACCGATAAATTTCACACACGTTTACACATTGCCAAAACTAAAGTTATACGGTATCCTCAGGTACTTGCTTCAAATCAGAAAAGAATTCCTCTGTCTTTTTTTTAAGGAAATTCGTAATTTTAACTGTCAGGATTACGGGTTGCTAAGCAAGTTACTTAATTTTTTGGCTGATTTGAGGGCTAAAGCCTTAGCAACTGGGTTACTTATGTAAAAAACAGTTTGTAGACCTTTTATATTATGTTCCTGAGAAAGAGTAGAATTCGTCATCGTTTATCCATTAGTAATGCAAAGATAGCATGATACTTGTACGTCATCAGTGAATAGTGATGACGTCGTAAATGGTAAATACTTACAAGTGATGAGGCATTGCTGTGTTGTTTTTAAATTAATTCTGGTACACAATTTGAATTGATTTGTACTTCCTTAATGGCAGAAAAATCTTATCATTATTCTTTGTCGGTTTAAAGTTTGTTTTCCATGCTAGCATAGGTTGGACGGAATAGAGGGAAACATAGCAAAGGGCTTGTTTACCAGACCAAGAAATTATTGGCGAAAATTTAGTCATTTAATGTGTGGTCAAAGTATCACAAACATATGTAATATTTTGTGCTGATACATTTTCTTGTGGATGCTGATTAGTTAAAAATCACAAGCCATTCAGGCAGGGCAGATTCTGATTGGCTCTTTCCAAAATACAGTTGGGTATACTCTTTCACACACTTCATTTCGGTCATTCTGACGTTAGTATGGTCTTGAGGGTCTTGAGTGTATCTTTCGATTTTGGCGCGTCTTAAAGCTTCTCCCAATTCAGAAAAACCTTCTATCAACAACTTGCGACCAATCGCCACCAACAAATCATCTTTATCGTCGACTGTCGATTTTGAGGTCGTCCCAATCACACCCACCGCTCCACGACTCGACTTCTGCAGCCAATGACTGCCCAAACTCCGAAAAAATAAATGAAAATAATCAGCAGCCATACAATTCGCCTCCAAGATCACCGGAGGCCAATGACCCAAACTCAATCCATTCACATCTGATGAACTAAAAAACGTCGCCCGGCCCCAGGCATCTATATTCCCGTGACCATTAAACACTAGCAAACTCAAGGCTCCTTCGTTGATCTCCTCTTTAATTCCATCTGCCAAGGGATCATAAGTCTCATAATTCGCTCGATACAGCGTCCGCGATACCCACGGATCTTCTAAAAATCCTAATATCTCATTAAGCGCCTCTTCAAAAATACGCAAAATAAACTCCGTGTCCTGATCTCCCACCAATAGCGCCTTATATTCATCTGGCCCCGGGGTCGTCTCATAATCAATCAGCTTGTCCAAAATATCCCCCAGCTCCTCAGGGGTCCCACAATCCAGACGACCAATCGCCATATCAGGATAAATGTCGCTCGACTCACCAAAACTCTGGCCCGTCACCTTCACATAAGGCCAATCCGAAGCCGACACCTTATTACCTCCCCGACACAACACCGAAGGAATCAAAGGCTTCTCATTGGGTTTATCCCACACGCCCTTCGTATTAATATTCGCCGAACCAACTAGCGTCACAAACCGTGGCTTGGGACTCGGAGCCGTCAAATAACGCTCCTTAAGATATTATGCCAAACGGCACGCAAGGTATGTGCAACGTAGATATTGCATCACTATGTATTAGATGCAGATAGCATAGTTTGAATTCAGCAGTTAGGACGTCATGGTTAAGAAATTTTAAAGAGAGACCATTATCCACTTGTTCTCCAAATGAGAACACAAGCCTGCTGTTTCGAACGTAGAATACGAATTTGCGTCGTTAAGAACGAGGAAATCGATAGATAAAAGTATAAAGGGGCGTTCAGAATTACGGTCATTCCCAGTAATTTACAAATTTTTCAAAACTTCTAAACTCTGATGGGGTACGTTGCACACAGTAGAATGACCCCATTCACTTTAATGGCCTCTTTCTCAGTCCATTTAATTAGAGTAGCGGGAGGAATGACGCACAGGCATAACCGTAAAATCATAACTTTGACGCAGAAGTTTCATCATCCAGAGACAGAACAGCTGAGTGGTTAGTGGCTGTCTTAAAGTCTAAGGGTTATGAGATTCTGAGGGTTCGGGCCCCTGTCGTGCTGTAATATCCCAGGGCAATATATGAACTCCTTTTTGCTTAACTGCGGACACAGGAATACTTATAGAGGAATTCTAGTACATTATAGGTGATGGGTCCCTCGACATGTATGCTGTGGGAGCGCCCCTCTAACACACTCTAGGTAAATTTAGGGTAACGGCAGTTTAAAATTTACTGATTGACTTTTGGCAATTCATGTTTATAACTGATTTATTACCGTAGCTATAACAGCAGATCTGAGGTTTGATTTTTTCATTTATGAAGTCCAGTCGAACCTATGCTTGAAAATTCGATTTGGTAGGAAATTCGATTCGATTCATCATTTCATTCGATTCACGATGGCATTTGGTTTACAAATAAATAGGAGTAAAGACGATGGTAAAAGAGACGGACTCGAAATGGACATTTGGTCATTCTTATCCATGAGCGTACTTGTTTTGCCATTGGAAGTGTGTTGGTATCGCGATCTGTCTGAGTGTCAATCCTTTAAATCAGTAATGAAGGTAATAAATAAGAGTAGAGACGATGGTAAAAGAGACGGATTCGAAACGGACATTCCGTCATTCTTGTCCATGAGCGTACTTGTTTTGCCATTGGAAGTGTGTTTGTATTGAGACAAGTCTTAGTGTCAATCTTTTAAATCAGTGATGAAGGTAATAAACAGGAGTAAAGACGATGGAAAAAGAGATGGACTCGAAAAGTACATTCGGTCATTCTTATCCATGATGTACTTGTTTTGTCATCGGAAGTGTGTTGGTGTCGACATCAGTCTTAGTGTCAATCTTTTAAATCAGTTATGAAAGTAATAAATAGGAGTAAAGACGATGGTAAAAGAGATGGACTCGAAAAGTACATTTGGTCATTCTTATCCATGATCGTACTTGTTTTGCCGTCGGAAGTGTGTTGGTGTCGACATCAGTCTTAGTGTCAATCTTTTAAATCAGTAATGACAGTAATAATAATGAGTAAAGACGATGGTAAAAGAGTCGGACTCGAAATGGACATTTGGTCATTCTTATCCACGAGCGTACTTGTTTTGCCATTACCATTTTAAATCAGTTATGAAAGTAATAAATAGGAGTAAAGACGATGGTAAAAGAGATGGACTCGAAAAGTACATTTGGTCATTCTTATCCATGATCGTACTTGTTTTGCCGTCGGAAGTGTGTTGGTGTCGACATCAGTCTTAGTGTCAATCTTTTAAATCAGTAATGAAAGTAAAACAATATTATTTTTCATGTAGGACTTTAGACAAATTGTACCTAAAAGTAAAAACAAATTGTGCTATGTTCTAAAGTTCTTCATAAAAGCAAAAACTTCATAGTTGGAAACGCGACACGATATTTAAGACACATAATCCATTCACACCTCCTTTGCTACTGATGACATAGAACCTAAGATGCCTGATTGACGCAAAGGTGTGGTAGAGATGCCATATCCATGAATTTTATACTCCATCTGTAAGCGACTTGTGCCCCATTTTGTTGGAAAGAGAATCCTGTCACTAATATCGTCACTCTCACACGATTGCTTATTATGCATGTCCTTTTTGTAATGATGTTCGATGCAAACATGTCGTTATGAAATACGGTAGATGGATAAAGCACTTTAGTTCTTTTTTTCGTTGCCCAGTTTACCAAACTAACAATTGTAACAATGTCGCGTCTACAGAATTGAGCATTTACCTTATAAGCATGAGGAAATCGTGTCAAAAGTATGAGAACCAGCCCAAGGAAATGATAAAGCCAAAATTCAGAAAATCAGGCACCGCGGCACACACCCTAGAAAATCCAAAATACAAGGCCTACTGAAGCCTAAAAAGCACCTAAGATAAACTCAAAAACAAAAATGTCAATAATCTGAGCTTCTATGAACTGTAATTAAGACGACAGAGAAACAGTTATTGCTCCCTTACCCGAATCAATTGTCTAAGCTACTCAATGTCACCACAAATACCAAAATAGATCTATCTTATCCGTAAACGGAGACTTAATATTGATAGGAGCTAGAAAGAATATACAACGGGGGCTTATTTGAAAACAAATCAATCACGTCTGTCTCATGTATCACACTTGCAACTTGAAAAAAACTTGGTGCAGGTGGGAAGTTATCAAAACACAGTTACAGGTTGAGACAGCTTTTATTCAAGTTCAACTGACGAAATACTTAACACTCAACTAAATATGTAATTAAGAAATACACGTACAAATAACTTATAACATCTTTGTGCTAAAGGAACACTCACGCCTGTGTAGAAGCACTCTCGTGACATGTATGACTAGATGGACAGAGCCCTTAAGCCCCCTAACTGTAGGCCCACGTTTGGGCATCATGAACACCGACAATAACTCAAAAAGTAAACCGATCATAAACATTGTTTGTTTCTAGCAAGTCCTTTTCGTGTGAAATTTATTGCCTCTTCTTGACAGCTTGCCTAATGGCAGCTTCTCACCATCAATTTCGAAACCAGCGATTCAAGGAATACAGTCAGTCATGATGCATCAACACCTCTTTCACTTCTGAATCCTCTAAATAACAGCAGAGCCAATAATGATCTGCTTAAATCTTGGAACTGATCTCACAGAATGTCAGCATCAAACGGCTATCTGAATACTCGTACACTTCCAAACAACATCGTGCGATATTCGCTTATCGTTGAAAGATAGTAGCTTTGCCTACAATTACTAACTTAGAAGATGGCTGTCCGTACTTTTCTTTTGTAAGTTTGGTTGTGCTTCGAGAGAGAACCAGCGGGCATTATCATACGAAATATGTTTTTATTATCCAAGCACTTCGATACGATGGCGACGCTGCTGGCAGCGAATTGGCTTCATTGTTTTTGTTTCTGCCCCCGGTTACCAAGCGTGCTCTTTCATTTTGAGACTCAACTGGGGAAGCTGTTTTGGTCCTCCAGTAATTCTATTAACACCTCCCTGGTTGGCAGGCCTGAAAGTTACTCATGCTACTACTATTATTGCTATTGCTACTCATGCTACTGCTACTCCCAGTACTGCTGCTCGTTCCCTTCCTCTTGTAGTAAAGATTACTTATTACGTACTTATACTCGTCGAACAAGAACAGATAGTATAAACGTTTTTGCAATTATCAGGATTGCTTCTGCTTTAATTTCTTATTTGAATATTAAATGTTTGTCTTTCTCAATCACAGATTCTGCACTCCACAGTAAAGCAGACTTGACAGCCCGAGGATGGCACAGTTCGGTAAGAAATTTGTCTACATTAAACATTATTCACTTTTCTTATCGTAGCTCTGATGCAACAAAAAGGGTTGCTTAACCGTAAAGCAAAAGAGTCATGAAATATCTACTTTGCCTTCAGTTTTCCCGCTACCATAATCTTAAGAGTAGCCAGTTATCTTAAATAGAACAACCTTTATTAAGTCTCTCGTTTTACCCAGCATCATTGATGGTTAAGAGAGCCACTCCACGTAGTTAATGATTAGATCAGGCAAAGGGGTCAGGCTAAGCAAAGGGGTCAGGCTAAGCAAAAGGGTCAGACTCTAAGCCTTCGCTCTTATGCACTTTAAAGAATTATTTAGACGTAATGCAAGAAAGTCATAAACTTTCCCCTTTGTCCTGCGTAATTCGTCTACCATAGTTGTAAAGGTAGCACGCTATATTACATAGAGAGTCTCTCATTCTATCCTTTATCATCTAGTTTGCTGATTGTCAAATCTTATAACTGTTAAGAGTAGAAGAGGCCGATATCAAGCCTGACGATCCGTTAGCATAAGCAGACCTTTGGGTGTAGAAAAGTCAACTGTTGCCTAAAAATCTCCACCACGGCACTGGCCCTAGATCCCTTCGATTCAACCGTCTGCGGAACCGTCCAATCACGCCCCAATAATTTTCGGGTAAAGGAGTATTTATTCGGGAAAATAATCCACAGCCCCCCAATATTTTTCGTCCGTTGCTTCTATGCATTCCATATTTGGTACTCGAATAATAATCGACCGAATATACGGTATTTAGAAAAATTTGTTACAGGGTGCATCCCTAGTGAAAACTGAGATGGTTTAAACCGACTTTAGAAACAATGTACAAATGGTACTTTTGCTACCACGTAACCTAGGCTGTTCCTGTCTAACAAGAGATTTAGTGGCGTATAGAGGGAACACGAGGCACAGATTCTAATATGTTTGTGCCTGCAGCCTTCTAAACAGCATTTGCTCTCCTCTTCCTCCATACGGGACGTAACGTATGATGTTTTCATTGCGCATCAGGAAAACGAGTGTTGAGCTGCAGATAACGATCGACAAACGGAAGAATTTCTTTGACCTTCCATTTGTGGGATCTTTATGCGCAGTTAAAGAGATTTGCTGAAGAGGGTCGAAAAGGTTACCCCGTCGCGCATGCTGTTATCAGCCTCGTAGGCTAAGGTTGGTTGTAATTATTGTACCCTAAGCCTTGTCTTCATAGAGCTTAGAAAAGTGAGCACTCGTATCTAAACCAACGTATTTTCTCAAAAGTTGTATCGTTTTATAGACAAGTACACTGCCACTTTCAAGTTAACTGTTTTTCGTATCAGTCGTTTAGTGCCCAGATCACATGATTACGTCAGGTCATGCCATATAGAACAATGGCTGAAGAAAAAAGGAGAGACGATCCCAATACGAGGATCTACATGAATGAGAGCAAGGGAGTCAAATTATAGAGCTAAGAGCATTTTGATAAATTTATGACAATGCACGCACTCTCTTTCTACTAATTGGAACATGTCTATATCAATTCGTTGAAACAAACCAGGTTTGCACGCTTTATTTACACTCAAATTAAAACCCAGTGTGAAGTTAATTTGTCATTGCCACTCTAGAAACGCGTGCCACACTTAAGATGGTATCCCTTGGGACTCACAAAGTTTGCCTTTGATTCTCTAACCATTAACACGTTCTTCCCCTTTTGTAGTTGCTGAAATCAAGATGGTCGTCGCCGCTTGCTATTTCATGTAAGTAAAACTTGTTTAGTTATTACAGTAATTGCCTTGTAGACATAGTAAATTGTTTTTATTTTGATAGTCAGTAATCCAGACTTTGATACACGTGGAAAACATAGAATACAACACTGCATAACATCGATAAATCAAGGAGATACAGATTGTAATTGAAGTTTGTTTTACAGTTAACACAAACTGGTAGTTTTAACACAGTTTGCCGTTCTTTTGCAACAACCACACAGTCGTTACGAGCCTGAACACGTTAAATATCTGATTACAATAACTTCGTAGATAATACTCTGGACCAGGAGAAGGGCATCCATAAACTGGCATTGAATCTTTGAGATAGAATACTCGATTTGATTGATATTAATGAAGGAAAATCAATTTTCAGAGCGAATGAATCTTATCAACCAAGGTTTGTGACTCTTAATATGAAAGGATGAAGCAGACACTATGAGTGGAAGATTGTTCCATGGTTTTATTTCCTTTTCGAGTCAAATGGCAATTAAGAAGATGACAAATTTTAGAGGAGTATCATCTTTGTTTGCTCGTATTTTTAGAAACACGAGCGCTTTCAGTGTTTGTTGGAGTAGCATTCTACTGAAACACAACCTTAAATTCGTACATAACATCAATAAAAGAATACCCCTACCATCTGAAACAGAGTCAAATGCAACAGAGCATTCTGCACACAAAGTACTACTGACTAACTCTTTACAAGTCATTATCACTATCAGGAGGCTCTCAAAGGCAATATCACTCCTGAAGACCTAGTGCCATTTTCATCTTGAAAACTTTAGAAAGGCTAAATAAAGTGAAAGGCAAGTTCTAAAACCATTTAGCCGGCTTTTGAATACCTGAGTCTACATTTTTTATCAGTCTTGAGAATTTTAAACCTTTTTGCAGCCTCAGGTTTCATCAATTAAGGAAAAACGAGTCGTCTGTACCTCCAGTCCATGCCTCAGTTGCACCTACAACACCATTGGCTGCACCACGAATTTGTTAAAAACTGATGTTAATGCGTGGAATTCCACGGGCGGAAATGGATGGGGTTCTGCAACGCTTGAGACACAGAGCAAGTTGAGGGAAGGTTCAGGTAGACAAGAGGCCGGGGATTGACGGAACATGTTTAACAAAAACGAATGCCTAGTGCTGCTATTATTTACAATGTTACTAGACCGAAATATGACTTTGAAGGCTTCTTAAAGGTGAAAAATCGTCTAGGGAATATGAATTCTCTTGCATTAAATGATCCACGAAGGAGATTTCTTTCAGCACATATTAATCACGTCCAACGCATAAACGTAAACTGAGACAAAGTACAGAAAGAAAGATAAGCGATCCAGGTTAAGCAGAGTGCTTAAGACATGTGACTCAACATCAAATAAGATCATCCCACGAAGGTTGAAATCCCCTCCACCATATCAAGCCATATCAGTTTTAAATGCCTATGAATTTACGACTGAATCCGAGCAATTTCTGTGGCGAACGGAAATATAATGGTTCTGCAAATTAAGCAAAGCATCTTTTTACAGGATATGGGGTCATTCAATGATTATGTAACACTAAAAAGCACTAAATATTTTCAGCCCCACCCACTCATCTGTAACACATTGTAACAGATAATTTAACCCCAACTATCACTGTTATGTAACAGTCTGAAAAACAGCCCTCGTATTTCAAAGAGGAGACCTGAAACCTTATCATGAACCCTTGCCCCTACCGTAAATCAAGGATATGGAAAATGAAAAATACGGTTTAGCTTATGTTGCAACATAATTTTGTACACTGAACTTGAAAGTTCACTCAAGGGCCACATAGATTTCAATTTTCCAGAAAAATGTTCTTGTTAAATTGTAGTGGAGTGGGAAAGGGATTAGCCTTTTAGGTGCTTAAAATCGACTTAAATTAAAAGGGCCTCAAGAGGAACTCGTTCCTCTTTTCGTCATAGATGTCTTTGTCAGAAAATCGATGTGTGTATGTGTGTGACATAAACGTAACATCGATGGAGTACATGCGAAAATTGAATAGGTAATATGTAAACATTCGATTTATATGTACGCAATTAAATGAATCTCTCAGAGGATCTTAGATTTTAGATTGATAATAATTAACAAAGGGAGGTATTGAGATATAAAATTTGCCAGGGCGTTATATAATTTGTTGCTTCAGACCCTGTTATATCGTAAAATAATTATTATAATTTATGTAAATATATGTAATGACGTAATCGTAGTATTTGTATTTAAGTGACTGTTTTGTGAGTTGTAATCAGAAATATTAGATTCAAGACAAGAGTAAGATCTGTGTTCTTAGTGATTGATCTTCCCTCAGATAGCCCTCGGCTAAAGACGTGCTACACTGAAAGCGAAATACTACCTATTATGCTTTTGCTTTAGTAGCATCACTTACTACAAATATATTGCTATCTACATTACTTGCGTACAATACACTTCTGGAACTTCGACCTTCAGTTTCGTTAAGGGTTGGTTGTCAAGTAAAAAGCAAATTTTATAACTTAGTGTCCACAACAACGACGGTGCACTTTGCATAGCTTATTTCGGTACCCTACCACGGTTAAAGTAGGGGGAGGATGGCGTTAAAAAGTTAGTCCTTGGGTGCAGTAGTATGGCAGTGGGAAGCCATCGTCTCGTAAACGATACCAGCGGCCAATTTTGATGCCCCAGAAATTGTTTATTATGGATACATTCTTCATCATTACTGTGAGCAATATTCAGCACCGTCGCTGTCATTTTGAATTCGAAATAAGAAGGATTTTGATGATAAGGGCTGGTGAGTGTACTCTTTTGTGCTTAATTATAAGAGGGGGTCGACTAAGCAGGGGTGCATGTGAATATTTTTCTAGATTTTCATAAAGTGTTTGCGTGTGTGTGTCTGTGTGTGTCTGTGTGTGGATCATAACAGAAGGATCTACGGGGAAAATCGGAAATTAACCCTTAAAATTGGGGAGGGTGAAATAAAATTAGGGTAGGGTGGGGTAGGGGTGGCTATTTGTTTAACACAAATATTTACTATAGAATGAGATGAAAATTACAATGAAAATGTTGTTGACAGTGATGGCGAAGAAGATATTTTTTTGGCTGAGAATGATGTGCCACCAGCAGAGAATTACCCTACGCCGGGAACTAAATCAGTCCCTGTTGATCTGGAACATAAAGCAGTCTTGGTCAGTTCAATACTGGAGAACAGATTCATATCGCCAATGAAACTTGTAAACGACGAATGGGCCGCAATTCCGCACTATGGTGTGCACTTTGTAAACGCAATCACATTTTCCGGGACTTGCTACACAGAAAGTTCTGCTCACATTTCCATGATTTTATTTTTCCAGTTTACATATTTTCAACAACAAGAATGATAAAAAAGATGTCAGCCACGTAAGTCTTCATTTCTAAGTAGGAATTTTTGTCCCTTCCCTTTGCTATGATTCTTTTACAAAGTGCATTCCTACAATTTTTTTAGAAGATTTCTGTGCCCAGTTTTTTTGCGTAACGTGCAGCAAAATCAATCAATCTTTATTCAATTACAAATTTTTCGTAAAATGCACTTCTTCAATTTTTTTAGACAATTTCTTTGCCCAGTGTTTAGAAAAAACTTGCAGAAAAGTCAATCAATCTTTACTCAATGCAGTCTTAATATTTTTTGCTGACTTCTATATTTCCATTTCAATATGTATATACGAAAGATGTCATTACTTTCAGGATATGGTCATCTTGCTCCATTAAAACTTGTTGAAAATAATACCTTAATAGTAATAATGACGTTTTAGATTTGCTTGTTAATTAAAATGCTTAAATCAAAGTAATAATGCAACCAATAATGAGAAAGAAAGAAGACACTTTCACATGTAACTTACCACTTTCTGCACATAACACTGCAGAGCAATACTGAAGGATATAGGAATATTGCTGAAACTTGTAAACGACGAATGGGCCACAATTCCGTACTATCGTTTGCACTTTGTAAACGCAATCACATTTGCCGGGACTTGCTACACATAAAGTTCTGCTCACATTTCCATCTGCCACCCTAGGATTTGGTCCGTTTGAACATTCAAAGAAATCATTACAAAGAAATGATTACGGATATTATACATCCCTGCCAATCACTCCAAGGCAGTTACAATGACAACTTGCCAACTTTTCTGTGCCATAAAGATTTTTATATAAATAGTGAATAACTGTACATCGATAATTTATAACATTTGTACACAATACACAAAATTTAAACAAAACCTTTGAGTCGGGTGGAGTCGTTTGAACATTCAAAGAAATAATTACAAAGAAATCATTACGGATATTATACATCCCTGCCAATCACACCAAGGCAGTTACAATGACAACTTGCCAACTTTTCTGTGCCATATAGACTATTATATGAATAGTGAATAACTGTACATCGATAATTGATAACATTTGTTCACATTACAAAAGAATTTAAAAAAAAAATTTGACTCGGATGGAGTCCGTTTGAACATTCAAAGAAATAATTACAAAGAAATGATTACGGACATTATACATCCCTGCCAATCACTCCAAGGCAGTTACAATGACAACTTGCCAACTTTTCTGTGCCATAAATATAATTATATGAATAGTGGATAACTGTACATCGATACCTGATAATATTTGTACACAATACAGAAAGTTAAAAAAAAGCTTTGAGTCGGGTGGAGTCCGTTTGAACATTCACAGAAATCATTACAAAGAAATGAACACGGATATTATACATCCCTGCCAATCACTCCAAGTCAGTTACAATGACAACTTGCCAACTTTTCCGTGCCATACGGACTTTTATATGAATAGTGAATACCTGTACATCGATAATTGATAACATTTGTACACAATACACAAAATTTAAACAAAAACTTTGGCTCGGATTGAGTCCGTTTGAACATTCAAAAATGGAAAACCTAATAGAGGCCACAATCTTGACAGGGCCTTTTGAGGGTGAGGCTGTTCTTATTCCTCGCATTCCCATGATTCCAACGGATCTGCCTTTTCAATTTAAAATATTATCCATGCGCCCTATAATTAAATACTATTTATGAAAACAAGACAAAAGCAAAATTTAGGGGAATGTTATCTCAATTCTCTGATCTGGTTTATATGATACATCATTTATGTGCGGTTATATATATTTACAGACCGAGTATTAAGGAAGAGTTTATTGAGTTTTTCTGTGAGGGCTCTACGTGACATGTTTTTTAGATCAATTTGGGGGCTGTGGGAGTCACAAGGAAAGTTCCTAAAATGGTTTCTCATATGTATGGTTTATGCTTGACAACTCCGCTTGTTAACGTCACACTAGAATGGCTTTTCACCGGTTTAGGTTCTCGTGTGTATGACAAGACTGTTCTTGCAACTAAAACTTTGCTTGCATACCTGACGATTGAATGGCTTTCCATTGGTGTAGATTATCAATGATGACCAAGCATATTTTTATGCTTAATACTTTGCTTGCATATGTCACACTTTACTGGCTTCTCACCAGTGTGGATTCTCATATGTATAGTGAGAATTGCAGTTTGAAAAACGCTCTTATTACATGTATTGCACTTGAATATACCATTGTGGGTTCTCATACGTATGGATTGCGCTTGACATTATAACTCCGCTTGCTAACGTCACACGAGAATGGCTTTTCACCGGTTTGGGTTCTCGTGTGTATGGCATGTATATTCTTGTGACTAAAAGTTTGTTTGCATACCTAACACTAGATTGGCTTTTCATCAGTGTAGATTATCAATGATGGGCAAGCATATTTTTCTCTTGCCAAAACATCACCTACCCAGGTTGAACAAATTATGTTATCAGATGTTGTACCACTAGCATAGATCAAGAAAATCCGTAACTGCTTTATTATTTCATAAATTATTACAGCGTTTGAAATATCACGCTACAAATGACCAAAGACCCATCATCAACCAATTGTTATATAATACAGCAAGTTATCAGTCTATTTTGAGGTTATTTTGCCTGTAATATGAATGTGGATCGAACCATTTATGATAGTGAATAGTAAAAACAAAGTGAAATTGTCTACAGCACCTGTGACTCTTAGAATGGATGTCTGGAAGTTGTCTACATACCAAATGATTCTGGTTATTCATTCTAAGCCTGATAGCTTCATTGAGTTGGAATTTATTTGTGAGAATTTTAGAGCAAGAAAAATTTGCACGGTTTCAGTGAAGGGAGGGGGTTGGCGTTTTATCAAATAAAATTGTGCTAAAGAGAATTTTTTCAGGCGGAATCGTCCCAAAAAAATTTTCTGGGAAATTTCCCCCGATGGTGGAATTGTCCTGAAGGAATTTTCCTGGGGGAATATCTTACCAGGGAAGAGCTTTCTTCTAAGGAGTGATTTGTGGGAGGGGGAATTTCCTCCGATACCGGTCCTCGAATGCGCTTTAGCTGGCAGCGTTCCCGCTTGAATTCCGCCGGGCCCCAGAACTTCTATGGTTAAATTGGAATCGCATGAGGCTGCTCCGGCATCAATACATCCCAATGTTAAGCCCACAGCATTTGTGTCTTGTGTAAATAAAATCTCTATATCATCGCCGCTAGCTTGTGGTAGCATTACATTAGGAGGATTATTATTGAGGAAACCAGCTCCTATAATACCAAGTGGAAAAGTAGCACAGCCTTTATCATAGGAATCACATTTTTCACATTTTTATACTCCGCTGCTTTGTTACAAACTTCGCGTTCCGCTGGAGTTGATTGGAAGTTATGTTGGGGCTGGTAAAGTCAGATACTTTCTGTTTATTCGCGTTTGTCTGAGTAAGCCCGTCAGTGATTTCATTCACTTGCAAGTCCACAGAATCAGAAACTGTAACACCAATAACAGGTATGTTACTCTGCAAAAGAATTATGAATATTGGAATGACTCGTTTCTCTTTAACCACTGTAGCAAAATATTTAACTAAAAATCTAAGACGTTATCATCGTCCTTCTCAAATTTGGTTATTCTATAACTGATCACAAGCTCAACTTTTAATGCCTTTTTAGCTTTTAAAAGAGTGTTGTGCGAGAAAAAAATCACTGCCATCTCGACAGTTGTCTTGACGCACCAGCCCGCACCAGTCAAAAACCCGTTCAAAAAGGCCACGAAAAAATGGGGGTATCTACTAAAATTCAACTTAATATCCTATGTATTTTTGAGGCTATGGAGACGCATTATTTTTATACCTTGCTACATATACTGTATTTTGGTCTTTAAATTGTAATTTTAACTTTATTTGATTGTATACACTAGTGGCTTGTAGAGCCAGAAGCTCTAAACATATTTATGACCATTATGTCTAGACCCTACTGATATTCCCAAATCAAGATTCATGTTGTACTTGCCATTTCTCTTCCGAAAATTTACAGAAATTTTCACAGTAATACCCTGACCCTTAGTAGTAGTTACAATAGAAGCAATAGTTGTAGCTGTAATAGCATTACTAGTTGTTGTAAAAGTAGCAGTAGTAGTTTGCCCATATTGTAATTTTGTCAATTAATAACCTTTTATAAATTTGAAGTAACTTTACTCTAGTTTTTTTTTTTTTTTATACTTGTCACAATCTCCAGTTTATGGAATCCTCGTTCCCACAAATTTTGAGTAATCAATAGATTCTTTTTTCATGTTCAACCTCCCCTGTGGTATGTTATTTGAATATGGTTTTACCTCCCCTCTGTGTCTTAATATTTCTCGGCTTCAATATGTAATGAGTTGAGGAAAGTAAGCCCACCTCCTCCCCCCTCCCAAAAAAATATAGGAAGCCAGCTCTTGCAGACAAAAGTCCAACAGCATTTGTTGAAAATCATCTAGAGACGATGGACCCTTGCTTGTGGAAGGATATTCGATCCGAGGTCCTTAGAATATCTTGCTGCTCACTTTTAGACTGACTCAAGTGCTTTTTTTTAGACTTGAGAAGGGAAATTTGTTCTCATCTCTTTCTTATTTGTTGTGGGGCTCCCTAAATATTATTATTTTCATAAACGAATACAGACGTTTTGAGTTATATTTGCTTTTTTCTCCCTTTTTTTTTAAATGCATCTTTTAGGGTTAAGAATCATGAAATTGATCGGGTGGTGTAGTATTTATTTATTTAGGTATCGAGGTGGCATGTTTTGACAGGGAATATGACTTGGTGTTTTGGTCACTTGGATGACTTGGTCACTTGGTGTTTTACCCAGATTAAAATATTGAGAGATATAGCACTCCAAAAAGCAGAGGAAGATCTGTTAAATCTTTTCCAGTGGAACTTTCTAAGGATAGTTTTAGCTACCCAAAAACACCCTACTATGCAGCTACCGGAGTGGTCTCACACTCTTAATGCCTCAATCCAACCCGAATGGGAAGATGTCTGGGTGGCAGCAGCGATGAGTCAAACTTTAGCGTAAAGAGCATGGTATTAAGGAGGGGGACATCTTCCATATATGGAGGGGGCAAAACTACCCCTCGCCAAAATCTCCATCGGTGAAACTTCATCCAACGTAAAGTAAACCTCCCCTCCCCGTCAGGTTCCTTCCAGTGATAATTATTGAATATTAATTTTTTTTAAATTCTTTTATCAAAATAATGTTATTTTATTATTATTACAAGTAAATAGAATATTTACTCTAATAGGTGACTATCAGATCTTTTTCGATCTGTTTCGAAGAACGAAGAATAAGAGATGAGAGATGAGGAAGAAATACACTCACTCAATATACGTTGGACGCATTTCTAAATATTTAAGGCTTCGACGTAAAAGGGGGTGAATATTGTTCACATCCGCAACTCGAACTTGGAGCTGGCACCACTTGAATATACGATCTAATGCTTGCTCCTGTATAACAAAAACAATAGTTTTATTTTTTAAAATGGGTTGTGAAAAATATCATAAAAATATCATTATTTATTGGTATATCATAAAATATACCAATCAAGATTCATTAGATTATTTGCAAACGCATTTAAAGGAGTTCAACATTGTTATATGTGAAAACAATAATTACTCAGACAAATGTTGATTTCAGAAAAATGAACAAACTATTATGCAGTAGATTCCTTCTTAACGATTTAGAAGAAAAGAAGGAAGATTTTTGTAACCAAAAAATTATGATTTTTCCCCTGATCTCAGTAATTATTGGTAAATTGTTTGCATACAGTCTATATTTACAGTGAGTTAGGTATATAGTTTAAATAGTTAGATATACAGTTTCAGTAAATTTTTTTATGTTGAACATAAAATTTATAGTATGTAGCTTCCATGGTCTTATTGGTTTTTTTATTGAGTGATTTTCAGTTGTTGTTTGTTGTATTTTCTTTATTTCTTTTTCTTTCATACCCCACTATTTTCAACTTGTACAGTGGGTTATAAATAAATTATTAATATTACATTTTTTAGCTTTAGTTTCTTTTTTTTCTATGCTGAAGACGCCTTGATGTATACTGGCAAAATATTCATTTGACTATTGGTTCTTTTCGTTTTCCTTTACTGGTCATAGACCCGTTTGTCGTCTTTACATTCATTTCTTTGTTTTTTGACATTAAGTCAGTCAAACTTAACTAAAATTGCGACGAACTTTATACGCAGTTTAGGTTAAGACTTTTTTGGGAGATTTTTCGGAGAAGGTTTAATGGTTTAATTAAAATGAGGACTGATTTTATACTAGTGTTAGTGGGTCTTATTTGGGGGGGTGGGGGGTGGATAGTTTTATTAGATAATCGCTCTTGAATAATAGTAACTTTTTTAATGAATGGCGTGCATGTTTAAAGACAACTGTCATACCGCGCGCTATAAAGGCCTCCAACAATGGTATGCGATACAAGTACCCTTTCAATAATTCTCAGAATTTTCGCCCCATAGTATTTTGGCCCTTTTCGAGACGAAATTACTAATTTGCATGACAGAATGCCGGAAGTGGGTTCCTTACTCTCTTTGTCACTTTATCTCTTTATTACTTGAAAAGCATAATATGTTTTTGAATTATGGTTCCAACTTTTTTGACAATCTTGTCGTTCCAATGGTTTCGAGAAAAATTCAATAAGGTCACTCCTGACAAAAACAGCTAACGAGACGACAAAGACAACAATACAATGCGGGACTATCCTTCTCTTTAAAACTAAACAATATTGGTATTCGTGGTTGTATGACGCTCACCATTCTTACTGAATTGATCAGAGAAATATATTTTCCAGATATGCAAAACTTCGACATCAATAATGAAGGTCATCGAAAGAGATTTCACCGAATACAATCAATTCACCCGTCAATTTGATTATTTCGTTGGTACAAGCACGGGTGCATTGATTGCTTTTTGTTTAGCCATTGGCTACAATATATTAGATGTTAAAGACATCTATTCGAATGCCAAATATTAGATAAAAAAGAATGAGAATTTGCCTAAGGTATTGCCATTAGATAAAGTGAGCTTCACCAATCAACATGTTTAATAAAAGGAATTTTGATGAGGACTTTAACATACAAAAGTTTCTAATTGTGTACTTTTGTCATATGCTTAGTGGACGGAGACAGTTTATCATACATTTTTGATTAATCACAAGACATTTACAATGCATTTAGTTACTGAATTGTGTGTATATTATCATTACTTTTAAGAAACAACCCTCCCTACTAGCCATTCTTGAACAATTGAGAATTCAATCTATAGAACATTTTTGAACACAGACCCTCAAGAGACGGTAAATAACAATATCAAAACTAAAAAGAGAATTCACCAAGTTGTGTGTGTTTGTATTTCATGTTTAACCATTATTTAAAAAAAAAAACAACCATCCATACTAGGCATACTTGAACTATTGAATTCAATCCACGGAATATTTTTAACCTTTACTCCCACGAGACTGTAAAAACAATATCAAATTTACCGAATCGTATACGTTTGTGCATCATGTATAATCATTAGTTTAAAAAAAACCTCCCTACTACCCATTCTTGAACTACTGAATTCAATCCATGGAATATTTTTGAAGCTGGACCAGAATACTACCGATTATGAAGATACATAATTGTGAACCAGCTATGAGAAGAATTCCACCCCTTTACAGCTCCCCTCCCCCCTCTGTTCTTTACATTGAAGCTTTATTATTTCCTGCTTCAAGAGCGAAAGCTCTAAATGTAAAAGAAATGTGGCAAAAAGCTTTTTTCAAAACAATATCTTGGGAAATGAAACGCTGTTATTCAAAATTCTTTAAAAAAACGAGTTTAATGTTTTTAAAGGTGCTAAAACAAAAAAATAAGTCTTAGCTGCAGCATTCTGGCTCAAAATCTTCTCTTTTCGTTTCCGTTTTTTCCTAATTACCATTAAGAAAGGCCCATATCAAATTATAGTTGTATTTTTATCTTTAATAGGTTAATTCAGTTCAAACAAACCACAACAAATATTCTCCTTTTTTCAACAAAGCTTTAACATTAATCTTTCTCCGACTTTTTTCAAATTTGTAATCCGTTTCAGCAATTGAAAATTTTTTTAAATAGGGAAGCTTGAGTTGGAGAAGCAAATTTCGCACAAAAATTTGCCTTGCTGTTAATAATTAATAATTCTTCACGCAAATTAATTCCTTTAGTGATTCTGTTTATACATACATTGCGAAGGGGGAATTTCCAACTATTGTTAATCTAAAAGACACCCCAAAAACGAGTCACCAAGACCAATATAGACTAAACCAGCGTAATTCACAAAGGGTAGTAGGAGGCGGGCACGTGTGTAGTTGGGAGGGGGAGACGCGTTCTTTTCCCCTAAATAATCGGAATATTCTAATATTTGACATGTTTTTTCTAGTTCTTATATATCAGCTACCCTCGCTCCCCCCAAGATCATGCTTACATACCAGGTAGAAGGCATAAGCAGCTTGGTACTGTGATGAGTTTTCGGGAGTAGTAGTTTAGTAGTTTGGTAGAATATGCTTAATTGATACTTAAATGTTGGCATAAATTTCGTTGTCAAATAAGTTTTATCCAAATGATTTAAATATTAGCTAATCAAAATCGAATAATAGCTAACGGAGCTAAATTACTATACTTTAATATTAACCTAAAAAGTCTTGTACTAACAGTTAAATAAAAGTTAAATGTTAAAATAATTCTTTTGATTAGTTTTTGTTTATTTAAGTAGTATAATCGGGCTTTATTCTTCAAATATTATAGATACGTATTATAATATAGGTACATAATATAGGTACATTCAATATTTCGTAGTCTGATATATTCTATATAGTTTTAATATAGTATTATTATGTTACATAATTAATATAATTAATATGTTCGATATTTGCCCTCTCTCTCTCTCCCTTAATCCCTCCCTCCCCCTTTCTCTCTCTCCCTTCACCAGTGCGTATTCTCTTTTAAGATCTATTAAGATTTTAACTTCAGTCGGTTTACTGACAAGTCTTCTGAATTCCATGGTGTATGATTTAGTACTGGGATATACTAATATGAACACAAAGAAAATTTAAGAATGATTAAAATGCTTTGACACTAAAATTGCATAAATGCAGTCTGTTATGGAAAATACGATATTAAATTAGAAGAAACATTCCCTTGAGTCTAAAAGCCTTCGTAAGGACGTAAGACAGATAGCAAAAAACATTAAGCATTCCCTATCTGAGACAAGAATATAGGCATAGTGCGGGAAAATTTATAGTTTTATGTTTGACATATTTTAAGTAGTTTAGATGTAATATCAATATATATTTGATGTTCTCTTTCTCTCTGAAATTTCAAGATAGCCATTTTGCTCAAAATAATCCAAAGGTCGAATAACTATGCCTCTAGGGTTGGCAAAACCCTTTAAAGCCCAGGAAGAAGGCTTTAGAGATATTGCTTGGCAAAATCTCCAAAGCCTTTTGATTGAAAATAGCGGCTACCAGCCGCCCCCTCCCCCTCACACCCTCGTTTCCCCAAATGGATCTGATCAAAATTTTGAAATAGTAATTTTTAATAGTATTCGAAAAGTCTGAAGTGTTCTATTTTAGCTGAGAAAACATAAAATGTAGTATTTTTAAACCAGTTTATGTCTTAAAACCCGCTTCACTGTAAGTTTCCAATACAAGCTTTTAACACCATCCAGCAATATTTAATTTATAGCATTAAATTTACTTAGAAAATTACTTTCTTCAGCTTAATGGTTGTTTATAAAGTTTGATTAAGGGAAGAATCTAATGAAGAACGAGTTTAACTTTACCGTTTGAATTTTGAAAACTAAAATTGAAGAATGGAAAAATAGAGCGTTTGGATTTTTGGACATGAAATGTAAACATTATTCTTGAAATAACAGAAGGAAATCTAGGTCATATCCAATTCTTAAATGTAAATTACTTTCATGCAGTGAGAAATTTTTATTACAATGACCTTTTATTTAAGCCCAAAAGGGACTTGAATTTAAAAAAAAAAACTTTAGAAATCTCATCTTAGCAGGCTATTGTACACTACTACTACTAACAACTCACCACAGATCTGAGCCGTCTGAGGCCAACACCACTACACATGCTCCTCTTCAATCCCAATCTATTCAAAGCCTCTTTACACACCCTCCCAGAAAGTCCCCATTTCCTTTAAATCTTTCTTTATGAAATCCTCCCGTAAAATACTGAGATAGTCTTCTAATATTAATAGTGTTCTAATATTGTATTTTTGATATTGTGTAATTCTGACGAACGTTTGGCTTAGAAGTTGATTTTTCTGCACTATAAAATAACTGGAAAATGAAAAAAAGAAAACTTCAGAAAGTCTAAGCGTTTTCACCGGTTCCAGAAGGAATTTGATTTCTTATGTGAAAAGATTTAGCCTCATAAAAGCCTGAGACTTTTTCACATCCTAATGTTGTACATGGGTAATGTTTACTTTTGATGAATATTTGGTTAAAAAAGAAAAAAAAAACGGGTAAACAGGTGTATACTCAATACGCAGAAGAAGAAGAAAACAATAAAAAGGAATTATTCTTCTTGTATCGCAACAAGGAGTCCCCAGCATATTAAAAAAACATCTCATTTCAAAGAAGGTTTAAAAAATCTAACACATTTTTGAAATACCTACCCCATTTAAAAACCAAGAAATAAATTATACAACCAATATCTCCTATCTACAATAGTGATTTGGGTGGATACTTTTTTTCAAATTTTGTTTGTAAAACAAAAAAAA
This sequence comes from Alatinidae sp. Z8VKAUB7J3, assembly GCA_010016025.2. NCBI lineage: Eukaryota > Metazoa > Cnidaria > Cubozoa > Carybdeida > Alatinidae > Alatinidae sp. Z8VKAUB7J3. The sequence goes on along the minus strand of JAAAKM020073195.1, from coordinate 197,782,567 downwards.
AAATAAAAAAAAATAATGGAATATTTTACGCGGTAGCCCTAAGGGCTGATTAGTAAACACTAGGCCTATGTGAGAAAATTAGTCCATGGATTTGCAGAAACTTCATGCGTGTAAACTTGACATGCACTTTTAAACAATAGCTAAAATACCTGTTTTTATATTCTTCCTAGTGTTATGCTTTTATTATTGGGTTATTTTGACGAATATTTGGCAAAAAAAGGGGGAGGGCGATATATTACATGGTAACCTTAAGGAGTTTTGAGCAGATGTTATGACACAAATCACAGTCAATGGATTAAACTCCCCCTTACGAGACCTTGACAAATGCAGATACAATTTTTTGGCAGAGGTTAATTGAAATACGTTCAACTGAGTATCTATGCTTAAACCTGTAAGTAAACAAAAATCTATCCTGGAAGTATTCCACCACACGATTGACACTCTAGAATCAAACCAGCATGTTCCCTCGTAAATAAAAAATACGTTTTTTCATTACTTACTCTGTATATTTATGACTTAAAATATCAAATTTTGTCTAAAAAGTACATACGCATACATTAATTCGTTGTATTCGTATGATTTCATATAGCAAAAAGTGGTGTATTAAAACAGTCCGGATAATATTAAATACACAAGTCGTGTGGAGAGTCAATCACAAAATTCAAAATATTAAAAACAGGAATGATACGGAACGAAACGCAACAATGTAGCCATTCAGAACAGTTGATTGGTAAACACGCATAGACGATTTCAACCTAAAAAAAAACAAAAAAAACTAATGACTTAATTTTTAGTTCTCAAAAATTCAAAATCACAAAAAGGGCCTGTTGACAAGTATTATTCTTTTCCCCTGTGAGATTTTTCTACCATCCCCATCCACACTGAGATTAGTGGTGAACTAGTTTTTAATAGTTCAGGTTCACAATATAAATAACTAAATTCGTTTCTGAATAAATAAACAAAGTGAAATGAAAATATATGAATGCAAAGTGAAAGTGTCAAAATTTTTGCCTATTATCTACGTGTTTTCATTTCCTTTTATCCATAAATGGAAAAGCTTTTATCCATAAGGGATCTAGGAAATCGATGGAATTATAAAAATAAACATAAAAAAAAACAAAAAGAAAAGAAAAAAAGCAAATGTAACTCACCTTAACAACTAAGTAATAATATAGGGTTTTATAGGGGGGGGGGGGGGCACGGGGTTTGCCCCCCCCCCCGCCAATATTTCTTCAGACTCGGAAAAAGCTACAAAATAGATATAAACAGATTTTTATTTATGTTTTTAAAGTTTTCTGTTCCCCCGACAGAACAAATGTCCTGGATACAGCCTTGACCAGCAACGTAGCGTAATTTCCGCGAAAAAGTTTCATAAGCCAGGCAAAACTTTTGGTGCGTCTGTTTAGGCAATAAAATAGGTTTAAATAAAAAAAAATTAAGTGCCTTTCTAATTTTTGTAAATTGTCCATTGTTTACAGATAACTATCTGTTATTGGGAAACATACGTACATTTTTCGCAGCGGATTTTTCTGTGGGGGGGGGAAGAGATTATATGGAGGAATTTTCCAATCGGAGAAAACTTATTAGAAGAATTACCCTGAATTCTTCAATATAATTCTATTTATTTGGCTTTCTTCCTCTGTGCATGCACAATTTTGCGGGGATCAAATTTTCTGGCAAGATTTTTCCTTAGAAAAGTGTGGTTAGTGTCTACAAAGATGCTGCAAGGTGACAACTCCCTTCTTATCGCACAGAAATGTTTCTGGCGCTTATTTTTAATTCATCACTGCTGCACTCCCCCCTTCCCTCCTTAGAACCAACAATAAAGGCGTAGCCTGAATGTATACGTGGGAACTAAGAAGAATTAGGAAAGCCCCAAAAACTCATTTAGTTTTCATCTGATGGGTCAGTAAGGCTAAGAAAACTAAGCAATTGAAACGTCATCTTATTGGTATCTTACCAAACGTTACCTTCGGTATCCTACTATACTCCTCCATTATGAAGTAAATCACTTCAGGTAAAGGATTAAAATAAACGCTAGCACTGTTGCATATCTTCTAACCGCATATTTCTTTGTTCTTCACCGTAATTTTTGACTATTTGTAATCTTCACTGTCATTTCCCGGGTCGTCCTCTTGATCTTGTCTCATTTGATTGTCCAACAACTTGCCGCAGCACCAAGCCACCTAAGGCCAACACAGCTAAGCACGCTCCTCCTTCATCCTAATACATCCAAAGTTTCCCTCTTTACACCCTCTCAGGAAGCTTCTGTTTCCCTTAAATCTTTCTTAACGATATCCTCCCACCCCAACCGCGGATGACCCGCTTTTCGTCTAACCCTACACGGCTGGCCTTAAAACCGTTTAGATATATATTTTCTATTTTATTATTATTTATTATATTGTTATTATTTATTATAATATTATATTATTTATTATATTATAATTATTATTATTTATTATATTTTCTATCTTATATTTTCTTATCATGATATGGTATATATTTAGAGTAGGTATCTACTCTAAGATAGAGTAGGTATCTTAGAATCTAATCGCGATCCCACAGGGGTACGAGAGTACACGGCCCTTGAAGGGGTGTTAGCTTAACCACCACTCAAAATGAGCACTCGAATCGATAATTTGTGATCGAACGAGCCCTGCTTGAAGTTTCTGTGACCATCCGTTCTGTACGAACAGATGTAAAAATACACAAGAGACTTAACGCTCTTTATTAAGTCAACACTACTATGTTAACGACAACAAAGTAATTAAAGGGATTAAAAATCAAAAATACAAGAAACAGTAAACTCAATAAATAAATAGAGTGTGTAATATAATTTAATAGAATCTAACAAAGCCAAGGACAAGTAGCAAAGAAAATGAAATAAAAAAGAAACTAAAACTACCATAATCTGCAGATGAAATAGACTGATTATATATTAGGAAAGGAAAACCTTGTAGTGTAAATAATACATTCCGCTGTACATATTTGCATCCCAAAACTTCCTTTTATATATGGTTTATAAAATTCTTAACTGTTTAAAAAATTTTTTGCAAATCCTGAAAACAAATGTGTTAATTGTGAATTTGAAGAAATGATCACAGCCATCGAAAATTTATCTCCTACTAGTCAAAGTGATTATCATATTCAATCTAACTTACCACATAAAGCAGCTTAAATCCTCTTAAAAGGGAGGTCAAAGATTGCTTTGGGGGGATTGCTTCTGCTAAAATCGTGGTGTTCACGTGGTAACTGATCTCCGGGTGAAGCTTTCTGGCAGATATCTGCAGGTAAGGAATATCTATTCCTGTCTAAAAGCTCGTAATACCTGAACATACTTTTTACTGTGCTTCTTATTTATTTTATCGGGATTTGATCTAAGCATCGCCAAATCAAAGATCTAAAAAAAAAAAAGGCACACAATGGGATTTCAGAATTTAGACATAGAAAACCATTCTGACGTTCTGGGAAGTTGTTGAGTCTACCACGTGAAAAGAAACTATACCCACTTCCAGTAGAATTCCAACAACTCAGCTATTATTCTCGCCTCGTACCGAAAGCTTTTGGTTGGTTTTACATCCCTTTTCTGAAGATATGCATATTGCGATTGAGAGAATGTCACCATGCGAAAGCGAAACAAAGTAAGTGACATTTTAAAATTATGCAATAGAGGGAAAGTTAAGTTCTTACGGTTGTTATGGGAACTTTTTTTTTATCAAGTTTCGTAACAGGAAGATTTGTAAGATGAGATTGCAGTCAAATTATGTAGTTGTTAACTGAACTTTATAGCTTCACGAAACCTATTGTGTCGTTTTGTGCTGTATTTATGACTGTCTTAGATATTTAATTAAAAGAGTAAATTATGCGCAAAAACTAAAATTGCAAACATCAAAATTGGCTGAGAATTTGAATCATGTCGAAGTTTTGAACGACTGCCAGGTCAGCTGTTGCGCTCGCGCAATACAATGGCTTCAATGCAAATGAAACATTCCGACAAAGAAAGTTGAGTCAGTCAATTTTCATCATTTGAGGAAGTAAGAGTTTAGCATAAATTTGAAAATACGTAAGTTCTTAATGATTGTTCTTCTAATAGTCTAGTGATTATGCCAAAAGAAAACCATTTGGATTGCAGGCTCAACACACCCTAAAGAACACGAACAAGTTATCGCTGCGCATAAAACAATCTTAAAAAAGCATCCTAATGCACTGCTGATAATTGCACCACGCCATCCAGAGCAATTTCAGCCCGTTGCGGACTATCTTACACATACTTCGTTAAGATATAGTCGTCGAAGCGAAATTTACACACCAGACTCTCAGGTGCTATTGGCTGATACACTAGGAGAACTCAAGTTTTTGTACGGCAGCGCTCAAATCGCCTTTGTTGGCGGGAGCTTAATTGAACGAGGCGGTCACAACCCTCTCGAGGCTGCTGCCAGTGCTGTGGGTGTTATTAGTGGACCAAGTACATATAACTTTTCACATATTTACCCAGAACTCACGGCAATGGAAGGCGCAAATATTTGCCAAGATCAAAGCCACCTTTCAGAGCTGGTTTCACAGTATTTTAGTCACCCTTCTGCCGCCCAAAAGTTGGGGGAAAGTGCGTATGCCTGTTTGGCAAAAAATGAAGGGGCCATATAATGAGGATATAGCCATAAATAGACCATGAAACAATATCTTACGATCAGTAAATTCAGCCGATCAACCTTTGTCACGTGGACGTTGGTAAGAGTCCTGAAACAAGTTGACAAACGTTTACTTTAATCAGAGAAAATTTGCTTTAAATAGGTAACATGAGCCACTTGAAAATGGGCTAAAAAAACTGTATTTCCGACTTAAAACCACCTGGGTCATTTCTATAAATGACCTAGATTTGCATCTATTTGAACTCACTAAATTTTGCAGCAAAACAACGAAAAAATAGCAGACATTACAGAGGATGAAGATACATTTCCTTTTAAGCTTGTCAACAGGAAACAGATATGCTATTTAAAAATCTCTCAGAATTGTATGAAAATAATATAATACTGAAAATGAAAATGTCGATTGCCTTAAAAGTTTCAGGGATTTCTCCAAGAATCAAGAGGACTTTAGGGATGTAAATCGAAAAAATTATATTTTCATAGGTGACGGAACAATAGCCAAAAGCTTTTTGTTGCTTATTGTCTCATAACGTACAGACGCTAGTTTTTGAGTGAAATGAACCGTCTACGACAACAATAAGCTAGAGACACTAGACGTTCAAATGAGCCACAAACCTGAGGCTTCTGCCTGTAATTCTCTGGTTCACCCATGCCCCAGCTAAGAAATTCACTATGAATAAAATGGTTGGCTCAGTCTTTAGTGACCAAAATTGGGCTTGAAATCCCTTGGCAAAAGGGAACAAAATGCGAAAAACATGAACTGTTAATGGCATCGAAAATTTCTTAAATAAATACTAAAAATGTATAAAATATTGCAACTATTGGGCATGAAAATTGATTATAAGATTTACCAAAGATTAACCCGGCGAAGTCCGTCTCGCCGAACGCCAGCAGCTGCAGGAGGGCGCCCGAGAGATCCGCCCGGCGGATCTCGGGGAGGCGCCGCGGTTCGAGACGCCGGTCCTCCGGCTCGCTCCAGAGACGCACGCAGAGACCCGGCCCCGTGCGACCCGCGCGCCCGGCACGTTGATCGGCAGACTCGCGGCCGACTCGCACGAGCTCGAGTCGCGGCATGCCGATGGCAGGATCGAGGCTGGGCACGCGCTCCAGCCCGCTGTCGATGACCATGCGCACCCCCGGAACCGTCAGCGAGGTCTCCGCGACGTTGGTCGCGAGGATGATGCGCTGCTTGTCCGAGGGACGCAGTACGGCGTCCTGCGCTTCGGGACGCATCGCGCCGAAGAGCGTGCAGACCTCGTAGTCCGGCGGAGCGAAAACCGGCTCCACGCCACCGCGCTCCCCCCGCGGGAAGAGCCGGTCGCGCGTGCGCGCGATCTCTCCGGCACCGGGCAGGAACACGAGTACGTCGCCGTCCGTGCCCGGCACGGGGCCGCGGACTATCCCGGCTCGCCGCTGATCGCGGCGGAGCTGCTGCGGCCGGGGGATGCCCTGCATTTTGCCGAGCTGCACCCGCGGGAGCACGCCGGGCTGAGCGAGGCGCTGGCGCCCTATAAGGCCAAGGCGCACAAGCAGGACGGCTTCGAGCTGGCGCTGTCGCTGGCGCCGCCGACGCCGCGCCGGGGCCTCTGCCTGATCGACCCGAGCTACGAGGTGAAGGCGGATTACGCGCGTATCCCCGGCATCATCGGCAAGTTGCACCGCAAGTGGAACGTCGGCGTAATCGCGCTGTGGTATCCGATCCTGACCGATGGCGCGCACAAGGAGATGCTCCTAACTTTTACATTTTAATGTTTAGATTTTAGCATCAACCTGTTCAATTGACTTAACTTCATACGCTTGTAAGGGAGTTTTCTAATGCCTAGAATGAAAACCAAAACACAACCAAAACATTTTGGCTATCAAATAATAAATTTTAAGAAAAAGATCAAGTTGATGGAGTCTATACTGAAATAAAGCTAAATGTAACACTGTAGTTAATTGTTTTTAGCTTATATATTTTAGTGTCAAGATTTTAGCGTCAACATATTCAACTGACTTAACTTCCAATGCTTCTAAGGACGTTTTCTAATGTTCAGAATGAATGCCGAAATAACCAAAAAATATTTTGGCTATCATATACCAAATTTTCAGAAAAAGGTCAAGTTTATGGAATCTATACTGAAATAAAACTAAATCTAAGACTGTGGTTAATATTCTGCAACTGCAAATTGTGATTAACTAATTATCTGCATTTAAACAATTCCCAATAATTAAAAGCAAAAGCAGATACCAAAAATCCTTGATCTATTATTTATGAAACTAATAATGCACTCATGGTGCACAGGGTGCCAACGAAGCCTCTTCATTCGCTCCGAGGCAGAGCTAGTGGTGACATCTTTCATTTCTGGTACTAATGACGTCATCAGACACCTTTAAATCTTGGTCATAGATTTGCAATAAGGTACCCTTAGCTTCTTCAGCGATAAATATCAACAACAAGAAGAACAATTGGGAATTCATTTCAAAAGACAGAGGAGTTCTATATTTGAATGAATATTTCGACCTATGTCCAAGGATCATCCTAAGCAAAACATAAATATATAAAAGAAAAGAAACCTACATTAAAATTAAAATGAAAAATTTTTAAACAGTACAAGCCAAACTTTTTCAACTGTGAAAAAACACCCTGAGCCTAGGCTATTCTACTTTTAACATCTTCACTGCTCCCCCACCGGCCTTACTAATAATATTACCATGCTTAGTAGAGCTGTCCTGATCACTGATCAATCTTTTCGTTACCCAACGTAATCTTTACATCTTTACTTATTCCTAGCCTTAGCGACTTAGCCTTCTTAACATTAATTTTTAAACCCATTCTAGCACCATGAACTCGCAAAACCTCTAACAGTTCATTCCTTTAGCTCACATTGTTAATCTCACAACTTGAAAGCACCGCTTTTTATAGGCTAGTAATTGAAATCCAGTAACCGAGAGAAATAAAATTAATTAGATAAGAAAGAGAGTGGCATAGAAGAAAAACGGTGACAACCGCAAAAAAAGAATCGACACACCAAAACCTCGCTCTAATTAGGTAAATTAAATAAAAAAACAAGTTTTTTAACTGAAAGTAAGGAGAGACATTAAAACTTAAAACGAACAGAAATTACCCTGTATATGAAAGGGGATGCTCCCTCTTCAACGCCCTGCTCTTTACACTAAAGTTTGACTCTTTCTCTCAACTCTACTTTTTGAAAAGAGTAAAAACTTTAGCGTAAAGAGCAGAGCGTTGAAGAAGGAGCAGCTCCTTTCATATACGGGGTAATTTCTGTTCGTTTTAAGTTTTAATGTAGCTCCTTACTTTCAGTTAAAAAACTTGTTTTTTTATTTAATCAATACCTCGTCAATAAGTCTTTGCATTAAAGCTTAAATTTTGTCCCCTGAATCACTAAGGCCGTAGAATAAATAGTTGAAATTACTAAAAATCCTTTAGCGTAAAGAGTGAGGTATTAGGAGGAGGTGAACCCAGGAAAAGAGCCTTTAAGCACTTTCTTTACCATTTCCAATCATAAAATAGTCTGACAGATCACGGATGCGATTTTTTCTCTCTCCAGGGATGATTGTATCGACCCAGTGACCCTAGAATGTTGCGAGAAGGCTCATTCTGACGGAAATGAAAGTTCTAGTGCCCTTTTTAAGTGACCAAAAATTGGGAGGGCACCTAGGCTCCCTCCCACGCACATTTCCCCTTTAAAGTTCTGTTCAACTTAGTCAAAAACCTAATAGCTATCTCTTTGGGGACGACAATTCCTCACAGTCCCCAGGGAAGGGGCTTCAAGTTACAAACTTTGACCATTGGAATTTTGAAGTCAGAACAAAGAAATTAAATTATTGTTGCAGTTTTGAAAAGGAAAAGTAACGAATTTTAGAAAAAACTGAAGCCCCTGGTTATTTTTGAGTTTGAGACTCAAATAAGACATGAAAAAGGTGACCAGCCAATCGATAATGCAAATTCCATTTAACAAAAGGTGACTTACACCGATTTTACAAGGCTTTTCCTTGATTCATGTTGTTTCTGCAGTATTTTCAATGATCGTTCATGCATCAACAGATTGAGAGACAAAACAACTTTCATTTGCTGTAGCCAAGTATGTAGCCAAACTCTACAAGGGCGTTCTTAAGGTTTGAGGAAAACACGACTCACACACGGCAGAAGAATTTTTTTCGGTGACGTTGGGTAACGAAAAGATTGTTCAGGTTAGCAGCTTCACTTACCTTGGTAGTATTATAAGTAAAGACGGTGGGAGTAGTGAAGATGTTAAAAGTAGAATAGCTAAGGCTCAGGGTGTTGTTTCACAGCTAAAAAAAAGTTTGGAAGAATAGAAAGATAAGTCGGGGGGAGGGAGAGGGGGAGAGAGAGAGAGAGAGAGAGAGAGAGAGAGAGAGAGAGAGAGAGAGAGAGAGAGAGAGATTGCACACTATCCATCCAGATGAAGCATCATTCTAGAGAAAAACTGCATGCCTGCAAAACATGTACGAACATATTTTATTATTTTTCTAGCTTATCCAAGCACATGAATCGTCATATAGGCGAAAAACTGTGTGCCTGCAAGGTGACTTATACTTCCATTATAGACTTATATAACTTATGTATAGACTTATTAACACTGTAGAAAAACTGGCTACCTACAAAATGTGCACTAAAGGATTTTTTTCTCGCTTCTATACCATCAAAGCATATTCAGGTTAATACAGAAGACAATATAACAAACATTGCAAACGAGCAAGAATAGATCCCAGGAATCATTTTTACCTCAATTCGACAAGAGTGAATATATATTTCTCTATCCTATTCTTACATTAAATTTGTATTTTTTATGTCTTAAATTGTTTATTTAGCTAGCTAAAATTTTCATTTAAATGAATTGTAGAATATCGAGTAGACTGGCTAGTACATGAGTGATCTCTCTTTTAAATTAAATTAAAAAAACTAGCGTTTTTTAATTGAAAGTAAGGAGCGACATTAAAACTTAAAACGAACAGAAATCATTACGTGTATGAAAGGGATTGTCCGCTTCTCAACACCTCACTCTTTACGCTAGATTTTGAATTTCGTCCCCTTGAAACACAAAGGTCGTTTAATTAGAACAATAGGAAGCTTTTTTAAAAGTACTATAAAAATTAGCATAAAGAGCGAGGTGTTGAGGAGGGAACAATCCCCTTCATACACGTAATAATTTCTGTTCGTTTTAAGTTTTAATTATTAAGGTTTTCAATTTTCCACGGCAGATGTGATCTTTGGAACCCCAAAGCATTCCCTGAAGAAACCGCTCTCAAGGAAAACGGAGATGGGTTCAACTCTCGACAGTTACCAAATTTACACAATGTAAGGAAAACTACACACAATCAAACCGAGCCCAAGCCTGCGTGGGGCTATCTCACTCCCTTTCCCTGGTTCCATCATTATACTCGAAGATTTGCATTCTCCCGAAATTAGGTTATTTACAAAAGCTGTGAATACAAAAGCTGGATATTAGAAGGAAGGAAACTGGAAAGGAAATATTGCTCAAAATATGCACAAATACAAATAGGATTGAAATACAAATACAAATAGGATAGGATGTGCATTTTGTACAAAATGCACAAAATAGGTCTACTCTGATAGCCTGGTCCTAGAAATTAACGTGGTTTTAAATTTGAATCTTCAGCTATTCTAGGAAATATTAATTCTGGGTAAATTAATTCAGTAATTTTATGTGCTAATTATAGTCCACCAGGCTCCCGTCATAATTCACTCAGCCTTCACAAATTTTGTATGTATGTCAAAAGCAAATTTGATAGCTCAACTGATCCAGGTCCTTCACTAAATTCGGCAAAGTTTGTCTTTGGTTCGTATCTGATCCGTATCCGAACTTGTACACTTGGATTATTAGATCCATCCCGGTATTGAATTCTTAAACAGTGTTTGTTTTACGTAACCTATTGACAGAGAATGAAATTTAATTTTGATTAATATTTATGTCAACAGTACAGCAATTTAATTTTTTTTTTTACCATGTAGGCAATGACCCGTATAGCACAGGTACTGATCTCCTAATATCTGCCTTCGGCAAAGGGTGGTATACATGCATTGTAGGGTATCAAGATGGCTTTATTTTGGCCTTGTAGCAGTGCAGCTTATTGCTATCGTGATCAAAACTGTGCAGACGGAGAAGGTTAGTTGTATTCTCCCTTCCCCGTTGAATTGAAAAATAAGTGTCTAAAAAGACGTTTAAACTGGTTTTCTCCACCCTACTTCGAAGGGCTTAACCTGTGCGGACCTTTGATTTTAAACCTAACTATTACAAACCTGCCGGCAAAATAATCTGAACAATATTTTTGTTTATCTTTTCTTGAGCTTTCTGTCCTTAAATCAGATTCGCTAAAGGTCTGCTAACCATAGTCACAATTGCTAAGGGTCTGCTACGATCTGATTCCAAAGGTGAACTTCTTAAATTTGATGTTGCCACACAAAACAAGTTTTTTTTTCTTGTTTTGGCAAATAGCGAGATCATGCCTTTAAGCAAGTCCAAGCTAGTAAGCACAAGAAAGAATCACCCCTGCCCCGCACTAAGCTGAAAAGCTTGAAAAACACAGTTGTAGCTTGGTTGAAATAGGTATAAAAATTTGAAAAAGAAAATTCACATTTAATACTTATAGTAACATGAAATGGGTCCTGTGCTAAATCGAAGCCAAAGAGATCAGTAAGATCTTAAAATCAAGATATGATCTTTTGTCAAAACTAGAAATTCAATAAAAGTTTGAATTCGGGAACTTGAATTATATTCTAAAAATCAAAATTAAATCAAGCCCATTAAAAATCAGTTGTCCCAATTGTCATCCCGATCGTGGGAAGTACTCACTTTTCTTTAGTACACTTATTGAATTACTTAGTAAAATTCTTTTTCTTTTTAATGTATTGCGATTTTTTACGATAATATCATTCCTGGCTGTTTTCCAGCAGTCACGAACACTTGGCTCACGGGGTTAAGCGCGCGTGGGGGCTCGAAGCGCCCCCACCAACTAGATGTTGGTGTGGCGCAAAGCGCCACACCAACAGCTAGTATGTATAATAAAAAGTGTCTCTCTCTCTCAAAAACATCTGAGACAATGTGCAACATGTCTAAATTTCTGTTGAACTCACACTGAAGTTTTTTTTATAAAATACAAAAACCAATCATTTTTTTTACACTCAAGGCATACACTTTTTTCATGTTTTGATAAAAAGTTAGAAGTGCCCAGAGAATGAAGAACCAAACAGAATGTTTGATTCCATCCCAGACATTGTGCAACATGCCTAAATTTCTGTTAAACTCACGCTGAAGTTTTATTATGAAATACAAAAACCAATCATTTTTTTTATCCTTCAGGCATGCAGTTATTCCATGTTTTTAGGTAGTTAAGATTTTATTTGATAAAAATTAGAAGTGCTTAGAGAATGAAGAACCAGACAGATTAACCGATTCCTCCTGGGACAATGTTAAACATGCCTAAATTTCTGTTAAACTCATACTGAAGTATTTTTCATAAAATACAAAAACCAATCACTTTTTTACACTGAAGCCACACACTTTTTTCATGATTTTGGGTGTTTTTTTTTTTTTTTTTTTATAAAGACTTAGAACATCCATACGACCAGTTTGATTTTTCATTTATAAAAACTGAAAATCTCGATTACTAACATGGTTTTGGTTCAAACATTGATTGATATGCCCAAATTCCTGCTAAAAATGTTTTAATTTCATTATTGATCCCATCCGTGTTTGTTTGTCAAAGATAACAGCAACTCTACTTTTGAAGTCTCTGGCGTGTATTTTTGTTATATAGAGAATTTTTCTGTATAAAATTGTATTCCTGCGGAAAGATACTCTAGACCATTCCAACCTAGTAAAAATCCCCCTCCGACAATTCCCCTCATTATCTTCACATGCAAAATTGGGTCAGTAAAGAGAAAGTAAGACAAATATGAAGAATTTCATAGAGGGTGAAAAATTCCTCCAGTGAAAAATTACATTTGGAAAGTTCAAACCCCGATGAACTTCCCTCCTCATCGAAAATTCCTCAAAAGAAAATCCCCTCCCCCCCCCGAAAAATGTCTGTATAAGTTCCAATAAAAAAATTATATAAATGTAAAGAACAGGAAATTTCACCACTTACTTCCCAAGGGGTTGTGGGTGACCTTTTAACTATGGTGAACAAAATGATTATCTCAAAATTGGTATCGGACAACTATGGCGAAGAAAGGGGCGTGAGAGAAAAGAGGTGCTCTCTGAAGTTTTTGATCACTTAAAAAAGGGCACTATAAATTTTAATTTCCGTTTAAAAAACTCTCTCCCGACATTCTAGGACTATTGGTTTGGTGAAATCACCCTAAAATACACACAAATAAACACGCATCCGTGAACTTTCTTCCGGCAAAAAGTACAAAATTCCATATTTTTGCAAATAGGAGCTTGGAACTTTTGCAGGAGAGTTTTCTGATACGCTGAACCAGATGGTGTAATTTTAAAATATAATTTTTTGAATTGCAAAAGGTTCTCCCCCTTCTTAGAAAATTCTGCAAATTTGCTCAGGCTTATAGCTTTTGATGGGTTTAGATGGGGCTTTACTGACAGTAAGGACAGTAAGAGTAGATTAGTGCGCTGGATTCAGGATCCTTTGTCTGAAAGGATCCTGAAAAATTGATAAGCAATCTATCTTATTAATGCTTGATCGAACAACCAAGTTGATCCACTTTATTTTTCAAGAAATTACTTTTAGTGACATATCATTGTGCATCAGCAATTATGAGGGGTAGAACGTGGGTTATTATGTAGAGGGAGGAGGGTTAACGCATGCTTAAAAAAGCGTATGTCAATGCTCACATGCTTGTTCCTGGGGGGAATTTTCTGGAACAATTTGAAAGACGATCAGGAATTGCAAAAAACAACAAGTTTTTTCCGTTGAATGTAATGAGTAACATAAAAGCTTAAAAAAAGGAAAATTTTCCATATAAGAAAAGGGGTTCCCTCTCCTCTGCTTCTCGCTCGTTACTCTAAAGTTTTTCAGTGCTTTAAAAAGCTTCTTATCCCAATTTAAAGGCCCTTGTGTTTCAGCGGTCGTTCTTAAAGGATTGAGAAAAATGTTAAACTTTAGCGTAAAGAGCGGCGGTTAGAGGGGGGGGCAGCCCTCATGCACGGAACAATTTCTGTTCTTTTTCAAGTTTTAATATTCGTTTAATATTCAGTTAAAAAAACGTGTTTGTTTTCTTTTGCTAGTTTAAGTTTCAACTTCGCTGTTTACTTTCATCAGGAATGCTCTGTCTATAAAATCCATACATCAAAAGCCTCCCATTTACGGTGATTCCAAATTTATAAATATCATTAATTTAAAATTATGCTTTAAGAATTATGAGCCTGAGAAAACTTGCCTAGTTTAACAAAAATTGTTTTTTGTTTCTAAAGGCTGTTCGTTTTTAATGTAACTTTTGGTATAATAGAAATATAAGAGGGGTTTGCCCCCTCTAATAGAAATATATGAGCGGAGCGCTCCCTCGTCAAAACCCCGCTCGTTATGGTAATGAGATTTTCTAGCGAAAAAAAATATCGTCACACAAATATAGAGCGATAAATCTTTATTAATAAAAATATGAAGTTATATACAACACAGTGTTTCATCAGAGGCCTTTCTCCTTGGATTGGAAGCACCTGCGACAAATCCCGCTTGTGTTCTAAGGGAAATTATCCTCGGTGCTGCTATTAATATATCTGGTTCACCAGGGTTCCTTTCCAATACTACATTCTGCCTTTTCACTCGTGAAGCCACATCTATAGAATCAACTGAAATAGAATCCTTGTCATCATTTTCTGTGATGATAGAAAATTGTTTCTTTCGTCTATTTTCATTTGCAAGTGGACTTCCATCAACAGTGGCAAATTCTTTAGAAAAAACTTCCCGTTTGGTTTGAAATCCCAGTGAAGAAGAAGCGGAGTATTTTACGCGGACAGGCCTGCCATCTTTTTCAGTAAAACCATAATATCCAGACACACTTCCATCGCTTTTTCGCTCTTCTGTTTTGTAGTGATCATCGGTTTTGTAGCCGTACCTGTCAAATAAAATACAAAGTGTCAATGTTTTGCGTCCGCTTCTAAGCTGAAAAAACAACAACTATTGAAATTTGGCAGTTATGCACAATAATGCAGTACAATAATGCAGAGAGAATTTCCCTCGATTTTTCTGGAATAAATTTCATGTCGGGGAGCAGTGGCGGTTCTAGGCCTAGGTAGGGGGCAGATGCTCCCAGTTTTTCTGACATCTGTCATTAAATTTCTTTTATTTCATATCTTTACACTCCTATTAAGGTACTTTGCACCCCGCCCTCAGGTTATAAGGCCTTAGAACGCTAGGGAGGGGGAGGGGTTGGACATCCCCAAACTGAATTTATACTCAAGGACCGCGTCAGACTGCGTACGACAAATTGGGGAAGCCTGAACGAGGCCAGTTGCCAGTGGCCGTCATATCTGTGATGGACGAAGGTGTGGGCATTCCCGATGATAAATGTTCTCGCCTGTTTGGTGAGTTCGTTCAAATTAATAAAACTAAAAATAATGTGCACAGCAATAAAAAAAAGGATGAATTACTCCTTCTCAGTTGCCTTGCTTCAAACCCTTTGAAGATACACATCTACACTTAGAAATTAGAAACAGAACAAAGGAGAAAATCGCAGACTTTAAAAATAGTAAAATATAAGATCAAAATGCATTGAATAACAATAATGATGACCTTTGCATCTCCAAAAAACATGTTAGTAATTAATAATGCTCTAAGGCCACAAACAGGACACTACAGATGGCGAACTATACTTTCAAACAAATTTTATTTCCTGTCTAATAAAATTTGAAAGACTAATTTTGAACTCTATCTGCAGCCAAACCCAAGGCAAAATCCCACTCTTAAAAATAGCGCAACGGACTGGAATGCAAAAAAAAAAAAAAAACAGCACAATTTTTCTACCAGTTAGTATTTTTTTTAGTGCAGTGAACACTAACTGTCCTTTACAGAAACAAGATACAGCTACCTGCACGGACAACTGGACTTCCAAAAAGTAGATCCATCTCGTTCGGCGTAGCTACCCTTACAGAGGGAGCCCTATCTAGGCTGTTGAACATTATAGCTTAAATAAAAACAAAATAGAACTCAAAGAGATAAGATCAGATTCTAGGAGACTCTGAAACAAACTAAGGACTATGCATACAATTGTATCGTGGATTTTTGGCAAGGAATTCCTACGATTGATAAAAAAAATTCTAAACAATTGCTTTCTTGTTTCATAATTATTTGTTTTCAGACGTTGTTTGTAATGAATACATCTGTTATTATTATTTATTAGTTGTTACAAGTTGTTTCTCAAATAACGGGCCATTGAGTTCTTTGTGATACTGTCCTTGTAAATGAGTAATTAATGAAATAAATGGAACTTTAACTGTGCCAGCGATTATGATTCGGCTTAGCCTCAAACGTCCATTATTGATAGTCAATTATCAATTGAAATTTATCAAAAATTAATACGTGTTTTAGACAGTTTAAATCGCGCATTACCATATCAGTGTGACGAAGAAAAAGGATATGACCAGCGATAAAGACTGGCATTTTATGCTTACAATAACATCTTTTGAGTGCGACAAGAGTTAATTTTCTACCGAGGTGTCCCCCACCTTATTTTTATCAAATGATAGATTTACTTTTGGAAGGTCTTCTGGGTGCTTTTTTTTATCACTTAAGCGCATTTCTTAGCTAAAAGACTGGGTGAAGCCGTTTTGATAAACACTTAGCTGCTGCATGGTGGGAAGAATATGACCTCGCTTAGAAATATTGCCTGAAAGATGGCCTAGTTTGAAAACTCCTTCAAATTAAAGTAAATTTGGCTAAGGATTTGTTATTACTTAGTCACCGTAGTTATGTTGACTATGGCGCATTTTTATAATGATGAATATGTAGCATATTTAAAATATGAGTTGGAGAACATTGATGCCTTATCTTAAAAATGAATGGCTTTTCCCCTAAATGAAAAAATGAAAAATATAGTTAAAAGAACGAAGCTAGGAACGAATCTATTTTCTATACAAATAGATATTTTCTACGAAAAAGAATCAGTTTGAGATTTTGGATGGAGTTATTGGTTCAGGATTAAATTAATCCCGCCCTCCCCAGAGCCCTGGAGAAGGGTTGTGAATTATGCCTTAATGGCATATAAATCTCTTATGGAAGAAGTGCTCGTATTGACCTCGGAGGAGACTCAAGTGATCAGACATTTAAAGTTCTAATTCCCTTTTTAAGAGACAAAAGTGATCCGATGGCAACTAGTCTTCCCTTTTCAACTCTCTTTTCCCCAAATGCGTCCAATCAACGCTTCTTTTATATTCATTCTGTCCAAAATAGACCAAAGATCATATAACAAAAACTCCAGGGACAACTTAGCCCCCCAGAACCCGGGTGCTAGTGTTGTAAATTGGGCCCCCTGGGCCAATATAAGGTTTTTATGGGAGGGATGATCGTATAGACTTCGGAAGGAGTTCATCCGATTGTAAATCGGAATTTCTAGCGCTTTAGGAGTCAAAAGTGCTCAGAGGGCAACTAACCCCCCCCCCCCCCCCCCCCACACACCCCACTCTTTTAGAAACGCTGCTTGTTCCACATAC
>JAAAKM020073195.1:197708269-197755990 GCA_010016025.2 Alatinidae sp. Z8VKAUB7J3 | reverse complement strand
GCTCCAGCATGTCTGGCGAGGCTTCATTGATACCTTATGTGCCATGCTTGGCCCTGGAGGAACTAAGCTCTGAGGTAAGATAAGGGAAAATTTCTATCATGATAATTTTTGATGTCGTGCCCAGAGTTTACTTGAATAATTGTTTGTTTGGATTTAATTTCAGTTGATTCTTAGTATCATTCCACCTATAATCAAGGAGGGTACCCCACATCAAGCCCCAGCTATTGAAGCTGTCCTTCAATTTTTAAGATCAACAGTCTGAGAATGAAAGAGTATTTTTAGGAGTATTCGCCTGACACTACAAAGCTAGACAATTCTAGACATGGGAGAGGCTCCCGCCTCTCAATCAATCACTCCTTAAACTAAAGTTTCAAAAAATGGTTGCAAAATAGGGGTATCTGCAGTTTAGGAATAAATTTATAGCTATGGTATATATCATAGAGAACTAGCTCTTGAGACAAAACTTGTTCTCAGGGAGTTACCTTGGCCCCTTGCACCCCTGTTCTTAAAGATAAGAATTTATACTTTAATTTTACATTCAAAATATTTACATCCGAAATGCGACACGGTTTAACAATTAAAAAGCGGAAATTGTCTTCTTTTTTATGTTTTAGAGAAAAGCTTTTTTCCATTTATTTTTTTAAAAAGCAAATCTAGAAGCTGAATCAACAAGAGAATGGGAGTGGGCAATTAATATTTTCTCTCGTTTTAGATTTTTAATAGTTGCAGCTACTGTTCTGAGGTGCCAAGTTTCGAGTTACGATGGATTTATTTCAAGATTTTCTGTTCAGATGTGAATTTATTTTTTTACTCTGTCGTAGCTTATGAAGAGTTTATTGCTCTCCCTGCAAACAAAGGTGAAAGTAAGAAGCTACTAAAGGAAAATGTGTGAAGTTATGCTTCAAGTGAAGAAATTAAACAGAATATGGAATGACTGAAGTATATTTTTATTTACCTTTTTACAGCGCCCCAATTACAAGGCCTAAGTCAAAGGAGAACTAGCCTAATTTGTTCATCACTAATAATCAAAAAATTATAAAACAAAAGAACCGTTCTGAAGCTAAATCTTTAGTCAAGATCCATATTTTATAAATTAAAGCTGTCCGTCTTAAATATTTCTAATTCTGCAGCGAGATGCTATACTGCCAGAGGCACTACTTCCTATTAAATACATAACGTAAAAAAAAATAATCCTATTATCGGTTCCCGACAGACTTTGGCACTATGCATAACGAAAACAAAAGTGTACCGAGAGCTAGTAAAGACTTGTTAATATTCATCCCTTCCTTGAAACGAGCACCGCTGTGTCCGGTTGCTGACCCTCTCTCTGAGCCAGCGAGGTCAATGAGTGATAATTTGGAAAGAGATATAATCGATTTCGTCTTTGGATCCCGTTGTTTCAGCCATACCTTAAAGAGAAGAAAAACAGTCTGTGAACTAATTCAGCAAAAGAGATGTTTATGTTGAGCTTTACCACATTTTTTTTTTTTTTTTTTATAGAAGCTACTTTTCCCTAAATAACCTTCTCCATCTTATTTTTCAAAATTTGTTCAGTATAAGAAAAATGAGGTAAGATTTTAGACATTTAAAAAGAGACTAATCTCCAACATGCTGTTTTAAGGTCTTGCTCAAAGAGTATGGGTAATTTACAAGATCTGGAACTGGCACTAGTGTAAAAAAAAACTATCTAGCATTTGGCGACACTTGTCATTTTTTGCCAGTTTAATAATAACAGTAATTAATTAAATAGTGTTACTGTTAAATTAGGGTAGTAGTAAGTGTATGATTTCAGTTCCTTGCAGGAAAACTATTGCAAAGCTTGAAAAAACGCCAAGTGTTGCCAAACACTAGATGGCGTTCATAGTTCTTTTTTTCAACACTACCCCAGTTTCCACTCTCAGAAGTGGTCATGCTCATAAAGTAAACTCGAAGTACACACTAAATTAGAAATCTCTCTGCTGAAAATAGGCAATACCAACTTTATATCTTTTCAAAACTAACACCATGTTGTACCACTTACACATAGTCTCTGGTACTACCAGACTTCATACCCGCTTTCAAGAGGAGGCTGGTATGTCATCTACACAAGCAATTATCAGACAAGTTATCTTCTAGAAAAATTTAGCATTTAAACTCTCTAACTTTCACTCAAAACATATTATAGAAATATATCATTCTGAAAATTTTCTGACCATAGCATGAAGATGGCACCACAGGTCAATAAAAGCAAGAGAAAAAAGTTGTGAAGTTTTACAAGTACTCATCACTAAATTTTTACTATTTTTAATGAACATTCATTGTCTGACAATCGTTTGAATAAGATTAAATTACTTTTTGTTATCTTGCTACCGAAAAAGACTAACCGTAACATGCTGGGACTTCTAAAATTCACCTGCCATCCATAATCCTGAATTCCGATGTGTACCTCCCATTCTAAACCCATTTTTGGCCGTGAATAATCGATTGGATCATTGGAATATTCATTACATTGTATTTTATCCCTCTTTGTGAAAAAAATGAGACTTTGTAACAGAAAACGGCACTTTGCTGTAGTTTGTCAAGACGGGGGCTCAAAACCTCCTTTTTACCATTTTAGAACATGAAAATCGATTGGCTATCCAAAATCTCTATTATCTCTTCTTTTTCACCATTTTGGAGCAAAATTTGATTTTTGGTGGTACAAAACGGCAGAAAGCGCCATTTTGTACCAAAATGGTCTCTTTTATTATTTAAAAATGACACTAGATGTCGTGATTTCCTTTCAAATGAGCACTCACCCAATATTACTGGATATTAATATTATATAAGCTATACTGAATATAGTTTTTATGTATATAATTCCCTTTACAAGAGAAGCACGGTCTCCTAAAGCTGCATGGTAAAACAGATAATATTAGAAAAAGAAAATGGATTGGTACCGCTTATACGGGCACACAAAATGTCTAAATTGTGTGAAAAATATACGTATTTCGTTTTAATTCATTTTTTTCTATTCTTAGCAGACATTTCGTACAGCATGCTGATGCAGAGATAATTTTTTGACTATGCTGAACAAAATGACTGTCTCAAAATTCTGATTGGGTGAATTTGGGAAAAAATGAGCCTGAGAGGGGGCCTAGTTGCTTTTCAATTTTCGGTCACTTAAAAGGCACTATAAATTTTAATTTTCTTTCAAAAATGAGCCCTCTTGTGATATTCTAGGACCACTAAATTTTGGTAGAGTAATTACCTTTTGGAAAGTGATGATGTTCGTTGACCCCAGGATGAGAATTTGAGAGGGACTTTCCAGGAAGAGTTCAATGCTAAACTGGAGAGTTTCAAAGTTGACAACGCAGAAGACGATGGAATAATCAAAGGGAAATAATTTTCTTAGTTGCTGATAGTGTCTTAGAGAATAAATTGAGGAACAGAGCTAGGTATATTTGTGAAAATGCTTTCTGTTTAATAAAGATGTCTTTGGGCTTGTATAAGAATAAACCGAGTGACAGACAATATAGAAATAAGAGAAATGCAAAGAAATAAGAGAAAGCATTAAAATATTAACTAAGGAGTTGTGAAGTGAAAATTGCCGAGGATCTGGAAGATTCAGCTAGATTGCATAATAGTAAAATATTTATACTGGCATACTATTTATACTGGCATTTATACTGGCATAATAGATTGAGATGCTGGAGTCAATCTGGAATCTCAGTTAAAGATAGCCAAATAACCTCAATTAGTAAAAAGGAAAGGATTGAAGAGAAACGGGTAGAAAATTTTGAGAATGTGCTAAGCAAGGATAGAATTACAGGAAAAGCTATAGAAGAAAATGAAAAATGTTGTGAAACTTAGTATGTGAAGGAATATTCAAATCTGTAATATCTCAGGAACTTTTATTGCAAGTGTATTGGGACTGAATCATACCCCTTAAGGAAATATTACCCTTGCAACTTCAAGTTGACCGCAAATTTTAATAATCCTTGACTGGGCAATTGTGATGGGGGAAAATACTCGAACAAAAAGGGCTTTGCGTGAGTACCTAGTAGGAATTTTAAACGTATTTTTATTAAAGCTATTCATGTCAATGTTTGACGAGTCCTGAAACCAATTTTTCAACAGCTTCAGTCACAGCAGGAACAAGAGCTCCACTTTCTGCAGCCCTTTCCTCTTTGTATTCCTCAACCTCTTGCCTTACAAGAGCACCTTTTTCATCAACAACATTAGCTAAAAGTGTTGACGCCTGTACTTCTGTAACAATGACATTCACCATTGAAATCACATCGCTTAAACATTTCTCTTCAGTTTTCAGTAAAATTTCGTGAAAATTTTTGGAATGACTATTTAAAAGATTTTCCACGTGGTCTTTGGAGTTGATGATTAGTTCAGAAAGCTGTTGAGTAGCTAGTGGGGCTTCATTTTTAATAGACACAATTTCACGGTTCAAACTCTGAGGTGTTACATCTTGCTCCATATTAACACGGTAAAGTTCTTTTAGCTCCGCCCTAAAGTTCTCAATTTCCTTCAAAGGAATTTTTTCTTCAATTTTCTTCCATTCTGCTATATCCTTTCTTATATCTCCTATGGTTAACGTTTTAGTTTAGGGAAATGAAATATCAGATTCATACAATTATTTTCCCACAGGCCGATGGGATAGGACAAGCACCCCTAGCAGCAATATTTATCAAATTTAAAAATAATAAAGTGAAAAATCTCCTTGTAACGAATGGAAATAGAACGCATTTTACATTGATGACTTTTTGTCCAGGGTTTGTTATACAAAAGTTAAATGTTTACGCAAAAGGGTGGGATTAGGAGTTTGCATCTCCCCTTCCCACTATTTATTATATTATTATTACCTATTTACTATTATTACCTTTATTATTATTATTTATTATTTTTAATTACCTATTACCTATATTACCTATGCCATTTTATTGTTTTATTATTTTTATTATTACCTATTATGGTGACTGATCCTCTCTATTTTTATGGATAAACGTTGCCCATCCAAGTAGGTTCAAAGAAGCTAGGCGGGGTTGTCTGGGTGGAAAACGCAATATCACCTTGACAATACCTAATCTTTTATCAGATGTTACATTGAAAATGGATCTTTCATTGTTCAGATTGGGGCTACTACTTCCCCTAAATACTCCTATAACATAAGCCTTCCACAAGGTATAGTCATGAGTAGTATTCTACTCACACTGTTCCTCTGGGATATAAGCCCACCATATACTAACATGCAATATGACGGAGACTTTGACTTTAATTGAGACTCTAATGAATACCAATATTTCAAAATGTGCAAGAAAACTTACCCCCTCAAATAAGAGCAAAAACTTTTCGATAAATTGTCCATAAATTCATATCTCTTTTTTCTAGAAAGTTCAAAAATGGATAACGTTTTATTAGGAGCCTATCTTCATTCCCTAAACTCAGCCTTGCTTAATGTTTTACATAATTTATTACCAAGTTCTAAAATCTGGAGCCATACAGTTTATTCAGACCCTATGATGGGCCTCGAGCTCCCAGATTTGGCCTCATAATATATGTTACATGGATACTTTTCTGATGTAACACTTTCATATGCACTTACTTCTATGGGAACGAATATTTATCTCCAGTATATTGCCAGCCACTCAGGCAATACGGATAACCATTGTGGATACAGAATTACTAAAAGTTCCCCTAATAATTACCAGCCATTTGGGACACCCATCCCCTTGAAAGATATTTCTCAGTAGAAAATATCTGAGGGACTTGCAAAAAATAATAAACCAAACCTAACACCTCCTTCCTCAAAACCCATTCCAAAACAAATCTTAGAATCATTAGGTATTTTTAAGCCCTTCTAATTTCAACATAAGATACTTGATAACATGGTTAATTAAAATGAAATAAATTGAAACTTAACCTAGTTTAATTTAGAATTGAAATTGAAATTGGCCAAAGTTTTCATGCTGCAAAGTATTGTTATAAAAAAGTGAAAAATGCCAAGAGGAAAGTGGTAGCCCATCATTTACTTCATGTCTCTCCATATCCATATCCAAGTCTTCCATATATCTTTACCAAAAATATATAATAAACAAGAATATGATATGGTGTGTGTATTGTGCAGCTGAATATGCATAAGAAAATTGTTTTTTTTTCAAGCATTGTGAATTCTTTACTTTAGCAAAAACAATCCTTATTTGGAGTATTAAGCCCATGTTCTTATTTCTCATATTATCAAAAAAAAACATCATTACCAATATGGTAAGGGATTATAGCTTACGAGGCAAGGGTAAGGGCAAAATTGTAAGGGATAACAAGGGCTGTGGGGGGGGGGGGGGACTGACATCCTTTGTCAACCCCTTTGTCAACTTTTCAAATCTGCTAAACAAAATGGTTATCTCAAAATTTTGATTGGATGTGTTTGAGGAATTGATGGGTGTGAGAGGATATCTGTTACCCCTCCAATCACTTTAGACTCTTAAAAAGGGCACTAAAACTTTCAATTTCAAATTCAATCGATTTCAATTTTCAAAGATATTGTAGATATGCCTTTTTGAAAATATGTATGCACATACCATCTTCTGATTTACTTCAACTTCTCCTCGACATTTCCTTAAATTTTCAATTCAAAACCCTCTGCCTTGGTAATAATGGCTACGGAAGTGGTAGTTGTAGTCACAACAGTATTAGTAGGGTGCAAATAGGATGTCATTTTAGGCTAAATAAAGTGCATTAATCATTGTAAGCATAAGCTAGCCAAAACTAGAGACAGAGAGGTGTTTATGATCCAAATCAGATCAGTAGCATTAATTAGTGTGGGGGTTTGTCTCCCCCCCCATAGATTTTGAAGAATACCTCTTTTTTGGCATTTTCTTTGAAACAATAGCTTTTTTGCGGGTTTTCTTTGAAAAAAAGAATTACCTAGAATTCTTGCCTAGAATTTGAAAATATTTTTTATCTCCCCCCCTGAATTTCCTTAACTGACGCCACTTCATTGGGTACTTCTTCAAAAGATTAGTAAAAAATGACACGATGCTTTAAGTTACTTTTTCTTTCATCTTTGTTAATATTCAGAAGTAGTTGAATAATTATTTTTATTTCAGAAAAACTATGGAATCAAGGACAAGGAATGCAGAGCTATTGTAAAACAGTTATACAATGATATTGGAATGGTAGAGGAATTTAAAAAATACGAAAAAGAAATCCAGGAACGATTGCGACGAGAAATTGAACTATTACCGACCGAAATCCCAAAAGGACCATTTGTAACAATCCTTGACAGACTCAGAGGAAGAAATCACTAATTTTTTAAATAATCATATAAATATGTTTGTAACATCAAATGTCAGTATTTTAGAACTAAAAACTCGAATAATAATAACTGAAAAAACAAAACTATGCTTTTATCAGAGACATGAAAAGCAAGACGAAAATACGAAATGAGAATAGACTGTCCCTACTAAAAAAAAGCACCTGCCAGCAACTCCGCATCATTCATCTTACCACTTAAGTACAAGCGTTAAAGTTCAACCAAACAGTTCGTGGTAACGAACTGTAGGAATTAGTGTGTGTGGTCCTTGCCAATAAAACTGAAACTCAAATGAAGTTTTGACCGCAATAAACACAACAACAAAATTTAATATTTATGCTGCTTTTCCAAAAATTTTTAATGTTAGAGCTGCTCATTACAGACTGCTAGCTTATGGATACTTTATGCGTTTGGAAACACGAGTGAACTCCCTCAAAAAGATATGCGATCGTGATGAAAACTATAGAGTGAAATTAAGCATACAACAGAGCTTTAGCTTTTTATCAACTGTTCATGAAATTTGCTATTTTTCCAGAGTAGAATGGTCACACAAGCATATTTTATTTTGCCATGGGTTATTGTAAGGAAACAATAAACACTAATTATACAAGCATGTTCATTTTAAGTAAAATTTAGGTTTCAAATTCCATTTTTAAGTAAAGAAAAAAAAACAGATCATAACAAACGAAAGCATTGGCCTTTTGACCAGTGAAACAGCTATTTCGTCCATAATAGCACTGAATTTTTTTTTGCCGAAATTCTAAAAACAGCACTCTAAAAAAGGGTATTTTGTGCTTATCTGTTATACCGGTAACACTAAAGAATTAGGCTTCGTAAAACTCGACAACAAACCGGTTTCAAACAGTTCGTGGTAGCTAACTGTAGTAAGGAGTGACCGGGCTCTAAAACTCTAAAAAAAGGAATTTTGATACCAATAACTCCATCAAAAGAATTGCATTTTAATGCTGATTTTAAATGTATAAGTTTCATTAAGTTTAGTCTTACCCATCAAAAGTTACGAGCCTGAGAAAATTTGCCTTTTTTTATAAAACAGGGGGAAACACCCCCTAAAAGTCATAGAAGCTTAACGAAAATCACATTATCAGATCCAGTGTATCTGAGAACCATACAGAATTTGCGATTGCTATATGTCACTTGGTTAATACCAAGTGCCATAAAAATTAAGAAATAGTTAAAAAAAAAAAATTTTGTCGTCGCCATCCTATACCTCCGTGAATTGACCGCGCTCGTAATACCCTTTCTCAAAAAATATGTTTATACCTATAATAATATGTCCGCGTCCCTCATAAGACATTAACGACAAAAAATGGGGAATGCATACCAACATCTATTTAAAGCAATTTAGTTACAAGATAAACTTTCTTTCTATTTATTTTCATTTGAAATTCAAGGCACTAGTTAGCTAAGGTTTACAAGTTCCATCACCTGAATATAAAGATTTGCTGCCACAAGACATTTCATAATAAATGATGAAAGATACAGAATCTTATGAAATATTTTTTTAATGAGAAACAAATTTGAGAAAAGTCATCCTAATTTGTTGTCCATGAAAAATGTGTTTCCAATGGCGATAATTTAGTCGGTTCGAAGTCTATAATCACTTTAAGATTTTTTTTTCCTAGAATAAGCCAAAAAAGTAACATCTATCTATTTGTTTAGTTCTAATTTTAAGACACTGACAAGCAAGGGTCGAAGGTTTTAACGGCTCAATGGGGGAAAGTCTTGTGATTAACAGCATTATATAAACAGAAAATGCCACGGGTTCCAACAATACTAATATTTAAAAAAAAAAAACAAGAAAACAAAATGTGTATGAGAGACAACAGATTTTTTTTTTTGTTTCCCAACGGTTTTGCATTGGGGTCCTTGAAAAAATTGACAATTTTCAGCACACTGCCCCTTGAATTATTTCGGTGGTGCATATATAGTTCTTATTGTCTCTTTGGGAGTATCAATATTGCTTCTTGGGGCAGACAACAGCGTGCCCGGATCGGGGTGACCGCGTGTAAGAGCCGCCTCGAGCCACTGCATCGCGCGTTGTTGCAACTCCGCGCCGCGCTCGCGCTCCTGCTGTTGCAGCAACAGCTGCGAGGCGCGCGCACTCATCTCGGCCGCGATCCCGAGCTGACCCGCATGCTCGGGATCGTGCGTCGCCATCTTCACCGCGGCCTCCTCCAACAGCGCCGGATTGCGAGTTCGAACGCCGACGAACGCCAGCTGACTGGTGTGGGTCCGCAGGTAGCGCCGCGCAAACTCGTAGGTCGGCTGCTCAGCCAGCACTTCCTCTTGCAACGCGATGGCTTCCCGCACCATCTCGAGCCCACGCGCGTAGTCCGGCTTCGACCTACCGAGCCACCACCGCGCGGAGTTGCTCAGCGTGCCCCCGAGTCGGCGCTTCTTGGCAAATGAGTTCGGTTCCGCCGCGAGGAGCTCGCGCCGAATCCGGATCGCGGCGGTGGCGCACTCCTCGATCAACGCCCCGTCCGGATCGGGCCGCGACTGCTCGTAGGTGCCCAGCAGGTCCGTGACCTCTGCCTGGACGTCACGGTATGCGTACACCTCTGGCGCTGCGGCCACCAGCGTGTCCATGATCGCCCGCGCGCGCGTCATGTACTCGATGCATCGCGACAGGTCAGACTTGACCAATCCCCTGCCGGTGTTTCGCAGCGCCTTGGCGAGATCCGCCTGGTAGTTCGGTGTGGTCGGAAACTCCTCGACCAACCGCTCGCGCACTTCGAGGGCCAGCCGGTTGCACTCGGCGCTCGCGTCGCGGTCGCCGTTGCGCAAGTGCACCTCCGAAGCTGCCTGCAGAATGGTGGCGTGCTGACGCCGGTTGCGCACCCTGAACTTTAAGAAGAAAATACTACTACTTTTTGATACTACTACTCCGTTTACACTTTTTGATGATATAAGTTTTATCAAAACTGAACATCCCTATCTGCTGCACAAAACGAGAGAAGCCAAATGGTTTTAATTTCCTATGCAATATCTTTTATCGAAATTCCTAGGCTTCATTTGAGAAATGCTCATATACATTAATGCTAGCAGCAGAGCGTGTCGGAAGACATACATAAAATAACCGTGGTGTACACTCTTCGTGAGGATCAAAGAAAGATATTTTTCTCCTTCTCCCTACACAAAGTCTGTTCATCTCTAACCCCACTCCACTCAAAATGAACCTCAAAGATTAAATTCGGTCTCCCAGCTGTAAGTAGACTTACCAAAAATATGTATAAAATTTGACACTGTTTTAATTAGCTCCATTAACCGCATATCTAAAGAGAGATACTTGCTTGGGTTCATGTACTCGTTTTATGGCATCATGTACTCATTTAAAGGTTGTGGAGATTTTATGGGGATCGGTATATTGTAATGATGATTTTCTGATTAATGTTTTTAACGATTTTAATGTTCTAATGACCGTCTAATGATTTTTTGTTGTTTTTTAGGGAGGGGAATATATATTATCTTGGAAATTTATACGATAAGCATAAGGCTAGTGATTTGCTGGGAGTAATAACACACACAAATGATATGTTCAGTATTTGAGAAGGTTATTTACCAAGGCTATATCCAGGGGTGGGGGTGTGGGTGTTTACTGGGGTTGAATCCCCTCCTCCCTCCGCAATTTTTTTCCGATCCGTAAAAAACTAACAAAAATGTATAGATGAATTTGTTATGTGTTTTGTAAAGATTTTTGTTATGCCCCAGGCGATGAGGATAATCATACCGGTCGCAACAATGCGCTCCTTGCCAAAACGGTTGATCAGTCTGCCGGTGAAAAAACTTGGGCCAAACATCGCCAGAACATGCCACTGAATGCCAAGCGTGGCATTGTCAACTGAAATACCACAGCCCACCATGGCGAGCGGTGCTCCGGTCATGACAAAAGACATCAGGGCATAGGTCAGTGTTCCGCAAAGAACGGAAACCTTAAACCTTGGCTGTGCCATAATTTCCGACAAGGGTCTGGGTGGTGGAAGGTCTTTGTGACTTTCCTCATGTATGGTGTTCCTGGATTTAAGGAAACCCATGATCACCATGGAAACCAGCAACAGGGCGGAAACCGAGAAAAATGCTCCGGCAAAATGAACCGGTAAAAACAAGTCTCGGGTGAAGATAATTATCGGCGATCCAATCAGTGCTGCTACAATGCCGCCAACGAGTACATAGGAAATAGCGCGCTCGCGCACCTCTTTGGTTCCATAATCGGCTGCTGCAAAACGGTACTGCTGCCCAAATCCGCTGCCGATGCCGTTCAACATCACCCCAAAACAAAACAGTACAAAACTCTGCTCCATCAACGCCCAGGTGGAAATCATCAGGCCGACAAAACCAATGATGCCGGAAAAGGCAACCAAAACCCCGGTGATCAAAGCGCCAACCACAAAGACCTGCAGACGAAAGCGTGACACGGCCAGCCCCAGGGTGGCGGCGGTTTCATCGCCAATGGTCATGGCGTTGAGCTCGGTGCTTTTGAACCAGAGCCAAAGACCGCAGGGCACCAGGATCAGCAGCGGGTAAATCAGATGCGACCACTGGGCCAGCCCCATGCCGCCAAGCATCCAGAACACCCCATGAGGGGTCTGTATTTTTGTAGGATGTAATATGAATTCTCACGTTTTTTAGTAATGCATAGATCATATGAAAATAAGGAAAAATTGAAAGTGTCCTCTATTGGTATTATTGGATAATGAATTGACCGCAAACTGACAGTATTTCTACTGTTTCGATTTGAGAGTAAACTGACTGTTTTTCTAAAGATACCTATCTTATCAAACAAAGTTTTTATCTAGTAAGAAAGTAAATTTCCTTTCATTAAAATTTTTATCTAGTAAGAAAGTAAATCGACCTTTTCATTAAAAAGGTCGATTTTCAAAGTCTTACACATAAAATTAGTGTTTTGTATCTTCATTCATGAAAGCGATCCACCATTTGGTGATGAAGAAAAGGGGGACTTCTAGGAACTAGTTTACATTGTAGCAGTTAACTGATATATGTTCATGCAACTCAAGACCTGTCTGGTAGTTCTGGTCAGGACCTTGAAGTTGCAGCAGCTGAAAATGAAGGCTCTGTTATCTTAGTCATTGGAGCCTCCGACTTACGGGACTACTCTGTGTAATATTCAGACTAATATTAGCAAGCAGTCTTTGGTGCCTGGAAATCAGTAGTCAGGTTTAGTTATGTTCCTCATACTTAATTGTGACAAATCTTGAATTTGTTGGAGATGCGGCTGGCATCACTAGTGACAACATCCCTGGTTGTAATATGGTAAGCAGGTCTCCAAAGGTTGCCTTCTTAAGTCTTTTTTTGCACTTTTAAGCACTTATCTTAGACCTATACCTTTACTTTAATTTTGCCGGGAACCAGAGGATGGACTATCCTGTCTGACAGCCATCTTCAGTCGCCTCATCTCCAGACCTCTCCGTGGATCTGGATCTTGCTAAATGTCCAACCCGCATTGCTGCTACTGACCTCTCTTTAATTTTAAAGGAAATTGTAAATAAACTTAAAACCTAGAATAATAAAGCTTAAAACGAGTGAAACAATAATTTAATATGCAAATCAAACTTGAATCGAACAGGAAATTATTACAAACAAATGTTTGAGTTTTGCCTCCTCTCACTGAAACACATTAAAACCTACCGTGTCATTAGCGCTTTACTGCATACTTCATGTGTATTAAACATTCTTGGAAAGTGAAAATAAAATCAAACTGAATATTAGACATATAATGATATCAATTGTTGACAGATAAGTAGTGGGTGACCCTTGGATTCCGCATCACAGGTAGCCGCTACTCTTTTCTTCTTTACCGTTAATCAGGAAGAAGCTAGACGGTGATTCCCTCAAGAAGCCGGTATTGTTGTTTAGTCACACTTGTTTGTTATGTAATTGGAGACTGTTTACATATGTAATTTTATTCAGGATGACGTAATCTCGTGTGACTTGTTTTGTTAGGTGTTACGGTCCGCTTACCTCAGTATTGGAAAAGACCTCGGAGTATCAACACTGGGGATATTGATCTCTGACTATTTTTAATAATCGATGATTTTACTCAATTGAAACTTGATGGCACTAGCAATTGTGAAAGGAAATCTGGAATACTTAATGTTGCAGTAGAAAGTACAAGGGGTTGTCGGCTAACGCTAGAAATGGATTGAAATGTTTGCAAGATATGTGATGTCATTGATCAAATTTAAGTTGGACGAACAATTATGTTTTGCATCAAAAGTGAATATAATGCATATACAGAGACTACAAGATGGATTAAAAGCATCTGTAAATCAAAATTATCTGGATTACTTTGGGACCCAACTTTTTTGATTCACTAATATCTTCTTCGTCTTTCAGAAATTTATTTTCGGGGCTGTTTCTCATGTGGTGATTAGTTAGAAATACACAGAGATTTTTTTTTCTATCATATCATCTCAAATCTTTTTGCTTAAATCCCTAGGAAGTGACTTGAGGAGCTTGAAAATTCGGAAAAACTTGACTTGACTTAGATTTGACTCAGCAAATGCAGCCCAAATGTACAGGGATGTAGAGACAATTTTGGATTACACTATGAATATTTAAATGTACTGTAGTGTACCGGGAGCTTTAATTTATACCAAAAATGGTATAATTATGCAATGTTGGCAACACTGCAAAACAAAAAAGTAACCGTCGTTAGACAAAATGGACCCAGTCATCTCTGAAAAATACCGAAAGACAGATATAAAGCTGAGTTTGGAGGGAAAATGGAAAATATCTTTCACATTAAAGGGGCTGTATTTACCTCTTACGGCTATATTTCACTTCAACTTTCGGCGTTTGATTTTTTCTAGGGTAACACTCACTTTGATACTTCTTCGTGGTAAGTTTGAGTTCATCTTCATGGAATTCGAGTATCTATTAAGAATTTTAAATCATTCTGAAAGTTTACTGCTACCAGTATGAGACAGCGAAATCGATCAATGAGAGCTTGGCTCTTTAAAACTGAATATATTTAATGTTAGTTTTGAAAAAATACTTGCCCTTTACGAAGCTTATGCTGACCCAATTTTAATCAATATGCCCATTGTTGGCTGGTCTAATTCTTTTTTTTATATTCAAGCGCCATAACTACCTTATAGGAAGTAATTTTCTTATTTCAAACTTTGAAATACTTGCCAAAGAAATGTTACCTTTTTTAAGTGGACGAACTGCGGGCCGGACCGTTAGCGCAGGCCGGTCTGGGGATTGAACAGTCTTTCGACGCATCGGTGTTTATCAAGCGCGCGGTCGGACTGGTGGTCAGTAACCTCGGCATCGGCATCCTTCTGGCCGTAGGTGTCTTATGGTGGTTTTTGCGCAATGCCCGCGCCACCCTGCTGATCGCCAGCGCCATTCCCGTGTCTCTACTGGCAACGTTCATCGTCCTGCAACTCACCGGGCGCAGCTTCAACGTAATCTCGCTGGCAGGCCTCGCGTTTGCTGTGGGTATGGTGCTCGATGCCGCCATTGTGGTGGCCGAGAACATCGTCCGGCTGCGCGAGGGTGGCCAGCTTCCCAAACAGGCGGCGCTCAAAGGCACCGGCCAGGTCCGAGGTGCACTGCTGGCATCAACCGCCACGACCGTCGCCATTTTCATCCCGGTGCTGTTCCTGGCCGATGTGGAAGGACAGCTTTTTGCAGACCTCGCGCTCACCATTGCCATTGCCGTGGTGGTATCGCTGGTGGTTGCCCTCAGCGTCCTACCGGCGCTGGCGAGCAATTGGCTGAGGGCACGCACGCTGGCACGAGAAAATGCACCCGCCTATGGAAAGCTCGCCGACCGCATCATGAAGGTGACGGACACGCAGCCCAAACGCCTGGCCTGGATTGGCGGCTTAACCGCCGGCCCCATCGCCCTGGCCGTACTGCTGTTTCCCCAGCTCGACTATCTGCCGCCGGTAAAACGTGATGCGGTGGATGCGTTCCTGCAGATGCCACCCGGCGCCAATCATGCGCTGATCCGCGACGAGATCTACGCCACCATCACCGACCGTCTGAAGCCGTATATGGACGGCGATCAGGAGCAGGGAGAATCATGAGAGGGGGAAGCGTGGAGAAGGGGGTTGAGAGGAAGTTGGGTGGGGAACAGACGGAGGGGAGTAGAGGGGGAGAGATAGAGGAGACACACGATATCACAAAATGATAGAATAGTCTTTATTTTTCTTTCTTTCTTCCTCCATTTCTAATTTGTTCAGAAACTGACAAAAACAATTTACGTAGAATCAGAAATCAAAGGCACTCGCTGAAGGACTGCAAGTGCACTAGAAAGTGGCAACACATTGCCTCAAATTTTACTAGGGACGTAGAACTTGATCAGTTTGTGAAGAGGAATAAAAGAAAAGCTACTGTATTTTGCTCTTTCCCACTCAACTTCCCACATAACCAATACATGCAATCTTTTCAAGTGATAGTTTTAATTAGCTTCTAAAATACATCGGAAACGGCATGTGGACTACTGAAATGATGTCTCAAATTAAAGATGTTACAGGGAACAATCGAGGGAGTTTCAAAGTCAATACTAAGAAGAGCCAATTCAAAATTCTCTTTCCATGCAAATCAAGTAAGGACGTCATAGGTTTTACAGTAAATTAGTTCCTTTTATCAAGGCAAGCTATATTTAACCAAAGGCTCCAAAACGTAAACTATTAAGTCCACAATTGTATCCTCAAATTCCTGATATGATCCTCATACAGATCTCAAAGTCCTGCGATACAACTTTAGGCTCTCCAGATTTGGCTTTACTCCAAAACACACTTTATAAAACACGGTTCATGAAATGAGTTTAACCAAAATCTATGCCCTCCAATAGTCTACTAATTAATTAATTACACTGAGGATCGATAATAACGAAATTTAAACAAAAAAAGTAGAAACTACTATGAACGGTCTTATGAGAGCGAGGTTTCGAGCTCTGGTAAGGATGAGTTTTTGAGTTTTTCATCATAAAAGAAGTAGAAGGACTCTCGATCGAATCCTTGTTTTGCAACCTGTTGCAGTGAAGGATCGAAGGAAGTGGAAGGTTTTTTCTTAAGCTCGGGGGAGTTGGCGGCAAGGGGAGAAAAAGTGAGCGGCTTCTCAATTTGCTGGTTTTTTTTTGGCATTTGTTTTTTCACTTCTATTTCAGAAGTGATCATTTCAGAAACAGGTTTCTCTTCGAGCTGAAAGGCAAAGGGGGCTTCGGTAGGTGTTTCTGGAACTGCCATGGGCAGCTTGCCAATGTCTTGAATTTGGGCGAGCTGTTTTTCTTGCTCTAGTTTGGGTTGCATGTAGGGGATAGCTTTTTCTTCTTGGGTCTCCTCAACAGCAATGAGAGGTGACATTTTCACTTCTAAGCGTTGGCTAAAGTTGATCCATTTTTTTGGGCCAAACGGGCTAGGATTGAATTGCGTTGATTCTTCACTGTCACTGATTGCGTAATTGGGGTTTTCTAAGTGGAAGGAAGGAGGTGTGGAGGTGGATGAGACATTGGGAGAATAGGCAAAATTGGTTAGGATCTTGAGCTTTGGCTTTGTCAATTCAAGGTGGGGATGATCGATGGCTGGGGACTTGGCGGTTACTTCACGTAAGATCAACCGATCAAGTGTCTCTTTAAGAGCAAACTCAACCTCCACCTCAGGCTCAATAGCTTCAACGAGCGTTTGCTCATTTTTTGCAGATGAAGAGGCGCTGAGAAAAGAAAAGGGATGACTCAAAAGAAAGTAAACGGCTCCAGCATGCAAAGTTAAAGAAGCCGCTAAAGAAGCGAATAAAAGCGGCTTTGGAGAAAGGTGTACCCACGGCTTATCTAACCTACGAGGGAGAACAGCATGGCTTTCGCAAGTCTGCCTCAATTATTTCCTCCCTGGAGGCGGAGCTTTATTTCTACGGCAAGGTGCTGGGCTTCACCCCGGCCGATGAACTGCCTGCAATCGATATAGTTAATCTCGAACGAGATTAGACCAATGATTTGTCGACCCGCGACAGCAGATGTCTCTGCAGCAGGTTAAATGAGTGGGCGGCTAGAACTGACAAGCCTACAAACACGCACAGCAACAGTGCCTGCGACAGATCCACGGGCAGTACCGGAAATACCATCAGCAGGAACATAAAGAATCCAGCACGCAGGGCGTCGGTGGCGCGGCTGTCGCCTAATGGTGAGAAGTCCTGGGCACAAAATTTCCGCGCCTGACGCGTCGACCAGGACAAACTGTCCTGTCGTGGAGGATCATCCATACCCGGTGGCAGAAACTCCCGCAGATAAGCCACCAGACCGGCGCGCTCCACATGCCGGGTCAACGCCAGCAGCTTGATATTAACCGTCCACATGGTCGATAGATAAAACCCCAACCACACCACGGCCCACGCGCGCGCCCCGGTTAAATCAACACTCAAGTAACTGTGCACAACAAGGATGGCGCCGGCACAGAAACACACCAGAATCTGCGCATCAAATATTCTGGCCAGCTTGCGCAGCCCGAAACGCCGGTCGCCATCATCAAAATTCAACACGTACGCACGTGCTGCGGGTGTGGCGCGAGCACGGGTATACAAACTGCGCCTGAAGGCGCGGTTGAACAGGTAGATATACAGCGCCGAAATCACCAACAGGTGCGCAAAAATAAACTGCACCAGAAACAATGCAGCCGCAACATAGCTAAAATTAAAAGGAATATTTTACTTTCCTCTCCATTTATGTCAAACCCTTTGTCCGCATTATGATAATATAAGGGCCATATCAAATTCTGGCGTTTCAAACTCCGGACCAGGTAAAAATATTTCCATCCAAGAATTTCGGTTCATATTTAAGTGAAACTCATAATACAAATTCCTTGCTTGAACGAGGAAAAAACGCTTCCAGAGACTTTAAAAGATCTCCCCAAAAAAATAGAGGGAGCCTCTTCTATAGAAATATTAGTGATTGACGACGGCAGTACTGACAAAACTGTCGAAGTCGCAAAAGCTAACAATGTGGACCATATAGTCAGCCTTTCAAACAATAAAGGGCTGGCTAAAGCGTTCAAATATGGAATTGACGAATGTCTCCAGCGAGGAGCCGATATCATTGTTAACACCGATGCCGACAATCAATACAATGGGGCGGATATTCCAAATCTTATCAAGCCTATTCTTGAAAAACGGGCTGATATAGTAATCGGCGACCGACAAGTGGAAACTATAGAACATTTTTCCCCTCAGAAAATTTTGCTTCAAAAGTTTGGGAGTTGGGTTGTACGCCAAGTCTCGGGCACCAAAGTTCCAGACGCTACTAGTGGATTTCGCGCTTACTCTAGAGAAGCTGCGATGCAAATAAATGTCGTTTCAGACTTTACTTACACTTTAGAAACTATTATCAGCGCAGGTAGAAAAAATTTAGCAATTACGCATGCTCCGGTAAAAACCAATCCAAAACTGAGAGAATCTCGCTTATTTCCCAATATACGGACCTATATAATGAGATCCGTTGTCACTATTTTAAAAATTTATTCTATGTACAAACCTTTACGGGTTTTTACAAGGAGGATTTACCACAGAAAAGCAGAGGAATTATTTGTAAGAAATATCGTAATTCCAAAACTATTTTCTTTCTTTTTGCTCTTTAAAAATTTCATAATGGAAAACCAGTAAGGTAGAATTCAGCTTTTTATTATTTTTCCTGACTTAAAACTTCATTAAAAACAGCCAGTCGGGTATGATTCAAATTTTTATCCTTTTTCCTGGCTTAAAATTTCATCAAAGAAATCAGTTGGGTGTGCTTAAACTTTTTTATTGTTTTTACTGGCTTAAAAATTCTTAAAGAACTACAACTTTTTTCGGATGCTGAGAAATGGTTTGCGTAGCATAGGTACCGATCTCCGTGTTTGTTGCCTTCGGCCAGGAGTGCAAAGCGTGGTATAAAGAACAGTAAAACCAATTATAATTTGGCTTTTCCCCCCTTTTTTGGCTTAAAATCTTAAACAGGAACAACCATTCAGCTACAATTTAACTTTTTCTCCTTTTTACTGGGTTAAGATTTCACACAGTAACAAAGACAGTAACAAAACGTAATTAGTTAACTAAAAAGGCAGGGTTGCCTTTTTGATCACTGTTGCCTTTTAACCAATCAGGGTTAAAGGGAAGGCAACCAATCAGGTTGCCTTTCGAATACCTTTCTGACTTACTATTAAGAAATAAAGTAGAAATTTAAAGCCAAATTTAAAGAAAATTTAAGCCAAATTAAAGCTAAGCCAAAATTGAAAGCTACAAACAAAATTGGTTGAGTTAAACCCAAAAATTTACCATTGACTATTTTCAAGTCTGAAAGATTTCCTTTCAAGGCCGTATCGGAAAGAGCCTTTAATCACATTCTTTACCATGTGCAATCATAATATTGTCTAATATCTTGAACAGACAGGCGGATGCCCTGGGCAGTTCATTGCAAAAGGCGGCCCGGCCGGATCTGTATCCGGATGGCGAGAGCGACGACGAAAAGCGCAACGAGATCGACCGGTTGAACGAACTGATCTACGTCAACATCAACAACGGCGCCTACAAGGCCGGCTTATCTTCCAGCCAGGAGGTGTATGCGGCGGCCTTTCAGGACTATTTCGCAACGCTCGATATGCTCGAAAAACATCTGGCCGCGGATGATCGACCGTTTCTCGTTGGCGACACGTTCACCGAAGCCGACCTGCGGCTTTTCCCGACCCTCTACCGCCATGATCCGGTGTACTACGTGCGCATGAAGCTGAACGGCGCCAGGATCCTCGATTACCCGCATCTGTGGCGCTGGTTGTGCCGTGTCTACGGCCTGCCGGGAGTGGCCCCGAGCAATTCACTGATCCATTGCCGCCAGGGCTATTTCGGCCGTTCATGGAACAACGTGGTGCCCCTGGGGCCGCTGTTTCCGATGACCTACCCGGAAGCCTACGAGCACCCGGAACTGGCGGGAACCCGTTGAATCACAAAAAGGTCCCGGCCGTGCGAGCTCAGGGCCGGGGGAACGCTCGAACAGAAGAATCTCCAATATGACGCAATCTGACGAATTCGGATTCGGTACTCAAATCCGCAAGTCGCCCTATTTCGACGCAACGGTCCGATGGGGTGCCCGGGCGTTCTCGGTATACAATCACATGTACATTCCGCGCGATTTTGGCGATCCGGTGGAGAATTGCTGGAATCTCGTCGAACGGGCGATCCTTTGCGACGTCTCGGTCGAACGTCAGGTCGAGATATCCGTCGCCGATGCGGCCGAATTTGTCCAGTTGCTCACACCCTCCCCTGCAACTACTGTTAACTAGGATTATTCTGCATATTATGAAGTAAGAATTGTTTTCTTAACATGTTTCCTTATGTGCTGGACAAACCCTACTTACACTATGGTTAGAGGGTGTATCTCTAGAAAGGAAGGCAGATAGGCTGTTGTTTCTAGCAGTTTGTAGTTGGTCTGATGGTAATGTCATAGGTGCTGAGCCAGGAACATATATGTCTCTGTTTTAATATCTGAATCTGCTTCTGAAATATTGCTACTGTATTTTCTTATAAATTCCAATGGTGACCACTAATATGCTTAATAACATTGGTTTTGTTTGTTATTTGAAGAGTCTACTACATATGAGTGGGAAAATATTCATTTTACATATAATTGCAAACTGCCAAGTCCCATGTTCTGTTTGCCTTCTGACTACCTGTGCTACATTCAAGGGACTTTAAGTCTTATTGTGAGCATTATAATAATGTTTTGATTTCCTTTTAACTTTCAAATCTGAGGCTAAGAATTCAGAACTGGGGGAAACTCTAAAAGTAAAATAGCATATGATTCAGGAAATTGTATGTCTGTGCTCCTCTTCATCAGTAATTGTGCTGGTGAATAAAGTTGTTGACTGGGTTTGTATCTATGTTCAAGCAATGCTAACTGAATGTAAGTTTTTGCAAATTGCAGCTTTAATCATACTTTTAGTAGTTACAACAGCTTTCTTAGCCAATTCATAGAACTCTGGCTTATCTGGGCTAAAGGTAGTGTTTTGGGTGCCCTACTCACTTAAAAATTCATAGAAACTCCCAGAGGCAGGCTGGGATCCATTTCTGGACTGTGAATATAAGGAATACCAAGACAAGGAAAGAACATTCTTTGCTCTGGAGCAGAGATATTAAAACATTTAATATCTCTAAACTTTGATTTGAGACATGCAAAAAGAAAACTTTTAAAGTAAAATTGCATATCAGAGAATTTTCACTATCTTGAAAATTAACTGAGTTAAAAAAAAAAAAAAAAAATCAAGAATGGGTTTACACCCATATTATACCACATGAGGTGTTTCCAACCTCAAAAGAGTTACGATGTTCGCAAAAAATCCTAAATATTAGATGGCACTCAGGGTTGTCCGAATCTAGAACGAGTCTCCATTCTTACCAGTTCTAACTATTCTTTGCTGACATCATTTTATGGATATCTGTATGCACAAAGTTCCACTTTGGATCCACTTGGATATCTGTATGCACAAAGATACCAGTATATTGGTATCTAAGCTGTGGCGAAGGCACATCCTAACTTAACCAAAAAATGAAACAAAACTTAAAAGCTCATTTGGTACTTGCATTTACTGGCAACAGCTCTATGGGCTATCAGCATGAAATCTGACCCCCCAAAAAGACACAATTAAAACCCTTGTTTGTAATCCTTACTGCATTTAGCTAAAATATGGTTGGCAACAATCTAGTGTTTCCCTCACAAAAGTGGGATCGAGCGGGAAAACTCTAAAGCATAACTGTAACTTTTGGCCAAGTTTTATTTCCTCTCCTTCCAGAAGTTGGATCAGGTGAGATCACATTTAAAAGATACGACGACGAGCCCCACTCTTACTTCCCACAACACGTGGTTGCGATACAGCCCCTTCTCTGGTACATGTGCGGAATATAAAAGTCTTCATCTATTCCCCCCTCGCAGAGGACTAATCTGACACCAGACTCTGACAGGACATAACTGGGATTTTTTGTGCTTTTCAAATAACAATTTGTTTTGTCTGGCGGCAGCGGCTACCGTGTTTCTTGGAACCTTGTATCCCTTGATGATTGAAACCTTTCAAGGCGGAAAAGTGACCGTCGGCCCTCCATACTATAATGCGGTGTTCATGCCTATTGCACTCGGATTACTCTTTTTAATGGGTATTGGCCCGTATATTCCGTGGAGGAAAGCTTCTGCAACGAATCTCAAGAAAAACTTTCTGGTTCCGCTCATCGTGGGGCTTATTACTATTGTTCTCTTGCTGATTTCAGGAATTTATAGTCTGTATGCCTTGACGGGTGGATTCGTAGTCGGTTTTTCAGCAAGTGCCATATTCCTCGATTTTGGGAAAATTTCCAAACTGTATGCCAATCGAGAGCACGTCAATATCTTCAAAGGATTTTTGAAAGCCTTTTCAGCAATTTATTTTTGACACTGATGCGCATATCGGTTCCAATGGCTTCCTTTCGCAAAGAATCCAATCGACTTACAAGGGTTTTGAGAAAGTGCAATTCTCGTTGAGGCCCTTGATACACTTCCTGTTTTTGAACCAACTTGTGTGTATTTTTCGGAAACTCTAAGTGAGGCTGCTCTTCAACAAGCTGGTCATATCTTCCAAAATCGGCCTCTAAAGCTTCTATGGCAAGTTCAATTTGTTCGATAGAAAAGGCCGTTTGTTCATCGATGATTTCTTTTAGTCTGCGGGCTTCTTGGTTGAGCTCAGCATACTCTGACCAGAGATGATTCCGTTTAATCGGGTTCATTTGTTCTTTGAAAAGAGGAGAACACAGATGCTTGGCATCCCAGAAATCTTTCAGCCTAGGCCCCCCTGGCTCAGAAAGAGCCTCTTTCATGAAGCTAATAGCTTGTATTTTTCCTGCTAAATCCTCTCTAGCTTTTATTGCTAATTCTGAAATTTCTTTTTCTTCGTTAATTTCTACTGCTAACTGTCCAAACAAGGCCTCAGCAAATTCTTCAAATTCTCCCAATTTGTATAAGATCAAAAAATACTACATTTAATATTATCTTGAATTCTTTTCAAAGAATTATTAGTTTCAGTGCAGCTGGTTTATTGTCCAAATGCATGAATCTAGTCTTGAATTTCTCAGATGTCCTAAATGTACTACAAAATTAGATCTTGATGTTCATCTGCAATCAAATGAAATTGATGAAGGTTTTCTGGAATGTCATAATTGTAAATTGTTGTTCCCAATCATTGAGAAGGTTCCCATCCTCTGGAATGATTTTGCAAATTACCTGTCTTTTCGTCATATTTTAGGAGGCAAATTGTATCATTTTACAAAATCTAAAAAGATAAGGACATTTCTTAAAGAAAACTTGACCAAAAATATTCGTGATAGAGACAGATCCTCAATTGAAGAAAGATGGTCTAGAATCTATCATGAGAGTAAAAATTCAACATTTTATTTTGACAGCTTCCCTTTTACTCCCTTCCCTGTTGCTTTTACTTCTTTAATACCTTCTCTTCCGACTTCTTCCTAATCGATTCAAAGACGTCATACTCTTTTTTTGGCCCTAACCGAGTTACCAGAGTTGTATATAATAAAAAGGAAGTGTTTAAATATAGTACAGTCATTAAACGTGTGCCTAAGATTATTCTTTGGTAATTCCTCCTAAAAATATATAGCAGATCTTCGTGCCCTATGTTACTATATGTTCCAGGGCTGAGTGAAAAATTAAAAGAATTTTACAAAAACTGGTTTAAAGTTAGCTTTCCGAAGAACCAGAGGTAGCCGGCCGCGGACAACGTGACGTTGTAGAGGTCGCGAATCAGGCTGAACGTCATCAGTCGCCGGATCTGATCCAGGCACTCGTCGACCGTCTCGGGCGCGGGGTAGGCGTTCGGGTCGTCGGTCCAGCGATTCAGGCGTCCCTGCAGCGAGGCGCCGGCCTCGCGCCGTGGGTCGGTCGAGCTCTCGGATGGTCGTGGCTGAGCCGGCGTGTCTTTGCGGAGTGGCATGGCGACACCGGAGGCGCGGGCGGCACCGCGCTCCCCGTGCCGAACCAGCAGGTGGCTCGCGTTCTGACCGTCCGTCCAGGGGCGGCCGCCTCGCACCGAGGCTGGGGGTGGGAGAAGGTCACCGAACTCGCGATCAGAACCCTCGTCGCCCGGGATCAGCCTCTCGTGGCCGTGCTCTGGGGCAAGGACGCGGCGAATCTGCAGCCGATGCTCGGTGACACGCCGGTGATCGTCTCGGCCCATCCCTCCCCGCTGTCGGCGAGCCGCGGGTTCTTCGGATCCCGGCCGTTCTCGCGTGCGAATGCCCTGCTCGCGGAACAGGGGGCCGAAGCCGTGGACTGGAGGGTGGAAGGCGAAGCCGCTCCGTCTCTAAGCTGAGCGCATGCAGTTCGAACCGGGAGACCGTCGCCGCGTCCTCCCGCGCCACCTTCGCCCGCAGGCCGCGCCCGAGATCTTCGCGTACACGATCCGGCCGGTCCGCCCGGCTGATCTGCCTCACGTGCGAGAGATCTACAACCACTTCGTGAGCAATTCCGC
Organism: Alatinidae sp. Z8VKAUB7J3; assembly: GCA_010016025.2. Lineage (NCBI taxonomy): Eukaryota > Metazoa > Cnidaria > Cubozoa > Carybdeida > Alatinidae > Alatinidae sp. Z8VKAUB7J3. The sequence continues at coordinate 197,731,192 of JAAAKM020073195.1, read as the reverse complement.
GGTCACACTCGATGAGCGACGCAGCAGCATCCCGTACTGGCGCGAGAAGTACGCGCTGCTCACGCGGTTGGAGCTGCCCTTCCTCATGGGTCCAGGCGCGCGCCAGCGGCGTGTCCTGCGAGATGCCCTGCCCGCCGTGCATCTGCACCGCCTCGTCGATCACCTTGAGCGCCACCTGCGGCGCCACCACCTTGATCTTGCTGATCCAGGGCGCGGCGGCGCGGGCGTCGCCCTGGTCCATGTACCAGGCCGCCTTGAGGCAGAGGAGCCGGGCCATCTCGATCTCCATCCGGGCGTCGGCGATCCTGTCGAAATTGCCGCCCAGCTCGGCCAGCGGCTTGCCGGGATAGCGCGCCGAGGCATAGCGGGCGGGGATCAGGATAACGGTTTTCATGCAACACCTGCGCGCAGAACATCGTGGATATGGAGAATGCCGACCGGGCGGCTGTTGTCATCGACAACCATCAGCGCACCGATCTTGCGCTCGTTGAGCAGTGCCAGCGCCTGGGCGGCAAAGACATCCGGCGTCACCGTCACCGGGTTGCGGCTGGCCAGTTCGCCGGCAGTCATCTTCATCAGCCCGGCCATGTTGCGCCGCAGGTCGCCGTCCGAGATCACCCCCACCAGCCGGCCGTCCTCGACCACAGCCGCGATGCCAAAGCTTTTCGAGGTCATGGTGATCAGCACATCCGCCATCGCCATGTCGGCCGGCACCAGCGGCAGCATCTCCGGCCCGTGCATCAGATCTTCCACCCGGCTGAGCTGGGCGCCGAGCTTGCCGCCCGGATGGAACACCTGGAAATCCTCCGAGCCGAAACCGCGCAGCTCCATCACCGCCACCGCCAGGGCATCGCCCAGCGCCAGGGTCAGCGTGGTCGAGGTGGTGGGGGCGAGGCCCATCGGGCAGGCCTCGGGCAGTTTCGGCAGGGTCAGCTTGAAATCGGCGGCCTGCGTCCAGTAAAAAAATTTATGGCCTGTTTTAAGGAGGGTGAAAGTTCATTATACGCATGGATCGGTGAAATAATAATGCTTCCTATTAAGCTGCACATCCTGTGACGCAGAGGAAAAACCTTAACGCAAATCCATACATAAATAACAACACACACAAAAAAAGGAGGAGCGACAAAGGAAAGCAAAAAGTAAAGAAGAAGAAGAAAAAAACTACCGAAGTGAACCTACCATCAACTAAAATATGATTTGTTTACAACATTCAACACTCTTATCAAAGGCAGCGCAGTAGCGCTGTCTAAGTAAAGAGCGAAACGGACACAATATATTATTTATTTATTTATTTTTGGTTTGTTTTAGACAAGGGCACTTCGTATTGAAGGAGTTGTCGCACAAACTCTGAAAAGGGCTCATTCGATTGGAAACTGAAAGAGCTAGAGTCCTTTTTTAATAGTCAAAAGAGCTGGGAGGGCAACTACCTCCTCCCACGCCCACCATTTCCCCAAACACATTCAATAAAAATTTTGAGATAATCATTTTGTTAAATGTAGTTGAAAGGTTCGGAAATTATGTATTTGAAGATGACACCCACCCCCACAGCCCTGAGGGGCAAGGGTTTTTAAGTTATGCCCTGGGGGCACATAAGGTTTATATAGAAAGCGCAGTTTATATATCAATTCCCAAAACACATCTAATCAAAATTTTGAGATGGGGATTTTGTTCAGCGTAGTTGAAAGGTCTGGAAATTATGTCTTTGAGGATGACAACCCCTCACAGCCCTCAGGGCAAGGATTGTAAGTTATGCCGTAGGGGTATATAAAGTTTTTATAGAAAGGGTGGTTGTATAAACTTCAGAGGAGGCTCATAGGATATGCCCGCCGCATGGCGCACCAGCGCCTCGGCCGTCAGCCCGGCGCCCGTCAGCTCGGCCGCGATGCACCCCTCGCGCATCACGATCGCCCGGTCCGACATGCCGAGGATCTCGGGGATTTCCGAGGAGACCATGATGACCGAAAGTCCCCGGGCGGCCAGTTCGGCCATGAATTCGTGCACCGCCGCCTTGGAGCCGATATCGATGCCCTTGGTCGGCTCGTCGAGGATGATGACCCGGCGCCGGGTGGCCAGCCATTTCGCGATCACCACCTTCTGCTGATTGCCGCCCGACAGGCTGCCCACCGGCGTATCGAGCGAGGCCGCGCGCAGGTCGAGCCGCCCCACATACTCCCGGGTCAGCGCGAATTCCTCGGCCAGACGCAGGAAGCCGCGCCGGCAGACCCGCGACAGGGAGGGCAGGGTGACATTCTGGAACACCGGCAGATCGAGGATCGCGCCCTGCTTGCCCCGGTCCTCGGGCACATAGACGAGCCCCGCCGCCACCGCATCGGCCGGAGAGCGGATCGCGACCGGCGCGCCGGCGATGCGGACCTCCCCGCGCGAGGGGCGCGATAGCCCGATCAGCGCCTGCATGAATTCCGAGCGCCCGGCCCCGACCAGCCCGTAGAATCCGAGGATCTCCCCGCGGCGCAGGCGAAAGCCGATATCCTCGAACTCCGTGGGGTGGGAATAGCCCTCGACGCGCAGGATCTCCTCGCCGGTCGCGGCCGTGCGTTTCGGAAAGATCCGGTCGACCGCGCGCCCGACCATCATCCGCACCAGCGCGCCCTCGGTCGCCTCCGCCATCGGCCCCGAGCCCACATGCCGCCCGTCGCGAAACACCGCATACCGGTCGGCGACCCGGATTTGGACTTGGCCGGGAAAAATTTTTTTTTAAAAGGGAATTAGAACTTCCAATTTCCAATTAAATGAGCCTCTTCTAAAGTTTACACGACCATCTCTACCATAAAATCTTACATACCCCGGGCATAAAGTATAACCCTTGCTCACAGGCTTCGGGGTTGTGTCAACTCTGAAGCACTTGTAATATGATCATAAATTTCATGAATGCTTTCATTTCATGATATGTAATATGATCATGAATGCCTCAAAATTTCTACTGGATGCATTTGGGGAAAAGAAGGACATGGGGGGAGGGGGCTATTTGCCCTCTGACTACTTTTGTCTCTTAAAAAGGGCACTAGAACTTCTGACTTCCAATCGAATGAGCCCCCTATGAAGTTTATGTGACCACTCTTGCATAAGAACCTTATACGTTAATAGTGGGCAACTAGTGCAACTTAGAGTCATGGCACTGGTGACAATAGTGGGGGGGGGGTTTCAACCCCAAAGAATTATTAATGGACATCAAGACATAATTATTAACAGTACCTGTTCAGTACCTACTGAATTCTATTCAGAACCGATTTTTCCTTAATCTTTGCATGACTTAGAAGTCATTAGCACGGCCGAAATTTCATACTGGATTAAAATAGAATTGCACTGAAACTATTAATACAGTTAAGAAGAGACACTCACAGCACAATCATCAATATTCAGCTCACAGTAATTGCCAGTGAATCCGGGTCGGCATTCACAAATAAAATCACTCACTTTGTCAAAGCAGGTTCCTGAGTTTTGACAGGGAGAATCTGCGCAGTCATCAATATCAATCTATAAAATATATGTAAGATAAAATATACTTTCAGTTCATTGGTTTGTTGGTACTTACAATGTTCTTGTACGAGATATATCAAATGATACTAAAACCATTAAGAGTTACCAACAACAAGAATTCAAAGACATGAAGGAAGCTCTGCAAAAGAAAAATAAAAAATCACCTACAGATGTCCAAAAAAAGATTATTCATGCGGCTACAAAGAAATTTGCAAAAAACGGATATCAAAAAACATCTATGAATGAAATCGTAAATACAGCAAAAGTTAGCAAGGGCTCATTATTTTATCATTTTCACAGCAAAGAAGAGTTGTTTTTTCAAGTCTTAAGCAACAGTGTTGAGCTAGAGTTTCAAAGAATATTTAAAATTCTTGAGAAAGACGGGGGTAATTTATTCAAAAAAAGAGAAAACTTGTTTGAAGATTTGGAAAAATATTATGATTTGACGGCTTCAGGACCAAGAGAATTTGAGAGACTGTGGCTTGAAGGAAGACTTGAGTCAGAGAATAATCCTAAGCTAAGACAAATGATGATAAAGCAAGACAAAGAAATAGCACAGATAGTATTTGGGATGCTTCAACAAATGAGAATTCAGATAGGCATACTGGAAGGATATAACGATACAGAATTATTGGAAATTTCAAAGGGAGTAATTGCAGTACTCAGAGGTCTATTTTTAGAGAAACTTTCGGGTAAGGATCTAAAAGAAATAAGAAATGGTTGGGTAAGAACAATTTATCTTATTTACAGTTCAAAAAAAATCTAATATGTTAGAAATTATTGTTTAAAATGAATTATTGATTACAAATTCAATTCCTATATGACTTGAACTATTTTTGGAGATTATCGCAAGCCCCATCTAAACATTACCTTGTCTTCAAGTTTCTTAAAGACTACACCATCTACTGCAAGACCAATACCCATGAAAAAACTTTATCGATGTGCAATTGCGCATCAGCCATGAGGAAGAGGGAGGTGAGTCATTGTGTTTGTGGAGGTTGGGGCAGATACCTAAAAGAGCAAATTTTAATGCCCAGCCTGCTAACTCTCCTTGAGCCTTCAGATAAATGTAGAACAAGGTAGGGAGGGGGAAAAATATAATTAAAATAGTTCTCTATGTAGCATAAAACATTACATTCCCATGCCTACTGGCACAAAGGTGAAAAGGGTGAGACACCGTGAGCTCCGCCAAGAAATTTGTTTTGAGGGGTAGGGGGGTAGATACTATTTGGAATTTCTTTTCAACAATTTTAAATGGTAATATTAGCCTTTTTCTATCTATATAAAATATTTCGGTGCATTTAAATACATGTATATACTGGATTTATGAATCAAAGAATCCTATTGTAGAGGTTGTAATAGATTCAGCCACGTAAAAGATCAAAAGCCATACAGCATATCAATCCCTATGAACAATAATAACCCTCCTCCTGAACCCAAAAATTTTACTGTAGAGATATTAACAAAGATTTATTAAATAGAAAGACAAACGATCGCATTTGTATATTCAAGTTTTTTTCAAGATTTAATTTGCAATCCTACTTTTCAATTCTTAAGCAGAAAAACTGAAAAAATAGTGCAGCATTAATCAATTACAATTATTGATATAAATGTCTTAACCACAATATACCAGGGGATTAAGGGACCGGTACCCAAGATTATATCTTGGTTAAGCCAGAGAATGATTTGGAAAATAATCAGAAACTAAATTCTAAAAAAAACTAGTATTTCAACTGAAAGTAAAGGGTAGTCTTGAAACCTAAAATGAACAGAAATTATTCTTTATATACAAACACTTCATGTAACAACTTTAACGCATAGCAAGGCTAACAATAGTACAATCATGAGAATATTAGCAAGTATAGTATCAATTATAGTGCTAACAACTATAACACAAATAATGATAAAAATTATAACACATAATAATGCTAACATCTATAACACAAAAATGTTAACAACTATAATATAAATCATATATAAAAACTAATAACTATAACATATAAAAATGGCAGCTACAAACAACTAAGACAATAAATTGGTACACTTACTTTTAGAAATTCAAACTCTTTCTGGGTAGTGAACGACGTTCATGGGTCATGTCGACTACAATATTTAAATATGGCAGTAGAAAGCTTATTAGAAAGGATATAATATCTAAGCAGGAAGCATAACGAGGGCTGAAAAATCCAAAAGGCTGCATAATGTCATCATCTTCGCTTTTAAGTGTTACAATGCAACATAAGAAGCATATGAGGACGAAAGGCCAGAATGACCGACGAGAGTGTTGAGCTGCTGACCGCAGCGAGGTTTTGAGAACCTTAAAGCCGTTCATACTAAATGTTACATCCATACTAGACAGTTTTTGGTCAGCCGATGTAAATCCTGAAAGGATCCCAGAGAAAGATGCTTTCGTTTGCTCATCTTTCAATCCCAGATATGGTAGAAGTTCTGCATAATACGAAAGGTCAAACAAAATTTTCATTTTGGTAAAAGAACGCCCTCCTGAAAAATACTGGGCAAACAGGGGGAAAAAAACACCCCAGGAAAAAAAAAAAAAAAAAAAAAAAAAAAAAAAAAAAAAAAAACACGGGATCCGTGATCTGCCTTCTGGCAAAAAATACTTAATTCCACATTTTTGTAGATGAGAGCTTGAAACAAAAAAAACTTAATCATGCTATATAAAAATAGTTAGACTATTCATCAAATATTTTTAGCAAGTAAAAATAGGTAATCTTAGCGTAAATTTTTTAAACGAAGTGTGTTTGAAAAAAAAACCAGATAAAACAAAACGTCAGATTTTGAACATCGTCAGTCAGGATCTGCATAGTAGATTTATTTCTTTTACACGCCTTCTTTTCTGATCCTGGCCTCTAGCCAACCCTATTTACAATTTATGACATATTACCAAGGCCATGTCCACGAGGGGGTTTATGGGGTTTGAGCCCCCCCCCAAGACTTTTCAGAGTCGTACAAACCTAATAAAAATGCACATCAACAAATTTTTTATATGTTTTTTATTTATTTTTTTTGTAAACCTCCCATTCTTTTTGTAGTTCAGAATCTGTTAATCAAGCTCGATGCTAACCTAAACTCGAGCTGGTTTAAACTTATCCAATGCTCATGAATCACAACGTTACATGCAGAAGATTGAAGGCTTGAAACCCAAACGAGTGTTTAACCGAAAAACAATCTAGAAGATTAAGACTTTAGTTAACTTTGCTGATACCAACTTAAGGCTTAAGAGCGTGTCCCTGACATTTATCCAGTCTGTTTTTTTCTAGTAGCTCCCTGTAACTCGTGACAGGCGAAGTCCATCCCAGAAAATAAATATTCAAAATTCTAAATAAATATAAGTTCTTACTTATCAGAAAATGAGCCTAAGCAAGCTGAAACACACTTGTAGGTTTGAGAATAGTCCTTCCCTTCTTTTGAAATTATAGTTTTATTCGTCGGTTTATTCTGTCAGCTCTAAGCATTTAAGGTAATTAAAAAAAAGACAATAGCAATAATAACACACCAGACATTCAATCACTGCCTCAGCGACAGGTCGCGGCCTCGGCTCTAGAGCATCAAGCACTGGAAACCCCGACGTAAACCAACGCGGCTGAATGCCCAGTTCGGCCGACCAGCGGTTGGCCTGAGCCAAAGTTGCCTCCGGCGCCAGGGCCATCGCCCAAGGTGAGACCAGCACGGCTGCCGGGCCTTGCAAGCGGTCGCTGCGCGTGACAATCGGGCCAGCCAGGAACAGCACCAGAGCCGCCAGTAACAACAGTCGTAAAACCAACAGCAGCCAGTCGCGAATGACTAAGGCACGAAGGCGCTGGGATTGACTGGCAGGCACAAATTGAGTTGCTGGAAAGGCCAACCGGCGCCCGGTCGATTGATTAAACAGGTGAATCAGCAGCGGCACGAGTAACGCCAACAGACCCCATAGCCAAGCAGGGGCCAGCCAGGTGACGTGCCAGCCAGGAATCATCGACCCCCCCGATCGCCAGTAAGGTAAGAGCGCAAGCTCTCATCCAGGGGCTGATCCACATTCAGGCGGGCCAACGCCACACCGCTGCGGGACAGTCGCGTGGACAAGCGCGCCAGATACGCCTCGCGCTTAGCCTGATAACCTTCGCTAACCAGCGCCGGCTCGGTGACGCATCCATCGCCACGTTCGGGATCGACCAAGGTGAAAATGCCCTTCATCGCCAACTTGAGCTCAGCGTCACTTTCCAGGCACACGGCACGGACGTCTCGGTTGCCAAAATTCAAACGCTTAAGCAGAGCGCTGAGCTCGCCCTGGGTTTCGTAAAAATCTGTCATATTGAAAGGGCGGCAGACCGTTCTTGGCCGCGAGCGGCGGTGAGGCCGCCAGTCCCAGAAGCAAACCGATGCCAAAAAGGACACCGTCATCTTCTTGACCAGCAACCTGGCGACCGACGTGCTGACCGAGGCGGGCATGCAAGACACACCGCCCGATCCCGAGGATCTCGCCAACCTGATTCGGCCGATCCTCAGTGCGCACTTCAAGCCGGCGCTGCTGGCGCGCATGACGATCGTGCCCTTCTACCCGCTCAAGCCCGAGGTGCTGCAGATGATCACCCGGCTCAAGGTGGGCAAGCTGCAGAAGCGCCTCGCCGAGTCGCACGACATCGAGGCCACGGTCGACGACAAGGTCATCGAGACGATCGCCGCGCGGTGCACCGAGGTCGAGACCGGTGCCCGCAACGTCGACCACATCATCCGCGGCACACTGTTGCCGAGCATGTCGCGTGCGCTGCTCGAGCAGATGAGCGCCGGCCCGCTGCCGTCGCGGTTGAATGTCGGCTTGGGAGAAGGCGGCGACTTCTCGCTGGAGTTCAGTGACTAGCCCATTGGTCGACGGCGGTCGCGCCACCGGGTCCGAGGATCCGGGCCGTCCCGTGTTGGTCCCGAGTGATGCTCCGGTCCGAGACGGCAGCTACCGGCGTGGCTACGAGGTGCGCGGTGCTGCCGGCACTTGCCTCGTGCAGTGCGTCAAGGTGCGCGTCCGCTATCTGTGCGGCAGCGAGTGCCGCGTCGACTACCGGGCGACCTATCACGAGTACTTTCGGTTCGCGCGGGATGATGCCCGCGTCGTCGACGTGCACGATTTCGATCTGATGCGCGACGGCTGGCGGCAGTCCGCGATCAAGAAGCTGCTGCGGCGCTACGGCGCCGCGCGCGACCCGCTCGCCACCGATGGCGAGCCTCGCCTCGAGGTCCGCAAGTCGTTCCTGATGGTGGCGGGGGCCTTCGGCTATAATGTGCTGCTGATCCCGGTGGCAGCCGGGGTGCTCTATCCCTTTGGCGGGCCGTTGCTGTCGCCGGCATTGGCTGCGGGCGCGATGGCGCTGTCGAGCGTGTTTGTGCTGTCCAATGCCCTGCGCTTGCGCCGCCTGAAACCTGCCATAGATGAGGAGCAGGCCGTATCTGCGGCCAAGGATGCCGGCAAGCAGGAGGCGCGCGCATGAACATCGGGGACGTATCCAGCCGCTCAGGGCTTCCTGCCAAGACGATCCGCTACTATGAGGATATCGGCCTGATCAAGCCGCACCGCAGCGCTAACGGCTACCGCTGCTTTGCTGAGACCGACCTGCACAAGCTGGCCTTTCGGGGCCGGGCCCGGGCGCTGGGCTTCACCATCGAGGACTGCCGCACCCTGATGGCGTTGTACGAGGACGAAAGCCGCGCGAGCGCCGATGTGAAACAGCTGGCGCAGGAGCATTTGGCCAAGATCGAGGAGAAGATCGCGGATCTTCAGGCGATGCACGACACGCTTGGCGAGCTGGTCAACAGCTGCGCGGGCGACAGCCGCCCGGACTGCCCGATCCTCAAGGACCTGTCCGGCGAGGGGTGATCCTTCCGGCGGGGGAGGCGGGGTGTGCTCCCGCGCCCTCGGCTGCCCTGGCGGGCCGCCTGGCGGCCTTGGGCATGGCTTCGGGCCTTACGGCCCGAAGCGGGCGCTCTCAGGCGGGTCGCAGCTCCAGGATCTCGCGGGCGTGCTGCCAGGTGGCGACGGGGCGCTCGTATTTTTCACACAGCTCTGCTGCGCGTTTCACCAGCGCAGCGTTGGAGGGCGCCAGGGTGTCCCGGTCCAGCCGCATGTTGTCCTCCATCAAACCAATTTTTTTTAACGATATTTTGCTCGTTATATCCCAGAACCTGGCATCCTTTTTTGTTCACCAGGTTTACCTTCCCATTGGAATCGAGTATCACGATCATTGCACCAGCAATATCCAGGTATTTCTGCGCTCTAGCTTTTTCTAATTGTGATTCTTCTTTTGCCTGTTGTAAATAAGCTACATATCGCATGATAATCATTCCCACAAAGATTGACAGGAAGCCTACACCGCCAATTAAAATAAATTGTACTTTTTGAAATAGGCCAGTTTTTCGCGCAACAATTTGTTGAATCTGTGTTTCAACATCATCCGCCAAAAAAACAAATTCTTTAAAGACGGCATCATATTGCTGGTCAATCTTAGTTCCGCTGGCGGATGTTTTTCTTGCATTCAAACGCTTTTGGGTAATTTCCTTGAATTCTGCTAATTTCTGGCGCACTTCTTTAATCTCATCGCGCATATGCGGATCTTCCAAAGGAGCAAAATTTCCTTCCTGATTTTGGCCGCCATCCAGCATTGCTTTTGCATACCAATCGGCTGATTCCAGGTATCTCCAGACATCATCCATACTTTCATGACGGTCACCACTGAGGATTTCTTCGAACCAAAGGTGGGCTGTTGTCGCTTCCAGTTTGATCTCCATTGCCGCATCAATCAATGGCGTATGTTTTACCATCATTTGATTGCCACTATATAAAATATACACCATCGCAATTAAAATGGTGATCGTAAATGCCCCTAGTACAAAATAAACTCGCCAGGAAGATTTTTCTATTCGCAACCAGCTCATTATGTTACCCCTCAATCATTAAACCAATTTTTCGAAAAGATTATTTTGCCAGGATACTGCTTTCGGCAATATCCAACACATGCCCCCCCTCGGCAAACGAAACCTTCTGCGCCAGTATCGGAGCAACATTCTTCGCCCGACCGGCCAAGGCCAAGGTAAAATGACGGGCCAGCTCGGCCTCTTCCATCGCGGACTTCATACCATCACGGTAAATAAAAGCGGCTCCTGCCCCATCCATGTTCGCGGGCTGATCCGTGCGGAGGCGCTCCACCATGGCCAACACGCCGGGCGAAGTGGCCGCCAGACCAATGTAGTCCCCCACATCAAAAGCCCCTCCCGGAACCAAATGTTCCTGAGCCATGTCCGTCAACGACAAGCATCCATCGGGCTGGGTCGCAATCAGTCCCATCGCCCGCAACGCCGTCAATAACACGGTCGCGGGCCGGTCCGCCAAGCCTAGGGTCTTCGCCAGGGCATCCTGTGACTGAGGCTGCTCCTGCAACACTCGAAACACGCCAAAATGGGCGACCGCCGCAGTCAATAATTCAGAGCCGTAGCTCCCACGGAAGTGCTCAAAAATCGGTGTGGGATCGAGTTGCGGTCCAGCCAAGGGATCTGGAGAGTTCGTTGCTTCAGACATAGCGACAAAAATCTATCGAAGGATCGTTCCGCAAGCGGCAAAAAACCCCGGAATCTTCAGAGCGCGGGACGCCAGGGCTGCGGCCCGTCTTCGCCCTTGGCTTGTAAGAACTTGGCATCCACTTCGCGGTACCACGCGTGCAGTTTGTCGCGCATTTGACCCACTCGCTCCGGATGATCCGCCGCCAGGTCGTCCCGCTCTCCCAGATCGTTCTCCAAATCGTACAAATGGACACGCCCGTCTTCCAAGCGCTCGATGAGCTTCCAATCGCCGACTCGGATCGCACCTGCCGGAAACGTTTTGTTATCTAATCCTTGAATTAAGATTTAAAATTTTTTAGATGTATTCGGGGGGAAAAGGGAGGGGGGTAAATGCTCACCAATCACTTTTGATGACTCTTAAAAAGGTAAATAAAAATTTCAATTTCCAATTAAATGAGCCACCTCTGATGTTTATACGACAACTCCTTACATAAAAGCTTATTTGCCCCCGGGGCGTATTGGCCCCTGAGTTTCTGTCATTTGATCTTTAAACTATTTTGAACATAATGGCTTTCTCAAAATTTTAATTAGATGTGTGTTGGGGAAAATAGTCATGGATGGCTATTCTCTGATCAATTTTGACTCTTAAAAAGGGCACTAGAAATTCTGATTTACAATCAAATGAGCTCTTTCCGAAGTTTATACTACTACCCATTCCATAAAAATCTTATTTGCCCCCGAAAAATAATTTGCGACACTTGTCCCCAAGCTCTGGTGGGCTTTATTGTCCCTGTAGTCTTTGTTATACGATTTTCGGTCTATTCTGAACAAAATGGCTACATAAGAAATTCGATCGGCCGTATTTGGAGAAATTAATTGCCATTTGATTACTTTTGACTCTTAAAAAGGGAATTAGAACTTTCAATTTCTGATCATTTGAGTCCCCTTGGAGGTTTATGCGACCACTTCTTTCATAAATTTTATATGCCCCCAGGGCGTAAGTTACAACTCTCCCCCGGGCTCTAGGGTGGGGGGATATGTTCATCCCAAAGTTTTTGTTGTCTCATCATTGGACTATTTCGAACAAACTGGCAATCTCAAAATTTTCATTGGATGCATTTGCGGAAAAGAAGGTGTGTGTGTATGGAGGGAGGGGGTAGATATCCTACGATCCCTTTTGACTCTCCATTTCAAGTATACTAAAGCATATTTCTCACAATTTAAGATTGTATATTACTCACTATTGGTATTATAGCTGGCGAGACAAAAATGCTACTTGATAAATCAATCCAATATTTCTGTACTTTGTCAATTACTTCGCAGCTATTAAAAAAAAAAAAAATTAATTTTACGCTTATGTTTGTAAGGTAATTTTAATTGTATACTGAAAGTTGATGATGTCACAACTGGTGTAAGTTATAGTGCCCTTATTAAGAGTGATTTGAAAGTGTGAGTGAGTGAAAAGTGATTTGAGAGCAAACAGCTCCCCCCTATAAGCTCATCATTTCCCTTTATACTCCAATCAAAATTTGGAGATAACAATTTTCTTTATCGTATTAGAAGGATCCGCAAATTAGGTCTGTGAGGAAGCCCCCCTCCCTAGAGCTCTTAGGGAAATGGTTGTAAGCAATGCCATGGGGCATATACGGTTCTTATATACCTGTAATCCTAGAATAAGGTCCTATAATCCTAGAAGCATAGGGAAACATAATTAGCTGGTTTATTTGTACTAATTTTATTGATATATTTTAGATAGTCTGTGAAGTAATAATTTTTGTCCGTTTAAAGTTTCAACTTCGCTCTTTACTTCCCTCGGAAAAACTTTCTTTTAAAATTAATCTGTATAAGTCGGGCGATGAAGCCAAAAATACTCATCAAGCAGGAAGGCCTATTTTCTAAGGGTTGTTACGCATCATACTACCAATTGGCTTTGTTGGTCAACGTTTGTGATTCGACGTCACACCATTTTTGAGGAATTCCAGGCTCTTATCGTTATTCTCCAAAATGCGTTTTCACAATTAGATATTACTGTCATATCAAATCCGGATAAGCCGATGGCGTTTGCGGCGGGGGGCGCGCTGGCGGCGGCGGTGACGCGGGCCGGGGGGCTGGGGCTGATCGGCGGCGCCTATTGCGATACGGAATGGATCGGCGAACAGTTCGACGCGGCGGGGAATCAGGCCGTGGGCTGCGGTTTCATCACATGGGCGCTGGCGCGCAGGCCCGATGCGCTGACGGTCGCGCTCGACCGCTCGCCGCGCGCGGCGTTCCTGTCCTTAGGCGATCCCGCGCCCTTCGCGCCCACGATCCAGTCGGCCTGGATCCCGCTGATCTGACAGGTGCAGACCCTGCGCGACGCGAAGCGCGCCATCGATATCGGGGCCGATGTGATCGTGGCCCAGGGCGCCGAGGCGGGCGGGCATGGAGAGAGCCGCGCGACCTTTACGCTGACGCCCGAGATCGCCGATCTGATCGGTCGCCTACAGACCCTGACGCCTCAGCAAAGTCGCGTGCTTGGAATGCTGGCGGAGGGACTGCTGAACAAGCAGATAGCCTACGAGCTCAGCGTTTCGGAGGCGACCATCAAGGCGCATGTCTCTGCGGTCCTGCAGAAATTGGCGGTCGACAGCAGGACACAAGCGGTTATTCAGCTCTCGAAGATCGGCGCGGATCTGCTCGACCGGGACCAGGAACAAACCGCCTGAAGAGAGCAACGGCTATTCCGCTGCAGATTTGCGCGCCGCTGCGATCTGATTGAGGTAGGCGCGCAATGCGGCCGGCTTCAGTGGCTTGTTGAACACCGAAATCGACATGGCTTCAGCGCTGTTGCGAACGTCATGCGTCCGATCGGCAGTCGCCAGAATTGCCGGAACATCCGAACCCCAACGGTCACGCACCAGGGCAATCGCCCCCAGGCCGATGAAAGGTTCTAATGTCATTCCCAAGTATAAAAACGTATGTTATCATGGCCCTCGGAGCTATAAGAATAAAAATCTAATATCCTAAACTTTAGACCTTTGCTACTCCAGTGCCTTCACACACATACAAGGCTTTGGTGACTACCCCCAATCTTTCCTCAATTGGGTCACCTTGCAGATGTCCCCCCAATCTTGAATGAGATTGGAGGACTCTTCTGTCAAATTTGTCTGTTTTACTGAGAGTGTTCTTTGGTCTTCCTCGGTGACAGTGTCCATCCGGCGCCGGTGGAGCGTATCTGAAAGTCTAGAATCTGAGAGGAGCCGTTGTTCCACACCGAAATATTCCCCCTTGGAAAATTCCTTCAGTGGAAAATTCCCCCTGCGTAAATCCCAACCATGGAAAATTCCCCTCATAGAGAATTCTCCCACACGCAAAATTGGGTAGCCAGAGAGAAAGTATCCACAGAGAAAGTCCTGTGGGGAATTTTCCACAGGGGGAATATTCCGGGGGAAACGCCTAGACCCTCTGGGAACTGACATGCGAACTATATGTCAAAGATATCACTATCTTCGTTGTCTCAAAGCGGAAAAGATGTCTGTCTGGCCTTTGTGGACGAGAATTTTCACCTCGCTCAAGCTAATCCTTAGTATTTGGCAAAAAGAATTATTTTCAAAGACGGTACGGTGTTTTTCTAGTTCTGCGCTTAACTTTCTACAATCTATAGAGTAACTCAGAATTGACAAAAATGGATCCCATATACATTTATCGGTCTAAAAATTTGATCTACAGATAGGACGAAGAGACAACTTGATAGGATGGCGCGAGTCATCAGTTTGAAGAAGCGTGTCTTGACATCAGAGGTTATGTGCGTAAGCTCGCGGTCCTCATCTTCAAGCTTGGCATTAGCCAGGATCGTAATCATGTCCTCGCGCGGTTCTGCACGCCGCGCCTCTATGATGCCCACCAGGAACTGTTGCAGGTCTACTGCGGTTTGCGCCCTGGCGACCATCTCTTCCGGACCAAGAGGCGTCAATCTTAATCCGGCTGCAGCTTCCGTCGCGGCATGATCAAAAAACTCCCGCTCATCCTCTGGAATGCCCAATCGATCCCCAATGATTTTCAGCGGCACTGGAAACGCGAAGGTGGACATGAACTCCGCGCTGGTCGAGGCAAAAAGTTCATCGGCTCGCGCATCGATCACGGCTTGAACAGTGGGTTCGGACAACCGAATCTGCGACGCGGTGAAGAGCATGTTGACCAGGGATCGATATTTGGTGTGCTCGGGTTCATCGAGCGTCAGCATGGTCGGAGGGATGTCGATCATCTGCCCCGCGACGGCAACCATCTTCTCCTGCACTTCAGGCGGTGCGGCTTCGAACATCATTTTCTGTGACGCCTGAAGAAAACCATCGTACTTGGAAGAAAACGTCTCGGTGTCCCGTATCGCTTCGCGCACCAGGTCGTAGCGCGTAACGACATGAATGTTCATCGCCTCCTCAAAATGTACGGGCTCGTTGTCCCGCAGATTTTTGTAAATTGAGTACGGCTCCAGAAGATTTTCGAAACTAAATATGCTCATCGGTTCTCCTCCAGTATCGGTATTTCGTTGCGTCAGACATTAACCATCCCACCATCCACCATCAATGTCTGGCCCGTGATGTTAGCGGCTGCATCACTCACCAGGAACAGCACCGCATTGGCAATATCTTCTACCGTCTGTTCACGGCGCAGGCAATATTTCATATTCTATGAGTTTCTATCATTTCCTTTATTAAGAAAAAGCTCGCAGGACCATCAATTACTTGCTAGCATGTTGCAATCTTTCGTCATGAGAAGTTAGTCCCGTCAATCAAAGAATAAAAATTCTTCATTATATTGCTCAATCAGATAAAAGATAACAAATGATTTTATACTAATCCATTGCTAAATTAGAGGTAGCCATCAAAAAGACCCAAACCATTAGGGCGGCACCAACTCTTTGGGCACAGTCACCCACCTTTTGTAGATAATATGACTGTAAAAAACACAGCATATCAGTGTTCGCTCATAACAGTTTAGTAAATGGAGTTTACCATCATATTACACCTTCTTTGTTCACGTATTTTATAGCCTATGTATAAGTTATATAGTGTGCCAAGGACCTGCATGTAAGGCGATTATAGAGCCTCAACAAAACGATTAAGATACCTTTCATAGATACAGACACATACCAATCTGCAGAGGGGAAGGGCTTCATAAAATATTCTACAAAGGGAGGCTAGATGGCTACAAAATTGATTTTTGTGATCAAAGGTTCAAGTTTCGAAACATTATATCTTAGCAAGAGTCCGATCCACTAATAATAGTCTTATGATCCCCCCATAGGACAGATAATATAATGGACAGATATAATGGGCCCTTCCACACGTCCGAGAGTTTACTCTTTCTTCCTTTGATTTGCAAAGAATCGCACAAACAAAAACTTTTTTTTTCCAATACTTAGAAAATATATTTTAACTCAAAATGTTCACATTTTCACTGAATCTAGGACCTCTTACTCATAAGCTTCGACAATTTGTTCGCGGATGATATTATATCCCTTCGTGCATTACTAAATTGGGACGGTTAGCCAAAAAGGACGAAAAAGGACAAAAAGGGTGCTTGTAGTACCTATAGTCATACTATTAGAATGGGCAAAGTTCATAAATTGTGGCACTTTTCTGGAAACTCTGGTGGGTTAAGTCATCCTCAAAGACGTAGTTATTAAATTTTTTGACCATGCTAAACAAAATGGCAATTTCAGAATTTTGATCAGGTGACTTTAGAGAAAAATGAGCATGGGAGGGGAGCTAGCTGCACTCCAATATTTTTATTCAGTTAAAAAGAGCACTAAACTCTTGATTTCTGATAGTATCACCCCTGAGAAAAAGAAAAAAAAGAAAATAAACACGCATCTGTGATCTTCCTTTGGGCAAAAAATACTAAATTCTACGTTTTTGCAGATAGAAGCTTGAAATCTCTACAGTAGGGTTGTCTTATAGCCTACGCTGATTCTGATGGTGTTATTTTCATTAAGATTCTATGACTTTTAGTGGGATTTTCCATTTATTTCAATATCAGGTAAATTTCCTCAAGGTCATAGGCTTTGATGGGTATGACTAAACTAAATAAAATTTATATATTTGAAATAAGCAATACAAGCCGATTCTTTTGATTTTTCTGTTGGTATCGAAGTTCTATTTTTTAGAGTTTCGGTTAAACTGCGCGGCCTGGTCACTCCTTACTTACAGTTCGTCACCACGAACTGTTTGATAAATTCCTCAGAATAGTACCATTAAACTTTAGCGTAAAATCAGAGTAGGAGTGAAGAGGAGGAAACTCCCTCCAATAAAAGAAATAATTTCTTTTCCTTTTAAGTTTTTATGTGTTGCTATGCTTTCATTTTTTTGTCTTTAATGGCATTAAAATTAAGAGTTGACTAATATGGCAACCAGTCCAAAAAGCTTAGAGTCATTGGTGTAAAGCATAATGTTATTTGTGGCTTCCTTTGTCATGTCATCTATGTAAATGAGGAAGAGGGTGGTAACCTGAGGGACTCTACTGACATCATCATATGGTTTAGAGAATACAGTATTGCCATTATTGATGAAAAGTTGGACCTACTGCTTTTGGTCTGTCAGGAAATTCATCACTGCCAAAAAAGTGGCCCTTAGGCATTTGTGGGGCACCTTGTTGAATGCTTTGGCAAGGTCAATCAAGGTGAAACTTTCAGAGATTTTTTAGGGGAAGATGAACTGAATCAAAACATGCTGTCTGTATGCAGTTTGTCAAAAAGGCATATCAGCAATATCTTAGGAACAGTTTTGTGTGGGAAGTTGAAATTTACAGGGCTTGCTGTTGGGGATCTTGAACTAACCAAAAAACATTATTTGCATTATAATGCTACTTCTTCTACTTATACTACTGCTAAGGTTACTGCTTTTAATTCTACTGCTACTACTACTATTACTACCACTGCTACCAAGGCTAGGGGTATGAAGCCAAGAATTAGGGCAGTATTGAGCTAAATCAAAATAAACTATGCCCACAAAGGTAGTCAAGAGGACACTTCAGCAATGCTTCATTAATAGTCAATAGTATTAAGTTGAAACATTCATTTTGTGTTGAAGGGGATGTTGAAGAAAACCAAAGGTACTATGTGCATACTGCAACTAGAACTGTTACTACTACACAAGCTAATTGGTACACATGCTAAGGTGATTAAGGTGAAGCTTTCAAGGAATATTTAGGCGTATGTTGAACTAAATCATAATGAAATATGAGCATGCAGGTTGTCAAAATGGTAACACAGCAAAGGAAACTGATATAGATAATTTATTCTTGGGTATTTTCTTGCTATTTCTAAGGGCAAGCATTGTCACTTTCTGAAAGACATTCTCCATCACAGTGAGTAAAATTGTGTTATACAGAGCTTATTCAAGGTATTCAAAAAAAAGAATACTTCTTGTATTCTTAGTATTCTTGTATATTTAGGTATTCAAAAATACTTCTCATTTAAAGTCAGCGGTTCTTGTGCATGAGCAGCCTTTCTTAATGAATTGTAACAAAACAGCGAGGGATGAGGATGGGGCTACCTTTCCTTCATATACGAAATAACTTCTGTTCTTTTTCAGTATCCATGGTACTCCTTACTGTCAGTTGAAAAAATATGCTTATTTAATTCAATTTCTGACAGTTTTTCAATTCATGCCAGGAAATCCCCCCATGTAAAAATTTTCCATGAAAACTTCCCTCCCGACAAAAAATTGTTCCCGTGGAATCCCTCCCGCTAAAATTACCTCCCTCTCAACCCTTCGAAAAGTTTTCGTATACTTCCCAATAGTAATACTATATATAAACAATGGGCAAATTGTGTTGCATACAGCCCCTTCCCCATGGGTTGTAGGGGGTCATGTTATTCCCAGAGGCATAGGTACTTGACCTTTAAGTATACTGAGCCAACTAGTTATCTCGAAATGTTGGTCAGATTTCTTTGGGAAAAAAAGGGCACAGGAGGGGGGCTGACTGTCCTCCAATACTTTTGGTCACATAAAAACGCCAGTAAAACCTTTGATTTCCGTCTAAATAAGTCCTCTCTCTAGAGATCGTCTACAATTATTGGTTCGATGAAATCCCCCTACAAATAAGAAAAACAAAAAAGGCACCTACGATCCTTCTCCTGCACGATACTTAGAAATTTAGAGGTTTAATTTTTATACAAAATCTAGCATTTCTACAAAAGGAGTATCACCTCTTCAGCACCCACACTGTAGACTAAGCTTAGCCAAAATCAATCCTTCCAAGAGAGGTTGGGTTAGGGGGTAAGCCCCCTCCACGTTCTGCGTACTGATCTAAAGGGCCCCCTAGAGAAGGCTTAAAAATATGGGGCTAATAAAAAAGTTGCTTATTTGCAGTATTGAATTCTATAGCTAGCATAAGTGGACACGGAAACTGACAACAAAATAGCTTTTTTTGCTTCAAAATTAGTGACTGATTTAGGTCCCTTTACACAACATAATGGGAGTGTCCCAAGCACCAGGTAGGCTGCCCCACACACGTTCTAGCTCAGATTTAATTTCTATGTAAAAATATATCATTTTTATAAAAGGAGGGGAGCATCACCTCTTCAGCAGCCACACTGTAAGCTTCGCCCAATTCGATTTTCCCAAGAGAGGTCGAGTTACGGGGTAAGCCCCCCTCCACGTTCTGCATATTGATCTGAAGGGCCTCCTAGAGAACGCTTAAAAATATGGGCCTAACAAAAAAGTTGGATTATTTCAGTTTATTGGCTATACCACCTAAACGGAGCAAAAAAGTTACTTATTTGAAGGATTGAACACTGCAGCTGACATGAGCGGACTTGGAAACTGACAGTAATAATAACTTTTAATAATGCTTCGAAATTATTGACTGATTTAGGTCTCTTTACTATACAAAACATAATAGGAGTTTCCCAAGCATGAGGTAGACTGCCCTCATACATTCTTGCTCAAATGTTTGATTTATACGTTCATTTTTTGCAATTTTTAACAATGTTACTTAGATGAATAATAAGTTAAATCTGTTCTGATAAACAAGTCAAGTATTAAGATGTTAAGGTAGATGTTTAGATGTTAAGGTATTCAGATCTTGAGGTGTTCAGATGTAAGGCACTTCCTTACTTTGGCTTCTAAAAGGAATTTAACCTTGAAATCAAAGAAACATTTTTTTTCCCTACTCAAATATATATTTACAATATTAGCAAAGGTATGACATACGAACGAGTTTCTTTATCTAGCGAAAAGAAACAGATAATTCCGACCTTTTAGCTTGTGACAGCTATCGTATTGCGAGTTTTGGCTCTTAGCAACTCGTATGTAGAAAAACGTACACTAACTAGAAGGACAAAAAAAAGAACTAATATCACCGAGACTAATTTAATGTAACCAAAAATAAGTAGCTAAGCTATGTAGCAATAATGAATCATTTACGGAATAAGTAAATGTCGAATAATTGATGAATAAAAGAAATAGTGCGAGTTAGATAAATGCGAATTAAAAGGATAGAAAGTAAAAGCTAAGTAAGAGCAATCAGAATCAGTTGATTTCAACAAAAACCTTTTTTTTGTTGAAATATTGTTCCATATATATTGTTCCATAAATTGCTACATAAATATTCTTCCACTAAATGGATAGAGTAAAAATTTAACAAATAAATTTTCAAAAAAAAAAACAGTAATTGAAAGAAATGATTGTAAATAAAAATATATAGAATAATAAAAATAAAGAGCTAGGAGCATTCAGAACCATTTAGATTCAAAACAAGAGTCAAATAATTGTAGCAATGTATTGCTTGTGCTATATTTGTATAACAGATGGGTAATGTCATTATATACTATGCAAATGACAATCAACAAACTATAAACAAGTTAAATAAACTTTCGGTCTTCACTGCCAACCGGGAATAGATCCTAGTTCTCGGTTGGCGATAAAGAAGCCAAAATCTCTAAACCCTTCCCTTCTGTCCTCTCCCTTAAGTAAAGGTCTGTGGCCTACTTACCCCCCCCAGAAACAAAACAACACATACACCTTAATAGTTTAAACGTGGATCATCCAAGCGGTTCCCAGGTATTTCCAATGCACAGGTTTAATCACCTGGCAATACATGATGTCTTTTGATATATGTCAATACTGAGCTATAAATATATTGTAGGTCCCATAGAGCTATATAGAGCAAAGTTGTTTATGGGGATCGGAGAAAAGAAATTGAACCCCCCTCCCCCCAAAAAAAATCTTCAATAGCCCGTCCCCTAAACTTTCTGATAGTTCTAAATTGATATCCCAAGCCATTCCCAAGATTTCGTGTATAGGTTATTTTGATAAGCTGGTATTATATAGCTTGTCTTGCACTCCCCTTTTGAACACTCCCTGAAAGTTCCAGTTTTTTATCCCAAGTCGTTCTCTAGGTATTTCATATGTGTCATTTTTATGACCTGGCAATACATAGTCTCTTTTGTTTTACATCACTGCTTAGCTGTGCGTTGATTAAAGTTGAATCAGAGCTTATAGCGCGCAAACATTTTCTGAATAAATGATAAAATTAAAAGCATTAAATTATCATTGCTGGCTTTTAAGCATATTTATATGTTCTTTTACCCACCGTCCAATAAGTAATATTATCGCTCTATGTTTCTTCTTAAATTATAGATGGGTGCCAATTAATCTTAGTCTAATTGCTTGCGCTGAAACTGTAGATTTTGTAACTGGCTAGTGGGTCCTGGAGACTTACATATTGTTGTTGGTCTCCTTCCCCGGGGACTTTGGGGGATTAAGTCGTCCCCAAAGACATAGTTATTAGGTTGTCGACTAAGGCAAATTACTATATCAAAATTTTGATCCAGTGACTTTGGGGGAAAATGTGCACGGGAGGGGGCTTAGGTGCCCTCCAATTTTATTGGTCACTTAAAAAGGACACTAGAACTTTTAATTTCCGTTAGAACGAACCCTCTGGCAAAATTCTAGGACCACTGGGTCGATACGATCACCCCTGGGGAAAAAATAAATAGAAAAACAACAAAACAAACCAACAAATAAACACGTATCCGTGATCTGTCTTCTAGCAAAAAATACAAAATTCCACATTTTGTAGATAAGAGTTTGAAACTTCTACAGTAGGGTTCTCTAATACGCTGAATCTGACGGTGTGATTTTTGTTAAGAATTTATTACTTTTAGGGGGTGTTCCATCCTATTTTCTAAAAATAAGACAAATTTTCTCAGGCTCGTACCTTTTGATGGGTTAGATTAAACTTGATGAAACCTATATATTTACAATCAGCATTAAAATATAATTCTTTTGATGTAACTGTTGGTATTAAAATTCTGTTTTTCAGAGTTTCGGTTACTATCGAGCCGGGTCGCTCCTTACTACAGTTCGTTACCACTAACTGATTGATACAAGTTTGAAAAGCATTTTAGATTCAAAAAAGTATTTCATTTCGAACAGAAGAAAAAGCTTGATTCAAGGTATACCTTACTTTAATTTTCGAACAATCATTTATCATGAATTTGTCTTACTATAGACGTCCCTGGCATTTTGCTTACTGGCTCCTGAACTATTAAGAGTAGTCGTGTAGTCCCAAATCTAGACAATTTCCAAGCAAAAAAAAATATTACCCAGGGATTTGTTCTAGGCCCCAAATCACTACAGAACACTCTTATTGGATTTGAGGCAGTAAAACAAGGCTACAGAGAAACAGAGAGTTTACTTAAAAAGAACGCCGTGACTAAAAAGTCTTTTCATTCTTTTTACTGGCTTAAGATTTTGTGCAAAAAGAACCAATGAGATTTTTGTGCCCCTTTTAGTGGCTCAATATTTGACATAGCAGCAAAGGGTAAAAAGCATGGTTTATGTGACCATTCTGACATACTCTTTGGGAATATTCTGGCTGATTTACAAAATAAGTCAT
>JAAAKM020073195.1:197665676-197708259 GCA_010016025.2 Alatinidae sp. Z8VKAUB7J3 | reverse complement strand
AATATCCCAATAGAATTAAAGCACAATTTTAATTGGACAACAACCTCTCTTTTTCTCTTTGCCAGAACCGTTATTATCATTTTTAAAAAAGCCCATTTCGTATCGATTCACTATCACCTTGGCTATTTTCATAGTCGCATCTGTTGCTGTTATATAAACAAGGTTATAACAGAAGTCTACTCCTTTGCACTGCTCGGCTTCAGGAACGTTTGGCTTTGGACGTTCCTTCGTTCGATGTTCTTTGAGAGGGAATCTACATCCTCTTTGTTTGTTAGTATTTATAACTCTTGTGTAAATAAACGCGTGGTCATTGGAAAGCAAACTAGCCAATTCTAAACAATTAGAAATGTGGAATGCTCAAAACCGTTACCCGACTTGGCACTCTTTTTGTCTCGTCGTCACTTTGCTCTAGGCGATGTTGGAATGACGTTAGTCATTGAAAGTCAGTACGGCCGAAAAATTATTCAGTTCGTCAATTTAAAAGAAAGCTGTTTTGATATAGGAATATCTTTTTTTTTTCTTCATAAAGTATTCTTGGTGATTTAGCTCAGAAGCAAGGCCAGAAGAAACCATCTTCAATACTAATATTGAGGCAACCCAGGCGATTGCGCGTCAGCTGAGGTTAAGGAACTTAGGTGGTATAATCATCATAGACTTTATCGACATGACAGATTTAAACCACCAACGTCGAGTACTTAACAACCTCGAAGTGGCAGTAAGTAAGGATAGGGCGAAAACTAAGATCCACGGATTTACAGCCCTTGGCCTGGTTGAGATGACTCGTAAACGCACGCGAGAGAGCTTAGAGCATATTCTTTGTGGCGAGTGCCCTGTTTGCAAAGGGCGTGGTACTATTAAGACCATTGAAACTATATGCTTTGAAATTATGCGCGAAATAGTGCGGGTAAATAGAGCTTATGATGCCGATAAATTTGTGGTTTATGCGTCACCAGCAGTGGCTGATGCGTTGTTGGGAGAAGAGTCCCACGTATTAGCGGAATTAGAAGTGTTTATTTCCAGACAGATTAAGGTTCAAACCGAGACCTTATATAACCAAGACAAATATGATGTGGTTATGATGTGATGATAATTCGGTATGTGACAGGTAAAAGGCGGTAGTAGGTTGAACGCCAAGGTAAGTAAAAACTGGCAGTATTATGTAACTTCGATAATTTTGATCAAACTTTATATCGGGGCTTTTAAATTATTCATTTCATCTTTTGTTTTTATATGCAAAAGGACTTTTCTATTATTTTACCTGGGCTATGAGTCCCAAAGGGCCATCTAGCTTCTTTCTCTTCACATTATCCAAAACGTACCAAAAATGTCCATCTTCCATTGCCTTGTCCCACTTAGTACACAGAAGCTGGTCAAACTAGAGAACAATTTCGAACTATTTAGACCATTTAGAAATGTCTAGAATACTTTACAAGAGTAAGGCGTGCATGAGAGCAGTACTGTTGCTACACAAAACGCAAAGTAGGAGCCATCGGCTTGAAAATCTGTAAAGCCTTCGAAAGCCTCCATTTCGGTCATTACTTCTTCGGGAAAAGCATCCGGAATCTGGTTCTCACTAAGCACAATTGATTCGTCTACGGCAGGGTCTTCAAGAGAACCAATCAGCCCGGCAAAAGACCAAGCATTTTCGGATGTTCTGGACCATTTACCCACAGCGCCTTCAGTAACTTTTTCAGGAAAATCACGCATTTCTTCGCGCCTGATCTTAAAATCACAAAAGGGAATAAAGCTGGCTCTTCCCTGTTCAAACGCGAAAACGCCGGTCACCACCTCAACACCAAAAGCTTCAATCTCCGCAACCTGAGCAACCACACGCCCATCGCGGTCTCTGCGAATTTTTCTTACCTTAACCCAATCTCCGTTTTTGGCACCATTCAGTTCCGTTTGAGGGATCAGCCAATCTTGATGGCCCGGTCTTTTCACGGCAGTACCGCGTGATGTTCCACCTTGAGACTCTATTGCTACAAATCCGAAACCCCGTGAGGTCACGGATAACCGGCCACGCCTTAGGTTTTTTTGTTCTGTTTTTTCACGTTTCACCTGCTTGGCTTGCTGTTGCCCGCCTCGCAGCCAATACCGTGTACCGGTTTTGATGACTTTCCCTTCACGAACCATGTCTTGAAGCAAGGCCCGAATGTATTGTTTGTCGTGATTGTTTAGGCCCAATCCTTTGAGCACAGTTTTAATTTTTACAGGATCTTCCACTCCGGCCAGAAAAGCCTGGAGGTCACCTTTGATATCTAACATATATAATAGTTCCAATCAAAAAAATGGCCGCAAAGGTCAAGAACTATGTCTCCAGGCTGAAAAACTCTAGACCCAGGTCAAGGGTAGTAAGTTATACTTTTCAATAAAAACTGAATTAACATGCATATGATGATGCAACTCACGTTTCTCCTGGAAAGAAAATATAACACAAGTATCTTTGAAAAGCTGTTCTTCAGTATTCTAATTAAAAAAAAATCTTCTCCCTATGTGCCACATGTATTGCAATTGAACGGCTGGTGATGAAATGATATAGTATTTTCCAGCATATCTATAAAAACGAAATTCTTGAAAAATAAAAAATAAAAATAGGAGACTGGCAATGAGAAGACCAATCAGGATGACAAATTGTCACCCTGATTGGTCAGTTTCCATCGAGGTTTTAAGTTTAAAGTTTGGAACCAGTTTGTAGTCTTTAAAATATGAATTCTTTATTACTGCAGATCAGATAAGCCATTGCGCATCGAATATATGAAAAATCTCGAGCAATTAGCAAATTTTGGGTGTTAGGATAAGAACCCGGTCTCCTATGAAGAAATTAGTATTTCGAACCGGCAAACAAGCATTTAGGGCTGGGCATTGCTGTCCTTCAATATGATATAGATTTTGTAAAAGGTGGGGAAAGAAAGAATAAAAAAAGCGTTTGTATTCAGTTACGTTGCCAATAAAAACAGTGTTTTTTGCCTAAAACAGTGTAACTTTCTAAATTTTTTTTTCTCAGTATGTAGTGCTGATTTTCATTGATATTTTTTAATATTCAATACTACTCGACAAAACTGGATTTGAAAGAAAGAAAAATTCAGGGGTAAAAGAGGATATAAGATAACACACTATTAATCAATTGAAATATACATAAATTATGGAGGAGATGTTAAATTGGGGATGTTTGTGTGAGCGTACATTTTCCAATTTATCGCTTTGATCAGCTCAGGATACATTTTTACTGTTTTACAACAAAAGAGATTAAAAATTGACCTAAAAAACCAATCCAAGTACACTTAAACGCACCATGCACGTGTTGCAGCGCGACGCGCAAAAAATTGTCGACTGTAGCATCAAAAATGGCTGTATAACGCGCAAATTTTATACATTGATCTTGGCAAATTCCCCCAGTGTAAGATTACCCTTGGAAATTTCATCCCATGGAGAACTTCCCTCCCCATGAAAAATCCCCGTAGTGAATACTCCCCCATCCCCAAAAAATGTCTGTATACTTCCCAATAAAAAATACTATACGTAGAACTGGGCAAATCTTCTGATTTACAAACCTTACCCCAGGGCCTGTGGGAGGAAGGGGGGGGTGTATTTTACCGTGAAAACCATAGTTATTGGACTTCTCAACTATGTTGAACAAAATAGCCATCTCAGAATTTTGATTTCAGGAATTTTGAGGGAAAAGTGGGTGTGAGGGGGCAATTGCCCCCAATGCTTTCGGTCACTTAAAAGGGCACTAGAGCTTTTAATATCCATTCAAATGAGCCCTTTTCCGATATTCTAGGACTATTGTTTCGATGCAATCACCCCTGGGGAAAACAAACAAACAATTAAACACTCATCCTGCACCTTTCTTCTGGTAAAAAATACAAAATTCCACTTTTTTCAGATGGATGATTGAAACCAGGACTCTCGAATACACTAGATCTGATGGTGTGGTTTCCATTAAGATTCCTTGACTTTTAGGGGGTGTTTCCCCCATTTTTCGAGAATCAGGTCAATTTTGAATTGATTTTTGAATTTAAAAAAGAGTGACAATTTTAAACTAGAGTGCCATTTCTAAGTGTTGTTCATAGTAAATTAGTATTATATGTTTTTTTAGCTGACATTAACTTATTTTGTAGATAATATTATGGATGTGACACAAGCTCCAAACATGGCTGAGCCTATTACTATTCCTGAGACAGTTTTTTTAAAAATGGTAAGTTATCCCATAGAAATTTTGATAAAAAACTAAAAAAAAGCTGTTTTTCTTTAGTAAATTGTCTCTTATTCATCTTATCCTAAAGTTCTCTGTAAAAATAACAAAAAAGAAAGAACATGCAACTGCATAAAAGCTAGGTATTTTGCTACACAAAAGCCTAAATTATAAGCTATATTTTTTCAGCTTGGAGAGACAAAAAGTCTCTCAAGTTAACAAATTTTCTCTAACTATTTTCTGTTTTTGGGCATAAACAAGTAAGAGAAAAATTAGAAAGCAGTAGAAAAAATGCATTCCTGCTGAAGAGTTTATTTTGTATGGCAGCCACAATAATTATCTATTAATTATAAGGACTAGTTTTATTATAATTATCTATAATAATACAATTATATATTAATTATAGAGACTAGTTTCTGTCTCTTACAATAAGCAGTTTCTTCCTTTCCTTATGAATAATTGTGGCCCTGTTTGTATCTTTTACTGGGATAAGTCTTGACTGACTGCTCCCTTTCAATTTACTAACATGCCAGTACCTCATCTCCTCAGCAATTTTATCCATGGCCTCCACTTCATACCTCCTTAGTTCATATTTTAATGCTTTCTCCACTTTCTTTACATTCTTTTTGTTTTCATACGACCTATCACTCAGATAATTCTTATACAAACCCCTTCTACTCTCTATTAAACCTAAAGCTTTTGACCAAGAGCCGGAGGACGTCAGCGCCGGTGCGGCGGCCGTGCAGGCCTATGCCGAGGAGCGCGCGCCCACGCTGATCAAACTCGCCTACGGGATCTTCGGTCAGGTCGCGTTGACGCTGCAGGAGCGCGGCGGACCCATCACCATGGCGACGGCGATGGCGGAGGTCTTGACCTATTGCGGCTCGGACTGAGTCGCGATTTACCGCGACTCGACGAGGGCCGCGATCGACGCGGGCATGGGCCGCACCTCGACGCCGAATCGCGCCAGCGACGGCGCGGTGTCGAAGCTGCGCAGGCACTCCAGACCGAGCACGTTCTCGCTGGTGAACGGAAACGGAATGCGCAGCGTCTCGACGACGCGAACGCCGAGCCGCAGCAGGGCCAGCGGGATCGGCACGAAGATGCGTCGCACGCCGAGTTGCCGGGCGATCTCCTCACTCAGGCCGCGCATGGTTCGCACCTCGGTCTCCGCGATCTCGAAGCTGCCGGTGATGCTTTGATCGATCCCGGCAGCGAAGACGCGGCACAGGTCGTCGACGTGGATCGTCTGGAGGTCTCCGAAACGCGCCACGAAGGGCCGCGCCAGGTCGATCCTGCGCGTGCGTGTCCCGACGTCGACGCCGAAGATCCGCCTGGGGCTGGACTCCGTCAGGATGCTCTCCGGGACCAGGTCCTCCCACGGGTTGTCGTTCATGTCGCCGTTGAAGTGCTGGTTCCAGAAGGCCTCCTCGGTGCGCCCCCAACGCAGGCGACCCTCGAAGACCTGGCCGTCCGTCGCGGTCACGCGTCCGTACTGGAATCCCTTCCAGCTCGGCGACTCGGCGCTGGGCAACTCGCCCACGTCCGGGTGGTGCTCCACGGTCTCGCCACAATCGTAAACGCTCCTTCAATCGCCGAGACCAATCCGATCGTCGTCCACGCCTCCAGACTCCCGGAATGCTGCGCCTCATACTGACGTCCGGACTCCCCGACACCTTCAATCCGCAGCAGGCCATTGGCCTCGAACGAAGGCGGTGAAAGCCGCGCCAGCCCGTCCTCAAACGAAGCCGCTGTGAGGCTCATCTCGGTTTCTTCCCCAGCCACATTCACTTCCAAGAGCGGAATCTCCTTTTTTCCCACATTGCGGAGGTCCAGAAGACTGAGATGCACCTTCCAATGCCCCTCCACCACCGGAATGCTGGCATGGCCCGCAGAATCCGTTTCGCCGAACGCATCCAGAACCACCCCATCTGTCTGGGTATGCACGGCATGCATCCGGACACCGGGAACCGCGTTCCCTCCTTCGTCTCTCAACGAGACCCGAATCCGTCCCGAAGCCTCGATCGTCTTCAGTGAGATCATTTGCAGTTTCGAATCATCCAACTCCCCCGTATCCGCCACGGCAACGGTTGGGAGATCTCGAAACAAAAGTTGTCGGCGGGCGGCTTCAGCCGCATCTGGCATCACAATCCAACTGCCAGGATTGAGTAAGAAGGAAAAATAGCCATCTTCTCGGTAGCTGGTCTGAATCGCGGACTCGCGATTGCTGACCGTTTGGTTATACGCAATCAATCGGAGCTTGCCGATCGGCAGCGATGCCGCATCTTCCACAACGCCTTCGATCCCGCCTTTCGCAGCCGGCGCTTCGATGTCGAGCCGAACGGACTGATCCGTGCCGCTAAAGTGAATGGGATACGATTCGGAACCGGAATGTTCCTTGGATTCCAAGTCATACGAAAACGGAAATACCATCCCATTAAAACTTAAAACCAACAGAAATTATTCCGTATATGAAAGAAAATGCAAAAAACATAATAAATAAGCTTTCATCAAACTTCTTTTCGAGGCCCTCGTATTTTTTGTCTCATTCCAAACGATCAGAATTGTATTGCATATTTGTTGACAATCCTTTTTTGCATGGTATAGGTCCAAAATATGCTTCTGAAAGATGGAAGGCTAGAGTTAAACTCTTTTCTTCCCTCGTCCAATAATACCTGAAGCTCTTCTTGTTGAAAAATATAAAATTTTGAACTAAAAATAAATTTTTAGAGGTTTCAGGCTCCCAGAAAATGCCAAAATTGCCGCATTTCAGGGGTGCAATTTTTTAATTGCTCTAAGGACCCTTGAGTTTTCCTTTTCTGTTTGAATTGGTCATTTCCAGTATTCTATTACTGCTATTTGAATGCATCTGCTACTGAGGAGAAATAACACGTATTGTTGACCATCTCTCTTGCCAAAAACTGTGGAATTTCGTGTATTTGTTGGTAGGAGTTTCAACCTCCACTTCAGGCTCTCAGACATGTTGAATTTAATGAGATAATTTTCATTGAGATCGTATCCTTTTTTGTTATATTTTATCCCTTTTGTAAAACGCTTAAACATCTTGAGTGGTAATTGTAAAAGTTATGAATTTGACA
Source organism: Alatinidae sp. Z8VKAUB7J3 (assembly GCA_010016025.2). Classification (NCBI taxonomy): domain Eukaryota; kingdom Metazoa; phylum Cnidaria; class Cubozoa; order Carybdeida; family Alatinidae; species Alatinidae sp. Z8VKAUB7J3. The sequence continues at coordinate 197,700,966 of JAAAKM020073195.1, read as the reverse complement.
TATTTGCAATAAGTTTTGGTTACTGCTCTTTTTTTAGAGTTATTGTTACTATCATTACATGTCACTCTTTCCATATAGTTCGTAACCACAAACGGTCGATTACATTAAACTCATGAAAAATTAACGCTTTATAAAATTTGTTGATTGTATGTTTTCTTTTATTACTCAGAGGTTTGCTCTCTATGACTCTACTGAGGTACTTTCGGTGAGATGGATGACCGTAAGTTCCCTCTAAAAACAAAGTGTTGATATAAGGGCTCAGTCTTATGAATATGATGATACAAGTGGTTATACTATGCTTACATTAATATATAGTCTGAAGGAAAGTTCCATACTATATCTTAATTTCTATTAACCTAATTTGCAATCAAATAAAATGGTTTATTTAAGTGATAATTCTTCTTATTTCGCCATTTCTACCATTTCATCTGAATTCATATAAACCGGCTACTAAAGTGGTCTCTACTCTAATTCAGTAAAGGTTGAATATATGTTAACCATGTCCAGACAAGTATTGCTAAAGTGGTCATTCCACTTAACCAGTGAAGGTTGAATATTTGTTGATCATGTCCTGACAGTAATATGTAGGTCATTCACCGGATTTAGTATTTAGGTAAGTCAGTTATACAAATTTTTGGCTAATACGTTTATGCAAATGAGGTATGTGTAGGAAGTAAATATGGCCATACTACTCTAATAACAAATGATAGGTAGCTTTAAATTCAGCAAATTTTAGATATGTAGAATTAGAAACAAATTTAGATTAGTTTTATATATTAAAATTCGGACTTCAACAGCTCTTATGTTAAAGATGGGTTTTTTTTCGAGAACTATGATGAGTAAATACTTCTGTCAGTCACTATCGCCTATGCATATAATTGCCTTTAATTATTTCATTATTTACCTTGACAAATTCCCGTCTCACGATGTTTTTCCTTTTTTTACTTTATTCGTCTTCATTTCCAGTATTATTTCTATCGAAATTTGTTTTGTGACGTTGCAAAATAATGGATCAAATTCTTTCCGACTAAATTACTGTTGTTTTTAAACTTACATATTTAAGAGTTTTGTTAGTCCTCTTAGACATTTTCTTGAGTATTTCCTAGAAAATTTTTTTAGAGCATATCTAGAGTATGTTGTAGAGAAACTATCTAGAATTCAATTATATATCCTTGGAATAGAACGCCTTATATTCATTTTCAATGAAACTGGAAGCCGGAAAGACGAACTTTTCAACTACGACCTAAAACAGAAGCAAACCCGAATAATCTTGCATGTCAACATCTTCTTTTTTTATCTGGCAATGAGAAATATTCCTGCCGAAGCGAAATTCTCCTCCGTCTTAAAACTTAGAATTACATGAGAGGACATTGAGTCAAAAATTGAAGCACTGATTTGTTCATTTCTTTCCTAATGCTTCTCAATCTTTGTAGATTAGCTACAATGCTGAGACAGCTTGCACAGTACCATGCCAAAGATGCCAATCATTTGTTCATGGTAAGGATTGCCCAAGGTTTAGTTCATATGGGAAAAGGAACCCTGACCCTCTCACCTTATCACAGTGATAGACAGTTGATGAGACCTGTGGCTGTTGCTGGCTTATTGGGTCTTCTTGTAGCTTGTATTGACGTCAAGCAAAGTAAGTCTTTTTTTCCTCTTCTAATTTTTCCAAGGGCTGATTGTCTAATGCTTTATAAAAGGTCTATGAACGCTTTATGAATGCGTTCATTAAGGTTTGTGAGGTTTATGAATGCTTTATGAACTTTTATGCTCAGATATGAGTTTCTTTAAAGAAGAGAATATTCAGGGTTAGCCATCCTAAATCACCTCTTAACATTAAAATTCTTATTGGGAAAGGGATAAACATGCACAGCTTTGTGTTGTGATGATCTAGGTCATCACAACACTAGGTCATAACCAATGTCATAACTAGTCAGTGTAAATTAAACCTAAGACGAGCAGATATAAAGTCGAATAATACTTCAAGCTTAAAAGGAACAGAAATTTTTTGGCAGACTCTGGCAGACTCTGCCAAAAACAAGCAGAATCCAAGGCAGCGCAATAGCCCTGGCTAAGTAAAGAACGATGTTGACACAACGTATTATTTTGTTCAGACCAGGGCACTTCCTAAAGAAGTAGTTGTCGTAGGAAGCTCAAAAGGGGCTCATTCGACTCAAAATTGAAATTTTTAGTGCAATTTTGAAGAGTCAAAAATGATTTGAGGGCAACCAGACCCCCCTCCCCTGTCCATCATTTCCTCAAACGCATTCAATCAAAATTTTGGGATAGCCGTGTTGTTCAACATAGTTGAAAGGTCCAATAATTACGTCTTTGGGGATGAAAACCCACCAACAATCCTCAAGGTATGGGCTAAAAGCTATACTAGGTGCTCATTATTAACATATAAGGTTTTTTATTCAAGGGTTAGTCGTATAAACTTTGGAAGTGGCTAATTTGATTGAAAATCTGAAGTTGCAGTTCCCTTCTTAAGAGTCAAAGTGATTGTAAGTCAATTAGCCCCCCCCCACCACCACATTCTCTTTTACCCAAACAAAAGTGATAGAAACTTTCATATATCAATTTTATTCAAAATAGTCCAAAAATCATATAACAAGGCCTTTGGGGTTGAAACAAACCCCAGAGCCTGGAAGCAACGGTTTTAGGTAGTGCCCCTAGGACATGTAACGTTTTATGGAAGGGAAGGTCGTACAGACTTTAGAGGAGGCTCATTTTATTGGCTGAAGTAAGCTTAGATGTGAAAACAACCACAGCACAGGGTCAATGCCACACCTGTCATTGAATGAAACTTTTTAAGCTTTTTGATTATGTACTGTTAGGAATTTTTTACTTCTTTCTGGTATTTATATGCTTTTTGTGGACCTAGTGACTAATATGACATAATTGATAATGCCCAGGCACAGGGACGTACCCTGGAATCTGACATGGGGAAGGGGCTGTTTTCTGTTGTCTGTCAGTGATTGAAATTTCTTAAACAAGAAAGTGGGTTATTTTGAATTTTATTAATTTAAAAAGTAAAATTTGCCTTTAGAAGTAACAAAATGGCCTAACCCAGTATGGATGGGGACAAACCCGGTTGGTGGTGATGGGTGGGGGGGGGTCGTCTCTAAAAATGAAATTTTCGACTGTATTCATAAAATATACTTTCTATATTTTTATTTTTTTTTTGTACATGCCCCTCCTCTTAGATGTGCCCTTCCAAAAAGATCGTGCACGCATGCTCGGAAGGAGGAGGGGCTTATGGTCTTTCAGTCCTCTATGTGTTTTCCCATCGACAGGTAATAAAAAAGGCCAAATAGTGAATGATTGTCACAATAAATCGCCACAAGAAACTGAGCATTATCAAAAATAACATGAAACGTCACATAGTCTATATGCATAATATATGACAATATAAGGGTATAAGCATGAATTTTATTGAGTTTGTTTTGGAATAGATGCAAGGAAAATGTGTATTTTTGTTGTTGTTTTCGTATGATTATAAATAAATATGAGTTTTATGCGGTATTGCTGTCTGACATAAGGGAAAACTCAGAACAAGTTCAAAGAGATCCTACAACCCTTTGCCTGAAACGGAACATTGTGAATAGCGTGAATGGTTTCATGATTTTCTTTTTTTTTTGCAAAAGCTGACTTAATTCACTTAAAAGATTCCTGAAGCATGTGCGCTCCGAAAAACGGGGGTAAATTTGCTAGATGTCTCCCAGAGAAATTTCCTACGGATTGTTTTGGGTACCCAGCTGACTGACTATATTTCAAACAGTAGGCTATACAAAAAGTGTAGTTTTATTCCGCTTTCTGGGGGCTATAATGAAAGGTTGAGATGGCGAGGGCACGTTCTGCGGATGAAGGATGACAGATTGCCAAAGATTGTGTTTTTCGACCAACTGTATAGGGCTAAACAGAAAGCAGGTCGTCCGCGGTCGGGGTGGAAGGATGTCGTAAAGAAAGATCTAAGGGAAATGGGACCTTCCTGTGATGGTATAAAGAGGGATGCTTATAATAGATTAGGATGGAGGAGGAGGGTACGTAGCTGTGTCGGCCTCTGGTGGCTTGGGGCTGTTGTGAGTTGTTAGTACTAGTAGTACTAGTAGTAAATAGTTTACTATCTTAATGGCCTTAGGTTTGATCTGTATGCATACTACTGCAGCGACTAAAAAGATAATGCAGCACCAACCGCCTAAGTCCAATACTGCTGTGTCCACTTCTTTTCCATCTCAATCTGTTCAAGGCTTAGCCCCTTACTCCCTTTCAAGAAGTTCCAGTTTACTTTTACTTCTCTCATATAACCTCCATCTCAATCCCAAGTGAGGACAGCTTATAGTTGGATATCCTCAATACTTGCACAGAATCCTGAATCAAAGGTTCTAGGCTGCAAGTATGCTCGTTTGCAAGTTCTTGGATAAACCAAACGCTATTCTAGATCTCTTGCTGGCTCTGTGAGGGACTTCTGCAGCATTGAAAATTAAAATTGCAAGCCATAACTTCTGCTCTACTAGCTACCGCAAGCAGTAGGTTCTTATGTTGTAACATCGGTAGATTGATCCAATTTCCCTTATGTCATTATCCCTCATTATTATTATTGTTATCCGTAACTCATTATTTCTAATTATCCCTTATCTGGTTATCATTGATTGTCCCCTATCTCATTTTGTTCTAACATATTTGATGTCTTTTTAGGGAAGGGGGCTTTTTTAACAGAACCCTGCCTATTTCTTTGTTTTTAAGTTGTAAAGGTATTTGTAAAAGGCAGAATCAATGTTCTGGAGTATACGGATATTCCCTAGTTTCAATTAATCATGTCATCGTTGATTTTTCGCCCTTAACCCTTCCCCTTGTAAATGCCGTTTTCCGGGCTGAAACAAACAAATTTTGATCCAAGACTAGAATATGATAGTAAAGGCCCGTAGAAAAATTTGAGAAATATTCGTATTTCCAATTCTAATGCATGACAAAAACCAGGATATTTCTTATTTCAATTAGTCGTCCAATCACCAATTTCACCCCATGCCTCCCCCAGAAAAATCTTCTTTTCCTCTGAAAGGTAAGTCACCTGAGAGTTATTTATAAAATTGACGTGTAAATATAATTTTTAAAGGGGGATGGGATTGGCCACATCTTAACAACAAGAAAACGCATAGTACAAATATCAAACATACAATGACTGCTTTGAGAGATATGCACCTTTTAATATAATTTTGGACAAGGGGGGCTGAGTTAAAATAAAACGTGAAAATAGGACACTATACCAGCATACTGATGCTACGAAAGTTTGGAACAAAGGTCTTCCCCCCCCCCTTTCCTTCTCTGTATCTGTGTCGGATGTTAGCTTATATAAATATTCGTTGCACACAAATTCCAAAATTTTCCTATTTGTAGCAATTTTTCCCACAAAGTTACTTACCTTTGGTCCTTTGAAAAGACTACATATAGCACAATGGGATTCAAGTCTGCTCATGAAGTCATTATAGTCTCTTTCAGTAGTAATGCTTCCATTATCATTGCAGAATAGTAAAGCCCAAGGAGGTTGATTCATGACCAAATTTGGCTGCTCTACCATTTTCCCACATGAATGATCGGCTCTGTTTGTTTTGGTTTTGCCTCCAGACTAAAAAACAATGCAACTTCACATATTTCTGAAGATGTAACAACAATGATAAAGTTAATAGACTTAAGAAACTAAAATTAATAATAATTCATTAATAGATGTTAAACATACAATATTAATCGAAAATGGGAGGTAAGCTAACATTATCTAATAAGGGGAGACTTGTTATTTCTGCCTCGTTTCTTATCCACAAATGTTATTTCGAGCCAAAATAAATTTTCTGAGGACCACTGACGCTAATTTAAAGAGGCTTCAGAAATCAAGCCAACTCAGGACCCTTAGCCTGGGGCTGCACTTACCATGCAGCCCCAGACAGGCACTTTTATTGGAACTTCCGAACCTTTCGATTGAAGCTCCAAATTAGATTTCAACCGAACAGATTTAGATGAAGAACCCTTTCAATTCCAAATTTATTTTAATCCAGTGGTATCTGAAGATACAAAGCACCCAGGGATACATACACTATTTGAGAGGTGATGGGCTGCCCTACCTTTAGTTTTGGTCATTATAAAGGAGAAGGGAAGTTTAATTTTTACAATCGGATAAGCCCTCTCCCGCGGTTTTACTACCGGTCAGTTTTATAAGATGAGTTTAGAAATAGAAAACTAAAATATGACGAAGACACAGCCCTCTTTATCAAGGCAACAGCCTCCCAGTTTTTCAAATTTATGAACTAATTTTTTTGTGAAACGAGGACTATCCACCAACCAATTACCGGAACGTGATTTAATAAAATAACTATCCGCTCCAAATGAATCCCTGGCGTTATACCCATTAATAAAAATTCCAGGAACCAGCTCTAAGGGAAAAGAATCTTGAGCGGTTTTTAGATTGGTTATTTGAATTGTTCCAATAGATCCAGTCGGACAAGCTATTAAGGCTTGCCTTGCTTCTAATTCCTCGTTTTCGCTTTGAGGTTGCTTTTTTACAAATGCAAATTCTCCCGTCGCTCCAAAATTAAGTGGCGCGAATTTTCTGCAAGCCCCACAATCTATACAAGTGGAATCGACGAAAAACCTTCCATCAACATTCTCTTCCAATTTAAGTTTGAGTTTGGCCATTGTTTGCTACTTTGATTAATTAAGAACGCTGTCATTTTATTTATGACGGAGAAACAACAAAAAAGGATTCAATTATTTTAGGTTGCAAGTAGGAATAACGGTAAAATAAACTTTGTGTTCATTTAGAACATCCGGTTAATAATATAGCCTTTACTCGAAAGTTTAAAAATTTTTATGAATGAATTTTACAGTCTCATTTCACAAGTCAAGTCGTATATTTTACAAGCCTTGATTGTCATTCTAATATCTTTATTCGCCGCTTACATCCTAAGAAAAACTTTAGAACGGTTACTGCGACGTCTCAAAAAAACAAAAAATAATTGGGACGACGCTATTGTCGGCGCCGCACTACAACCAATCAGCCTTATTATTTGGGTCGCAGGAATATCTTTTGCCGCAGAGATCGTTCAAAGCTCTACAAAAGCCGTAATTTTTGAAGCCATAGACCCGATAGGAAAATTACAATATTTGGTAATGACTAAAAATATAAACTAAATGACCAAAAGATAAAATTGCCAGAAATCCCTGGCTAGATTTAGTTTAGCTTTAGTTTACGGTCGGTATCTGAAGTATTTGAACATATTAATTATGTATGTTCAAAATTCAAAATCATGTAGCGAAACATGTTTCAAAAAAATGCACTGTCACTATAATTTGTACCATCAGTCTGCAGAACGCCAGACCGGTGATTCCTTTACTAATTGATGCAGTTTTCAAAGGTGCCGGCTGGCACCGTGACCGATTCGTTAATAGAATCGATCTGGTAAGAAATGGGTAATACACCTGATTCACCTGCCCGTTGTTCATAAGGATGGACACGCATTAATATCAATGGTCGGGTAATTTCGCGCCAATTGGTTCCAACCTCCAGTGGATATTTCAAAACATAACGCCGATCCTTATCCAGCCGTGGTTTTAATTCCACCAGTGTACGCAGCCCTTCCCGATAAATGCCTTGTTCATCGGCATTAATGTAATAATCAATACCGGAACTGGTACGGCGAATATAATAAGACTTATCGTTGAAGCTCTGTTTACCCAGCGTTTCTATGCTTAACTGTTTACTATCGGTTTTATCAACGGAAGTGTGGGTGACCTTGTAGGTCCAGCTTAAGCCTTCCTGTAAGGGGAAATAGCGATCACCTTGTTGTTTATCCGAACATGAAACAAGTATGGTGGCTAATGCCAGCAAACAGCTTGTTTTAATCAGCCTTATTATCATTACCCTGTTTCCTTATTTTTCCGGTAATTCGGGATCAGGCAAGTCAGAGAATTCCAGCCGATAGTGTTTGCTGGCATAACGGTCGCTGTCTCTTGGCACCATGCCTTGCATCAGACTAAGCGAAAACTCTAACGCCAGCATGTCTCTGATTGCCCCTTCTAGTGTGGATATTGGGTGATATGGCGTTTTAATAGATTTGGAGAGTTTATATGGGATGATGCGTGCGCACAGTGTGCAGAAAAGAAAGAAGGTATTTCTCAAAGATTTTTTTTTCGCACAAAAACAAAACACGATGATTTACATTCATTTTACAAATGGTCAAGCAACCCATTTACTTTCAGAGGACTGGCTTGTGACGTTGTAAATACTCTAATAAATTTTCTAGTCTGACCTCATCCAATCATCCCCACTTATCTGCCTAATCTGTGTTTGAACTGGCACCTTCCACAGACTTATCCACAGTTTGGTGCAATGATAAAATAACTTACACCTCTCCAACATGTAATGAATAATTTCCTGAACTTTATTGTGAAAGATAGATCGCGACTTTCATCCTACTGAACTTTACACTCTAGCATGGGACGCTTCTCTATCTTTATTGAATCTTCAAAAATAGTTAAAAAGATCGCCTCTGGAACTTATTTCCTCCCCCTAAGCACAAGCACTTGGGGAAGAACCTAGTTAATAGCAAACCAAGGTCCTTATCAATCAGCAATTTAAAAAAGGTGTTAAAGAAAAACTATCAAGTGAGGAAGCATGGATAGTTGAAGGTGATTCAGGAATAGTGAATTTCATTTTGGCTAATCGTAATCCTAAAAGTTAATTGCAAAAAAAAAAAAAAAAAATATTGGAATTTCAGATAAATCTGAAACCCTTCAAAATTAGTACCGTATTGGTTCGAAGATAAAACTGCACCTTTGAAATCGCTATGGTCAAAAACGCCATTATGAGAATTATAGTCCTCTGTCAAACTAATTCGATAATTATCAACACGGGATTATATCAACATCTTACACTGTTTCATTCATGTTACATTAGTTTATGCATGTAGAATCATTACATTTTTATAATTTTAAGTTCTGATCAACTGGCTAATATGTATTCTTTTTTTTTCTTTGCTAAGTTATTTTGTAATCCGTTTTTATCTGTTTACAGTCCTTCAAAGACTTGTTGGATATGTCGTGGTACAGATGAAGAAGAAGAAGATCCAGAGTTATGGGTAAACCCTTGCAAATGCAAAGAAACATGTCAATGGGTAAGTTTTTTGTTGAGTTAATAAATGATGAGATAAATTTGTATTTAGCTCTACCAAATAGGAACATACAGGTTAAACTTATTATAGTAGTTGAGGGGGGGAGAGAATTTATCTGCCGGTATTGAAAGATAATTCTGGTTGTGCTATGCTTTCTGTCTTTCTTCTATGTTGTTCTTTCATTTAGTTTTTTCTTACTTATTTATGTTTTATTTCTTCTCCTGTTGAATAAGATTTGCAGATTGGAAATGGAAAATTCCTTACCGTCTTTGCTAGATGTTTAATCCATTTTCACGCTATGTTTTCTTTTTGTTTGAGAAGTAGGGTTTCAGAAATCAACTGCAACATTAAAACCTATATATTTCATTGTAGAGCATTTCAGACAAGCCTGGGTCTAGGGATGCACAATGGCAGGAGGCGCAATAAATTATCAAATTATCATTGAGTAATTTTTTCTCTTAACTAGAACAAGGCCAATGTTATTTGTGATCAAAGCGCCAGGTGCACTCGATTCGCAAAAAAATAGACGCAAAAGAATATAGAAGAATAGAGGCCGTGGGAAATAGTAACAAGAGCACCCCATACATTTATGAGTTTGTGTTTAATTTGCATGTTATACCACGACGATTTTGGAATATCTAAAATAATTGATACGGATGTTGTGCAAATCTTTCTTATTCAGTTACGAATACATACCGCTTAAAAAAAATTAGAATGGTCACAATATATGGAACATATTTTAGCGAAAGCTCGGCGTGAATATTTTTCACGGTTAGGTGCAATTTTCGTATATCCAATTTTCAGCTTTTCTTTAACATTTCTTGGGGTTTGGAGTCGCAAAAAGGGGGTGTAGAACAAATACTAGTTCCTAACCACCATAAACTCTCAACATTACGAATTACTGAAGAGCCACAGGACAGACTGCGAGCTGACGATTCGGGATTGAAAACAAAATATTCGCATTTATCAACATCCAAAGACAGACCAACATTCTGAAACATCATGAAAATATGTTGCACAGATAATGCCAAAATAGACTAGGTCCGGCTTAAAACTAGCAGGTCGTCCGCGTGGGCAATATAAGACAGATCAGATAAATTAAAAAAAAAAATACGAAGACCTGATTCCTGATAACACATGATAAATGCAAGCAATAAATAGATAAGGCGATAGCACTTCACCCTTTCGTACTCCAGATCGAACTGGTATATGATTGTAGAATCCTGTTGCAATTTCAAACGAAGAAACGAATCACTCTACCAAAATTTAAGTACATGTATTATAGATTAAATTAGATAGATAAATAAGTACATGTATGATAGAAATATTCCATTTATCAACATTCAAAAACAGACCGACATTCTGAAACATCATAGAAATACGTTGTAAAGATAATGCCAAATAGTGTACGCAATATAAGACCGATCAGATAAATTATAAAAATACGAATTTAAAAACAACTTAAAAAGAAAAGAGCGAACCATTTTGAATCATCTAATGTTTTAAGCTAGTTAGTTGGTTTGAAAAAAAAGGGCTGGAAAACTAGATGTTATCAAAAAATTCTTATAAAGAATAAAAAAAAAAAAAAAACACGCACATACCTGGATTATATTAGGTGCTGATGACCACTTACAAATAGCCGCACAGACACAGATGGTTCCAGCCATGACACATGCCACACCAAGGTATCTGATCGGTAATAAATAACTTTGAGCGAAGCCAACCCAGTTCAACAGAGCTCCCAGCATCAAAAGACTTATTCCATATCGATATGAACGTCTATATTGACGGGCTAGATATGCAGCTAGCATTTCTGATTGGTCCACTTCTGATTGACTACTCATCTAAAAGAAATACGACTTTAAACATTTTCGGCATACATTTTCCAGCACAAATGTGTTCTTTATGCTGCAGTTTAGGCACCAACGCCGGATGTACCGCTAATAGTACTAGATCTTTAGGAGGTAAGTAAAAAATGGCTCTTGTGCAAAAAATTACCCTACAATTCAAAAGGAAGAAGAGGAACATGACCTAAATCTCAAAAATAAGAGGCAGTCAAAACTCAGCACCTTCCCTTCTAGCTTGATCACAGCACCAGATCGTACTCCATTGACTCCCTTCTAGCTTGATCACAGCACCAGATCATACTCTATTTACTTCCTTCTAGCTTGATCACAGCACCTTATCATACTGCATTCCATCTTTTCTAGCTTGATCAGAGCATCGGATAGTACTGCATTCACTCCCTTTTAGCTTGATCACAGCATCAGATCGTACTGTATTCACTAGCTTGATCACAGCACTAGATAGTACTCTAGCAGACGAACTTAAGGCTCCCCCCTCATCAGGTCTACTACCCGATACTCTTCTCAAGCACGTAGGCGTGATTTAATTTCAGGGTGGGATACAAAAAAGTTCAGGAGGGCTCAACAATAAAATAAAATGTACATGATGACTTGAAGAAAAGTGCATGGCAAATCAAGAAACTTTACTTGTTTTTTTTGGGGGGGGGGTTTATGCTATTATTTCATATTTTTGGATTTCTTGAGAAAATGACATAACTGAAGCAGATATTGAAGAATAAAACCAAAGGAAAGCAGAGAGATAAAATATGGTGGCTATATGATACCTCGTTACAACTTCCAGTGCAAATGCTGACATTAAAGACTTTAGGCGATATGACCCAATCAGACCATCCTATTTCATCTATGTTGACCGCAATTTTCTGAAGTCCACATGGCCTAGGTTTGGTGTTAAATGATGGCAATGAAGAGTCTGGGATACTATTCCCAATCTGAAATATATTTGAGGATTGGTTTTTAATAGAAATATACTATATAAATTTTGTAAATGTTTTAGTGAACGGGGTAAGCAATGGGAAAGGATGAAAAAGAATAAAATGTAACCCCAGTCCCCTGAAGCTGAAAAATTATTTCTTTTAGTTTTACAGACGAAAATTCTTCATCCTAGCCAAGTGGATTGTAAGCTGGATTTTGGAATTCTTTGACCAAAGGGCGAGGGTTCTATTCCTGGTGTGACCAGTTATTTGGTTTGGGACAGGGTCAATGGCACGACTCTGTAAGCTCAGCCAGAGTCAAACCCCATCTAAATGGGTACCTACAGAAATCTGGGGAAGGTAAGCAGGAAGGGTGTGCAAAAGCAAAGGATGGCTGGCCTCCATAGCCACTTTGTCGTGAATTATGGTATATTAAAACATCAGTAACATAATCAACTTGTGTCTGAAGACGAGTCCGATTTTCACCAAAAACCTTCGATGCTCTTTCGATTGATCTAGATGTCCAATCCGCCCAATAAATATGTTTCTGTATTAAAAAAAAAATCAAAAAAAAAATCTATAAACTCTTTTTTCCTCCAACATATCTTATTAATGGTTGTAAGCATGGTCAGGTTTGTCAGAAGCCAGGCCATTGGCCTGAGGCATACTAAAACCATTTCGTTACGAAGAGCCCTACTAACTATGTTACATCAATTCGTATGTTATCTTATTTCTTTTTTCTTTTAGTTGTTTATTATACGCTAGCACCAGTTCAATACATTAGTTGTGTCGTCTCATTTTCTTCGCAAAACTTGGTAGCTTTTTTCCATCAACAAAATATCAGAAGTTACCTTAGTCTGTAAAACTTAGTGCCCTGCTACTGCAGACTAATTGCCGAGCCGAAAACGCAGCCCTTGGCTTTGCAATCGCTTAAAAACAATTTTTTCGGTTCTTTATTCATTTTTGTGGTTTTGGCTGGTCCATGATTCATCATTAGTGATTCTTTTAACACATTCTAGGCACCTCCTGGTACTTTGTTATGCATAAAACTTAGTTTTAAGCCTTGTAATCAGCCATCGACACTTACACACTACCGAAAGAGTACTTTGGCAAAGGCGAACTGAATGGACATTATCATGTGTATTTCCCCTTTTAGTTTTAAGCTTCGGGGGAAAGGCTGTGAATTTTCAAGTGAACGAAACGGAACTTCGTCGAAAAAAAAAAATCACTGATGAGAAAAATAAGGGACTTTCTACCTATTATAGGACCAGAAAATTTGGATATTGTGGTTTAAGTTGCTTTGCATCCAACATGACATCTTCGTAAAGTAAGCTGATTATTTTGCTTTCAAACTCTTTCTGGCTTATAAAATATAAGGCTAAGTTATCTAGAGAGGAAATGTGAGTTAAACAAAATTGTACCCAAATAAACCTAATTTGCATTTTTGGCAAAAGTTCTTTGTTCCTTTAGCTTTGGCCCAATTAAAAATAAAAAAGAACATGAACACAATAATGATTTGGCCTCACAACAGTAGATTCCATCTGTTGTTGTTGGTTTTTTTTTCAAGAGACAATCGACTTTCTTCTCGTCATTTTCTCAGTCTACTGTTTCTTAAAACAAGAGTCACAAAACACTAATTATAGAATGACACCGTTTCGATGATAGGATGCCAGATGCCTCGGTCAATGTGTGTTCATAAGTTAATGATCGCAATTTAATTCTGTAAAACTAATGGAAATTAGTTCATAAGCAGAATTTGGATAATTACAATGGAACAGGGACTTTGAGGCCTTTTTTGGGGTTAGTTGTTTTCCCTTTAAACAATCGACAAACTAATAGCAAGAAACGCAATAATTATGATTCGTTCATAGGCTGTATGGGCTATTTTGATGGACTCTGTCCTAAGGAGCGCGGCAAAAGCAATGGAAGAGCATGGAATCTAATCTAGAGGTGAGTGTCATCGACTTTGATTTTGAAGGTGATTTGAGTGACCTAGATAAAGTGGTTAGGAAAATGAATACATTTTTAGATATCTTGAGAGTCTAGGATAAGAAAACAGGTTTGAAAATAAATATTAAGCAAATTAAGTGGCTTAGACTAGGAATAAATGAAGTTGAAGCGACGATGTTGGGTAACGAGCTCCACATGTAAAATTAAATTGGTAAAGAGAAAGCAGGATATATGAAGAAATTTTGTATAGGAATTTTGGCAAATTCACCAAGTATAAAATTTTTGCCAAAAAGTTCTGGAAAAGTACTTGAAAGTTCCCTTTCTATGGAAAATTCTCTCAGTAGAAAATTCATCCTCCCCTCCCACCCAAAAAATAAATGCATGCATCCCAATAAAGATAAAACAATAGGAACATTTTATAACTTTTACATTGAAAGACATAGTTATTGGGCCTTTCAACTTTGTTGAAAAAAAAGCTATCTTAAAATTTTGGTTGGACAATGTTAGAAAAAAAGTGGATTTCAAAGGGGTCTCTGATTTTTTGGACACTTAAAAAGGGCACTTTAGAACAAGAATAAACCATCTCTTGACATTCTAAGCCCACTGGGTCAATACAATTACCCCTGGAGAAAAAAAAAACAAATAAACATGCATCCATGATCTTTCTTCTTGCAAAAATTAAAAAATTTCACATTTTTGCAGATATGAGCTTGAAACCTCTACAGTAGGTTTTTTTTGATAGCACTGAATTTGATGATGTGTTTTCCATTAAAATTCTATGACTTCTTGGGGGTCTTTTCCCTATTTTTTGAAAATCAGACACATTTTCTTTGGCTTGTAGCTTTTCATGGGTAAGACTAAACTTATGAAACTTATGTATTTCAAATCAGCATAATAAACCAATTCTTTTGATACATCTATTGGTATCAAAATTCTTTTCTAGAGTTTGAGTTATGATTGAGCTGGGTTGTTCCTTACTTACAGTTTGTTACCACAAACTGTTTGACTATCTGTCAAAATCTAAATAGAGATCATAGAACTATTCATAGTTTTTCTGGAATTACAGATACATATAAAGATTTAAAGGACATGGGAACTTCCTGCGGGGATGTGAAGAGGCTTTGAATAGATTAGGTTGCAGGAGGAGCGTGCGTAGCTGTGTCGGCCTCAGGTGGCTTGGTGCTGTGGTGAGTTATTATTTGTAGTAGTAGTCTATAAGAAAAATCTTAAGGGTACCAACTTATCCTTCAAAGAATGTTTTTAGATATTAAATGAAAAAAGTCATTTTGCCTGAAAGTCAGGAGTAACACTAAAACTTAAAACAAACATAAGTTATTACCTATATAAGGAGGGGCTGTCCCCTCTTAGATCCCTCACTCTTTGCGCTAAACTTCAAGAAAGTTTCTTGAACGCTCATTAAGCAGCGCTTGTGTCTCAGGAGCCATTCTTAAAGAATTTGGGCAAAAAACAAAATTCATCGTAAAAAGTGAGGGATTGAGTAAAGGGCAGTCCCCCCGTATATACGAGATATTCTCTATTAGTTTAAGTTTTAGTGTTGTTCCTGAGTTTCTGTTCAAAAAACTTGTGCTTTAATTAATTTCTGATTGCCTTTTAAATATTCGATCCCACATGGTTGTTCAGATTAAGCCAGAGATCAGCCTTTCTCTGTGGACAATTTCTTCCATAAATCCCGCCCACGAAGATTCCTGAAACAAATATATGTATATTTCCTAATATAATAAAATATATGTAAACAAGAAGTGAATTGCATAGCTTTTGGCCTCCCCCCGATGTAAAATCTTCAATGAAAAATTCCTCCCCAGAAGTATCCTTTCATTCACCCCCCCCCCCCCCCCCCACTCCCCCCACCTCCCACTTAATAATTACAAGATCAAAAAACAGGCCAAGCACAGCACATGAGACCTGTGGGGGTTAATTTATCTTCGAAGGCATAGTTTTTCAACGTTTTAGCTTTGCTGAACAAAATTGCTTTCTCAAAATGTTGATCGGACGATTTGGGAGAAAAAAGAGGCACGGGAAAGGGGCTAGTTTTCCTACAATCTTTTTCGTCACTTAAAAAAGTCACTAGAACATTTAATTTCAGTGGATGATCCCACTTCCGAAGTTCTAGGACCATTGGCTCGATACGATCACCCCTGGGAAAAAAACAAACAAAGAAAAAGACAAAACATGTAAACACGCCCCTGTGATCTTTCTTCTGACAAAAAATACAAAATTCCACATTTTTACAGATAGGAGCTTGAAACCTCTACAGTTGGGTTCTCTGATATAGTTGTTTTGTTTTTTTTTTCAAAAATAAAGCAAGTTTTCTCAGGCTTGTTAATTTGGATGGGTAAAACTAAACTTGATGAAACTCATATATTTAAAATCTCATAAAATTTGACTCTTTTGATGTATATATTGGTATTGAAATTCCGTTTACTATTGCACGGGTCGCTACGGTTTACTATTGTACTATTGCACGGGTCGCTCCTCACCATAATTCGCTACCACGAACTGTTTGATTTATGGTCCGTCAGTACGATGAATCTCAACTGGAATTCAATCACACGAAAAATGAAATCTCTTGAAGAAGAAACAAAATTTGTTTGGAATATTTATTGTCTTCATGTTAAACCATTTGTAAAACTTAAAATGTTAAATTTCAAACACAAAATGTAAAAAAGAAATCTAAAAACATTTTTCGATGCTCTAGCATTAAAATATTTCAATGTTTAATTGAGGTTTTTCCATGTAAGTATTAACTGTTTTAGTATTAAGCTCTTTAAGGCCAAGGTGTGGGGACAGCGATAGTCAATGAGTTAGAACGCCTTGGTGAGGCAGAAGGCTTAGATCATTTCCACCTTCATGGAACGATCACAGCGGAGCCCTTTTACAACGCCCTTGGGTATAAGGCACTTGAAAGAATTGAGCATGTAACGAGCGGTGGAGCACGCATGACGGCGGTGAGGATGAGGAAGCAGTTCTAGCGTCCGTCCGCATTTGGCCGCTCGGAGCCGCAATAACGTACTCGCCCAATGGCTACCATCAGAGAGAGCCTGAGGAGTGGAGAATGCTAGTTGTTCTGCTAGTGTCTCTAGCTACATCCGCTACAACGGTTAGTCTTGGTCATGGCCGATAAAGTTGGGTTGCTCCCAGAAAATGCCAAAAAAATGAAAGCGG
Source organism: Alatinidae sp. Z8VKAUB7J3 (assembly GCA_010016025.2). Classification (NCBI taxonomy): domain Eukaryota; kingdom Metazoa; phylum Cnidaria; class Cubozoa; order Carybdeida; family Alatinidae; species Alatinidae sp. Z8VKAUB7J3. The sequence continues at coordinate 197,683,896 of JAAAKM020073195.1, read as the reverse complement.
CATTTGTTCGCGATCGTGGCAGGCTTGAACGGTTGGCGACCGAGCTGGTTGGCGCTGACGCCGCAAGCGCAGCGGTCGATGCCGCTGAACGGGAGTTTATCGCTATGTTGGGGGACATTGCCTACCGCGATAATCCAGATCACCGCCATGCGCGCGATCTGTTTTCTTCTGCAGTGAATCTAGCTCTCTTTCTGGCTGTGAAGGATCGTGGCATCGACGCGCATCGCTTTGGGGCGGACATGATCGATTGCTTACGCAAAGCGTTGGCCTCGCTTCGTTCTGAACAACGAGGCGCCGAGGTCCAACAACCTGATGCAAGTGCTGCCCAGATGTTTATCGATGCGATGCGCGAATCAAAAACCTCGGCAAAGCTGGGGGAGTTTGTTTACGAATACCTGGCCGAAGAATCAAACAGGGATACTGGCGACTGGGCGTTCAACATTACCTCCTGTGCCATTTGTCATCACTTTCGCAGCATGCAAACTATGTCAAATATGCCTTATAAGCCTATTTTGAACGCTTTGTGCACCATGGAATGTACGAATCTTGTGGGAGTATTATAACCTTGCTCGTCAAGATACTTCTCAGGACATTTCAAAATATTTTTATGATTTTTCTCTTCAAGACGTTTTCAAGAAGTTTCAAGACCAATTCATCTAAAGTTTCATCTAATTTCACCAAGGACAAACTTACCTAACCACGAGAGGAGGCTTAGTATCCAATTTTGCTTACAGGGAGGGGAAGGGGCAGAATCCCATTTTATCAGGGCCCAAGAATCCAATTTCATCGGAGGCCCTAACCTACGGGGGTCCTAGTAGCCATTTTAACTGGGGAGACCTAGGGATCTTAGCAGGCAATTCCATCGGAGGCCTCCTAGAAAGCAATTTCAACGGTACCCATAGCACCCAATTCCCAAGGGGTCCTAGCATCCCATTTTACAGGTATCTTCCTAGCTAAACCTAAGAAACGGCAACCTAGCAATCATTTCAACCTGGGCCTTAGCCTTCAATTCCATCAGGGGCCGTCTAGCAACCAATTCCACCGAAAGACCCTAGGGAGGAATTCCAGTGGAGGCCCTAGCACTCATCGGTGGTCCCTAATTAACGACTGGAAACCCTAGAAACCATTTCAACAGGGTTTCAACAGGCCACAGAGGTTAACTCCATTGAAAAGACCCTGGCAACCGATTCCAGCGGAGCCCCTTAGCAACTAATTCCATGGAGGGTCCTAGCAGTCAATTCCAAACGGGTCCTAACATTCCAATTTCACCGGTAGCCCTTAATCTCACCAGTAGGGCCCTAGCATTCAATTTAACTTGGCCCCTAGCAAAAAAGTCTAACCGTCAAAGTCCATTTTTATTTTTACAGACGTATCCAATTCTTTTACCCCTCTAATGAAACAGATTTCTAAAACCATTGCATAAACGTTCTTGATATCGATTCTCTTGGTATGAACTTAAGCACAATTTATGATTCTGAGAAGAAACAATCACAAGTTTCCTTTTGGTTCAAGCTTCATATTGTTACAACTGAGTTTTAAAAAAAATGAATTATGCAATTATCAAATTCATTTTTAAGGGATAAGGGTGATAATGCCTCAAAAACGCATTTGGAGAAAAATTCCGCACCTTTCTTATTGTAGCTCTCTGCATTTCTTTTCTTTTTTGTAGGAAAGACAGTTTCAGCTACGTACACCCCAAATACTCGTCAGACGTATCACCACTCTACTGTAGTTTCCCGTCCACCACTTAGGAGCTTTAATGAGCAAATACAGTCGATTCTTTTTTCCATTATTTAAAATGACATACGACTTAAAAATGCTTCATTAAGTTAAAAAGGTTTTGTATTAACGGATTAAAAATAGAAGTTTAAAGCTGTACTCCATCTAACTTTATGCTGGCATAAGATATCAAATTTCATCCTCAGGCATTATAGTGCTGAACTAGCGGGCCCCTGTCAGCCCTTGTCTGGCTCTGTTTTTGTTCCGAACCCTTCCCAAGGATGGGGAAGTCTGCGCACACTTTACTGACTTAAAAGAGGTTTATATTAACAGGTGAATATGGTGGATTAAATCCATATCTTTATTTATCTTAATCCGGTAATAACATACTAAATTTCATCTTCAGGCATTGTAGAGCTGAACTAGCTGGCCTTCTGATATCACTCTTCCAGCTCTGTTTTTCCTCCAAAACCTCTCCAAGGATGGGGACTTCACTACCGACTTGGCATTCATGACAAACCCTCGAAGACCTTGGTACAGTGCTGACAGTTATAAATAGAAGAAGCTAGCAAAGTTATGCCTAACATCAACTGAAGCAAGACAAAAATCATTTTTATTGATCCACAACCACCTATTAAAACAGCTTAATCTCTTAAAACAGCGCCAAAAAACTATTAACTGTACATCGCATTGTGTAACAACGCTGTTCAATTTTCTTCCGCCAAAACCTGGCCAGAAACACAGACACATACCTCATAGTCATGAACATTGGAATTGTAGCATTCTTGACGGCAAAATACGCTGGCAAGTTTTATTTTAGGTATTGATAGAATGTAAGGATATTGGTAGGACGCGAAATACTTTTTTTTCTGTGTAATTGTTAACAAAAACCAACTGAGTATTTTTCTTTTCTCTCTTTTCTTCTTCTCTATTTTGTTATGATTTTTGCAGATCATCAGAGCCAAGAAAAAAAGAAGAAGAAATCTCTGTGTACAAGAATAATAAGAATCACGAAATCAACCAGTCAAATCCAAATCTGTAATTTATTCTGGGTTTTATTCAAGTATTACTTTTATCAACAGAAACTGTTAATAGTTTGAAACGACCCTAATTAATATTCTAATATTATATCCTAATTAATCCTAATTAATAGAGTCATTGCTAACGACCAAGAAATCCAAGAACAGCAAGCACAAAAGGACCAATCTCTGTCTTTGAGGTTTTAATCCCGGACTAAAGAGTGCTGGGAAAGCAGCTTTATTTTAAATTTGGATTGAAAAAGAAGGATTTGATTAATTTATTCTTGGTGAGGGGGATAAGCTTCAGGAGAGGGAATTTTTTTTTTGAAAGTTCAGGGTTTTGAGAAGAAGGTACCTCCCTTCTAATACGTAATAATTTCTGTTCGTTTTGAGTTTTAATGTTGCTCCATACTTTTCGTTAAGAAAAATTAGTTTTTCCATTTAATTTCAGATCATTTTTAAATAATCAGCAGTGGCGGATATCAATGTCAAGACTTTATGCTTGAAGCTCTAAAGAATAGACACTAAATCTCATTGGGTATAACATAATCCATTGACTTACATATTCAGGTCATGACAATTATATGAAGAAATATTTTATTTCGGTTGTATGAAACCGGTCTTGACACACACATGGGTAAAGTAAATTGGACACATTTTATAATATGAACCGAATTTTAATGAATCAAAAAGTGACAAATCTGCTACCCTTTTTTTTCTTATAACATGCCCTTGGGTAAAGTAAACTAGCGAACTTATGTCACCAAAGAATTAATTGGCATGACATTTTTAGAGGGATTTTATATGGTCTTCCATGTCCCACCTCCAAGGGCCCCAAATACCCTTCCCCCAACTATTTACCCCCCTTCCATTTTTTAACTAAGAGAATTTTCGACTTTTTTCCAATATTTTTCATAGGCTAGGGTTGTTTTTCTTAATGATATTCTAATACAGGTGGAAAGAAGACTATTGAATGCCTCGTTGTTAAAACTAAGAGATGAACCATGACCAGAAGATTTTTGAAATTTTTCATAGGCGAGAGTTTATTTTTCTTAATAACATTCTAATACCAAGGAAAAGAACGACAATTGAAAAAATCGCTGATCAATTTTCGATTTTTAGCAATTTTGTGTGCATTACAGATTAAACTTGAATATCTAAGTTGGAAAAAACTTATAGCAACCAAATTTGAACGTTATAGCATTTGTGGGTGGGTGCTCAAGACAAGAAAATTACGTTTTGACGCGCGATGACCTGGAAGCGAAAATGGGGAGCTTGTTTGTGGTAACAGTAGACAAGGCGGCGGGAAGGGGGGGGGGGCTGAAAAACTTACCAGATCTATTTCAGAAAGAACCGATGGGCTCTATTAGAAATCTACAAAAAGAAAAACATGTAGACAAAACTTGCTATGGTTTGAAGATTATTCCAGGTCTCTATCGATTTCTTGAAATTTGTTAACTGGTAAAGGCTTCAAGAAATTCCTCCGAATAAATATGGTGCATTATTCGTGTAAAATCTGTTTATTCAACATTTCACACCTTCATAAATTTCAGATCTACCCCCAAGCTTATCTGTTGTGAGAAGTTTAAGATCCCTTTGAAGTAATTTTTTGTTTGTCCCCCGAAGTACAAGGAACACCTAAGAAAAATCTAGACAAAACGTCTGTTTTTTTAACGAACAGACTTGTATTGCTGTCAAATTACTTGACAAGCATTGTTTCAAGGAAATGTGAGTGACTTTTTGGTTATATAACTAACTCATTTGAGTTAAGGTTCCCTGCAAACTCCTTTATAGTCAGCGCTGAATCAAGCTTGGCAACACTGTATTTCAGTACACTTTTCCACAAAAAATTGTTTAATGGTGCTTGTGCCTTAAAATTTAAGCTTACCTAGAAGAAGAACTATACCCCAAGGTATTTTATCTTGACAAACTTGCCAGTTCAAAAGGGCAGGTCCTGCTTTGACTTTTCCAGTTGCTAGAAATAGATAATAGAAATAGAAGAATTAGATAATAGAAATAGAAGAAAAAATCTTATTCTGATACAGATATAAGACAACGTTGCTTTGAATACCCAAAAATCCATAGTTTTCAAGAAAACTACTGTTTTGTTTGTAATTAAAAAAATAAATATTGTTTCTTCTAAAGCTTAGTTCCGACTGGAGTTGAAGTTCGTTTCGGAAGCCGAACAGTCGAATCACCGTAATAAAAAATTCTCTTCAAAGCCCGAAAAATAGCAAAAGGCTAGACACAGTAGCTTAGCAGTATTAACCCTGGGTATATTTTTGGTTCCTACATTTTTGACTAATTTATTTCAACTCCTTTCCAACATAGCAAGAAGCCACAGAACAAGAAGTTTACCTAATAATTTATGTAAATTATATGTACAAAACTTCAAAATACCTCACCAAATGACGTTTCCTCCAGTTTCCTCATTCGCTGAAAAGTGTAAAATTTGCTTTTGAAAATTGTACAATGAAAGAAGGTAATAAGAGAATCTTCCTAATTGATGTAAGGGTGGCTCGGATATCATCTCTTGGCAATAAAACCAGAAATATTTACGACTAGTGGCAACCTCTTAATGGTGGTTTTGGCCTCTCTTGCGCCCGGAACAAAATCTTGATTAGCACCCTCCTGTCTCCCACAAAATTTTCAGGCCAAATTTTATTTATTTCAAAAATATTTTCACTTTATTAATTAATAGTAATTTACTTTTTGTTTATTTTTCAAGTTATTTCAATATTACTAATCATTTTAATTTAATTATTTTAATTATTATTATTATTTTATTTTTATTTCTAATTGATTTTTTAATTAACTAATAAACAATTTATTAATTATTTTCATTTATTAACTGCGTCCTCTACTTTATTTTATTAGAAATATAATTTCAGATGTCATAAATTGATTATGACTGTTAGATTATTTACTTGAAATTTCGCCCAAACAACACAACAACATAAAAGGCGCAATTCAACTAGACTGTAGAACAGGACTCTAAGAATTGACCCTGGAAATATGTATTTGAGCTTTCAAAGGATCCCAAGAATCCTGGAGATTCTCATTGTGGTCAGGTCCATATGATAATTAAATGAAAGATTTTCATGAAGAAAGATGCACAGGAATAAAAAATGACGACCCTTAGCTCTACTTAGAGAACTTCTTGATAAGTGTATTTCACTTAAGTCTTTGAAACTCTTGTGGAAAAATGAGTTTTCAACATTTAAAGAAAGGAAATTTAAACCAAACCATTGAATAAGTTATTCATAAAGGGCTACCATATTTGAATTAAGATCAGCCTCAGTTCAACCGGCTGTGCTAAGAGTACTATCATCAGCAAAAGCATTAAGTACATCCGAAAAACACACATTCTTGTCACACTTCGTGCCGTGGCCGATGCTGAGTGACAAAGACGACAGCAAATCATAGGTCTACAACTTTTGATTCGGTTAATAATGCCACTGATGTAGATTAAAAAGAGAATCAGCTCAAGTGCAGATCCTTGCAGAACTTTTATTACTAATACTACCAATTCAATAAAGCACCAAGCGGCCCAGAGCTAACACAGCTGCGCAAGCTTTTCTTCCTCCCCAATCTTTTCCAAGCTTTACCTTACCCTCTCCCACGAAGTTCCAGTTTCCTTTAAATCCCTCCTAATTTCCAAACCTGTTCTTGCACGCTGATGTCTCAAAACCTCCAAAAAATTAATTTTAGGACACTTATATGAGCTGCATAATCTAGGAGAACCTAGTCTAGGAAATTATTACCTACCCATTTGATTCTGTACTCTAGCCTTTAGCCTTTGCATCCTTGAATTCGATCTGGTGTCCCAATTCAAAAACGAGGGACTTCTCTCCAAAGATGAACTTCAAGTCATCGCCAGGAGCGCGTTGAACGAAGATTCGATTTCTGGATTTTGGTGAGGTCTTTGAATGATTCCCAGCAATCAAGCTACTGAGCGTTACCTGGTCGTTCAATGTTACTGGTTCGCTACTGAGATCACTTGCTCGCCTGAATTGCAAAGCGTATCGAAAAATGGAATTCGAATCCCCGTCCAGTTCAAACTCAAATCCACCAAACTCCGTTGGCTGCACCAAGTCGATGACCAGGGAGTTTCCCTTCAAATAGATCTTGCCGGCATGATCTCGCTTCATACCAAGAATCTTCAAGTTCCGAAGATTACTGCCCTCACCGAATTCAATTCGCCCTTTCCAGATGGCGTCGGGTTCGCCCCCAAAAGTAAAACGCACGCGCATACCGGATTCGGTTTCACCGGCTAGTGATCGTGAGACGAAGAGAATAAAGATTACAGCTGCAAAAAAGGCAATCCCTTGCCAACTTGCGACTGGAATGCGAGTCGGACGTCCGTGTCCGTTCATATCAGCTTTGTTTTGTGAGGGATCGAATGCTCAAATGATCGATTGAGTCAGAAAGTATAGGAGATGACGAAAGAATTCCCTAGACAAGTTTGATCTGATAGCAACTCAATGCTTGCACTGCTTCGACGGATACAGATTGATCACTCAAATCCGAATGATGCTTGCTCGGACAACTCAACATCGCTGGGTTCATTGCCGGCTTGATAACACAGCAAACGCCGTTTCAACTCAGCATTTAATTCTTCGACCACTTCGGGACAAAGCTCAGCCACATTATTCGATTCCAATCGATCGTCATCCAAGCGTCGAACACAAAAACATCACTGGGAAAGGAATCAAGATGTTTGAATTGATTTTGGTCCGTGCTGCATAAGAAACCACTGGAGAAAAACACTCATGTGACCACATTGTTCAACAGAATAAAACCATGAAAAACTTATATAGTTTATTTTTACAAGCTTGTACTATACTTTACTCACAAATATTGCTTTGAGACTAAAAATGTTTATTCCTTATAACTACCTAGATAAGCTACAGTTTCTATTTATTTTTTAATAAGAGCAGAGAAAAGAATTATGATAAAATTATTCTTTCTTTACGTAGGTTCCGAAATATAACGGTTGTAAATAAGAATTATTGCTTCAAATTTTGAATTTATTCCCCTTGCCCTGGTCTCCCATATTCCGAAAGAAATGTATGGCATCCACAAAAGCAGTCATTACATGACCTCTACGATTTTGAGTACTTCTGTGAGAAATATTAAATTCTTCACTATATTATAAAGGTTATGATTATTTTTCAAGATACCATTAACAAAAACCTTATGGCGAAACTGCGATGGCACAGCTTCACCTAATAATTTCAACAGAAATATTAACAACACTACATTTAAGTTTAGAATTAAAAACCGCACACGGTTAAGAAAAAGGTTTGTGTTCATAGAAAAGATGAAGACTGATTTTTAATTTATTTTATAATTTATTTTCTTAATTAATTTTACGTAGAACATGGACTAGTAAAAAACGTATATAAATACACCTATCAATCTCCTTGGTAAATGTGGTTCTTTTACCCCCACCATGGAGCCAGGCATAAGTACACATACAACAGAAACGTATTATTCTTTTTACAATGGTATACTTAATTCTATTATAATAACTGATAGTATCCCGCTTACTCAAGGTCTCGGAACCAACCGTGGTTCGGGATACCCGGACGGCCAGGGCATTCATTCTCCAGGCCATCGGATCGCAACCATGAAGGACTTAACGCCGGAAGAATGGCGTGAAGCGCGTCAACAGTTCGAAGCATTGGTCGCTTTATCAAATGAGGAACGCGGAACCCGAATTCAGGCATTGAAACGAGAAAACTCACCGGTAGCGCAGATCGTCCTCGACATGCTGGACGCGGACAAACTCACGCAATCCCCAGTTGAGGCCGTTGCCGATTTGGCGAAGCAGCTCATTCCCCAATCAGAACCTGACTCAGTTGAAGATCTGGGAGGCCAGATCGTTGGCCCGTTTACCATTCGTTCCCTTTTGGGTCAAGGCGGGATGAGTTCTGTGTACATGGCCGAGCGCCATGATGGCAAGGTCGCCCAACGGGTGGCCATCAAAGTCTTGAAGCTGGGCATGGACCATCGCGACATCCTCCTGCGGTTCCGCAATGAAATGCACCTCCTCGCCAAACTGGAACATCCAAACATCGCCCGATTCATCGACACGGGAACCTTGCCGGACGGTCGGCCCTGTTTCATTATGGAGTACGTGAACGGTGAACCCATCGACACCTATTGCGACCGCAAGAAGCTCAACTTCAAAGAACGAATCCTTCTGTTTCAAAAGGTTTGCGGCGCCGTGGCTTTTGCCCATGAATACCTCATTCTCCACCGGGACTTGAAGCCATCGAACATTTTGGTGGATGAAAAGGGTGTCGTCAAACTTCTCGATTTCGGCATTGCCAAAGCGCTTGACGCAGATGAGGCCGACCCTCAAATGAAGACCCGGACCGGGTTCCGCCTTTTGACTCCCTTTAAGCAAATATCATTTGGAATTCTTAGTGGGCTCCCAAAAGGTATTTTATTACCTTGTCTCTTGTTTTTAGACTAATGCTATAAATTAAAAAAAGTTAGCTACTCTCTTAGATGTTTCAGTGCCCTGCTAACAAACAAAAGATCAAGAAACAAATAAGAAGATGCATTAATACTAACCTTACAAAAATATGGTTTTCCATATTTTAACTTGAACATTGTTGTTCAAGTTAAAGGGCTGTAAGTCCTATTTAGGGTTTTCAACAATGGTATTTCCAATGTTGTATTTTTTTTGCTGTGATACCTTTTTTGATGGGTCTCAGGCTTGTTGTATCCATCAACAGCTTTTGTTGCTTGTCTTTAGACATATTTTATTTTCTACTGATCATCCTTGTTCAGGGGTGTTTGCAACACACATTCCAAATCCTAAGAATGGTTACACAAGAAGCTTGTATAGTATAGTCACAACCATGGATGACTTGTTGTATAGCATGCTCTTGATTATCCCAAGGGTCTAAGATGCTTTGGCAACTGCTGTGTGTTTGTGTTCATAGAATTCCAATTCCTCATTGATTACAATTTTCAAATCTCTGTCAGCTGCAGAAGAGTCATCACTTGTCTGAAGCCATCTCCTCTTCTTGTATTGTACTGCCAACTTACATTCTATCTCCCAAAATGAACTGCCTTGCGCTTTTGAATGTTAAATTCAAGCTTCCACTTAAAGGCCCCCAGTGAGAATCTGGGTCTTCCTGTGTAAAAGCTCTTGTCACCAATGACTCTGTGGACCCAATAAGCTTTGAATTATTACAATAAAGGCTTATCTCATGGTAAAATTCTAGTTTAGTTACTTTTTGCTATCTTGGAAAGAAAGTAATGAAGCTGAGCCTCCACAACGCAGTTTTAGAGAGCCTTAGTTCTTTTAAGTGTTCCTTAAGAACTTCTAATGTGCCGCTCCGTCTCGAGGAGGTGCATATGGATCCGCATGCCGGTCTCGGCGGACAGCCGGGCAATTCCCCCGAGAGTCGCCTCCCTGCACCACTGCGGGCCGATTGGGCCAAGCTGTACGTTGAAGCTCTCCGATTGGTGAGCCTGGCGAATGGCCCGCGCATTCTCGATCTGCTCGCGCCCGGAGAGAGCGGCGGCCCCGGCTTTCTGCGGTTCGGCTGGGAGGTGAGTTTCCGCGAGGCCTGCAGGATCTCCATAGACCAGCGGGTTCAAATCCGTGATGGGGCAGGAAAATGCGACCCGAATTCCGACGGCACGCGCAGCCTCGGCCACCGACTCAGCCTCCTCCGGCAATCGGTCGCGGCGCAAGGAATTGTGGCAATGGACGGTGGTGCCGATTCCGGCCAGCGCCATACGCCCAAAAGCAACCTGCGCCTCCAATCCGGGATCCGTCTCCGGCCGGTTGGCAAGTCCGGGGATCCAACACTCCAGGGCATCGTCCGGCGCACCGACGGCGAGAGTTGCCAGGCCATAGCCATGGTCGTGCGCATTGACGAGCGCCGGCATGGCGAGTGTGTCCGGTGCCGGCCCGACAGCATCGCTCACGGCGAGTTGCGTTCCATCGGCGTTCAACAGGAAAGAGCCGCTCTTGATGCGAAACTCGGGTCCTTCGATCAGGTGGCCGACAGGAAACTTCATTGTGGTGGCTCACCGGTCTCGGCCAGCTCGGAATCGAGAGTTTGGCTCAGGTGCCGGACGAACATGTCCACCGCTTGCGTGGTACGGCGTGCTTCCGGTAAAAAATACAAAATTCTACGTTTTTGTATATACATGCTTGAAATTTTGATTAAATGGGAAAAACAAGTTTTTTTTACTGAAAGTAAGGAGCAACATTAAACGTTAAAACGGACAGAAATTATTTCGTATATGAAAGGGGCTGTCATCTCCTCAACGTCCCCACTCATTACGCTGAATTTTTTTATTGTTTTAAAAAGTACACTTGTGAGAAACAGTCAAACTTTAGCGTAAAGAGCGGGGCGGCGAGGAGGGGACAGCCCTTTTCATATACGGAATATTTATTTTTCCTAAAGTTGTATTTTGTTCCTAAGCTTTATTTACAGACTGTATTCTGTGTTGCTATGGCCCGCAGGCTTTTTGCAATAAATTTTATCTTATCTTAAATTGCCTCCGTTTAGTATAATATATGAAATAAATAGAATTGTAGTTGAATCCTAAAATATTCTAGGATCAGTTATTTCTGCGTTGTTAAGAATCCTCTACTTTTGTGCTTTTAATATGGAGTATTTATTGCATATATTGGTGTGATTTTCTTTTCTTTTGATTTCTGATTCTTGGCTTTTTGAAATTGTTATTGTTTGAATTATTTCCCTTTTACAATCTTAAAATGGTGTGGTTGTATATAGGTGAGATATCTGAGAGTCTGATTATTCTTCTTCCTCTTTCTCGTTCAAGCTTGTTGGAGCAAAATTTACTAATTTAGTTTACTTCACTGGCCAAATGATACCATAAAGGCAAATGCGTACTAAAGAAAACTGATCTACTTCTGTGGATTCCTTAATTAAGTAGACTTATCTTTGTTTTGACAAGATTTTTGAAGACACTAAATTTCAGACGGGGGAAGGTTGAAGCTGGATTTGAAGAGCATCCACCTTCCTAAAAAAGGATAAGAACTTTTTTGTAAGCAACCAGCTGTTATGACATTCATCAAGCTAACAGATAGCTGTAGCGATGTTTTAACGACAGGTTTGCGCCATCAGTAAGCAGTGTTGCCAGGAAAACTAAAGTGAAGAGGGCGAGACTATGAAACGTAAGCGGGGACAACCCTATTGGAGCAAGTGTACCCACCTTTACCGGTGAGCACAACGCACTCTTAAATCTAAATAAAGAGGCAAAACGTCGTTGACCATTTCGAAGCATTGATGACTTCTGAAACCCTGAAGATGATCGTCCGCGAGTCTAATTGCTACGCTATGAGAAAAATTGGCTGTGAGCATGGTTTTTACCATTGCTGAACTCCGCATTTATCTTGGCTGTTTATTGGAGGTTAGCTAAGTTCGCTATTTAAGCCTTGAGAACTATTGGTCCATTTCATTGCGACTACCGCTTGTAGCCGATTACATATCTATAAAGCGTTTCAAAAAGATTCATGAACGCCTACCTTTCACAAGCCAGGAACGAAGTAACAAAGATTATTATCATAATATAAGGACTATCTTCGAACTTCTTCCCAGTGCATACAAATCTGCCTTGTTTGAGGAAGAATATAATTTGCTAGATGAAATGGTAGTACCTTTCAATGGCAGGAATAGCTTAAAACAATATAAGGTGTCAAAAACGACGAAACAGGACTTTAAGAGTTGGGTACGTTTTGGTGTGTCAGGAAACGTTTACGAATTCGAACCTTACCAGGGAAGCAGTGGTTGCACTCAGACCTCTGAACATGACGTAATCGGTGATGTTGTTATTCGCCTTTGCCACGGTCTCAAAAAGAAGACGGCGAAGGTCATGGAAATTTTCTTCCCCCATGACAAATGCCCTCCCCACTCCACATAACCACCTCCTCCCACAAACAAAAAAATCCCCCTGAAAGCGTTTGTACACTCCCCAATAACCATTGCTATAAATAAACACATGTCAAAGTTTGTAACGTGCAGCCCCTCCCACGGGGACTATGGGGGAGTAAGTCATCCCCAAGGACATTGTTATTAAGTTTTTCGACTATGCTGAATAAAAAAGATGTTCAGAATTTTGATCTGGTGACTTTGGAGAAAAATGAGCGTGGGAGGCGGCCTAGGTGCACTCCAATTTTTTTGGTCACTTAAAAGGGCACTAGGACTTTTAATTTCCGTTACAATGAGTCCTCTCGTGACATTCTAGGACCACTGGATCAATACGATCACCCCTGAAAAAAAAAGAAAGAAAAAAACAAAGAAAAAAAAACACTGTATCGACCATTGGTCGAAAACTTCTACAGTAGGATTCTCTGACGCTGAATCCGATGGTAGGATTTTCGTTAAGATTCTATGACTTTTAAGGGGTGTTTCCCCTTGTTTTCTAAGATAAGGCAAATTTTCTCAGGCTCGTAACTTTTAATGGGCAAGACTAAACTTGAAACTCTTATATTTCAAACCATCATTAAAATACAATTCTTTTGATGTAACTATTGGTATCAAAATTCCGTTTTTTAGAATTTTGCTTACTTTTTAGCCGGGTCGCTCCTTACTACAGTTCGTTACCACGAACTGTTTGATAGCATTATTTACATGGCCAGCCCATTTTAAGTGTAACAGACATGAAAGGGCTGTATTTGTGTATTGAATTAACTTTGTTAGTTAGAGCTACAAAATCAGTTAGCCATAAAATAGCTGTTTTTATATTCGCTGTCTGTTTATTTGTATAAAACCCCCCTATTTTGTGGTTGTATCATCATAAACATCATATAACCAGTTCGAAAAAAAAAAAAACAACAACAAAGAGCACAATTAGCAAACCAAGTCTTGGCACAAGTTTACCTTCATAATGTCTTTTTCACAGAATCGTAGAATAGAAGGTTGATCTTCGACTCTCGAATTCAAACAGCTAAACCGAAAGACACAGAATCAGAGACAGTGAGAGTCACATTAAAGGTAAAAAACAAATGTTGCACAACGAAATATCTGGCTAGTAGACATCAACATTGTAGTAGAATGGAAGAACATGTTATTTTAGTGTTTGCGAAGGGTAAACAGAAAGGAGGGGTTGAAGTTATACCAGAAATCTTTAATTCAGTTGGTTTTGCCGATTTGCATCCCCGTTACTTGGAAGTGCAGAATGTCACGATCATTATATTGATGCGTAATTTAGATGCTTTAGGTGGTGCATGTAACGGAACATGCCTGCTTGTTACTGAATTCCACGACAGTACCCATAGAGGCATATACTACTTTCAAATGGTGTCAAATTTTTTTGTAGTATGGACAGAGATTCAAACTTAAATGCTCTTTTGAAAACCTGTGTAGAAATAGCCTGTTCTTTGTTCTTGCTCTTCCGACTTTGTTCTTTAGAGTAACACTTTATATTAAAATCTAATTTACTTTCTCCTTTGGACCTTTTTTTGGCCTTTTGGAAAAAGCCCTTGGCTTTCCTTTTCAGGATAAAGTACAGATTTTAATGGATCAATTTTGGAAACTATCATTTTTCATTAAAATCGACGTTTTTGCAATAGAAGAACTACCTATGCGGATAGAGACATTGAGTATGCAGGGTTACCACAAGTCTCAGTGAATTTATTTACGAAATATTTTTTTTGCATTTCTCAGTAAGAGGATTCTTGGTACTGAGGATTCTTTATTCCAAGATAATTCCCATTATCTCTACTATTGTCAAGGTATCTAGTATTGTCACGAGCAGAAGACTAAGACAGGTTATTCATGTTACAAGGTTTAATGCCTGACAAACCACTCCTTCTACTTGAACCACCTTTCCACCCAAAAAAAAAAGAGAGCAAGGGGTTAAACTTAGGCACAACAGATTACAATTAATATAGACCTTGAACCTTCTTGGGTGGAACTAGGATAAGTCATGGATTCAAATCCTCCATGTTCAAACAGAACATCAAAGACAGTGACACAAAAATCTTTAGTAAAGTTAACAGTTAAGTTAACATTAATAAATTAGAATATTGTTATTTCACCAAATATTTCAGCTCAGTAGCCAAATTTCACCTACACCCAGAGTGAACGAGTTTGCTATCAAGTGATTCAATAAGTAAGAAGACAAATTGATGTAGCTCAGAAACAATATCTTTAATCTACTTTGGCTACTTTTTTAACACAATCCTTGGCACCATTTATGGACCTTTTCAATCATTGTTCTAATCATACTGATCCACTCTTGTGGACTCTATGGATAGGGACTCCTGGTTTTACATGCATTACTAATTTTTCTATTGTACTAAGTAAAAAGTTCTCAGAACCTTGTTTTCCAGCCACCAATTCAGAACCCCTTCCCATTCAAATTAAATGTTTTCCAAGTTTGGGTCTGGCCATGGAAGAGTCCTTCAGACAAAAAGTTATTCTTTTCTTCTAGTTTTCCACCCAGTGCTTATTGTGCATGAAAGATTATTAGAAATCAAACAAATTTTCTCAGGCACGGAGCTTTTGATACGTAACACTAAACCTAATGTATCTTACATATTTAAAATCATAATAATAAGCCAATCCTTTTGATATATGTATTGACATCAAAATCCTGTTTTTAGGGTTTTGGTTACTATCGAGCGGCATTGCTCCTTGCTTACAGTTCGTTGCCATGAATTGTTTGATTTAAAGATTTTTAAGCCGGCGGAATAGTTTCCTGGTCTTCCTCAACACATACCTGGGAATAAGACGGCTGCACAAGATACGACAATGTGCATCGACAAAGTGTCTTGATTTAGTTTAAATTTCCTCAAAATTTGTAAGTGTAGTACTGTGGTTGTAGTAGTAGTAGTGGTAGCAGTAGTTATGTTGGTATTACCTTTTTGGTCAATTGATTATCTCTTTTTACGGCACTTGCTATTTACCTAGTGACATATAACAATCGCAAATTCTGTTGGTCTGTCTGTCTGTCTGTCGGTCCCGGTTTTGCTAGTTTAGGCACTTCTAGGTAAGATAGGACGATGAAATTTGGCAGGCATATCAAGGTGATCAAGGTATCAGAATGGGGGGACGGTTAATTCGGAAAAATTAGAAAAAAGAAGGTATTTTTAATTTAGGAACAGGTGATTGGATCTTAATAAATTTGATATTTACAAGCATATCGTGGCTCAAAGCTTTTATTTTAAATCCCGACTGGATCCAGTGTTATTAAGGAGGGGGTAGGAGGGAAAGCCTAAAATCTTGGAAAAGGTTTAGAGCAGAGGGATTAGGATGAAACTTGGCGGAAAAATAAGCACAAGTCCTAGATACGTGATTAACATAATCGTAACGGATCCGCTCTCTTTGGGATGGGTGGTATTCAAGTCTTCATACATGCCATAAGAAACCATCTGCCTGTCAGTGATGCTTAAATCCAGAAATCAAGGAAAGACAAAATCAGACCTGCAGCTTGTCCAACTAGGAACTACATTCAAGGAAGAGTGTGGGCAACCTCTCAAAATCTTTGCCCTGTTGACATCAGATCATATTGGAATATTCAAAACAAACTAGCAGAAGTTGCTGAACTGCTGTTCAAGAGGCTGAGAATCATCATTCCAGCATATCTTCAAAACCTTTGGTACAGCCCCATGCTACCAATTTTGGCATGGAGAAAATAAAACAGAGAGCTCACATGCTCGTGTATTGGCCTGGTCTGAATCTTGATATTGAAAACTCTATTCAATATGTGAAGCCTGTGCAAAGTTTGCTCCAAACAACACAAAAGAACCCCTGACCAATGCCAGCATTCCCATCCTACCATGGCAGCATATAGCAATTGACTTGTTTGAGTAGAACAAGCAACAATACCTGATCACTGCCAGCTGTCACAGCTGCTATTTTGAAATAAATAAGCTACCATTCATGACTTCAAGGAAAATCATTCAGAAGCTAAAGGCCCAATTTTCCTGTCATGGCATACCATAGTTGATGATATTAGGCAACAGGTCCCAGCTATCATCATGTGAAATGAAAGTTTTCATGTAATCATGGGGATTAGAGCACAAGATGTAAAGTCCCATGTACCCAAGGTCAAATGGGCTTATGGAGAAAGCAGTCAAAACATGCTAGAAAATTCTTCAAAATCCCTTGAATGTGGAAGTGACATCCGGTGGGTCCCAGGAGGCCCTGAAGGCCCTGGGGTCCGATGTCGCCCTGGGGTCCGGTGGGACCTTGGGGTCCGACGTTTCAGGTCGAAGTCCGTCCTGCAGGCGATGCCCTCGCGCTCGCCCCAGCCGAACGGGTACTCGTACTCGATGTCGCTGGTCGCAGTCGCGTAGTGGGCGAGCTCCGCGGCGTCGTGCTCGCGCTGGCGGAGCTTGGCCGGATCGATACCGAGCTTCTCCGCGTTTTCATGCGCCCAAACCAGCGCCGCGTAGCTGTCGTCGACCGAGGCCGGGAACTTGTCCTCAGGCGCCATGCGGTAATCGATCGACAGCACCGCGCAACGCCCGTTGTGACAGAGGCCGCGCGCGCTGGCGTCATGGCTGAAAAGGCTGCCGATAACATGACCGCCGCCGTGATAGTAGACCAGCAGACCCGGGGGGTTCGCGGCGTTCTCGCGCGGGATATAGAGGCGCGCTGGAATCAGTCCCGCCGGCCCGGGTATCCGAAGCTCCCGCGTGCCCTTGATCTCGGGCGGCGGCAGATCGCGGGCGGCGACGGCGCGCTCCATCTGCTCGCGCGCTTCCTTGGCCGATAGTTGATCCATCGGCGTCAGGTTGAGGGCGTTGACCTTGCGCAGAAACTCGGCGGTTTGCGCGGTCACGTCCGCCGGCGGTTGATAGTCGCTCATTTCGATATCCTCAAAAAATCGTCGATCATGACGGCAAGATCATCGGGGCGGTCGAAATCCGCCTGATGCCCGGCGCCGTCCAGCACTTTCTCGGTAACCGGGCCGCATGGTCCGTTCTTGTAAAGCGGACGATGGGCAACGGGAACCACCTTATCCTCGGAACCCCAGACAATCAGTGTCTCGCCGAAGATCCTGCCGATCCGCTTGCCGAGCCCGATATCGCCGTTAGGCCATAACAGGCGCGCGGCGGCTTCATCGAATACTGATGCATCGCTTCAGAATGATGCAGAGGTATGAGGAGAATGTTAAACTAAAGGGATGAGAGAAGACATAAGATCAAAATCAATGGTCTAAGAAAGACCTGACCTACTTAACCTTCACTAATGTTTGTTGTTCCGTACCAATTTGTGTATGAAATTCAATGATGGCTATTTTAGATGTTGCAGAAATCATTTAAGCTAGAGACACAATTTGATATTATCATAAAATTTCTTGTGACTGCAATATCTCATTACCATTTGTTATTGGGGAGTAAAACCTAATAAAATAACCAGAACCAATGCGCTTGCGGTAAAACCTACAATTGGTTCTGGTTTTAAAATTTAGTGCGTCACACTGTCTCCTGGTTTCATGGTTTAACAGTCCCTTTTTTCAGGTATATT
>JAAAKM020073195.1:197613440-197665666 GCA_010016025.2 Alatinidae sp. Z8VKAUB7J3 | reverse complement strand
GCTCGGACTGTGGAAAAGGATTTTGCCAATCGAGGACACTTGCAGTTCATCGGATCCTTCATTTAGAGGAATCTCCTCATAAGTGCCCGGTGTGCTCCCGTTCATTTAATCAGCGTTCAAATCTCAAAACTCATTTATTGACTCACACCGATCATAAGCCATATGAATGTGGAACTTGTGGCAAAGTTTTCAGGCGCAATTGCGACTTACGACGACATACTCTTACTCATTCAGTTGGGGATAGTGACCATCATCTAGACGAAACTCGACGTGATGAAAATATGTCTCTCAGAGCTGATGATTATGATGAAGAATCTGATTTAGACTTTGATCTTGATGAAGATCCTGAAATTGACATTGATGTAACTTCAACGTCACCTTAAAACACTGATATTAACAAACGTGAAACTGAAACAGTGCAGACAATGTTGCCAGGATGTAGTACTGTTGATTTGTAAATCTGCATCCTAGGATATTAATTCAATATGCTACTACTAAATCCAATACTCGATGACGGATTTGCACCGTCTCCTGAAGCTTCACAAACTCCCGTGCTTCTATTACACCAATGCGAGCTAAAAGGCGCGTGGCAAGGGTTTCACCTGCATCAAATGATTCATAGTCAAGCATGCTATCAAGCGGATCAAGCTTGATTATTGCACCACACGGCCGGAGATCTCTTCAACCGCTAACTACTAGTTATTACCGGGACAGTTGATTCTTTCTGTATCTCCCTCAGTGTGTTTCTAACTATTAAAAAAGACGAATTAATTGGACCCACATCTCTCGTGCAACAACCGTTAAGAAACGGATTTAAAACATACTGTTAGGGGCCGCAAATGGCAAATATTTAAATGCATCCCGTCACCTGAAATAAGAACACTTGAATTCTAATAGTTTTATATGAAATAAATTGAAACACAAAACCATTAAGCTAATACAATACTGATTTAAATATAAATCTTTCTTGAGCTCGACTAAAAGTTGCTTTTAAGTACAAAGGCCATCCAAACAAAATACATTTTACCCTTGGATGCATCTTAGGTCTAATTACGCATGAAAACAAAGATTTAATAAGATATTTCTTTTGATTCTTTCAAGATTATAAAGTTTTAGGGCATTACTACATTTTGTCATTGTTGTCAGGTTGAACCATGAAAACAAAATAAGTGGAACTAAATTAGTTAATTTTGACAATGCTTTTCTTCCGTAAAAATCAGACACTAACAATTTTATGTTTCCCTAAGACAACTAAACAGGAAAGCTACATCTTTTCAAAGTTTCAGATTTTGTATGTTTTTAGCTGATATTTTGCTTAAATCAGGTGGTCTTCAGGCAGGTCCGAACCGGTCGTTCAGGTCCTGCGGTTTCGTTGGGCTTTGGCGATTTGCCGAGCCGCTGCCTCCGGCGATTTCTTCGTCGGTGTCGGTAAGGTTTGCCGGTGCCTTAGGCGCCAGCCGGTATCTCGGCATCTGTCTCGGGTTGCCGGACGCCGATGACGTCGGATGATGGAACCAACCGATCACCGATGCGCAACTGCACACCGTTGTCAGTCGTTTCCAAACCGCTTACGCGGCCGGTGGTGTAGGTCTTCACGTCCATTCGCTCGCCCTCTCCGTCGAGAGCCACGACCGCAATGCGGTAGGTTCCGGGCGCCGCCGGTTGTCCCGACAGCGTTTGTCCGTCCCATTTGAAGTCGTGTTTGCCCGACAGGCTGCTGCCGACGGCCCGCCATACGACGCGCCCGAATTCATCTAGGACCGAAACTTCACTGCTTGTGGCGCTATTCGGCACGTCGTAGCTCAACGAGGCGGTACCGCTTGAGTAGTCAAACCTGCTACCCGCCGATTCGACGTCCAGCCCGACATATCCGATCAACGCATTGAGTTCCGAATTGGACTGGGTTTCCAGGAACTGGTCCATTTTTTCATTCTGGTTGATCAGTTGTTCAACCGTAGAGAACCCGATCAGCTGGTTGGTGAATTCGGTATTGTCCATCGGCGAGAGCGGATCCTGGTTTTGCAGCTGTGTGGTCAGCATCAGCAGGAAATTGTCGATGGTCTCATTCAATTGAGCCCGGTCGCTTTCGGTCTGGGGCTGTGTCGGCGCGTCTGTGCCAATGCCGGTAATGCTCATCGTTCACTCGCTCCGCTCAAATGTGCACGTCGATGCGGCCAGCCTCGATATCATTGAATTGGGGTTCCGGCTAATCTCATTATCTTTACTGCCGCAAATTATAGAGAGTTCATGGAGAAGTACTGATCAGAGAATTAAAAAAATCAGGCAGCCCAAATCTAAATTGAAAAAGAATGAGCTACGAGGATTAAGGATCTTTTGGGTTGGGACAAGAATAGACTGGAATTTTTTTTTTGTCAAAGTGGGTGGAAGAGGCATGTGTAAGATGTCTTGGCAGGCTGAAGTAAAAATCTGTCAATGAATCTGTCAATGAATACACAAATCAAATTGTGTAGTTTTTGTTTCAAGCTGAAGGCAAAATGGTTGTAAAGGGTAAGAGGAATTCTCAACCTCCCCCCGACCGGACCTTAAGAATAGTCCAAGAGACCATAATAGAGAAATTTCTAGAAAAAAAGATGCCACAAAAGCCAATTTTATTATGAGTTTAACGTTCCCCAGCCCACCAATGGAACTCTCTGCGCAATAGTATTGTTCTGCGTGCACCTATTGTGGTATTTAGGCCTACGTATAATGTTTTTTGTTTTCGAAAGACACAGAGTATTATTTTCTGTTTTTGAAGGTGGGGGTGTCATGTACGAACACAGGAATTTTTTGGCGGGAGCCAAATAATGATAACAAGTGTCTTATTAGAAAGTATGATTTAGAAGTTTCTAGAAGTTTAGAAAAATTTCATATTACGGGGTGGGGGGGGCAAATTCCAAGGTCTCTTCTGCACACACTCCTTGGGGTGGGGTACATGTTTTTGCAAGTTAATATATTTACATATTTATCGCAGTATAGGGCCAGCCTGACTATTCCACTTAGTGAAATGACGTTTAAGCTCAGGTTAGCTAAGAAAATTCAGATATACTTCTGATTTTTTTTTCTGTGAGAATCCAAAATATCACACAATACTTGTACACAAAATAATAATAATAAAAAAATAAAAGCACAAAAAATGTTAAAACTCAAAACCTAACTAACCAAAACTACTCACAACTTATAAAAATATTTTTTTCTATACGTCAAGCTCACTCTAACACATCTAACCAACCATTTAAAGTCATCAAAACTTCTACTTTTTGAAATTTCTCCAAGCCAATTATCCCCTCCAAAATGCGTTGAAAGTGCCCCTTTCTCAAATCTACTAACTTCCTACATGCACCCATAAAATAGATAGTATCTTCCTCCTCTCTACACATGGGACACTGATAAGGATCATTTTTAGCTCTATCATTTTCAATGTATCGCCTCCTCTCTCCAATATCCAAAAAATTACCATGAGTTAAAATTACCCATCTTATGTCTTCTCTACACATGCTTTCTCAAAATGACGATCAACCCTCAGGATTTCTCAACCAGCTCGTAGAGCCTCAAGGACACCAAGGATGAATGATTCGGCCATCTTTGGATTTTCTGCTATATTAGTCTTTCCTTAAACATCTTTGCCATTAGCCGGACTTCAAAATCTAGTCCTTTCTCCTTATTCCAATTCTCACTAAAACCACATCTATCAAGAATTGCCTTGACCTTCGTGGGAAAAGTGTATTGTATTCTTTACTAGCCTGCTGCTAGGCAGATTTATAATCCTTTCCTTTCGGAGTTATATCTTTCGGAATGATACTAAAACCGGCGAAGAAAGAGTATAGTAGGACTTTCGAACGAATAAAATCGTCTAATAAATCGCTGTTAAGTCGTTGCAAATTAACCACTCATGTTCACGTTTTTAATGTGGGCTAATAAAGGTAAAATTAAATTTTGAACTGATGATCTTTCAAAAATTAATATCATTATATATCAAATATTCCCTTTGATTTCATTTGTAGTTTCCATGGCTGCTCAAGACACATATAGTTTTCAGTAGGGCAGTACTAAAAAAAAACCACTAAAGCTAAGGCTACTACTATTAATCCTAATGGTACTACTACTACTACTGCCGCTGTTAAGGGTATTAAGTTGAAAACTTTAGAATGTATTAAAATTGTATAACATTATATCAAAACACATTATGCCCACACAAATACCACCAAGGGTGATACCAAAGCCGTCTTTCCGAAACCAAAAAGACTCAGGTTTGGCAATTTTTGAGAAAACCAAATTTTCACATAGAGAGATGGTACAACACATGCATCTTTGACAATGATGTGACGTCATACTGCATTACATTTCTTACCCGATTCCCTGAAATGCCCTTCTTTTATTTTTAGATGACGTCATGTGGTAGACTATATCACATTGTAACTAAAAATCATGATATGAAAAGAAGATGACGTCATGTGCTATATAAAACGGATGCACTAACACAATTCTCCTTAATAGTGATTGTTAGCAATTAGTGAAAACACTCATAAAGACATAATGCTGTCAAGAGAGCAAGCTAAGCAGAAGACAAACCAAAACGAGCCTCAAAACAGAGCAACCAAATTTTGGTTTAATCTTAAGCAAAGAGTGATTGAATCAATGCCAAAGATTTCTGTTAAAAAACGAGAAAACAACTCATCAGTGGAAGCAATTCAGAAATTAAAAGAAGGTTCCATACTTGGATTCAGTCGAGAAGAGATTCTTAAAAATGAAGTGTAACGCCTGAACAAGCTTATTTTCCTTTTAACTGGATTAAACTTAATGAAACTCGTATATTTAGAACAAGCGTAATAAGTCATTTCTTATGATATTATCTATTAATATCAAAATTTCATTTTTAAAGTATCAGTTACTGTTTGGCCACGTCGCTCCATGCTTACAGGGCGCTACCATCGACTGTTTGACTACTTCTACGAAGTTGTTTTTTAAAATCAATGATCAAAATTGTAAGGGTCCATTTTTACGCTATGAAAAATAAAACAACAAACAAGGATTAGTCCCTATTGCTGAAGAATACTCACATATAGTTTCAAGTAATTTATTTTTGAAACTTTGACTTACCTTTAAATATGGACGCCCCGCCGAGCATTGATAAAAGTATCTGCATTCACTTGGATCTGAGAAAAGGCCATCTGGAGAAGGACAGTCAAAGCAGTGAAAAAAATGGTCAGCTGTCACCATGTCAAGTGGTCCAACTCCTTCACACTCAGCTGCTCGGATGTACTGCTTTAGAGTATCATCACTCGCAAACCAGTTAATTGAGCAATCGCAAATAAGGTCTGGAGCACCCCAGGTGCTCCACTCAATACGAGCGTCCGGCGCATTTTTCTTCCAATTTTCGAAAATTGGCTCAAAAACTGTTTTATTAATATTTCTTATATTGTGTCCTCCCAAACGGATAAATACCATATATTTTGTATCGTCTATGAAAAAGGGTTCAAACTCTTCGAGTGGAACTCCTTCGAAAGATATATCAACATTGGGATATCCACCAAACAGTAAATGACTTGGCACAACTTTCAAACGTGGATTATTTTTAAAAGTAATATACTGTGTTGTCACCCAATTTTTTGCAAACATGTATGGATGTAGTTTTTCAATTCCTGTATTTTCAATTAAATGAAGATATTAGACTATTTTATGATTGCACATGGAAAAGAAAGTGCTTAAAGGCTCTTTTCCTATTTCAAAAGTAAGCTTGAGCAATTCAGCTCGGTTCTGATCGTCTCATGCCCGGTCTGCCCTGCGGTTTCCATGGCGATCGCACGCAACGAGCCCTTGTTCGATTTCTTCAGAAACGGCGCCAAGACCGGTGCGCTCACGGACCACATCAGGTCAATTCAGCAAGATCTCGAGCGCCGCGGGGCCCGAACCGAAGCGCTCAGTATACGCCTGCCGCATCCGCTCATGTGTCTCTGGACAGCGCGCCAGCGTGCCCGGCTCATGAAACGGGCGACCGGATTCGAGGCCGTCCTGGTCCTTGGCTGTCGGTCGGCTGCCATGACCGCCGAGGATGCTCTCAACGGCAATGACTGCAAAGTGTACCTCGGCATGCGGGAGGTCGGCCTGACCAACGCGACGGTACGGTACCGCTCGCCGGGCCAGGTCGTGCTCGACGTCCACCCTTTGCCCGGCAGCCCCTTTGGAACAAGCGAGCGGCGGAGCGGCGGCGATGAGAAAAACACCGAGAGGTCGACGCAATGCCCGTAGATGATAGCTCAGCCTCCGATCGGCTGCAGAGATTCAAAAAGAACGCGGAGAAACTAGCCGCCGCTCAGCCGGCGGTTACGGATGCCTTTTGGAGGCTTCATGAGCAGACGACCGCAAGCGGCGCTCTTGATCGCAAGACCAAGGAGCTGATTGCCCTGGCGATCAGTGTCGTCATGCGTTGCGATGACTGTATCGCACGCCATGTCAGCGATGCGCTCCAGGCCAAAGCCACGCGGGACGAGATCTGCGATGCCTTGGCGGTGGCCGCCCTGATAAATTTGGAGATCTGCTAGTTTTATTAATTAAGCCAAGTGTTTGATTAGCCTTTGCAGTAGTTGCTTATGCATGAATACGAAAATTCAACTAGTCATAACCAGGACACCAAGATCTCTCTGCATGGCTGCTGGAAATAGCTTTGCAATACCCATCACTACAAATACTATGGTACTGAGTCTGTTAGTTTTTCTTCCCCAGGTGGAGAGTCTTGTATTTTGCTGCATTGAATTCAAACTTCCAGATATTAGTCCAGTGAGTGAATGCATCAAGGTCCAGTTGTGTTGACTCAATATTTTCTGCTATTTTTGCACAACCAACAAGTTTTAAGCCATCAGCATAGAGGCTTACTTTGCTTTTAAGAATTTTTGGTACATCATTCATATATATATCTGTTTCTTATTTGTTAGGAGCTGCTTCACCCACTCTACTATATCCTCATTCACCCAATAGCCTGGTGCTTAATTTGAAGTCTTTTATGGCAGTCTTTGTTAAATGCCAATAAACTAATATAATGTCAGCAGGGAACCCCTGGTTGAGAAGGTTGGTGGCATAATTTTAAGTATCTATCAGGTTTGTTTCAACCAACTGACCAGACTTCAAGCCAAGTTGACATGATGAGGATAGTTTATTGGTTTTAAGTGTTTCAAGATTGGAGTGTTAACAATTCTTTCTAGAAGCTTCCTGGCTGCAGAGGTTATGCTCATGGGCCCAAAAATAGTTGGGTACTCTTTGCTAACATCCTTGTGTAGGGGGGTTATATGTGCTGTGCACCAATCTTGCAGGATACACTTTTCATTAAGAGATTTCTGAAACAGTAGACCTAGCTGCCCCAACAGTTCAACATACAATTCTTTTAGAATTTGGGGGCACAATCGCATCAAACAAAAGCTAGAAGATTAGAAGAGGGTTTGTATGGTCAGGAATCATGAATTTTAGTTATGTTTGAGAGTATCGAAAAGATCATAGGAAGGCTGCTCTTGTTACACGACTCTTTTTACCCATATAATAAAAGATCAAAATTTGGCGCTGTTAGTTTGATTCAAAAAGTAAAAAGGTCCAATAATTTCATCTTTGGGGTTGACATGAACCCCTATAGTCCTAGGAGAAGGAACTTCAAGTTACTAAGTTTCCCCATCGTTCACATCTACTAATTCTTATTGCAGAATCTATAACATTTTGTTATGGGAAGGGGTGTTTTTGTGGGTAGAGTGTTTATGGGGGATATGAAGACTTTCCATGGGAATAATATCCACGGTAAGGAGATTCAGGGGAAATTTTGCACAGAAAGCGAGAAAGGATTTCTATTCAAAATCAGAAAAACAATCAGAAAGTCAATTTATAAAGCAAAGTTTCAAAC
Organism: Alatinidae sp. Z8VKAUB7J3; assembly: GCA_010016025.2. Taxonomy (NCBI): domain Eukaryota; kingdom Metazoa; phylum Cnidaria; class Cubozoa; order Carybdeida; family Alatinidae; species Alatinidae sp. Z8VKAUB7J3. The sequence continues at coordinate 197,657,787 of JAAAKM020073195.1, read as the reverse complement.
ACAAGACAAAAAAAAGTCATTTTAAATATGAGTGGGGCTGCCCCTTCCTCAGCCCTCGCTCTTCAACCCTAAGAACAACGCAGAAAATCAGTGCAACCACTGTGAAATGGATAATGGCAATGTTCAAACGTCTGCAAACAAATTCAAATCGGGCTGTCTACACTGCCTGTGACGTATTAATACAAATAACGATCATAAGTGCATTTTTTATCGAATATAGAATAACCTTGATGAATAATCCACAGAATAATCCACATAAAGTGGATTTAAGGCAGTTTTATAAGTTGTTTAAGGGTAGGTAACCAGCTAGGAAGTTTGAAACATTTATAAGGAATATACTACTGCGTTTAACCGAGATTTCAAACCGATCAGATTAACTTTACCCCCTACTCCACCCTTTGCCCAAATTGAATGTTAGAGCTAACTTTACTCCTTCAAGTAAGTGCTAGTAGTGCTACTGCAGAGAAGATTTATAACAACGGTTCCTTTTTGTGTGGGTTGCATATATGTTTAGGGAGAAATGCACCATCTTGTACGATTACGCTACATATTTCTATTTCAATAGTGCTTTGAACCTATTTTGAGCCAAAATTGTTATTGCTTCGTATAGTCGGTATTTGGCTAAGGTGGGATCTCTTTTATTACTTAAAAAGGAAAGTAAAACTTAGAATTTATTTGAACGAGTCATTTTCCGATTTCATACGGCCACTGCTATGGCACAATTATCCCTGGAAAAATACACAAGCCCAGGACCATCATTCTTAGAATTATTCAAATTTTCTTACTTTTACAGATAAGAGCTGAAGACCTCTCCTCTAGGGTTTTCAGTTGAGTTGAGTTTGATGACATATTTAATCGCCATTTTCAAATTAGTATTACTATGCAAAATAATAATAATGGGAGGAAATTGTCATTAAATTACTACTATAATAGCAAATTTTTTTGAAAATTGTCTGTTATTTTATATAATGGTTTTAAAAGATTGTAAACGAAAATTCAGTTTCAGTGTCCTGCAAAATATTCAAATCCTTGACATTTAAGGCACTGCTTAGGTCTTGCAACTGACGGCGCCCCTCAGAATAGACTATATTCAATCTTGACACTAAATCGGATTACCAGATCAACCTCTTCTTTAGATTAAGAGTGTATTCTACTATACTAGAAATCCATTCCCCTTCACACTTATCACCCTGCTAAACACGTCTTGGAATTTGGGAGTCATCATAATCGACACACATCTTGATCAGTGGCTGCACCCCAAATGGCTGATATTACACTGCAACAATGGTTAATAACGCGACTTGGCGCTGTTTGACCTGTTGCACCTATTATCCCAGCTCTCCTCACGCTCAATCGCCAGATATCCCAGTTAAAACAAGCCTCTGCATACCCTTACCACCAGACTTCACTCAAGAGATTCCAAGTCTTACCCAATCTCCATCCTTAGTGAAATCTACCTAAGGCAAGGATTCTAAGAGATTAGAGGCATTTCATATATGTAAAATTAAGGAGCAAGAGAAAATTAGTAAACTTTGCTCACCAATCAGTCTTTATTTCCCTGTAATTAATGAGGCTAACTTGCTGAATAGAACTTACACACCTAAAGAAGTTCCTATTTCTCGCTTTATGCTACCGACAAACGACTCAAACTGAAACACGGAATAAAATACCCTCCTTTACTGAACCATAATCGAGCAAAAACTGGCCCCCTAGTAAAGATTACGAGCTTCATCAGATTAATAACCAATTAAACTGGCGGAATGCTGAAATTCAGCTTCTGGCTGAAAGCTAAAAAGCATTGGTGAACCTACCAATACAGTGATGTATGGTCTTAATATAGAAATTAAATAAAAGAAAAAACAAGTTTTTTAACTGCAAATAAGGAGCGACATTAAAACTTTAAACGAACAAAAATTGTTTCGTATATGAAAAAGGTTTTCCTCTCCTCAACGCATCGCTCTTTACGCTAAAGTTAAACTCTTTGTCACAATTCTACTTCTTAAAACAATAAACAACTTTAGCGTAATCACGGAATATCCCAAATTTCTTTGAATCCAATCTAATCTGCATTAAGTTTTAATCCCTTAATTTTGATAACTGTGAAGCATATGGTGGAGACATTGATAATCCTGCCCCAACCGTTGTCGATCATCGTTGGGGCAAGCGCCTTTGCGAGCAGGAACGGACCATTGATATTGGTCGAAACGATCCCCTCCCATGCGGCGTCGGGAATCTGCCAGAATTTCACCGGATCGGTTGCGAAGGTTTCTGAAATGTCGCGCGGACCCCGGCCAGCATTGTTGACCAGAATGTCCGCTGTGCCGAAGGCTGACAGCACGGCCTCAGCGACCGTACCGACATCGGCGGGCGACGCGACGTCGCCGACAATGCCCATGACCCGGTCGTCGCCGAATTCGGCCGTGAGGCTTTCGACTGTCGCGGTCAGCGTCTCCTTGCGCCGGACGGCGGTGATCGCAACATTGAGTCCCTCGCGAAGCAGGGTGCGCGCAAGCTGGAATCCGATGCCGCGGCTTCCGCCGGTTACGACCGCGACTTTGCGATGTTCCATTGCGCGCCCTATTGCTTCCTGGTTTCCGGGGACCAATCCGCACCGAAATGACGGCGTCAGCCTGGTGCCTTTCTGCGTGAGACTAGGCTGCTACCAGGTGCAACTCCTCGATTGCCTGATGGGCAGATGCAATCGCGGCGTCGGCATCCATGGCCAGGCCGTTGGCGGACACGATCGTGACGTCCGTGATGCCAATGAAGCCCAGGACGTGTTTCATATAGGTGCTGGCGTAGTCCGCCGCCGAACCGGTCTCGACGCCGCCTGATGCAACCGTCACGACCGCGCGTTTGCCTTCGAGCAGCCCGACCGGGCCTTGTTCGCCGTAACGGAAGGTCTCGCCGGCGCGAACGATCTGGTCCACCCAAAGCTTCAACGCGGCAGGGATGCCGAAATTGTAGATCGGCACAGTATTTCTATGATACTCTGTCAAATAATTATGAGTATATACAGCATAATTGGAACATCTTATGTGTTTTTCTACTTTCGGGATAGCTTGATTACTGTTGGCCATCATTTCAAATGGGGAACATGTTTTATCCCGTTCAGAGGTCCAGGTTAGTTTACACATTTTTTTACATGCTCAATTTATAAGATGTATTTTCAAAGATTTACTGAAGGAACCAAGGAACGAACCTGGCCTGTCTCATAAAGTGCCAACGCTTGCACTGACTAGTTAATATTCATTTATTAATAATTATGGAAACATAATGATTTTCACTTCCCAATTGAGCAACAGAAATATTTTTGGCACCAAATATTTCCGAAAAATTTGCTTAGCGAAATATCCAAAATCAACCGAAATCGACCTCGCAGAAGCACCCCTTTTCTTAGGGGGAAGAGGGGGGAACTTTGAAGTTTAGTTTCTGCAAAAGTTTGAGGGTTCAAGTTATCTCTTACTAACGTAAGAAAATGATAATCTACTAATCTAAAAATTGAAAATGAATTTGGAGAGAAAGTTCTATCATACAGCGTTTCAGATCTATTTTGAACAGTCATATATAATACAGGATATTTTCCTCCCCACGGCAATATCCTCTAGATAATTTAACACCGGTGACAATTTACCCATGACAATTACCCTAAACAACTCCACGCGTAAAATTGAGACGGAAAAGAAACAGCAAGACATTTAAAACAATCTGTATTGGAATTCTTGTAAATTCCACCTGTGTATAATTTCCTCTGACAAGTTTAAAACCTGGAAACTTTCTTTCTCATGGAAAAACACCCAGCAGAAAATGCATCCCCCTCCCAAACTAAAATGTATCTATACTAATTTGGTTCCAGCGGTAAGATATGTAGGAGACTTGTGAGTAGTAATCGGTTGTTAGGCTACAATGATCTTTAGCGATGAGGGGCTTGTAACTTTTGCTAGTTACAATGAGGGGTTTGCAAGTTTTGCTAGTTGGTGTACCTTGTATTTATTTTAAGATCCTTACAGATTAACCAGTTCGGAGTTTAATCTAAGCGAGGAAACAAAACCAAAGCGTTGCTCTCGCAACACATTACTCACCGAAGCCGAACAAAGATTGCCGCAACACATCACGTTGCCCGTGCAACGTAGATTAAGTTTTTAGTAGGATATGTAACAAAGCAGTATATATAAGATAGTTTAATGTTGCAATCAGTTTGTATTAATAGCAGGCCCATGTGAAGGAGGGGCCCACATGTCTAGGAATGTTCTCGTATGATTTTCTTTATTTTTCCACACAATACAAAGGTTTTTTCCTCCCCGTCCCCCCAAATGGATTCATACATAAGTGGCTTTCACTGGACTTATGGTTTTTCTGCAATTTTTGCAAAAACGTACATTCATTTTTGCTTCGACGATTTCCACCCCAAATCCTCCCCGCGGAAGTGAGAGCCTCTTGAAACAAATCCCGAGTAGTAGTATTTAGGTTAAAATGCAAATATAGAATCATGCAGAACACGATAACATGAGCTATGTGAATTCCAACGTTACATCAAGCATATGCGTTTTAACCCTTGAGAAGAGATAGCAAGAGCTAAGAGCTCATATGGCACTTGTGACGAGGCGAGAATAGCTAAGAGCCAAGAGATCACATGGTATGAGCTCTAACAAAATTCTATGAATCAATAGATTGATTTAAAAAGGAAAATAAGAGGCTTAATGCCGGTCATTCCGGGTATAATTTCTGGCGTGGAGGGATTTTACATGGATGAAACTTGGCAAGGAAGAGTTTTGTGTAGTGAAATTTTAATGGAGGGGAGGGGGTATTTCCTGCCATTATTTGAAAGACGATCAGAAACTAAATAAAAAAAAACACATTTGTCCAATTCAAAGTAAGGAGTAACGTTAAAACTTAGAACAAACAGTTCCGTATATGATTGGGGCTACCCTCTCCTCAATACCCTGTTATTTACGTTAAAGTTTGACCTTTTGTCCCAATTCTTTAAGAGGACTCGTGAAACCCAAGGGCCGTTTAATTAGAATCGAAAACTTTTTAAAGGTGCTAAAAAAAAATTTGCGTAAAGAGCAGGGTATATTAGGGGAGAAACCCTTTCATATACAGATCAAGTTATCTATATACATTTATTTAAAAATAGTCAGAATTTCATTTTAGTTTCTTTTTTGGGGTCAATGATAAAGGCAGGGCTTTACAGCTTTGATTTTCTTTGATCCAATGAAAAGAGGTATGATAGGATGGACAAGGCAGTAAATAAGCACAGTTTGGCGATAAAAAAAATGATCTTCAAAGCTAAAGATAAGGCTGTCCAACTGTAATATTTTTCTACCTTTTGGAAAGGATCTGATTGATGGAATTTAAACCAGCAACAGGAACAGAGAATTCTTGCTTTCAAGAATAACTATCTTTGCAAGAAATTAGATATTAACCAGAGGACCACAATACTAACTCCTTTGCTCTGTATTGCACTATCATCTTAATTCAATCAAATATATTTAAACAAAAACACATAACTACTGTACATAATCTGCCAGGAAAGCACAAAAAGTGCTTGACTAGGGCAGAAAACAGTCAACAAACGAAGGATCGGCTTTATTTTCAATGTGCAGATTGCCGGGATAATTATCAAGCTGTAGTTCGGGAGGCGCTATCATCCACAAAAACGGCTCTATCAAATGCTGAATCGCAATGTCACCATTCTGCCGGATAAACGCCGCAACGGCATCCGCACTTGCGAGATTAGCGCGCTCTGCCAACTGCTTCCAATGCGCTGCAAAATCTTCCCGGTTTAGCGGGCCGGCTTGTTCTTCACGCGGGGCATCCGGAAAGGGAGAGACAATTTGATCGGTCGGTTTCGCTTCCGGCAATTGTGCCAGGGCATTCAGTTCATCCATATAAGGAAGATCGAATCGATATTGCAGGGTTAATTGCATCAAGCGATCCGGCAAACCGGAGGCGTTCGTTCCGGGAGAGGGATCCAGCACAATTCCCGGCATGGATAACGCCACCAGCGATAAATCCGCCAGGGATTTCCATTCGGCGGAAGGAGCAGCCTGGCTTAGCAAAACCGGCCATTTTGCCGCAGCATTTTCGCTGGTAATACCAAATGTCCATTCCGTAGAGGGAACGGCAATATTTGCGGTTTTGCCACTAATAGAAAGTGATGTATTTTCCAAACCTAATTCAAACGGAATTAATTGGCGGCTGGCGCGCGGAAAGCTCGGCGGAGACTGGCTCTGCGTTAGCGGCAACGCTTGAATCATTGGTAGCAAGGGGTGCCGGCGCCAAATTAAGGGAAGGTGTTTGCTAAAAAGGTCTTCCGGTAATACCGATGCGTTTATCAGTTGTTCGAGCGTATCATTTACAGCTTTGTATTTAATTTGCCAGGTTTTTAAATTGGCAAACACCTGTCCGTTTGCAACTTCATCTTCATTAAAGTTTTTCACGTGTGTTGATCGAGATCGGTATGGGTAAACAGCCAGTTAATTGGTCTGAAGAAGTCCTTCTGGCCCGGGACAGGACCTTGGGTGGTGTTACGGCACCAGCCGATGGTTTATATCTGGTGAATGTGGATTATTCGGAAAATTTTGCTATTCCGAAGGCCGATCCGTCACAATGGCCCTTATGTTTATCATGAACATTCAGAGATGAAATCCTTTTTACAAATGAATGGCCGAACTAAGGTTAAGATCTGTGGCATTACCCGACTTGAAGATGCCTTGGTGGCCACAGAAGCAGGTGCTGATGCCATTGGTTTTGTCTTTTATGAGAAATCACCACGGGGAGTTGGGATTGAGCAGGCACAGGCGATCTTCGCTGACTTACCGCCGTTCCTGACGACGGTGGGTTTGTTTGTCAATGCGGATAAGACTTACATAGATCAGGTGTTAGATTCAGTCCCGTTGGATGTCTTACAGTTTCATGGTGATGAATCGGCTGAGGATTGTCGTCTATATGATCGTCCTTATCTCAAAGCGGTACGTATGCAGGAAGACACCGATTTGGCTGCGATAGCGGGGCAATATCCTGATACAATGGCACTGTTACTGGATGCCTATGTCAAAGGGATGGAAGGCGGCACAGGTCAGGTATCTCCTAGACGAGAGCTTTGCAACTCTTAGCAAAGTTTGATTTTGCGAAACAGCAAAAAATGAGCAGGAAAACGCTGGGAAAAAACTTGCACGTGATTTCGAATGACTGCGTTAAATGGCTGCTAATTACACCAAAGTTAATTATTATTTTAAGTTATTATTGTTTTATTAATCGCCTACAGTAAATCCAGACACTACGGAGTAAGCCGAAAAAAAAACATTTAATGAAAATTTACAATTTAATTCAGATAAAAAACTTCTGAAGTAAGATTTAGTGAAATCGAATCAAAATCAAATAGACCTATACTATACCAGTGTGTATGTAGGTATGTTTCTTCATGTCAGATTTTTGATGAAATCTTTTCCCACAAAATTGGCAGGGGTACGGTCTTGTATCTGAGTGTATTAATAAGTGGGTTGATAAAGTTGATGATCGCTTGAAACACTTGCCACACTGTTTGCACTAAAAAGAGAAAGTAGTCATTTTTCAGTTTCGACGAAGGCTAGACCGAGGGATGCGGGTTAAATAAAAAGACAAATTGGGACGGGAGCAAAGGGTCTTGATTTATATTGTTTAGGTGCGAAGGGATTTCAATGATTGAAGCTAGTTAAGTATTATTAAAAGTTATTTTTTGCACCATAGAAATCCTGAAAATTAATATATTTTCGTTAACAGTCATTTTTATCTTATGTTTGAAAGTACTCCTCTCAGATAAGGAAAAAGTTGAGCCTCAAACCAGAAACCTGAATCAAAGAAAATCATCCTTTGATTCGGCCTCTAAATCAGCCTCTGTAGGATCGCACTCGTAATACACGGGTCTTAATCGCTTGATCTCCCAGTCCTGCTATTTTTGATTAGTGTGCTTGCTTACTGTTTAGGTTTTACAAATTGAACCAAACCTCCTAAAATTGGAATAATGAAATCTTGATTTTTGGGCAAATAAACATACATTTTTTGCTTCAAATTCTATATAGTGTTCAATAGGGTTCAGGATTTAGACACAATGAAAACTTTGCCTTTCATAGACATATTATGAAATTCCTACAGTACCAGTAGCCCGGCACTGCATATGATTGTCTATAAGTTTAAAAAAAAAAAAAAAAAAAAAAAAAACTCCCCACTCCCAATAAATGTTTCTTTAATTTTACTTTAAACGACCCAATATGTTCCGTCTCCTTAATGCCAGCTGGGATATCATTCCAAATAGCCGGAGCTAAATACCTAAATACCTGAAACTCAACATGTTCTGCATTTCCACTAACTAGAGTCTAATTTTGCACCGATTTAGACATTTTCGTATCAGCTGTTCAACTGTTTTGAAAACTGAACTGATTTCTTTTAATAGAAACAGCGGCCAAAGCGCATTAGATTTTCTTTTGTTTTATAGTTGTAAGTTTTACTAAAAACTTAGCAAGCTTCTTATTAAAGAATAAACAGACTACAAGGATCACCAAAATAACATTTTATATGTTTACATTACATCTTACATTGCGCAATTACATTTTACAAATCACATTTACATTTGAGATGACCTATTAGGCGTTATGTTTTTTTTTAAAGCAACTCTAAGTGATGATGCTGATATGGGAGTCTAGATGTTATTTGCTACTAACATAAGATATCTATACAATATTTTATTTATAGAACAAGACAGAAGAGTATTATCGTTTTTTTAAATAAAATGCTGCCTTTTAAATTAATATGATTCAATGTAATAAACAAGCCAAACCTAGTACACTTTGGACAACCCATTTTCTTCCATATTACAGCGAACACAATAATAGCTTAGTAAAGGATGATATACCTCCCATGTATCATTAACTAATTTTCCTCTCACCCCTCATCCTGTCGAGTGGACAATCGTAGAAACTGGGGGGGGGGGGGAGTTATTCAATAATACATTTTGAAATCTAGTGCAATTCTAAAGTGAGAAAACCAAACAGATTACATGGAACCGGAAAAAATTTACTTGTCTCTTAAAAAAGAAGCTAGCTAATTGTATTTACTCTTTAGGTAAGGTATAGTAAAGGCAGAGAATATCCCACTGGACTTTACAGTCCAAACCAGCGATGCTGATCTCCATTCATGACCCTTTAGCCAGGGAGTGTAATGAGGGGTGGGTGGCCAGCCATCCTTTGCTTTCGCACACCCTTCCTGTTCACCTCTCCAGATTTCTGCAGGTACCCGTTCAGAGCTGGATCGACTCTAGCTGAACTTACAGTCACGCTACTAACCCTCGTTCCAAACCAAATGACCAAATCTCGAACCCCTTTCCTCAAGGACCAAGGAACGAAAAATAAGAAAAATTGAGGTTGCTTCTTCCTTTGCTACAAAATTCACATCACTAAAACTGAATATATACGTTTATGAGAAACTGTTACTTGGTGATTATATGGATACTGAAGGCAAGACTGTGCCAAGGGGAATCTGTTTACAAGCCCCTTGTCCCCTTGAAATGAGAAAAGAGGTACTGTTTGACCATTTAGTCACTTTAAGTAACGCATTTTCTACAATTTTACTGTTGTTTAACTTTGTGTTGTTCTAAGATGAAATAAAATTCAGTGTATATTTTTTGAAAAATATTGAGTTTCAGGTTGTTTTCATAGTAAAAAAAAAAAGTAATTTTGTTATTTTCCTTATATTCCAGAAGAGAGAAGTATTTAAAAAAGAACGTACAAACTAAATTTTGTTGCTTTTGTTTTAAATCCTCTAGTTTATAGCAAAAATATGGAAACTCTTTTGAGTTTCGTTTGATTTTGACTTTGTTAGTCCAGGGACTGTAATCTCCCGTTTTGACGTTTATAGGAATGGATAAATATCATGCTTCCTGAAGTGTAAATCTGCAAAATAGAAAAAGAGCAATTAGTGGGAGTTCCGATAAGAGGTTTAGGTCTCTGGTGCAGCCAGGGATTTCTCTGGCTAACCGATTCCCCGGGGAAAGAAGATCGGCAAATCATTTTTACTATATGAATTTTTCTCAAACAGCTTCAGATATAGAATTTTTGAGATAGAAAAGGTAAATTAGAAATTGAATTTTCCACTTAATCTTGCTCTCTCTATGTTTCAAACCCTAACTTTGAAATATGATAATCTTTCCTAGACCTTCATTCATTAGGTAATGCTAATTATGGCTTATTAAATTAAGAGTTACCGGCTAAAATATTACGGTTCTATTAATTTTCTTTGGGATTAACTTTTCATGAGTGAGAGGCTTTATCTTCATATAAGTTCTCGGAAAAGACACTACGACAGATTAAAATTAAGATAATCACAGAGAATTTTCCATGAAGGGCGCGCCGGATTTCCCAGCATTATTTGAAAACGATCAGAAATTAAATACAAAAAACAAGATTTTCAACTGAAAGTAAGGAGTAACATTAAAATTCAAACCGAACAGAAATTATTACGTATATGAGAGGCTTCGTCCCCTCGTCAATACCTCACTCTTTAAGCTAAGGTTTTTGTTAGTACTTTCTAAAGAGCTATTTATTCTAATTAAACTGTCTTTGTGATTCATGGGTTATTCGTAAAGAACTGGAACAAAATACGAACTTTAGTCTAAAGACAGAGGAATTGACGAGGGTGCGAACCAGTGCTGTCACTTACTTGAAGTACTTTTACTTGAAGTACTACTGAAGTAAAATTTTCCATTACTTGTACTTGTACTTAAGTAAAAACTCTAGGGTGTACCCCTGAGAAAACAATGACCACCAAAAAATGTGGCCTAAAACTGGATGGAAAAAACCTTCCAATGAAAAAACATGAAAAAATACAAGATAATATTTTGTTGTTGTTCAAGATGGAAGACTATCAGTTATGGATCAAGGGTTTGGTAATAGGGGCACGTACCCCCCCCCCCCTCCCCAAGAAGACAAAGAATCGCGTACCTATTGCAGGTACAGAAGGGTAAAAAATACCCATGTGGGAGCCAAATTTTTATCGGTGCCCTCCAAGTATCAATTATATATCCAGACCTAATGACGTAAGATGTGTTTGATTTTTACCCAATGATTCAAGTCTCCCGTTTCATGGCATATCCGTGGTACTTTTTGTGGTTTCGAGTCCATCATATTATCTACGATTAATTTCCTCGATGAATCGATTAGTAAAATATGTTAAGAGGCCGAAGAATTTGTTTGCCCAATTCTTCCCCAGACATTGAACGAATGATCTTGCTGATCACCCATCGATAAGTCTAAGCGCCCCTCCCCTCCGAGAAAACTTTTGTTTTGAGTAGCAGAACCTACTTTTATTACATCGTCCTTGTTTTTCTCATAGTGCTCTTTCTTTTTGCCAGCGACCTGTTTAGCGCGACTTTCTTTCGTTCCTGTGATACCATTGCAATTGCTGTCTAATTCCCTGTTGACTTAGAGACAGTGCCCTTTTTTCCTACAATATTACTAACCTCAAAAGCCTAAAAAAATCCCTGGAAAACTACAAACATGAAAAATGATTACTAAGATTATCCAAACCTAGGACTAAAAACCGTCAATATCACTCTAGATGAAACACCTGAAAAAAGAAATGATAGAGAATTAGTAGTATTAGAGTAAGGTATGAAAACTTCGTATATCACTCTTCAAACTTTTCGAGGAAGGGGCAAAAAAACGACCCAGCGGTAGTTTTCTGAACTATGGTGCCAATGTTGTCACGTAAACGTATTTCGCTAATTGCGACTAATTCGCTAATTGTGACAAATTTGCAGCTACATAAGTTGGCTTGATTGGTTGTATTAAAATAATTAGGAGGTAGCATCCCGCAACAATGATATTAAAATGTGTTAGGAATATAATATTTAATTATAAATATTTCAACTGGTTAATTAGTTACTTCTTCATGCGGATAAGAAAATATTTCAGAGAACAATAGGAAAATCAAAAATTCTTTTAATGATTGCAGGGGTGACAAAGGCCCTTGTGAAAACTCCTGTTTCAGGCTATTAGCACCATGGATAACTTCACAAATTTTATCCAGCGCTGTCTAAAGTCGAGGCTAACATAGACTTAACCTAAAAAGAAGTTATTCACACCGATTTTGATGGTACAAAAAAGTATTATTTACCCAGAATAATCAATTTCTAAGAAAACAGTCAGGTATAAATTGATATTCTAATCTAGATATGAGTCTTTTTAGAAATCGATTCTTTCTAGGCATAATAAAAGCTATTTTCTTTTCATTTCATACGAAATTTTCAAAGAGTGAAATCGAAGTTATGACTTCCTATAAAAGCAGCAAACAAGTTCATTTCAAAATAAGCAAAAGCATTAAAGAGTACGGAAAACCGATTGGAAGAATATATAAAGAGGATAGACAAAGCGTTCGAGGGGAGGGAAAACTCAAGGGAAGAAGCAGATACAAGAGAAGAGGAAAACAAGGTTAAGCGTAAAAAGAATTGGAAATTGATAAGAGGAATATATCAAGGAGTATTCTTCGGGGTTTTCTTTTTTTTTATTCAGTTTCACACTTCTAAATTTCTGACTATTTGTAATAGTACTTTTTTTGGATAACTTTATTCCTGAATTAAGTGGATTAACATAATTAAATCCTTATGAAAATATGTCAAAATTGCCCTGCTACGATTAGAGTGTCCATTTCCGAAGATATAGATGGAGGGGGAGGATAAAATATTTTCAAAATTAAAGGTGGGAGTGAGCCTGTGTTTTTCAAATGAGAACACAGAAAAACTATTTTTAGTAAGTTTACCAAATGAAAGAAGATAATTTCTAAATCTGGGGGAATTAAGGCAACCCTTTAGTTAGGGAAAATAAAATCTTTGGTTTTGTTAATTTTTTCATCAATTTGAAAAAGATTAGATTGTTCTATAAAAATTTAGTATTTCGTGTCTAAAACAAATGCGACACTTATGTGGTTTAGATGTGAATTAGAGAATTTTATGTTTTTTTTTTTCTTGACTTAAGATTTTTCTGGTCATAAAAACGGTAACAAGTACTTCAGTTTTCATCCTGTTAGCTGAATAATTGTGGAGAGTATAGCCAAGCTTTGCTTACTTTGTCGTTTTTATGTATCGTTAACGCAGTAAACCGCATCATTTATATGCTAGGAATATTTCGGAAACGTAGGCAGCTCATGCTTCGTACATTGTATTAATATTTTTAGGTTTTATTTTTAATGCTGATCAAGTTGTTTTGCAAACACTTTTAAATGCCTTAATATCGGTTTTCTTCGCCCACTTTTTATTTTCATAAAGAGGGGCAGGAATTGGGTGGGTTTTACGGGAATTAATTTTTCCTTTTTTAAATAAATGAATTTTGGTGACTGTTGCTAATTCAGAACTCTGGGCTAGTCAACACTGCAGCATATAATGACGAAGCCGTTCAAGCCAATACCACCTACTTTTACAAAATAACGGCGGTTGATACCTCAGCAAACGAATCGGCCCAAACGGCAACCCAGTCCGCAACGACCGATGCTAACGGTGGCGGTTCTTCAGGAAACCAAGTTTGGATTAACGAACTACACTACGACAACGATGGTACTGATGCCAACGAGTTTGTTGAAGTTGCCGCTTCTGCTGGTGTCGATTTATCAGGCTGGAGCCTTGTCGGATATAACGGCAACGGCGGAACTAGTTATAAAACAGTCAACCTTTCTGGCGTGGTAAGTAATCAAAGCAATGGTTTTGGCTTCATGCAGTTTGCTTTCAGCGGAATGCAAAATGGCTCCCCAGACGGCATCGCGTTGGTAGACAACAGTGGGCAAGTGGTTCAATTCTTGAGTTATGAAGGTGCTTTCACCGCCAACGATGGTCCAGCGCAAGGTATGACTTCAACAGACATCGGCGTGTCTGAAACCACTTCCACACCAGTGGGACATTCATTACAACTCAGTGGAACAGGTGGCGATTATCAAAGCTTCGTTTGGCAATCTGCCCAAGCCAATACCGCTGGTGCGCTAAATAGCAATCAAACGGTGCAAGGCTCTACTCCTGTGAACCAAGATCCAACCGCCAGCTTCGTGGCGACTTGTAATGGTCTTACATGTCAGTTAAATGCCTCTGGTAGCACCGATGCCGATGGCTCAATTGTTGGATTTAGCTGGAACCTAGGGGACACAAACAACGCTTCGGGTGAGAGTATCAGCCATACTTATAGCGCAGATGGAAACTATACCGTTTCCCTAGAAGTAACCGACAATCAAAGATATTATGAAATTGGCAAAAAGCTTGCAAATTCATAATATAAAAATTCACGGCAATATTTTGAGCTATGAAAACAAGTGTCTCAATTACAATCCTGATTAACGAAATATTATTTCAGGGTATATTCAGACTGACTTAGATATCTCAACTGTACTTGCAACACTTTTTTCCCCAAACTAAAAGCACAGATTGATGATTTACGATCTTTCTATCCCAGTGGTTATTTTCAAATGTAATAGTGTTCCGGATTGCTACTGAAATACGCCTTAGGTATTTCAGTTCGGCTGCTATCGGCCAAACTACCAAACCAAATTTTCACACGAGTTCAACATTTCTACCCTTTAGTAAAGGTTAATTTTTTCATCCGTTATACTGCACGCATAAATTCTGAATGTGGTGTCGTTTCTTTTTTTTCATATTTAATATTAATGTCAAACTCCGTAATAAATTGCATTTATTAAACTAGTCTGCTACTAGTCTTCGGGTCAATATGGTAAAGGAATTGATTGATGCTTATTTTGCTAAATTATTATTTCGCTTTTTTATTTTGTCACGTGTGCTATGGTTTCTATTAAATTATATTTGGTTGTTTAAATTCTTTTTTTTAAGTTTTCTTCAATTATTTTTGTTTTATTACCAAAAAGCTCTTTTACCTTTCTGCTTCATGCTTGTTTATCTTGAAAAGAAGCGTTAGGTGTCTAGCTTGTTGCTACGGTAACAAGCTGTCTCTACTGTTCCTAATCGTAATTTCTAGTAAAATTACAGTAGCTATCCTTACCGTCCCTGAAACATCACCGTTTGCAATGAAAGGGCATGATATCGAAAATGTTTTGGTACACTGATTTTACCTTCAAAACTGCAGTTGTATGTCCAGGTACGGACACATAGTGGCGCTAGGGATCGCGTGCTTTGTGTACTTGCCTAATCAGGCGGTCGCAAAACCACTACACTACAATGTCGCAAGCGGTCATCGTTTGGTCTCGCAAACCGATGACGTGGGTCGATCTTCAACCACCTTCGGCTTTGAAGCGTACGAGGCGGGTTGGGAATTGGCTGTGACAAACCTCAGCTTTAATGCGAATGAAGATGATGGTCGCTCCGCACCTGGACCCAGTACCACGCCGAGCAGCGACACCTCCAGTGTATCTACAGAAACACCTCCGCCTGCTGACGACAGTCGACCAGCGCCGCAAAGCTCGCCCGCTGATGACAGTCGTCCGGCTCCTGGGGATGCCTCACCCGCTGATGACTCGCGCCCTGCACCGGAACAGTCTCCGGCGGATGACAGTCGCCCTGCGCCAGAACAAACACCCGCAGACGACAGTCGCCCGGCGCCAGAACAAACACCAGCTGATGATGCTCCACCGACACCTGAGCCGGATGCAGACGAACCTCCCGCGAAAGCACCGGAATTAGTTGAGGCGCCGGAAGAAGAAACACCCGAAGAGCCTCAAGCAGACGAGCCGCCTTCTTCCGACTTGCCTTCAGAAACGCCAGAAGATGAGGTTGCGCCTGAGGAAGATATAACCGCAGCGGACGAGGACGAAGCTGTGGAGCACCCACAGCAACCTGTGGTCGATGAAGAACCGATTGATGAGGACGTAATCGCGGACATCATAGAGAACAATCTGCCGGAACCGGAGGTTGTGTTGGATGACGTTGTCGAAGATCTGGTGGATCACGAAAATCTTGTGGATGACCAAGACCTGATACATGACGTACTGGAACTGCCGCCACCGGGACACCGGCGAGGACATTTACACCATTGCTCGCGAGCTGGGTGCCAAGTTCATCCTCGACGGCAACGTTTCGCGCAGCGGAGGTCGCCTGCAGATCAATGTGCAGCTGACCGACACCATCGCAAGGCAGCAGCAATGGGCAGGTGCTTTCGAACGCAATGTCGCAGATATTTTCGAGGTCCGCGACGAGGTCACACGCGCGGTGCTCGAGGCACTGGCGGTCAAGCTCTCCCCGGAGGAAACGAAGTCGGTTGAGCGCAAGGATACCGATAGTGTCGAGGCCTATGACCTGTTTCTCGAGGGGCGGGCCTTGTGGGAGCGACAGACCAGAGCCGACAATGACCGGGCCCTTGCAATGTTGAGCAAGGCGGTCGAACTCGACCCGAAATTCACCAGGGCGTTCGTCTATCTGGGCATGGCCCACGGCATGATGGGCATCAACAAGTGGAGCGAATCACCCGGAGAATCTTTCCAGAAGGGGTTGGGCTTTTTCGAACATGCGCTGGAGCTCGATCCGGAGGAACCGCTTGCGGTCCTCGGCATGGGCATGGCTTGCCTTTCCCGTGGGCAATTCGATCAGGCCGTCGAACAGGCGAAACGGGCCATTGAACTCAATCCAAGCTTTGCTCACGCCTATCAGGATCTTGGCAACTACTACAATCATGCGGGCCAGCCGGAGGACGGATTGGAAGCTCTGCAAAATGCCATGCAACTGGATCCGCACTACAACAATCAGTTGCTGCACTATCTTGGCCAATCCTATTTCTTCCTGGGAGAGTATGATCAGGCAGCGATAACCTTTCAGAGAAGGGTTTCGCGCAATCCGTCTTCCGCTGCCTCGAATACGATGCTGGCTTCCACGCATCAGGATATCTATCGACATTGACGTGCTCCATAGGGCCTGTGGACATTCAATTCGCAGCCGTGGCGGGAGCAGAGTTTCGGCCAAGTCACGCCCACGGCGGCTAGGCGCGGACGGGCATGGGGGGCGCCCCCGTAGGGACGCCCCCGAGCCCGGGTTCCTCGCAGCCTAGAGGATGAGCAGGTAGGCGGAGTTCGCGCCCGACACGGTCGGGTTCTCCGTCTCCATGGTCGTGTAGCCGAGCTGCTCGATGTCCTCGCGGACGCTGTTGCTCGGCATGCCACCCTCGAAGCGCACGCCGTTGTTGCTCGTGGCGTTGGGCAGGCGATCGATCAGGTCCTGCGTGCTCTCGATCGTTGCACTCTTGCCGGTGGCCGTCTCGAGCGCGTCCTTCAGCGTGACGGGCGTCGCGATCACGACGTCGTCGACCGTGACGCACGCGAGGATGTCGGTGTCGTCGATCGGATCGTCGGCCTGCGCATCGACGACGCCGACGGCGGCGGCGAAGAGCACGGCGAAGAAGCAGAAGCTGGCGAAGACGTTGTTGCGGATCGTGTTGGACATGGTGATTCCCTTGCGGTCGCCGTCGTCCCGGCGGCGACATGGAATGAGGACCCGGGCGTCCCTAGATGGTTGGTGGCGCGGACCTTCGCGGTCGACGCGTGCACGGCGGCCGTGGCACTCCACGCGGAGTGCTCGCACGGGCGCGGGCAACTGGCTGGGTGGTGCGCTGCCGACTGGGGCGCGCGACCTACGAACTCCTCCTACGCAGCGCGGGCGATCCGGCACCCCAAGGCCGTGCTTGCGAATGGCGGTGCTACGCACTCTCCTTCGCACGCGGTTCCACGCGCGTGACCCCCAGGGCCCATTAAAACTTAAAACGAACAGAAATTACTCCGTATATGAAACGGGTTTTCCCCTCCGCAATCCCACGCTCTTTACGCTAAAGTTTGACTCTTTGCCACAATTCTAATTTTTAAAACAATTAAAAACTTTAGCTTTTATTGATGATATTGAGGAGGAGGAAAGGGGGTAACCTGCATATCCTCAGTCGACTTGAAGCTCCCCATATCTTAGGATATATTTTTATATATATACTGCTCAGCTATAATGACTGAGATTGCTCAATTTGGTCAGCTCAAAATGTCGCTAAAATGACCAGCCAGATAGTGAAATTAGTTGCCCCATTCCTCCCCCCTCCTCCAAAAAATTCCTCCTCCCCCCAAAAATTTGGGTAGTTTTGCTTCTACTAGGCATACAAAAAGTAAGACTCCTCTTTTCAGATCCTTTCTGTATGCCTAAGCTGATTCGAAGGGAAGAATTAATAGAGTGAGGGATGGAGGAAGAGCGTATCCAACTGTGTTGGTCTCAGGTGCCTTAGTGCTGTAGTGAGGTGTTGCTATTGGTTATAGATCCTTATCATATATACAAATTTTTAGGTATTCTCTTCTTTCAGTTTTGGGTGCAGATGTGGTAGACACTACGGACCAGTCTGCTATTTTGTTTGGACGACTCCATGAAGAAGAAACTTGGTTTAACCTTGATTATCGTCAAAGAATGCACTTCGATACATTGCGAAGAACAAATCGTTATCTAAGTGATGAGTATCACACATTGAAACACCAGATATGGAAATCTGACTATGCCTATTTTTTCTCTGGTATGCCTACAAGGTAAAATTAATAAAATTCGTAAATTAGTAAGTAATTCGTATATTACAAGTGAAATGAGACTACGTATATTTTTTCATTAATTATATTAATTGCTAATAAGCATAAGGAATCATGAATCTGGAGTGTGCCACTTGGACCGTATCTCCTGAATGTGCATTTTGTCATCCGAGGAAAGGTTATATATAATGGATCTGTACGAACCTCTGGATCCATGTTAAGGTAGTTTATGGCCCTAAATCCAAGTGTTAAGAAACCCCCACCCAAAAACAAATTATTAATCATAATTTGGAAAAATAAATTTATGAGATACAAAGATTCACAAATTATATATTTTATTCCCAAAAATTTGTGGCCTGATCGTGAATTGTATAAGTAATCCACAAGATGCGAAATTTTTTCCTCTGTTTTACTGTCAATGCTAGATATGGACAAAGAGGTTAATCCATTTACAAGACTTTTTACTTTTCCATTTTCAAAAATCTTCCAAAGATAGTGTGGCATATAAAAAAATGCAGCTTGAAACAACAACATAAATGGCACCCATTGATAATAATTATGGAATACTGGGTCAGCATCCTCCATAGTCCCAACTCCTAAGTGAGGTATGCTCTGTCCAACTTTTGATTGAAGGAAGTGATTGGGTAGCGAGAAGGTAGAAGAAACGTAGCAAAACTGGTCTAAGGCCTGCTGTCGGACTTCAAATTTATCTTGCATGCACTGAATTGCTTTACCTGGAATAACCTTTTTTTAGTGAGGCAAGTCAAAATACAAACACATAAGAGATTAGTGATCACCTACTGGCCTATTTTTAAATTTGTATTTATTTCCATTTGTTTATTTTTGTGAAGTCACTCGTTGCTTTTGTTTTTAGTTTATCACAATATTTTTTTAGTGTATGTCATAAAGAAAAGCAGAATACCCCCTCCCACAGAATTTCCAGCATTATTTGAGATATCACAATCACACCAAATATATGTGCATTTAGGTCTCCAAGGATTATATATTTTTCATAGATTGGGAGTGTTTTCACTATTTCCTCAATAAACTTGCTGATTTCTCCTTTTGGGTTGTAAATATTGTTGATGATCATTTTTTGATTATTTTTCAGATATACTGTACAGCCTACTGCTTCTATCATTTGGTGATTTTTATCTTGTGAAATTTCTATATTTAAATGCTTCAAATGGTACTTTTTACTTATGGCTAATAGATTGCATCCTCCACTGCCTTCTATTCTATCCTGTCTTATGATAAAACCAGTGAGTTTAAATCTTTTATATGGGACTAGCCATGTTGCTTATAGGCATATGATGTGTACTTTATAAATAACTGCAAAGTTTTTAATATTTCTGTTTTTTTTGCTTATTACTGATTTAGAGTTCCATGAGACAACATATCAGTTGGTCAAATGTGCTTTCATTTTTAACTTTGGATGTCCTGTCTATTTCTGGTTCATTGAATTTTGGGCTTTTTCTAATATTTGTGATGAGTTCTTAACCTTGCTTAAACTATTGATTTTTTTTTCAACTGGAATTGAGCTTATGTCAAATGTTCTTGGGTTTTCGGCAATTTCTTTTATTATCTTTTTCACCACTGTTTATACTGCACTTTGATTTTCTCATTCTTGGTCTCTTGATATTGGAGGGAATTCTTCTTTGTTTAGATGAAATTGACTGGTTTCTGCAATTACTGTGATAATCTTGTTTTGTCTTCTTTGTAGGCAAGTAGTGAATGTCCAATTTAGTCGTTTTTAACGCACAAGTTCACCGCTTAAAGAACGGATGCCTTCAAGCCTCCGTCCTTCAATTGAAAAAGTGGAATGAGGTAAAAAGTACGACAAAATTCGACAGAGTGACACTTGGCATTCTTCAATTGAATCCTAAGCCATTTCAGTCAGTAGTCTGTTTATCAGTTTCGTTTTCAGATTGTTGAGCTTAGAAAACTTCCTTTCGGCACATTTGTTTGACTGTGGCTAAGTACAGAATCAAGCATAAAATCAAAAATCTTCTTAAACAGTATTCCTTGGTTTTCGCGGATGTTTTTCATAAATGATCAAAAAACGAATAGATTCTTTGAGAATTCATGTCAAACCATCATCACAATTGCTTGTTTCCTTTTTCGAATCATGGACCACTAATTTACAATTGAATTGAGCATCTTGTCATGTTCCATCTCAGTGTCACTAGAAAATTCGGAACCCTTTGACGCAGAGGTGCAAGGGTGTCTGCATATTCAAATAAGGCAGCATGTGGGCTCAAGCATTTGAAATTTTCCAACATCAAGTCGTTGTGGTCTTTCCACCTGCTCATTTTAAGCCGCTTATAAGCAGTTATTAAAACCGCTTAACAAAATGTGTTAAATCTGCTGAGCTCTTAACAGGCCACTTTTTTTACGCTTCTCAAGTGGAAAAGTGCGTTTGCCTAAGCTAAGCAAAACGCAAGAAAATGAGCCTGGGCAAACTAAACTTCAAATGAATCTCAAGCAGGTGTTATATCTTCGTGTTTGATACACTCGATGAGTAATTCTGTCATTGAGACTTAATTGAGGAATAGGTCAAACTAGTCAGTCTGCCCGCTATTTCTTCAAAGGCCTTTATATCCGTGTTTTAACTGTCTGAAATTATTTGTTTAATGTATTGACCTTATGTAGTATAAACGGAAGGAACACACAGGTATGTGAAGAGAGACAAAACACAGAGGGAAAGACACACACAGACTAACTTAACCAGACAAAGTCAGACACGCAAGCGAACTTACAGTCAGAAGCACAGACAAGGGGAAAAAGACTAAATGAAAAAACACACATACACAATTACAATCGCACAAAGTCAGAAACACAGGTACATACTTAGCTAGAAAAACGGGCAAAGAGACAAAATACACAGAGGGAACAATACACACAACCACATAAAGTCAGAGACACAGGTACACAAGTCGGACACTTAGGCACGCAGAGAAATACAAAAGCACACAGAGGAAGAAACAAAGACACGTACAACCACACAGTCAGACAAACAAGCACAAACTGAGTCTTATACACAGGCATGGAGAGAGAGAGACAAAAACACACAGGGTAAAAAAACTGACTCTCAGCCACACAAAGTCAGACACACAAACACACACATAGACAGACCCAAAGGTATGACAAGAGAGTCAACAACGTATAGAGGGAAAAACAAACACACACAACCACAAAAATTTAGATACTCGGGTACGCACACAGTCAGACACACAGGCACGGAGAGAGAGAAAACATAGAGAGGAAAAAATACATACGCACGTAACATATCGAGCTCTGGTATCACAATCCCTATCTAAAAGAAGGCGAGGGGAGGGGGTTTCAAGCTTTAAGAAATTCGGGTTTTCCTTCAGTTTAGTAGGGCCTATAACAACTTCCACCCATGGCTTGCCCAAAGCCTGGAAATAACCCTTTTCCAAAATAAGTCATACGGAAGCCAACCTTCAACCAAATATTCCATTCCCAGAGAAAAATTACTTTTTATGGCACTTGGTATTTATCAAGTGACATAAAAAAAAACGTTCTTAGAGGTTCAATAGATGCAGAATTCCATTTTATGTTAAGCAGAGCAAAAGAACATACATGGAACTTCAATTTGAACAAGTTGAAGAGCCTATTCCCTTTAAAAATAATAAGCCTATTCCTTTTAAAAATAAGCAGTAAAAAAAGAAACTAATAAGACTTTAAATAAGAATATTAATAAGTCTCAATATAAATATCAATAGAATATTCAAGCATATATTTCATGTTTTAGGTTGACAGAAAAATAGAGATACTGTTCTCACTTGTACATGGAACAGCAAAACCTTGCACAGCAACCAAAAATACAAAATTCACGCTAATAAGACTAAGAGTTCAAACCTGCTGAAAACTATTGGTCTGATTTGCTTCTTACTTACAGTTCATTCACACACACTATTTGATGAACAACCTAGAGCTAGGTGTTTTATTTGTCGTAAAATTAACAACAAGAAACAGGAAAACATTATCATCCAGAAGACACACGTAGTCGTTTCTGAGATAAACCCATATGTCTTTTTGACAACTTGGATGTGAATAGTACTGTTTTATTGAATTCATCATCCTCTTTAACATGCCCACAAGGCTTGACCTTAATACCCTCAACCATTTCGGAGATGTTGCATACATGCCTTTTCAATAATCTGGATGAATAGTCTCTTTGGTTTAGTTCGATATCTTCCTTATAATCCCCTGAAAAAGTTTAAATGACTGCGCTTAGTCAGTTAATAATAACCCTTACCCCAATGCAAAAAATTCTGTTTGATTTAGCTCACCCTCCCCAACATCAGGCAACAAAGTCCTAACGTAATACTTTCAACTGATCCCAGAGTATTGTAAAGTCATCCTTTTGACAACAACAATGCTCATCGGAACTTAGTGTTTTTTAGATAAAAAAAAAAGTTCATATTTCCTTAGTAAAGTTTCATCGACTGTCATTTATTCTTACTTAGAATTCTTACTGAATAACAAAGAATTATGAAACTATTAAGTTATAATAACTTTCCAAAGATCCAGAAACTTCTTGGAAGAAAAATAAAAGCTTTCAAATTAAAGATGAAACTTCGTTTCTCTTTCTTTCTTTCTTTTTTCTTATTTCTTCAAAATTCTTTTGTCGCGTACCAAAAATGATACGGTGATCTGTACATTATTTTCGAAACCGAGTCAGAGAGTGAGAACTCTATGTAATGATTGTATTCTCAGAGGGATGATATGTCGTAAGAGTAACGAGGTATTTTCACTTGAATCTAAGAGTTACGTTTACGTATAGTTTACGAGTCTATTCTTTATTCGAATTGCTCGGTTTTCCTCGAATGGCCCCTCCCCATTTTAGAATAAATTTCTCGCATATTTACCTCCTCCCCTTCCTGAAATAAATTCTTGCAATTTCCCTACAATGTAATAAAGGCTTCCATCTAATAAGCTTCTTAATTTATGACTTTTCTTACCTTTGGCGACACGAATAAGGGGAAGGAAAGCTTTTGTCACTCTCATTGTACCAAACAAATTGATGCTCGCAACTTTCTCATATACATCCATGGGTACCCATTCGACTTCACCAAAGGTTGACCATCCAGCGTTGTTTACAATTCCCCAAACTCCTAAAGAAACAAAAAAAAACATATCATAAATGGCCAACAAGAATCTAATAACGGTCAAACTTTATACGTCTTAGCAAAAAGAATCAGAATCAAGATATTTCAAGGAGGGGAGGGGGGTATTACTTTTTAGTAGTAACGGATGTCATGTTTGAACAACTCTCTGGGTGTCGAAAAGGCTGACCAGAAGACATGGATCAAAGACAAGATCATTCAGCTGTTTGATGAAATGAACAGCCTTGCTGACAAGCAAGACGGGGAAAGGAGAGACCGCTATAGGCGACTCAAACAGACTGTAGGGAAAGCCGCAGTGCTCACCATACCTTCATTAAGGAAAAAATGTTAGCAGTGTGAAATGGCTTTCAAGAAACTTGAGTCATACTTCATGCATAGAAGAGTGAAGGAATCGGCTAAAAAGAAGGATCGGAAGGCATGCTCCCCACTTGGTCAGCAATGCAACCAGATAAAACCCACATATGGAATCTGCTCTAGATGGCAAGAGCACTTTGAAAATAAACTGAATTTGACCCTCCTCCCTGATCCTACAGTACTATAGGCCGTGATGGAATACAGCCAGAACTTCTGAAAATCAGCTCCAAACCCCTCGTCTCCTCAAACTGCAAAATCAGTTTGAGACAGCAGCCGACTAATCGTTCTTACCAGTCATGCCGCAAAGATGATGAAGAGTCATGCTTGGGCGCATCCGAGCAATGTGCTTAAAGGTGATCCCAGAATACCACGCGGGTTTCCGGCCAATTAGGTCGATCAAATTTTCACAGCGAATTAGGTCATGGAAAATCTCTTGCACTTAACACCTCGAAAGAAGTTTTATGGCGCATTCTTATTTACTTTGGAATTCCACTCAACTTGGTTTTGCTGGTGAGAGACATTTACATGAAGCTAAGATGCCGTGTTACGACTGGAGAAGGCTTTATTGAAAGATTTGAAACATCGACCTGTATTCTACAAGGCTGCTTGCCATCACCAGAACTTTCAAGACAGAAAACGGCCAATATCAGTTACTACGAGTAAACCATGCACCAAAACAAGGTCAGAGACAAGGACAAACACTACAGGCAGCACCCCAAGTATCAGCGCAAAGTGTTGTGATACAATCTCAGTCGGGACAAAATGTGGTTCATCAGCAAGTAGCTGCCAGACCTCAACCTAACCAGACTAGTGCTGGTGCGGTTGGTGGACCACCGGTAAGTGTAGTTACCGTATTCATTTCTGTCGTTTAGGATATGTCTTTTGCTTTTTGTTAGTGGAAAGTACCTTTGAGAGAATGGGGGAGGTCAAAACTGGAGTAAGTCCCATTTTCAGATGACTTGTAGACTTACATATGCTTTTTGCGAAAAAAAAACCTCGGTTCGAAGAAGTAAGTTTCCAGCAATAGTAAATCTTTAATTAAGCTTGCTGCTCCATACTTAAAACCAAAGCAGCTCCCCACTTAAAAATAGCTCCGAGTTACTCTTTTGGTAATAGCTGCTTACTGGTTCTCAGTCGTCAAATTCAATACATTTGATGTCTTCCTGAAAATGAGTGCATTGGGAGGTGCCATTTGGCTTACCAATCCTGGTTTAAGTAAGCCTGCCACTTTTGTCATCGAAACAATAAGGTTGTTGGCTTCAAACAGTTTTCTTTATTCTTCATATTACTAATCTTCTTCTTCGGATACTACGAAAGCTATAACACATCTTTATGTCTAGCTTCTGTTTGCAAGTACTTTATGAATCCCCCTATCCTTAAATTATCCGGTGTATGCCTTGGTCTTGCAAAGATCCTGTTGCACCAATTCATGGAAATTAAAGGTTTTTTTTCAAGATCTGGGGGGGGGGGCAATTTGATCGTTTTCAGTTTTAATAGCCCTGAGTGAAAATTTTCAAAAGTGAAAAAAATGCGCAATCTTTTAGTTACAAAAGGTTTTGCCATTCATAGTACAGAATTTGTAGATATTTGCTCAATAGATAAATTAGAATGTAGGGAAATTTATTTTTAGGAGGGCTCCTTAGAGTTAGATAAGGTCTAATCTTAAATACAAAATATATAGCATTTTCTATGAAAGGGAAGGAACCTTTGATTTGTCCATCATGGTATTGTTGTATCTGAGTACTACAATCTAGACAGAGCTGTTCCTGCTATTTTTCTAAGCTTTAGGGTATGTCTGCATATCTTGATTTTGGGTATATAATTAATTGATTTGTTTGACTCCAACCAATTTTAGTTATTATATCATGTGTGCATTTACAGATGCGTGGGTGTTATTGTTTTTTTTTTCCCCAAGAAATAAGAACTTGTTTTCTTCTTTTTTTTCAAAGGAAAGGGTTTGTCACAAAATTTGGCTTCTTACTTGATCTGTTTAGTATTGGTTTCTCTATGTGTGGGTAATGCCAAAACGCCAATAGAAACCTTCTTGCATAAAATTGACCAATCACCAAATTCCAAACAACACTTCTTTAAAACAAGTTGCATTAATTTAATTTTTTTTCTATTTTTTTTCTTCTGTATTTGTCCTTTTGTGTTGCAATTTGTTTTCTTTCCTTTTATATTTTTCTTTCGTGTTGAAAAACGAAAATTTCTGCTATTATATTTAGACAATTGTTTTCCTGTTATAGAACGGGAGGACAAATTTATAACGTTCTCTTTATCAGGTAATGATGTACATGACTAGGTAATAAAACTTCGCTGTCACCTATGGAGAACTGAGATCCAGGGGCTACTATCCAGTTCCTTCCTTAATCGCAGCAGTATTATTCTCGTACATAGCACTAATCACTTTAGTGTATTTTTCTCGTATAGCATACATGGATAAGACCTTTACTAAAGCTCTTCTATCAACAGAATCGAACGCTTGCTCATAATCTATAAAACTAAGGAACAAAGGTGTGTGACAACTATGGCACTTCTGGATTATTAACCTAAGAGTAAAAATATGGTCGACACTTCCTCTATCTTTTCTAAAACCGTACCGTTCTTCTCTTGAAACTTTGTCTACAGAATCTCTCAGTCTAAAAAGTATAATATTACTAAGTAATTTGCTACCTACAGAGACCAGACTTATGCGTTGACAATTACAACACCCACTCTTGTCACCTTTCTTATACAGTGGTTTAATTAAGGTGTTCCTAAAATCGTTAGGAACATTCCCTTTTTCAAAAATCATGCTCGTAATTTCCAGTAGGTTATTTCAAACCTCAGAGCCACCATATTAAGAAATTCATATACCACAACAGCACCTGAAGCCTTATTAATTTTTTAATCCTTTCACTACTGACGCTAATTCTTCCTCAGAACACAAATCTTTTTTCACATCCAAAGCATTACAAACTTTCCTCCATACCTTTTCCTCCAAGAGTATCTCGGTTTAGCGTATTTTTAAAATGCTCTGCTCATCTCTCTTTAACTCTTTCTTTGTCACTAATTGCGGCCTTTCTTTAACTGGGACAATTCCAGACGGACAACGTCCTCTCAATTTATTAACATGCCAGCACAATATTTTACTATTATGCCGTCTATCTGTATCTTTCAGATCTTCGGCAATTTTATCCAAGGCCTTCACTTCACACCTCGTTAGTTCATATTTTAATGCTTTCTCCTCTTCTTCCTCTTCGGATTCCGTAAACATAGGGTCGTCAAATGCCGGATCGTCATCTTTATCAGGAGTCTGATTGGGACGTTCCGACATGTCATTGAATCGGTATGCAATGCTCATGGCACTGACCTCCTTTAATGGGGGTGTTATTGTTCACCGATTATTTTGGAGTTGATGGCAAATTATTCTTATTCGTTTACTTAAAGAAAGGACCTAATGAAAAAGACCCCGACGACAAAACCGAGTAGTAGGTATGGAACTAGCTACCGGTCTAGGGGGGACATGCCGCCGGGGTGAAGTGTAGATAGCATGAGCAAACCATATAGCGTCAGGCGACGTACATCACGTCTGAATAAGGGACATTGCTAAAAGTGCAAAAGATGTTCCCAATTGAAACTAAATGGTTTGTACCTAGACACAATCATTTGCCTCTAGGCAATATGATTTGAGTGTCCATTATTTTGAAAACTGAAACCGTTATGGTCTTCAGAAAAACGTGTTTACGTTTTTACTAAGCGCATGCCATGCAAGACATGGCTGCGGCATGGTCGAGCCAGATGCCGACATAGACACCGTCATCCGCAACAAGGTAGTGTTTGTTTTCGGGATCGGACGATGCATTGCAGTGAATGTAAAGCTCACCATTCTTCGGGTCAAGTTTGACTTCCTGCGGCGTCATTGCCATGATACAACCAAAGCCGGGATCAGGATAAACTGTATCGCCTTCCTTAAGCTCAGCTTTGGTGGCGAATTTGCTTGGGTTGTTCTCAGTATCGTAAGCCATGGTAGTGGTCTCCTACGGTGAAAGACGTGCGCGAGATGCTCACGCGTGGGCGGTATTTGCCTGTTTACCGATTGCCCCATAGATGGCGCACGAAGCAGACGCGTTGCGGCTTTGGGATGGTGACGGCGCAGTTCACCTTGTCGATCACGATCTGGATCATCACGCCCTGCTTCTTGAATGGTGCGAACCCGGGACGTCGATCAGCCGGGTTCAGCCAAGCGATCCAATCGGGGTCGTTGCCGGGCTGCTGCGTCGGCTGAGCAAACCGGCGGACGAACCCTTTCGCAGCCTTGCCCAGGAAGCGACCGTCTGGGCCGAAACACTGCACGCCGACTGGCGGGCCGCTGGCAGGCCCTGCGAGCAGCGGCTGGTCGATGCCGCATATCAATGCCTGATCGACCTCAAGGATCATCAGGGCGAACAGGTGTTGCTGCACCAGGACTTGCACGGTGACAACATCCTGGCCGCCGAGCGCGAAGACTGGCTGGCGATCGATCCGAAACCACTCGCCGGCGAACGCGCCTTTGCCGTTTCGCCGGCCATTCGCAGCTTCGAGTTCGGGACGACGCGCAAGGATACGCTTTATCGGTTTGACCGGCTCACGGATGAGCTCGACATCGATCGGGAACGCGCCCGTGGCTGGACGATTGGCCAGACGATGGCCTGGGCCTTCGACAGCCAATGGTCGG
This sequence comes from Alatinidae sp. Z8VKAUB7J3, assembly GCA_010016025.2. Classification (NCBI taxonomy): domain Eukaryota; kingdom Metazoa; phylum Cnidaria; class Cubozoa; order Carybdeida; family Alatinidae; species Alatinidae sp. Z8VKAUB7J3. The sequence continues at coordinate 197,629,065 of JAAAKM020073195.1, read as the reverse complement.
ACTGGCATTTTCGGACGGTTCGATGGTTGCTGGACATGAGCTGAGTCAGTTAACTGACAGTGCGGTCTCAGTTCTTATTTCCGCATGACCGACTTGTGGACGCCCTCGTCCATGTGGCCGTCGACCGGCAGGTTGTTGCGTGCCTGGTACTGGCGGATCACGGCGCGCATGTCCAACCCGACCTTGCCGTCGTTGCTGGGCACCGTGTAGCCCAGCTTCTGCATTTTGTTCTGAACGTCGATGCGTTGCTGCTTGTTGAGCGGCCCCCAACGGTGGATTGCTTATGTTTGGGTGAGGGGCAGGTGGCAAAAGCTTCGGTATCCTGAATCGGCGGGGAGATCTTGCCCAGTGGATTGCTGTAGATTTTGCTTGCACCGGTTGTCGTATCCGTCACCGTCAGTTCATATTCCACGTCGGTCAATGAGGCGGCAAACACCCAAAAATGGTTGTTGAAATAGCAGCCGTCAAACACCCTGACCACTAAATCAATATTTTCGGGATCTTGGAAAAAGAAGTAACCGGTTTCATCAAAACCTGTTTCCTGATCCAAAAAACGACTACCGGCCTCCTGAAACGTACCGCTGTCTTTATCCAGAAAAGTGGCAGTGGCTTGAAATTGTCCTCCCTGCAAAGTGAGGCACGAGCTAGAAGGCTCATCCCCGGCAAACAAAGGAAGAAACAACAGAAAACACCACAGGCAAATACAAAAAGATTTCACAAGGCACTCCTAACCGATCAAAAACGACCACAATCCATGAAATGAACTTCAGTATAACACCGCAAAAGGGGTTGTCGTTGGTTCATCCCAGTCCGCAAACCTGTGAACCACAACCTTTCTGGGGCTCTGCTATGATTCAGAAAAAGGAATACCCCAACGGGAAAGGAAGGGAATTATGAAACGCCGCACCTTCGTTAAAACGGGACTGGCGGGAACGCTGGTCAACGGCACTTTGGCACCGTCATCGCCCAACCAATCATCTCCTTCCAAGTCCAGCCTGCGTGACCAATTTCCCCGAACGGATCAAGAAATTTACCTGAATGCCGCGGCGTTAATGCCCCTCAGTAAATTTAGTCAATTGGGATTGAGCCATTACCTCACCTTTCAGCAAATGGGTGGTGCGAATGAAAGCGCGGACAGGCGCGTCAGCGAGTCGAGCGTCCCGAAGATGATCAGGTCGAACTTCTCCTCGCTGTGGTTGAGGAACGACCGCGCGTCGTTGTTGACGATGTGCACCCGCGGATCGTCGTAGGGACGGTTCGGGTGGTACTTGCGCCCGAGCTCGATGATCACCGGATCGATCTCGACGGCGGTCACGTGCTCGACCCCTTCGTCCAGCAGCGTCGCCACGTCGTTCCCCGTGCCGGCTCCCAGGACCAGGGCGCGCTTGGGAGCCTCGTCGAGGAACCGGTACGGCCAGTGGAAGGCGCGCTTGTGCCAGAGGAAGTTGATCCGCTCGGCGATCTCGTGCTCGGTCGGGTCCTCGATGTTCCGGAACGGGTTCTTGTCGTCGCGCGCCAAGGAGATCGCGCGCTGGTGGAACGACCCGTTGGTCATCACCGTCATGCCCGGCGGGGTGCCCTGCTCGTGGGTCGCGATCGCGTAGTAGGGGCTGTAGTACTCGGAGCGCTCGGAGACGTGCGCCACCGCGAGGATCGCGAGCGAGCTGAGGAGGAACGCGGCGCGACCGAGCGGCGCCTTCGGGAAGAACGGGATCAGGAGTGCGCAGACCAGGAAGAACCAGAACACCGGGAAGATGCCCAGGAAGCCCGCGATCGAGAACGCGATGATCCCGAGTAGCGAGCCGAGGATGTCCCACGCGTAGCCCCAGAGCGAACTGGAGTGCTCGCGGAACACGCGCAGGCGCTCCGCCACCATCTGCCCCAGTGGGATGAACGTCGGCAGTGTGAACAGGAAGCCCCAGACGATCGGCACCCGGACGTCGGGGAACACCGGCGCGTCCTTGGGGAGCGTGAAGTAGAGCAGCCAGAGATACTCGGTTAGTTTTTTTAGTTTTTTAGCTTTTTTACTTTTTTTATTAGTTTTTAGTTTTTTTTTGTAGTTTTTGCCTTTTTTCCCTCCCACCCACTATTTTACTTTCTTCGGACCGAGATGTTGTCTATATTGTATACATACATCTCGATCTGAATTAAGGTAATGGCCGTGTGGAAGTACTTTCACATCTTCAGCGCACACATAGATTTTGTCCGACATGATAGTTTTTTCCCACTTAAACTGTGTAGTTTTTAAAATTTAAAGAGCGATTCGCCATGATCTTCGCTCTTGGAACTGATTTTTTTTTACACAGAAACACTCATGTCGAAATTTTCCTCTACATAGTGCATAGGCATTCCCTTACAGATTTTTTTGATATCCTCATTGTGCGTTTGCACACAATACGCCTTTAGACCTACAAGCACACCATGGGAAATCAAATCGCTCCCCGTCTCGGATTATAAAAATAATAACTTATTTGGGGCCTGGCACTTCACTAGCTCCGTGTAAATGGACTCATCCCAATGGGTGTAGTCCGTTCGAGAGCTAATGTGCTCACCATTTTCCAAAGCGTCTAATAAATGTTCTCTTTTAACTTTTAAAAATATGAGTCTGTGTTCCCGCAATAACTTGAACTTGCTCCTCCCCCGACCATTGGAGCTTACGAAAATTGTAATAAAATTCCAACATGAGCTTTTTGAAGTTACTAAATGCCACTTCCAGTGGCAATGTTTTTATTTCAAACTACGCTTCTTTTTTTCTATGTTAATGGACCATATTGGATTCATTGATCGTGAAAGATGTGAAATTCGGATCGACAAGAACTCGGGTACATTCTTTTTGGTCGTTTCTATTGTCACAATGAGTCTTATAGGCATTACGTAAGTAATAGTAAGTAAAGGCATGGGGATGAAAAAAAAAATGGAGACATAACGATCCTGTTAGTTTTTTTACTTTGCAGAGAAGGCGCTAAGCCTCTAATAAAGGATTTTCGAACCTGGCGAATCCAGTGGTATAGGTTCCAATCTGGGGCCATTGTCAAGAGTTTCAAGGCGTATTTTTTTTTTCGACAGAAAAATTTCAAGAATACAAATTAATGTTTAGTTAGTAGTGAACAACAATTACTACTCCTGGATTTCTTTTAGATGACTATTTTTAGCATTAATTTTTAAACCATTTTCTTAATTTTAGGTTTCTATGGCCTGAGGATTGTTCTTTACTAGAATGCAGCTACTACTGTAGCAAAGACACAAGGATTAGGCACGCAAGGGTTTGACATCAAAGGCTACTTTGGTGAAGTTAATGGTCCAACCAGAACGAGCCGAGAAAGAATGCCGAAAATCTAAAAAACGGATACACATATACGCGGTCAGATTAAGTGAATCCAGAGGGGAAGTCCATCAAATCTCATCGTCCATCATTATTAAGATGATTTGGAAGCTGTAGTCTTGAAATTATTCGGCAATATTCAATATAAAAATGGTCACTAACACACTAAAAGTCTTGAGAGCTGTTTTAGGGACTTTTGGGGACAGTCTTCAGTTTAAGAAACTTTAGGGACCTTGTGGCAGCCCTAACGATGGATGCTCCAACCCCTTAGCCTTCCGTTATTTACGGTTAAGTCTAACTTTTGTAGAATAATACTTTTAAGATAAAGGCTCATTATAATTTCTGCACCCTTTGAAAAGTCCAAATATATTCCTTCAAATGGAGCGAGGTTGAGGTGTAAACATCCCTCCGCATCGGCCCGGGCTGCCAACCAACCGCCGTGGTATGCATTGATGAGCGAACAGATTCCCGTCCAGGACATCACCCCTCCTTCCGCCAAGAATGCCAGCGTCGATCTGTACGCCAGCCGCGAGAAGATCTACACCCGCGCATTCACCGGCCTGTTCCGCAACCTGCGTCGCGCAGGTGGAGCACTGCTGTTCATTCTGTTCTTCGGCACCGTCTGGCTGAACTGGGAAGGCCGTCAGGCCGTCTGGTGGAACCTGCCGGAGCGCAAGTTCCACATCTTCGGCGCCACCTACTGGCCACAGGACTTCATGCTGCTGTCCTGGCTGCTGATCATCTGCGCCTTCGGCCTGTTCTTCATCACCGTGCTGGCCGGCCGCGTCTGGTGCGGCTATGCCTGCCCGCAAAGCGTGTGGACCTGGATCTTCATGCGCGTGGAACAGATCACCGAGGGCGATCGCGGCCAGCGCATCAAGCTCGACGCCGCGCCCTGGTCGCTGCAGAAGCTGGCACGCCGTGGCGCCAAGCACGCCCTGTGGCTGGCGGTGAGCCTGGTCACCGCGCTGGCCTTCATCGGCTACTTCACGCCGATCCGCACGCTGACCCTGGAGCTGGCGACGCTGCAGGTCGGCGCCACCACCGCGTTCTGGGTGCTGTTCTTCACCGCCGCCACCTACATCAACGCCGGCTGGCTGCGCGAGAAGGTGTGCCGCGACATGTGCCCCTACTCGCGCTTCCAGAGCGTGATGTTCGACAGCGATACGCTGGTCATCTCCTACGACGCCGCCCGTGGCGAGAACCGCGGCCCGCGCCGCAAGGACGCCGACTACAAGGCCGAAGGCCTGGGCGATTGCATCGACTGCACGATGTGCTATTCAATAAAGACGGTTTTTAGATAAGTCACCTTAAATGGTGAAGTTTCAGTATTAGGATTAATTCTTGCATCTAATTGGGCAGCCCAAACGGGGGTACTGCTACCAACAACGATCAAAGTTGCCAACAAAACAGACAAAACTATAGCCCGAGACACGAGTAAAATCCATGAAATTGCAGTAATAAACTTATCCTAAATCACCAGATCGGCAATTTTTGAAAAAGTAATATTGAGTGATAAAGTCAGAAACTTCAGTTTTAGAGGAATATGATATGATTACAGTCTTAGCAGGAGGAACAGGTTCGGTCAAACTAGTAAGAGGATTAGTTGCTCAAGAATCCAAAGTCAATGTAATCAGCAATGTCGGAGACAATTATTGGCTTTACGGACTATATGTCTGCCCAGATATTGATACCATAGTATACGGTTTAGCAGATTTACTTGATCAAGAACGCGGATGGGGAATGAAGAAAGACACATTCAACTTTTTACGTCAAATGGAAGTATTTGGAGAGGAAACATGGTTCAGAGTAGGAGACAGAGATGCAGCAACTCATTTGATTAGAACCAATATGCTAAAGAACGGAAAGAACCTAAGCGACATTACAAAATGGATGTGTGAAAAATTTGCAGTTAGTGCAAATATTATTCCAGTGACAGACAATAGTATTGAAACAAGAATTACAACAGATAAAGGAGAATTACACTTACAAGAATATTGGGTAAAACACCGAGGAAAGGATCCTGTAGAAGGAATTCAATATATCGGAGCAGACAAAGCACGCCCTAACCCAGAAGCAGTTAATGCAATTCATGATGCAGATATGGTAATCCTAGCACCAGGAAATCCATTAACTTCAATCGGGCTAATTGCAGCTAAGGATTTGTCCTGCTGCTCGCTGCTGAGTGCAAAAAATCGGTCTCTTTGCTAGGAGATTTCTCTAGCAACCCTAAATAAGTCGCGCAAAGAGTAAAAAATATTAGAGACATTTGAGCTTCGTTGACAGAAGAGACGAGGTTGATTTTTTTTTTTTTTTTTTCACTTTTTTCTTTAATGACCGAAACTGCACCCAGAAATCGTTTCTATTTGTTTATGACATAAAAGTGGAAAAGAGGATAAGGATTGATGAGAGCTGCTCACTTAATTGTTAGCTCACTTAATTTTTTTTATTTAGTTTCTCATTGTTTTTTTAAATAATGCTAGAAAATCCTCCGCCCCATTCATGGAAATTCTCTTGCCTCATGATAAATTCCTCCATAGAAAGATTCCTGATGATGTATGGTGCTGCTCTCACCCATGGCATCAGGATACGGGGGTGACAAATGAATAGTGGATGCCTTGTTTAAAAAGAGTTATTAAGAATTCACATTTTCAATGTAGAGAAATCGGAGATTTCTCTAGCAACACCACAAAAATCACCTTTATTACCGTCATATGCAATAAGAGAGAAATGGGTTTGCAGCAATACCTTATTTTTGTAAAATAAACTTGGCAGTTTTTGTATTGGCTTTGCAGGGATCAGTAGCTTTGCCATGTCTGGTATGGATGTAAAACTGTTTTCAACAATGAGACAAGCAATTTTATCTTGGTACTCAGTTCGACTTGCCAAGTCTATGGCTACAGCACCGCCTGAAAAAAAATGAAGTAAAATTATTTGATTAATAATTTGAAAATAACTAATTTCAGTTAATTAATACATGAAATATGAGCCCCTAAATATAAAGGCTACAGGATTGCTATGAGACCCCTGGCTACATACTTCCTGCTCATAACCTTTTAACAGCTGGACAGATTGTCATGTTTTTTTTACTTTTTCCAACTTTAACTATATATTCTTGTAATGAATTTTTTTTTCAAAAAATTTTAATTTTTTTTTTGATATTGCCGACTGGTTGCAAAAGCATAGAGTTTTTGGCCTTTCTTTGTCAATGTTTTCATTGAAAAACAAGTAATTACATCTTTAATCTTAGATATTCTTTCTTAAATATTTTTTGACCATATATTTTCTATTCCTTAAATAAGATTAGAGAATAATGGTAAATATTTTAAATTTTTGCGAAAAAGGACAAACTATGCTCTGCAATAAGGTGAAATTTGTTAGAGAAGCTTATATAACAATATATGCAATAGAATTATGAGAAAATGACATCTTTAGATGAAGGTTGTAGCAGCAGTGAATTAAGAGTTATATCTTGGATGTTTCGCGGTTATTTTTAGTTATAATGCTTAAAAGAAATAAAAATTGCCGGATGATAAGTGATAGATCATTTCACTAGTTACGAAACTCGTACATTTTGCAGAACAATTTGCTCAAAATACAAATGTCTTTCCTGAATATGATGTATAGATGCAGAAATATACTAAAGGCACTTAAAAATCAATATTTAGTACAAAATTTATAATTTAAGGCTGTTTTACAAAATTTTAGAAGCTATACAACCACATATATAAAGTTATAGTGTATCAAAGTGCTGCATGCCTACTTGATCCCCCCCCCCCCCCCCCCCCCCCCCCCCCCCCCCCCCCCACCACCCAACCCCCCCACCCCCCCCCCCCCCCCGCCGCCCCCCCCCCTCCCCCCCCCGCACCCCCCCCCACAACTCACTGCAGCACCAAGCCGCCTGAGGCCAACACAGCTACGCACGCTCCTCCTCCAACCTAATCTATTTAAAGCTAATCTATTTAACTAGCTTCTGAAGGAAAGAAAATCTGGTCTAGGATGTAGAAAATAAGAAGATTGATAGGTTCAATGAAAAGTTCAAAGATGTTTTCAGAATGATTCACCTACGTAAGGTGGTGTTATCCCCCTCCCCCCGAAAGACTAGTTTCAAGCGGATGAAGCTACCCGTGATCAGGGTGAATATGTTATACCGGCTTTTAAAGGTCATGAACCGTTTCAAGCTCATGGCTTCTCTTGGCCGGGAACTTTGAAGACCGCCTCTAAAAATGTGTTCCATGCTCAAATACCTAAAGATGTTATCGTAGTTTACTTTGCTGCAGGACCAATTTTGTCATTTTTTTCTTCTGCTGGCTTGATAAATAATGTATTATATTTTAGAAAGCTGCATATAATTCTTGGCTGAAAGGATGGATTTTTTTTTGTGCTTTGGCTAGATCCAACAGTGCGTCAGCTTTAGGGGAGTTTTATCGTCTAATCATATAAGAACATTTGAAATTGTTCTGCCAAGCTCTAGTTTCTTCGAGCGGGATTCCTGTTTTTGAGTGGAAAGATCCGTTTGAGCAAGCAAGCAACTGGCCTAAAAGCGCTTAAGACGTGCCTTGACGCATCCTGACCCCATTTTGAAAATATTGTAATCGAATAATAAACTGCAAAACTTAAAGATCAAAAAATAAGTATTTTCCTATGGATCCAAAAGTGCTGCCACCTACTCTTACTTATCATTTCTGTCTGTGATTCTGTTGAGTTTGTGATTTCTTACTTGGTGTTCAGGATCGTGAAAAAGGACACTCATGCGTATTAACCTACATTGACTAACATTTTCATCTAGGAAGCTTCCTTACAAAAAAAAACAAAAATGTTTGTTAACTTAAATAAAAATCAAATCTGTTTCTGTTCACACTCACGAGAAAAACAATGCTTGAGCTTTTATAATTGGTTTCACTCATATACTTAAGTTGATTGTTTATTTTTCGTCAAGACCAGTTGCCCTCTTATGGATTTTCCTCATTTTTTGATAGTCAAGATAATTTACCAGGGCTCTTAACTTATGACGGGTTTCAGTGGGGGAGGGGGAGGGTCAAAAACTTATAAACGCACCAAAAATTTTTCTATATTCATTTTTGTTACGTTTTAACGAGTAGGTCCCAATTTTGGGGTTAGGGTTCAAATCCCGTACGCCACCGTACTCTTCAACCGTACTCTTTCGGTGGGGGAGGGTCAAAATCTTATAAATACACCAAAAATTTGTTTATATTCATTCTTATTACGTTTTTACGAGTCGGACCAAACTTTGGGGTTGGGGTTCAAACCCCGTACCCCACCGCACTCTTTATACTTGGTGGATTTTATGTATTTAGAGTCAACACATAAAGTTGATTCCTGTGTTGCATATAATATACTCAAAATTCTTTTCTTCAGATACGATATCAGTTTCAGTTACACAGGTCTGCCATTACCCTTGTTGCATATTCTCTCTGCCCTTTTTTCTTCAAGCTTTATCTTGACTGTCAAATGTTGGCGTTTCTTTTTGAAGTTTCCAAAGCGAACTTTCGCTTGTGAACCATTTCTGTCGTCACAGTGCATGCCACCTATTAATGTTCTAGGTATAGTTATTCTATACTTTTTTGTGTTTTATTTTTGAAGTGGTCATAACCCACGATTTTTTTGACTGTTACCCCAACATTACTGCTGAAAGTCGGATCGTTGAGTCCACCACAATCAAACTTGCTTTCAAGAGTAGATTAGATCTTGAGAAGGCATTGAAAGCCGAGCTGACTGTCGATTATGAATTCTATCATGTTCTTGAGTACAAACCAGTACCTCGCCGACGGTTCAGATGTCCGAGCTTTAATCACATTTCTACAAGCTGCATTAAGTTACAGAAATGCACGAGGTGTAGTGGTGTCCATTCTTGCTCTAAGAATGCGCCTTGTTCCAACAGCCTTAAATCCGCAAGCAGTGGTAAGGACCACCTCAGCTTCAGATTCAAATGCCTTGTTTTGCAAAAAGCAATGAAGAACCAGAAATGACGAGCCTAACTCCCTCTCTCGCCCAGTTATCTATTATTTCGTTAAATATTAATGGCCTCAAGGACAAGGACACTGTAATTGACGGTTTGTTAAGTTAATATGACACCATTTGTATTCAGAAGCACCACTTGACAAAAGGTAATCTAAATTTTCTTCGAAGATCCATCCTCCACGAAGTATTTCTTGTTACAGCTAAGAAGATGAGAGGGCGCCCCTGATGGTCTGACTATATTTACAACAAGAACTAAGAGCTCATATGGCACTTGTGACGAGGCCGGAAAAACCGAGAGGCAAGAGCTCATATGACATGAGCTAGCAAAATTCTAAGAATCAATGGATTGATTTAAAGGGAAAATCAGAGACTTAATGCCGGTCGGGATTTAAGATAACAGCTCTAAAACACGAGATCCTTCTAATTATCAAAATTCATTAAGATCCGATTACCCACTCGTAAGTTAAAAACACCACATTTTTCTAGTTTTTCCTCTCAGATCCCAGGGGCTGGCCGGATCTGGGGTTGCTTTTGTCCAAACTGGATTTTGCCCAATTCAAAATGTGGGAGGCAAAGGAAATTGAAGCCATTGTTGGTTATTTGGATGCCTCCCTAAATTGCTTAGACAAGGATGCCATTGAGGAATGGCTCTCCGAACTTGCTCTTTTTGTCAAAAAAGGCAGAGCGCCAAAGCCTCTAAAACAATGGTTTGAATCACCCAAAATGCTAAAAAAAATGGCTGAATTCTATCAAAACCAAAATTGGGGAACGGGATCACCTTAAGGTACTTCAAATTTGCTGGTACTTTTTAGGGGAATCTGACGCTTTTATTTATGGGCACGGTTCAGGTTCCGTTATGGTTTATTTACAAGGTTGAATAGACACCCATGGCAAAGGCTGTAGCACGGGGTTGGGCAGTGTTTGGTTCCGACCTTCATGGCGTGATCGCTTTTCGGGTACAATGGCGGTTCCGGTTTGCCCCAGCGTGAAAAAATACCGATCCGAGTGAGAAACCATGAAATTGAAAACGAAGCTTTTGACCCTGCTGATGATGGCCGTGACCTTGCAATGTGAAAAGGGCTCGCCGGTGTTGGACGATTCCGTCATTTTGTTGATCACGGCCTCGCCAACGACCATTCTCAATTTTGGCGATACGTCTATCATTCGGGTCCAGGCACTGAATCCAGACGGCAGACCGGTGTTGGATGGTGCCCGCATTCAATTCACAGCCTCGGGCGGTTCGATCGATGCTGAGGTACGAACTTCCAATGGCGCTGCAGAAGCGGTTTTTCGGAGCGGTGCCACACTCGGGACTTTTACGATTACGGCCCAATCCGGCAGTTTAGGCAACGACGGTTCGGTTTAAAACCTGCATAACGCAGTGTATGCGGTGGGTGGAGATCGTCCGGAATAAAGCAGACCATGGTCTGCTGACCACGTGTTACTGGATATGGGGGAACCCCCTAACTAAACCCTCCTTGCAAAGGATGGCCTTGACTTCTCAGGGTTGGTGGAGCCCACCCCGGGGACACTCAATAGTTAGTCCTCTAGCTAATCAGGTCCCAGGCCTAGGGTCGGATAGGCTTGCGACACCTCCACAAACTTGCGACTAAGTGCAACGAATAGTGATGTTATTGCCTCGGATGATCGATCTTCTTTGTACATTTAGAAACCTCAGCATGTCCCCGGACCAAAATTTGACCATCATTTGAACTTTGTTGACCAAGGCGGTTTTCGCCTGGCCAAATGGAACGTTCTAACCCTTAAGTTCTCTTGAGTGAAGTCACTGCTTGTACTAGAACTGAAGCGTTTTGGTGTGGCTGTAGCAGGTGTAACCGAAGCTCGTCTTATAGGAAACGACTCTGAAGACATTGGTGAAGGCTATCACCTAATTTGGTCGGGTGATCAGAGAACCAAAACTAATGGAGTCGCACTTGTGCTAGACTCTCCGACCAGGAGGTACTTCCTTTCTTACGAGCAAATATCAGACAGGATACTAACAGCGCAAATCCAGTACAAACATGGAAAATGGACCATCATTGTCTCCTATACCCCGACAAACTAAGCCTCAGATGAGATGAAAGATCGTTTTTACGCCCAGCTGTCTAGCATCCTGGCAAGGTGCATCCTAACGATGTTTTAACCCTTCTTGGTGACTTCAACGGCACTGTCAGAGATACAGACGGCGTTTGGAACAATGTTCTAGGACCTGTAACACCCGACTGCTTGAAGGGTCAGGATCAGAGTCGTGACTGGCCAAAGTGTTTAGCATGTGGGGACAGTGTATTTTACCGACTGGCTTGCCATTTTTAGCAACTGATTTGGTTGATATTGCTACTAAAATTACTTTATAAGAAATTAAACACGCATCAGCAATCTTTCCAATAAAAAAAAAAATATATATAAATTCTACATTTTGTGGATAGGAGCTTAAATCCTCCACAAATAGATTCTCTAATATGTGAATCTGATGGCTAGTTTTCATTATGATCACTCGGCTTTGGGGTGTATCTTTCCTACTTTTTGAAAATCAGGCGAGTTCCCAAGCTCGTGGCGTTTGTTGTGCAATGTTGAACTTAATTAGCCTAATATATAGAACCTTATATAGAACCATCATAAAACCGAGGCTATTCTTGTTTTCAAAACTTGTTTTTTAAAGTTCTGGTTGCCATTGGTCCGAATTGCTCCTTCTGTTCACTGCCACGAGCTGTTTGATTCTACACCCTATAGCATTCATGTATTTTTGAATATAGGTAGAATTTCCATAATCCATTCTTTTCTTATTCTTTTTTTGTCTTAATTTCCTCGATTTTAGATTCTGGTAGAATTTTCCAATTGGGAATTATGGGGGAGGTACAGTTTTTCTTTGAGGAGAAGTTTCCGAAAGGAATCTCCCACAGGGAGTTAATTTTCCATGGGAAGAATTTGCCACGAGGGGGATTTTTCTGGGAGGAATACACCAGATTCCATAAGATGGGTATGAACTAGCACAGGAAAAGCAAGAAAACATCAAAAAAATGAATAGCAATAGGGAACTATTTTCGCAAAACAGTGAAAATCTAATTTCAATGAATACTTCGGCCCTATGTCCAAGGTCTATGACAAACAGATGGAAGTGTCCAACTACCCAGTATGAATCGTGAGTTGTAAAGTCTAATGGCATTGCAGCGTTTGCTACACCACCTGCTCCTGCAGAGAAGAATAGTGCAATACCACCTACAGCCCACATCATTGGGGTTGAGAACTTTATTCTACCATTCCACATTGTAGCAATGAAGTTAAAGACGTGCATTGCAGATGCTGGGACAGCAGCAAGTGTACCAATCATGAAGACTGTTTTTTCAGTAAATGACATTCCTGTTGCATACATGTGATGAGCCCAAGATGAGAAACCTACAATGGATAACAGGACAAATGCAAATATTCCAGAATTATAACTATAGATTGGTTTTCTTGAGAATCTTGGTATAATTTCATACATCATTCCAATTGCAGGAATTACCAATACATACACTTCAGGATGGAAAGTAAACCAGAACAAGTGGGCATATGCAATAGGATCTCCTCCCATAGCGGGATTAAAGAATCCAGTCACACCAAGTCTGTCAGTAAGAAGCATAAGTAGTGCTGCTGCAAATGTTGGAATTGCAACTAAGATAATTAATGATGAAGACAAGAAGGACCATGCAAGTAGTGGAACTTGTCCAATTGACATGTCTGGATGTTTACATTTGAGAATAGTGACTATGAAATTAATTGCACCAAGTACTGAGGAAATACCCAATATTTTCAGTCCAAAAATCCACATATCAGCAGCTGGACCAGGTGCACTGATAACAGAATAAGGAGGATTAGCATACCAACTGAAATCTGCAAAGCCTAGCCAGATGAGTGCTCCACCAGGAGGAATCATCCAAAATGCAATTGCATTTAGTTTTGGATAAGCCATGTCTTTGTATCTGACCCTACCAAGTCTAAAGCTTCTTTGCTAATATTCTTATCTTGATTTTTATTTTTCCTCTCAATGATATCTTATCACTACTTCGCAAATTTTTTTTCTTATAACCATTTTATCTATCTCCAAACGTTAGAGAATTCTAAATTCTCCAGTTCAATATCAGCCTATTCCTGAATCATTCCTTTCAAAATCCCACCCTGGAGTCGATCCACGTCACGTCTATTTGGTAAGTAGAAGACCTAGAGGAGGGGGTGTTTCAGCTTTGCATTCTTCATATTTATGATTGTTTCTGTTCATATTCAATTTTAACGTTGCTCTTTGCTAATTTGAAAAATAGCATTTTTTAATTACGACAAAGAAAAAACATAAAATTAATGATGTTTGGCACGAAAAAGCGGATATTTATTGGACATTATATTCGTCTTAACTATGCTATTCTAGTCTCTTTAGAATAGCAGATCCAACGAAGTGCGTTCTAATTAATTCGAAAGTCTTTAAGGATCAAAATTTTAGACGACTTTCTGAAGATTATGTGTTTCGGGCAATTTTTCCTTGCTAGTCCCTTAACATCGAGATCTTCATCTTCTTCCGACTCAGTAGTTAATACTAGGAACAAGAGCCAATAAATGCCACTACCTACCAAAAGGGTTTAACAATTCAATCAGGCCGTTTTCTACAAGTGACCTCAACAAAATACCTTAGCACTTGAATTGTACAAGATAACACCATTCAAGACTATGAAATCTGTTTTGCAATAAGTTACACAGATTCTGACAACTATTGTAAACTTCAAAGGGAAGAGGAACGTCGAAGGAAAACGCAAAGGCAGTTGTGGAAGTTCAATTGAAGGTATGTAACAAAAACGGTCATGCATGGTGAAAAAAAACCAGCAGAAATAGATTGAAGCCATAACGCTTTTTACTTAGCAGCGCTATTCTCTTGTCTTTGATTTAAACCCCTCCCCTTAACCTCCCAAATAAAATTCCTGCATACTGTCCTGTTCTGACGCGCAGGAATTCTTTTATAAGCTTGAGGTTATAATGCCGAATATTCAAAACAGATGGACCTTCCCATGGATTCTAATTTGTAATAGAAACTTTACGATGACCTTCAACAAGCAGAAAGTGATGAAACTATTTAAAAACGTAATGTAAAAAGATGGATAATTATATGAGGAAAATTTTTCCATTTAACAGATCTTCTTTTACACAGAACACGATCAATATTATGAAGCAGAAGTAGCATTAATATTCTATCAGATAAACATTTCCTTCAGTTGCCTTTTGGCCACCTTCTTAAGACAAAGGTAAATTAAGATACGACTTAAAATAAAAACAGAGGATATGAAATTTTTGGTCAAAAAAGAAAAACAGAAATAATAAAACAAGGAGACAGATCAATAGCCCCAAGCATTGCTAGCCATAAGCAAGAGTAGATTTTCTCTTGTTTCAGTCGCCCATGGCTAACCAAACGTTCGATCTTTTATTGACAAAGAAACCGACATCAATAGAACCTATAAATTACTACATCATAACAAAGCCAGAACAGGAAGAATGTGTAGCACTTTCACTTTCTCCATATCTTTGCCAAATAAAGCAGACGCGTTTTGTATACGAATCCTGCTTTTGGCTGTGTAGCTATGAATTAAAGCCCAGGACTGACGGTTGGATGTGACCGCCTGACCCATAGAGCTACTTGCCTAGTTTTTGGCGCAGACCCAAATGGGCCTGTGTGAAAGGTGTTGAGGTACTTCTGGGTTTAATCAAGTAGCGTGGTTCGTGGTTATCGCCTTTTACATCCACCGAGAATAAATTGGTTTGGGTATAGTCGGTACCAAACTCGCTTTCAGGAAACGCAATACCGCCAATAAGCGTGTCATTGTTTGCCCAATCAAACCAACTCAGTCTGAGACTTTCATTATCTGTGTTCACCAGATATTTCGGGGTGCCCGTTGCCACTTCGTAAGCCATCAAAACACTGACTTCTGGATTTTGAAAGTTATGAACATACGCCACCCAATTACCATCCGGAGACAACTTGGGTCTTTCATGCAAAGGCAATCTGCTAAAAGCTGATGTTGGTAACTGCTCACTTTCTTTGGCAAAAGTGTTAACTGAGATAAGTGAAAAAACAGCTAACACAATGCTGGAAAATAACCGCATTTTAAACGGAAGATGGTGACGTGTTTTCGCCATTGCTCAATCCCTTGATATAGAGTCTGTACTGGCGCACTATTTTACATAACTGGGTGAGAACTTACACGAGAGAATAAAAACTTTCTCGGTTTGAGGGAAAGAAAAAGTGAAGTTTAATGCGCAGTGAACAACCTTAATCACTGCGCGAACTTGAGCAAATTGGCAGTC
>JAAAKM020073195.1:197585802-197613430 GCA_010016025.2 Alatinidae sp. Z8VKAUB7J3 | reverse complement strand
AATGTTTTCTAAAAAGCTTCACCGCCATTAACTAAGATGTTCTGGGTGTGTGAACTTTGGCGGGAAGATTCGCGGTAGAATCTATCAACCATGATATTAGAAATCAAAGCAACACTCGCTTTGGAATCTTGTTCCCACTCGATTGTACCATACATCATCTTACCAGAACTGTAGCCATGCACATGCAAACGAGCACTCGCATGGGGCTCGAGCACAAACTGCGCACTTTTATCACGGTGGGTGAGGCACCAAACAATTTTTTCACTCCACAATGTACAGCTATCAAGAACAAATTCTCGTTTCAATTCTCATCGTCATTAAGTATTGTTATCCATGCTAAGAGGTCTGCTGCTAGTGCTAGTTCAACCATGGGATTGAATAAGCATACTCTTTCCACACATTCCCTAAAGCCATCAGTCTTCTATATAAGAGACTTGTGTGTCCTACACTTGAAGTTAAAAAGTATCTTGCCTCCCTATGTTTTAAAAAAGACACAAAAATTCTTGAAGATGTGCTGATATCTGGCATGTGGGAGCTTTCCTACCCTACAAGACTACCAAAGCTAAATCTCTCTACACTTGTTTACAGGAGAAATAGAGGGGATGTCATTTTAACCTATAATTTAACAAGGGCTAATACTCTACCAGCATTATTCCCTAGTGTTGGTCCCAACTCAAGAACTATAAGTCATATTTGAAACTGGTCAATCAGTCTATCATATCTATAGTCCCTACTCAATTTTTGTCCTGTAACTGCACCTGGTCACTAAAAACTTAGAAAACAACTCAAGTTGTCATTCTGGAGTTCTACAAGGAGAAATCCTTAGATTGTTTGTAGTTGCAATATAAGGTAATTGGCTATCAATGACAAAATCAAATGCAATAAGCTTTATTGAACATGGAATAAGATTAGAATATTGGAAGTCATTGTCATGACTGTGGGTGGTTAGGTAATAAGGCATGGATACACCAATGGTTAGGAAATGGTTTATGGAATAAAGATAATAGATTGCCAAACAATTGAGCATTTTGGTCATCTACCTGAGGCTAAACAAAAAAAGATAATCCTTCAATACAATGGGATGAGGTTAGGGAAATTATTTTCTGAGACACGATATCCTTCTAAATGTCAAATTTCATTAAGATCCGATCACCGGTTCGTAAGTTAAAAATACCTCATTTTTTCTAATTCTCCCGAATTAACCGTCCCCTACTCCCCCCAGACGGCCGTATCGGGGAAACAACTATTTCTAATTTAATCTGGTCTGGTCCCTGATACGCCAAACACATTTCGTCGTCCTAGCTTATCTGGAAGTGCCTAAACTAGCAAAACGAGGACATTGCAAAACCAGGGATTTAAAATAAGAGCTCAGAGACACGAGGACCAGCTAAATATTAAATTTCATTAAGATCCGATCACCGTTCGTAATTTAAAATTACATCATTTTTTCTAATTTTTCCGAATTAGCCGTCCCTAGACCCCCTCCCAGAAACTCGAATCAGGGAAGAGACTATTTCTAATTTAATCTGGTCCGGTCGCTGACACGCCAGCCAACTTTCATTGTCTTCGCTTATTTGGAAGTGCCCGAACTAGCAAAACCGGGACCGACAGACCGACGGGCGGAGAGAAATTGCGGTCGCTATATGACACTTGGCCAACGGGAAAGTGCCATAAAAACGAGACATCCCCAACAAACAATAGATCTAGCCATGTTACCTTGCATAGTAAGCAAATATCAGGTTGAAATTCGACGGTTGTGGAAACTTAGGTGCATGACCAAAACCACCAAATTTAGGCTCGTAAGATCGCATTAGCTGATCAATCCCTTTTTTAACAGATGGGAAAGATGGCAAGTCAGTGCCACCTCCAAGTTTTGACGAGGATGCCAGAGCTGCTATAATCTCTTTGCCTGAATTAGCCACTCTTCCGGGGTTTTCGCGCCACTATAAAGAAAGTAAGACCTTTTACAATATAATCGCAAAAAAATACCAGCCTTTTTTCTGTCATTTCGACGTGTCGTCTTTTCCTTCTGTTTTCAAACAAAGCGCCATTGTCTTTATTATTAATTACCATTAGAACACTCGTTATGTCATCAGATAGTTTCACTGTAAAAAATGCCCTCTCTTGTATCGTCCCTCTCTCCTCTCCTCCCTCCTCCCTCTGACACCAGGAAAGAGTTCACTCGGCTGCAAATTAGTACTATAAAGGAAGGAAAACTCATGGTGTGAGGTTGCGCCCAAGGAAAAGTAACCTTAACAGACTAAACAATTAAAGATAAAAGCGATGCCTTTTAATGATACACATAAAAAACATAAAACCTTGTCCGAAAACCAAAAAAAGATGACATTTTCTTTAGTGACAGAAGTTATAAGTCCTGTCTAAAATCAGTTCCGGCATAACAATACCTGAAGTAACTTATAGTATCAACAAGTCCTCCCCTCTTGTTTCTTCTTCTTTTTCTTATGAGGGTTCCATTATGTTCGGTGTTTTGTCAGCTTTAATGAAACTTAGTTCCTAATCCCTAACCAAAAACATAATCCCGAATCTAAAAATGAGCTGAGATAAATAAGAGTGTCCTAGCTAAACAAATTTACTCCTTTGAAATAACAGCCTAAGCAGGGATACCAGAGAGTTGAGACCCATTAATGCTTCCCAATTCTTTTAAGCAGATCCCATGGAGATTGGGAAATGGTCGGTTCCTGGGATATGTTCAATGTAGCAGAAATAAAGGAGTAACATATCTTTCGATCAAAAGTCATGAACTCTCATTCCGACTTCAGATTAAAGAATAAAGCGAAGAAAGTTGACGAATATTACTACCTGAAAATTTTAAATCAACAAATGAGGGGTAAAAATTAAATTTTCTGATACTGAATTTAAAACTTTTGGGAAAAAGATTTTCTGCTTAGGCGATTTGGCAAGAAAATTTCAAATTGTGTGGTCGGGAAAAAGGAAATAATTAAACAAGTACATCGGATGCTTAAACACTTTAGCACTGGAAGGAATGAATTTGAGTTACACTAAATGGGATTTACGACAAAAGATATTTATAATACCCATTCAATTAAGTAGCAAAGTAGACCAAAAGACATAATGTGCTACCAAGTTATTGAATTAGCATATCTTCAATATCAAAGGAATTGCTTTGGGTATCAAGTTAAAAGTTTTAGGGAGCTTTAAGGGGGGGGGGCAGGCATATGAAGGTAAATCGAAAAATACTATGTGTATCCAGGCTCTCTAGATTGCAATATCTCAGGAACGGCTCGGGCAACTGATTTGAAACTTTCAGATAGTCTAGAAAAAAGAAGTTAAGGAGAACAGGGGGAAATTCAAGTTATAAAGTGGGCAGCGGCTATATATCTTTTGTCTTAGGTCAGCCTAAGAGGTTTCTTATATGAGCAGCTATAGGTCTTTAAATATATTCAAGTTTAAGTAATGAGACAAATCAAAAAACACTATGCTTAGTGAGGTTACCAAAATAGCGTCTCTGTACTATCTTGGAAACGGCTTTGGAGATCAACAAGAAATTTTCTGTGCTTTTCAGGAACTTTGATGTTTTGTGCTTAGAATGAAGGCATGTGGGGGCAAAACGAGTATGTTTTCATACTCCCCAGATATTTTAGGAACTGTTCGTCCAAGTGAAAACTATGAATCTATCCACAGTGAAGTACTGAATTTACCCGGGCTATAAAAAAATATCTATACCAAAGAGTTTAGTAAGGTATAGGATTCCTTTAAATGTGTTGCTGTATTAAGACGAATTGTTAATATTTGAAATCTTCACGGACGAAAAGTATTGCCAAATTTAACTGCTTAGTTTTGCCTATTTATTTTTCCATCTCAACATGGCAACACTGTAGAGAATTCGTAGTTTTGAAAAAAAAGAGAGAAACTTTAGAAAATTACAATATTCGGGTTAGGCATAGAATAGATCCAGGAGGGAGGTGTATTTTCTTTTTTTTTTAGATTTCCTCGGTACTTTAGGCTTCTACTACAAATTTTTTTTTTGTTAAATTTTTTGTTAAACTATGCTGTAATGAGTGAAGTATTGAGATTGAGAATAAATTCTGTTTGCAGGCATAACGAATAGAAACCATCCGGAGGATAAAGCCCTAGAAATCAATAGACAAGAAATGTTGGATGTTTACAACACAGATGTTGTTGGCGCTTGGGTCGTCACCAGAGCTTTTCGGCCACTTATGGAGAAAAGTGATGTAAAAAAGGTTATAATTTTTGTTTTTATTAGTGGCAGTTTAGAGCCTATTGATGTAAAGTGTGAAGCTTCTGATATAATTATGTTGTTTGAGTAGCTATCAGATAAGCTGCTATTTTAGAGACTTACCACAATTGCATTAAGTTCATTCCACAATCGCAACTTTTGCTGTTTTGGCTTTATTTTGCCTCATTTTTCTTTCGCTAATTAACTATATTACACAATTTTGTATGTTGTGTAAATGATGTATTATTATTTAAATGTAACATAAGCAGCATTTGGTCGTGTATCAGAAAAAAATAAAATGATAATTAGGATGAAATTAAAAACTAAACAGATTCTAAAGAACTATATATCTGTTGGATGTACCCACGCTGGCAGCGGTGATCAGTTTGACCACCATCGTCAATGTGATCGTGGGACTTTGGGGAAACCTGAGCGACATACACAAACGACTGTTCGGCTATCTTGCCCTGGGACAACTCCCGGCGATATTTGTCGGTTTCGAGCTGATGGAATGGTTGGATGGCAACACCCGATGGGCGCTCGAACTGATTCTCGGCATATTCATCACGTTGGGCGGTCTGTCGATGTTTTTGAAGCCGCATCCATGGCCGCAGGTTTCGGGTCCCTTGAAGGCTTGGAGTGTAGGTTCTCTGGGTGGCTTGGTAGGGGGTATGTTTGCTGCCAGCGGACCGATCCTCGGCTGGTTCAGTTATAACCAGCCGCTGCCCTTGCGCGTAATCCGAGCGACGCTGCTCGCCGGTTTTTTTATGACCACGACAACGCGCACGGTCATCGTCGGTGTCCAGGGCGGTTTAACTGAATCGGTTTGGACCTACACAGTGCTTGCGTTGCCGGTTGTTCTGTTAGGCACCTGGTTAGGTCGAGCATTTGCGCCACCTGTCAGCGACGAGGTCATCAAACGCTTTGCTTATATGCTGCTGATGTCCATGGGGGTGTGGATTCTGGTCAGCACAGCCGTCATCAATCTCTAACCTGGGCGGCTTTCCTCACAGCGACTTTTCCAGCCACAGCACGTCCCAATAGCGTTCGAACTTATAGCCCACTTCGGTGAAGCGGCCGCACTCGGTGAAATTGAAGCGTTCATGAATTGCCACGGACGCGTCGTTTGGCATAGTGATGCCCGCATATGCTCGATGCACGTTCTGGCCCGACAAGTGGGAGAAAAGTTCACTGTACAAACGGGACCCGAGGCCGCGCACTCTTTGAGAATTATGTATAATTGCAATGTGTCTGCTGAGAATATATATATATATATATATATATATATATATAAAAGAGATCCATAACATTGTTATCGTTTTGAGATAACTGATATGTGAAGACAATATCTTGAACGTAAACAAGAGTCTTTAATTTGCTCAATATAAATGTAAGATGAGTCTGTACTTGTGATGCGAGGAATCCCCAGATCGATCTCCACCTGTAACAAGAGGTTACTCGACAAAAACAAGTAATCCCATTTCGGTGTTCTCTTGAGTTACTAACATAAAAACGACTCCAAATATCTATGTAGTTAATGAAATCATCTATAAAATCTACACAATAAAATTATTCAAACTAGCCACTATCATACCAATTCAAGAAAATAAGAGTGTCTCTAAATGATATGTACGAAGACTTATTCTCGCCGTATGTTTCTTAGGATTCTTTGCCTTGGTTATTTAATGGTTTGCGTTTGGCCAGGTTGTCGAAAATAGTCTTTGGCGCAATTGAGGTGGCCACTAGATCGTTACGAAGGACGTAATTTTGTGGATCATCCACCACGAAAACTAATCTTCCCTCGGCGTAAACAAGCGAACTCTCACTTCTGCATCTGGTCTTTCTTACTTATCTTTTTTTCTATGTTGTGAACCTGACGTAATATAATGTGGGTCTTGCCACAGCAGATGACGTACTTTTGTTTCATCATGAATCGCCCGGTAAGCTGGACATGAAATGGACAGCTAAATGAAGATGTATTACGTAGTTGTCCATTCATGCCTAGGAAATTTATTGATCTTCGAGACAGGCTTCCCAGATGGATCTCCATCAGCGCCGCAAGTAATTTTGTTTTCCTTGACTACATTACATTCATAACTGAACATCAGGAAAACGTTCAGAAAATTCCCAATGTTGCAACAAGAATTTTATAAGGATAAAAATCAATATTAGTTTTTGAAAATTCGTTCTGGTGGAACGCTGAAATAAAACGTTTGGCATTAGTAGGAAAAATACAGTTAGGTTTTGAAAGTTTTAAAACTTGTCAATGATATGATAATCATACACCTTTCAAGCTTAATAACGAGGTTGACCGAGATCACGCTTAACCATTTGGTTAAGTTTTGTTGTTTTCTCAGCTTTATATTTTCTAAAACATCTTCAAACGTGAGATACGCCGTCTCGTTTTGGGCAGGAAGATATATAAACTTCCACAGTGTTTTTTGACAGTGTTTTTTGTGTTTTTGACAAAAACACAACAAAGCCTGAAGCAAAAGATTTTTATATATATAATAAAACAGCTGATAGTAATAAACTCTTCACTTGTTTCGCACAGTTTCAACCATGCAAATATTATTCTCTGCATAGTTTCAGACAAAATGGGATAAAACTCCTTAGAAGTGATTTGACCTTGATGAAAGGTCTGGGCCAAATACTGAGCTCCTAAGAACTCCCCAACAGAATGTTCATATTCCTAACTACGAAAAAGCAAATTTTGTATTTTTTGTATCTTTTTTTTTTCTACCACTGGTCGCAGAATATCGGAAGGAGTCTTATTCATACTACAATCCAGAGTTCCAGTACCCAAACCAGATGCTGATAGCAAATCGGACGGCAAATACTGCTTTCCTTTGCCATTTTCACCCCAGGGATTAATCGTAAGCAAACGTTGTCTCTTGGCAAAATTTCAAGAAAGCCATTTTAATCAGACCCATTAAAAAAACATCTCTAGAGATTTGATCAAGATCTAATCACCCGTTTGTAAGTTAAAATACCTCATTTTTCAATTTTTTCCAAATTAACAACCCCTCCAACTCCCCCAAAGAGAGCCAATTTGGTCTTGTTATGTCAATCAAGTATCTAGGACTTGTGCTTATTGTTCCCACCAAGTATCATTACAATTTCTTCACTCCAAGTGTTTTCCAAGATTTCATGGTTTCTTCCTCCAACTCTCCCAAAGTCACCAGATCCAGTCCAGATTTAACATAAAAGCTCAGAGACAAGAGGTCCTTCTAAATATAAAATTTTATTAGGATCCAATCACCCATTCGTAAGTTGAAAATACTTCATTTTTCTAATTTTTCCGAATTACCGGATTAGCCCCCCCCCCAAAGAGAATGGATCTGGTCTGGCTATGTCAATCATGCATCTATAACTTGTACTTCTTCTTCTTGTCATACTTTGATTGAAGGACTTCACTTGTCTGTTATGACCTCATCTTCCTGTTGGAGAACAGGCCTCCAAAAATGTTTTTTTTCACAAGGTTCCAATTCCAGAATTTGTATGAGGGTATATCCATCTTTGTCATCTTCTCCTCCCTTCTGTTTGGTTAGTGGGAAGTGCAATACTTGAGTTTAAGGTCTAGAGGCCTACTGGTACCAATACGGCTCTTCCTACTCACTCTTGCTCTCTTCTGCAGAGCAGATCTACATTATAAACTAGCTCATTTTCATTGACTTTTTCACTTGAAAATGTAATGGAATCGCAAGGTAACTTTAATATTGTTTAGAAACTCCAAAATCTCCCAAGAAAATCAGGGGTTGTAGAACTCTTTGATAACTGTTTTGTACAGTGTAGTGCTACTACAGTAGGCTGTAAGCCAACCTCCTTTTCATACAATCCTACTAAGGGGGGAATTAATGCCAGATTTGCTTCTCACTCAATTGGACTATCTGTCTTGGTTTTTTCTACAATTAGCGATGACTTGATGCCCACAACTATTCTATTTTAATTCAAAAATGAAAAAAAAAGCAGGATAGCAAGCAAAAAGCAAGATAGCCTGCAAGTTTTTCCTCTCCTAAACTGACACATTTGTCAGTAAAATTAGTTTTCTCCTTTGGTGTTTTCATATTCAACTTTTCAAATTTTCGTCGGTTATGAAACAAGGATCTTTAATGAAAGATATTTGCTTTTGATGCTTAATTTCGTCAGGCAGTCTTTTCACGTTGGTTTGTTTATGATACGATCATATCCAAAGAAAATATTCCGAACGGAATGATATTGATGCCACAGGATGTTGTGCAACTGTCATACAGTGCAGAAGTCTTGCCATTAAGTAGATGTCATCTTATCTAAACAAAACATTTATTTTTGAGATATGGCAAAGGTCTGCTTAGAAACAGGTTGGGAAAATAAAGTACAAGTCTTCGAGTTATTTTAGTTGGCACAATTGGCAGTAGTCGGTATGATCTCATAGTTGTGAAATACTTTTCTCCTTTTTTTGTTTTTGTGTCTGATTGGGTGGGGAAACCCGCAACGCACTTATTGTAAAAAGAAAGAAAAGTATAGGAAAATTCGATACTGCTTGGTAATCGACAGAAAATAGTATGTTTTGAACGAAGACAGATTGAAAAGGAGATATGTTGCGATTCTACAGGTATTAAAATAAGTGGATTGAACTAAAAAAATTTAACAATCATATTGTAGCGATATGTTTCTGTTTGAACCTAAAGACGCAATATAAAATATAACAGCCACGCGGGAGGGGACGTCTGCGGATGGCAAACATCACGAGAACGGTGAAAGAAAACGCAGGCGGCATCAGTGAGACCGTCACATTGGATGATCTCGGCTTCCTGGCGGATCTGGTCGTTGATTACGACATCAACTACTCGCTCGGCGGCACTGCTGTTCAAGGCGCGGACTATTCGGTCACCATCACTGAAGGCGTTGGCTCTGCGACGATCAACGTGACTGTCTTTCAGGACGATATTCCCGAACAAACCGAGACGATCGTTGCCACCGTTACTGGCTACGTGGATTACGTCGGACCGGGCGGCGACACCGAATACACCAACATCAACGGAGGTTTCGTCCGGGGAACACTGATCAGCGAACCGATCAGCGGGACAATCACGATCGAGATCCTCGATTGCTTCGACACCACGATGTCGAGCAGCGAGTTGATCGACCAGGCCATTGCCGATGCCACAGACAACCCGGACTTCGACCGACCAGTCATCGGCCCCCAGTCCGACTGCCGGACGATCCAAGACTACCAAAAAGACCTGATCAACGACGCGCAACGATCAATCAAGAAGCTGAGAGACAGCACCTGTGACCCCCAATCGGAAGGGGCGCAGGCTTTGCGCGATGCAAGCTACCACCTGATTGCCCGTCAGAGCGCCTATGCGCGCGACTTTGGGGATCTGGTGGTCCAAGGGGGCACAGCAGCGCTTCCGGCCTATAACATTGGAAAGTCCTTTGCGCACGCGTTGGCGTGGCTCGGGTTCCCGGCCCTCGAACAACGCATGAGGGATAATCCCGACGTGCCGACCACCAATCCGGGCCTGAACTTTTTTCAAGGCTGGGGCAGCGCCGGCTCAGGCTTGCTTCTAAAATACCACAATAGAAACTGATACGAACGCAAGTTTATAACACCAAAAGAAAAGTTGGAGCGTGAATTTAGTATCCTCGATAATGAGTCTAAGTACAGACGTATTTAACTCATGGTGGTTAAGTACAGACATATTTAACTCATGAGTGACAGAATGTTCTATGAAATGTAGGGTGATATGAGGATTACAGTCACCAAATTCTTATAATACAGCTAATAAATGTTGGTTAGGGGATGAAAGGATGAAACTCAACTAATAAGTGTTGTTCTACTCTGGTCAGTATTACAATACAAGAGATTGCGACTTAAACACAGTTACTGACACTGAACAATATGATAGAGGCTAACAGAAGAATAAAAGTATTGCTGCAGTAAGATTTTCTAACAAAACAGAGCCTTACTCATTCGCAGACTCAAGCTGGAAATGGACGCGGAGACGAAATCTACACCCTCACACGTGACTGTTTTATACTATGTTACTTTGATTAATTTTTGAGACTAATTACATTTTGTCATTATCTCTTTCTAAAAGTCGTAAAAAAACATTGAATCAACAGTTCCCCGTTACTATTTGCCTTCCTTTCATTTAAATGACCTAAAATTATCAGAACCTTTTTAAACGCCTACAGAGAGATATTAAATATTGGCGATCGTATCTATTCTCCTATTAATCTCCTAGAAAACCTACGAAAATAAGTTACAATTTTCTAATTTCTTTAAATCATCGCGGTAGGCATTTTTAAGGTTAGCACTTTGTTGATGATGCATTACTAAATAGATATGTGTTTTTTCTCTCTTGAGCAGCTCCTCCACTAGTCAACACTTTGGTTGGTAACCAAGTAATTGGGGTTTTAAACAACAGCATAAGGAACATGAATGGGTTTTGCTTAAACAAGGAACAACGGTCACCATTCCCTTTGGGAAAGATGATGAAGACAAAGTCTACTGGGAAATCGAAGCCGGCCCGAACAAAACAAAAAAAGAGACGTTCGTGACCCCCCTTAAACCCGGGACTTATGACATTGTTTGTGGAAAGCCTCGGCATATTGAACGGGGTATGAAAGCGACCTTGATTGTAAAATAATACCTACCTCAAGATCGTTTAACTTTTCTTTTCAGATTTCTATTTCCATTTTTCTGGCCCCAGGCTTCGTAATGAACTAACTGTTCGAGTGGTAGTCGCTTCCTCCAACCAGCCTTTTCTAAATCCGGATTAGGCGAAAACTGTTTAACATAGCCCATGCACAAATAGGCAACGACCTTCACCGGTCGTGGAATTCCCACAAGGTTTTTCAGCGCTTCATAATCCAAAATACTAACCCAGCCAATCCCGATGCCCTCGGCACGAGCTGCCAACCAAAGGTTTTGGATCGCACAGCAGGTGCTGTAGAGATCCGTCTCACGAATCGTCGATCGACCAAGAACATGTGGGCCACCACGTTGTCTTGTACAGGTCACGCAAAGATTAATGGGAGCCTCTTCAATGCCCTCAAGCTTGAGTCCACGATACAATTCAAATTTAGCTCCACGATACCGCTGAGCCGCATTTTCATTGGCCTGAGCAAACATTTGCTTCACAGCTTGCTTGGTCGTGCGGTCACGAATCACGAGAAAATCCCAGGGCTGCATAAAGCCGACGGAACCTGCATGATGAGAGGCTTTCAAAATTCTCGCCAATGTTGTTTTGGCGATGGGTTTTCTCAGAAAATCTTTTCGAACATCTCGACGCTCGAGCCTTCAATAGATTACAGAATGGAGCCTTCAATAGATTACAGAAGCTTTGGCGGTAAGCTTCTCTCTACGGCTGAAAATGCCAATTTTTCACAAGCAATGGTATAAAAGATCTCCTGTTCAAGCCAAGTCCTGGCACCTGAACCAATAACAAAAGAGACGACTGTATGCTTTCGAAAACTCATGTCAAAAAAGAATCCTATATAACCACCGACAGCAGCAGCGTCTTGCAACAGATGCCACACTAAATCGTAGATTGAGCTATTTTGGACACATACTACCTATGGGCAGTGTCCAACTACCCAATGCAGCACACCACTTGCAACCAAAAGGTCCACACTGCAGAGGCAGACCCAGAAAGACCCTGTGACGAATATACCAGATCGACCTGCATTACCTCCACACGTCAATCTGATTTCTGTGGAGAACATTCTGGCAGCGACAAACCATCAGAAAAAATAAAAGATTCTTCTTGATGCTCTTGGCGCCTCAGGAGGCACAGGGGGATCTAGGGTGGATGCTGCAGAGGTAGACCCAGAAACACCCTGTGACGAATATACCAGACCGATCTACATTACCCGCATACGTCAATCTAACCCCTGTGGGAGGGCATTCTGGCAGCAGTAAACCATCGGAAAGAATGATGGATCCTTCTTGATGACCTCGGTGCCTCTGGAGGCCTTCTTCAGAACTTTGCAAGTGAAACATTATTTCGTCAAAACTATTTGGGCTATTACTATTTATCACTATTTTATTGCTACTTTATCACTCTAGTATTAACAATCTTTGCAATTGCTTTTATTAAGAATAAAATGGTCATAACCTGCATAATAAAGCACAGAATGGACCAAAAAGAAAATAATTTAGCCGGTATCATCATGAACCAATTAAACAGAAATGCTCAAATGGGAATCGGTCTCCTTTAGACTTTCCAGGGCTAAGCTAAATGAAGAACTCTCAAATATATCGATTATACCTACTTATGCAGAAGCTGGTCTTTTTCTGTTGTTACACGTTCTTTTTGATTGTTGCTGCAGACTTCCACGTAAGAATCGTTCTGTCTAAGCATACCACAAGACAAGTCCTGAGAAAAATTAGACAAAGTCACATATGTAAGAATGGGCAAAGGCTGGTAAACCATGCTTTGATAAATCACCTTGTTATCACTAATACCATAGATCAGCAAAATCCTAGCCACCTTTTAACCTCGCATTCCAGTGACGGCGCCACTAAGGCACGAATTGACTTCATGCTCGTGCGTCAGCGGTGGAAAAGATCTCTACAGGCCCCACGCTCCTGCAATGGCACCGGCACAAGCTCCTACTCTGGGTATGACCATTGGCTTGTTGCTGCAAAAATTTTGTTTGGTGGGAAAAAAAAACTAGGCAAAAGTCCGCTTTGATATTAGTAAGCTCGAAGATAGAGAAGCTCTGCGGGCTCTGAAGTTGGAACTGGCTAATCAATTTGACCCCCTCAAAATGATAATCAGCTGTAGCAACATACTGCAGGGCCGATACAAGGACACGAGTAGTTAAACAGCGTCCTTATTCCAACACATACACACATACACTATAAAAACAGAGATAATAGAGACTACCGATGAGATCTTAGGCCGAGCATTAAATAAAAAAAAAAACGAGTTTTTTTTAACGGAAAGTAAGGAGCGACATTAAAACTTAAAACGAACAGAAATTACTTCGTATATGAAAGGGCCTCATCAACACCCCGCTCTTTACGCAGTTACCGGGATTTGAACCCGGGTCACGAACTTGGCAAGCTCGAATATTAACCAAACTGTACTATAACTGCAACACATCTAAGGATTGAATTTGGATATTAAACTGTTTTTAAGCATTTTATCCTACTTTCCTTATGCATGAAGAAATTCTAAAAAAATTAGAACAAAAGATATCTGATATTATTTCTGACGATAAAGACCTAGATCAGAGTGGTTATTTCTTTTCTAATTCAGATGCTTCTAAATCCTTTTCATTGGGTGTTGTTGTTGGCAGGCTTTACAATTCATTTTACTATCAATCAAAAAGAATTCTTAATCGTGAACCTAATGATGAAGAATTTGAAGAATTTATGAATTTGATAAAATCAAAGAAATCTATTCTGGAAAACTTATGGTGAAGGTTTATTCCAATCTACTACTTTGATTGCTGGTGTTCCTGGTAGCTTTACACATGCTCCTTTCAAGGCTTTTTTTGCAGCTTCCAGATGGTTATCCCCATTGACATATAACTCCATTATACACTGTCCTTCTTTTACTCTTGCACCTAGACTAGTAGCTTTACCCCATGCTCTTCTCATTCCTTCTTGAAGTCTATCTGCACCTGCAGTTGCAATCATTTTATTCTCTCGTAGGAGATTATGTGGATAAATTCTGAGTCTGGAATAATAACCTGATTCTCCAGTAGTTTTTTCTAATGTTTTATTTGCCGCTAATCTGGTTGACTCGATAGCCATATGTCTTATCTGAATTTTTTCATTTAAACACAGTTGAACACAGTACTGATAATTTCCTCTTTTTCCACCTTGAAATTTTGCAATTTTTATTTGTGGTTTTCCTTTGATGTATTCTTTTCTTGTAAATGGTTCTTTCCACCAGATTTAGAAAAAATCTAATAAACAATAGAGAAATGCTTCCACTCCAAAAATTTTCTCTTCTGCTCAATCTATGGTGTTATATGGTTTTGCCAGGAAGTTCCCATTTTATTTTTTTCTGAATCCCATTGGACTAAATCCCTACTGTAGCTTATGGTTTCTCAAACTTTCCCAATGATAGGTTCTTTAGATTTTAGAATTAGATCTTGGCCCATCAAAAATTTATTAAAACTGGATAGAAAGTACAAAATGATTCGGAACCTAGTTGCTACTAATATTTCTACAAGCAACTCCTTGCAACAAATGCCGAACACAATTACACATGTTCATCCTTCATACTGCACCATTTACCTCTTCACCAACCTGATCAGCCTGAAAGAGTCTATGGTGATGGCAGCAGCAGGCTGAAAGGTGCCATCCTACAATGGCACCATCTGTAGTAGGGCTCGGAACCAGTCACCCAAATCAAACGTCGTCAAATATAAATGTCTCTGGTGGTTCAGCAATGTATTAAGACGTTCTGACGAAGCAATGTCAAAGCAATGTTTAAAGTGTCTCCCACTACAGTCATGGAGGAAGCAAGCCATGAAAAACGTGATTACCTACCATCAATTCCGACTTTGAGCCTCTTGGGGGATTTCGGAGATACAGCAATGCTAGGATCAAGAACTACAGAGAGGTCACTCCAGTGCAAAACATCAGTTGCGACATCTCAAAGTCTACGATGAGCGAAGGGTTTAAAAAGTGCACATTTACCCTGTTCCGTAAAATTTTAGTTTTGAGTCTCTTTCTCATAGCATTTTCCAATCAAAATATAAAAAAATGTCAGATTTTAAAATAAAGAAAAATGAGAGAAAGTCGCAATGGGGAAAAGTGACACACCTTCAGGAGTTTGTAAATGAGCTATGTTTATACTGGAGTACACGCGATTAATGTTGTTATTTGCCTTGTTGCCTGTAGTGTTTCAGTTGATAAATTGCCGGATAAGTATTTGTTATCTTTTATGGATTACGCCCAGGGAACTTAGTATTAAGCATTAGTCGGATGAGGGACGTACGAACGCTCTCTTAATGTTCTGTATAATATTTGAATACTAAAAAAATTTAAATCATTTTTAATTTTGATTATAATATATTTTTCCTTTATAGGGAGGGATTTGAAGGAGAGCTACCGAAAGAAGTGGATGTACAATTTAATGATAAGCTTCGTGTCTATTACGGAAACACACAAGGAACAGTTTACGAAGCTAAAGTTATGGATATTAGGTTAGAAAACGATGTTGAAACGTACATGGTTCATTATACTGGGTAAGTTACCATTTGATAAATTGTGATAAAACAAAAAGGAATTTACCACTAATGTTAGCAACAAAGAAGATGATTTATAGTTCGCGCGATAATTTATAATACGATCTGTAGTTTAAGCATACCTTGTTGTGTAATTGTCGCATAATCGTCAACCAAAAGTTCTTGAAAAACAGAAAAAAAAGAATGGTTGTACCGGTTCTTCTTCTTCTTCTTATTTGGATTAATATGGAGACATTTTTATATGATATCATTACCGGAATCAGATTTCGGGCCCGGCAGTGTGTTGCTACAGCACGGTTTGATCTTTAGGTCCCGTAATACCAATCGGAGGTCAAACCCACTGCGCCACTACAAGACGGTTGTACCGGTTAATTTAGTAATAAAGAGGGTCGACACAAAAAGTATGGGTAACATATAAAACGATTTATGTATGGTCATCGCAAATGTCGGTCAAAGTGGAAATCAATATCTAAATCGATATCTTTTACACGTCCAAGTTGACCTTTAATGGAGCCTGTGAACAATTCTGTGAACAATTTGAAAAATGTGAACTTTTTCCAGGTTTTTTTTTCCCAGTAAATATTTTGGCTTTAGTTACTTTACTTATAAAATTTCGTTACGCTAATATAATTTAGTTACATTAATTAGACTCGAATTATTTTTGGTTTTAAGGGTCATGCGGTGACAAACAGTGGTTTTACCTCTTTTTTAGGGGGGAGGGGGCAGTTATTCGCATAAGATATTTCCGAACATCTAAAAATGGCCTGATGAAGATTACGCCATCAAATACTAAAATACCGGATTTATTTCACCGAGTTTTGATTGAACTAGCTTGTTTGTACGCTTCATGTCCTCTCCTGTGTGACTTGGTCAGTTTTCATTGAATTCGTGGAAACTTTCCATGGTTTCCTATGTGGCTCGGTCAATTTTCACTGACTTCGTGGAGACTTTCTATGGTGTCATAGGTTAACCTTATTCTCAAAATGCTCCCAACTATTCAGAATCCTAATTTTGGACCGGGCCTTCTCACCTTCACTCTTTGTTGGAACATATTCTTTATTGAAGCTGCAATTAAAGTTTAATCGTGTTTATATATCATAGAGTCATGCTCTTCAACGAAAAAATTCTTATAAGACACAGGTTCCCAGTGACAATTCAGGTTCAAATCTAAATACAAAACTGTCTCTTAAAACTATGGCTTAAGTCCACCATAGGTTCCCGTGTCTCATAGCTTTGAAAGACTGTTTTTGTTTTCTTTTTTTGTAGACGTTAATAAATCGGAATCGGGGGGAGCTCGTCAAGGACAACAAATTTGGTTCTATTGATTCTTGGTGCGAGGTAGTTTTTTTTTATGTTGATCTGATTAAATTTTCAGGCCCTTAAGGCATCTCAACTAAATTTTCAGAACCAATAAAAAAAAATCAAAATGTCAGTTAAAAAAGAACCGTAACTAATTAAAAAAAACAACTTTCCCATCCAAAACGAGAAGAAGTAACAACAAATAATCAAGCCAAACTTAAAACAAACAGAAACTACCACTAACAGGAGTAGTGCTAACACTTCCTAAGCCATCTAAATATCAGAAGGTCATTTGCGCTTTACTGAAAATAAAATCCATTTTAAAGTTTTCTTTTTTTGTAACATTAGGTACAAGGGGACCAGGCTTTGCCCAGTGAAGCGAATTATAGGTATTAAAAAGGTATCTGGCATATACTAGAGAAGGTATCCTACCCTTATTCCCACAAGAAAAAACTTCTTGTTCAATTTGTTCTAGATATTTTTTTTTTTAAAGCAAAGATACAAAAGGGGAGATATTTTTCAAACTCTTGGGGTCGATTATCTCACTCCAATTGACATAGTTGGCAAGTGCAGAGGATGGAAGATTGAGTTGTGTTTAATAAATTCCATGGGTTTTTACAAACTACAAAAATAGAACCAAACCCGAAATAAAAATTCCACACCTGTAGAAAGTCCTGTGTAAAAATAGAGTCCTAAAATATATATTATAGAATAGCTATTATTTTGGTAATAATCACTTAGTCTCTTCTTTGCCTGGGTTGTCTAGTTACGTGGCTAATAATCAAGTAACTTGAAAACAATGCAAAAACAATTTAAATTAACTCTTGTGTAAGCTTTTAAAAATAGTCACGACCTACAGGAAAGCAGCGTTGAACGGAATTTTGTCCCACCAAACTGCCATTTCCCCCTAAAAAGGACCAAGTCGCTGTCAATTAAAATTCTGAAATAGCCAATCAATTTAAAAGTATAAAAAATAACTATATTTCGAGTTTCCCAGTTGCAGAGGTAGTAATGCCGTATGGCGGGGCAGTCTTTCATGTCCTTCAATCATTCATACAAGATAAATGGTTACAAGACAAAAGGGCTATCTCAAAGTTTGGATTAGGTGTGTTTGGGAAAATAATTGTCAAGGGGGGTGGTTGTCCTCTAATCCCTTTTGATTCTTAAAAAGCGCATTTTTGAATTTCCAATCGAATGAACTCCTTTCGAAGTTTCTACGACAACTCATTCTATATGAAACACCTGGGTAAAAAAAGTAATATTCATTGCAGCTGCGATAATTTAAAGGGTGATATATGCCATTTTTGCAACTTTTTAGGAGAGCCAAAAACCGGGAAAAAGTTTGTTGGCTGTGGTCGCTCTGAAGGATGAAGTTAATGAAGATAAAGGGAACATTTTCTAAGCCAACTTTTTATGCTCTTTTCAGTGGTATGACTTAAATTTAAGTATTTCAAGCCAATTCAAAGTTCTTGTATTTTTCGTATGTCTCTTTTTCCTTGACAAAAAAAAGGAGACAAATGCCAGATCCCCATGTTATAACTCTATTAGATAATCCTCTACTGTACTTTTGAATTGCAACAAGACCTGATAAATAAACGACACACGCCACAGTACCATTTGATTTCTCGTTCCGAGTTTGTCCACTGCACATACATAACTGATTTTTGACCAAGATGGCATATGCCGACCTTTTAATAATCACAGCCGATTGGGCCCACAATGAAATGTGTTACAAGAGGTTCCAATACGTTATTCAAAAAATAAAATAAAAATATATACCTTGACTAGATGGGAATGGAATAATACTGTCCCCTTGGAAAACAGAGCGAACGCTCATTCCAGCAGAATTAGGGTCTATACGCTGGGCCCATCGACCTTTAGGCGGTTCTATTGCACACGATGATGATGACCTTGATACACCTTTTGTGTCTACCTGTCTTTTTGCCCATAAAGGTAAAGGACCCATACTTAATCTGAAAGAAAGAATTAATTTTAATTGTAACATTGATTGTGCGTGGGTATGCTGGAGAGACCATGTCAGCAACGAGGAGATCCGTAGTGGTATATGCCAATCAGACATAGCCTTCGCTGTTTTTGGCAACTAAAATGGCAGTACCTATTTACCGTATGCCAGATCATAGATTTCCTATGATGGCAGGAAGACCGATGACGACCAAAGAACACACTCCGTAGAACGTACGAGCGTGACAGAAGAGCCCTCCAGATAATTCTCATCCCAGAGTGGGAGAACAAATAAGCGGCGGCCCACTTGAGGAGAGATTAGAGGATACTCACTGACGCCCTGTGTGCCTGTGGAGGCATTTGAAGAACTAAGATCTAAGGTTAGATTGGCATAAACAGGGGTAGGGGAATTGTCCAAATTAACAACTGAAGCACCTTTTGTGCCTTCCTGTCTTTTCCCCATAAAGGTAAATGGTCCGGTAAATTATTTGTTTTGTTGTTCCTGTAAACTTGATTTCTATTTTATTTCTTTTCTGAAGTGCTAAAATGATGGAAGTAATTTGTTTAAAGTGTATTTTTTTTAGAGCAAAGCGTAAAGGACCTTATGCAGTCTAAACACTAGACTGTAGTTTTAATATTGCTACTTACTTTCAGTTGAAACAATTGTTTTTTTATTTAGTCTCTGATCGTTTTTTAAATGATTCTTAGAAATCTGGCTTCACCTCCAAAGAAAAACCTCCTTTCCTACGGAACTATCCTCAGAAAATTCAATCCTGGTGAAAATTTATCTCGGACAATTAAGCTTTACATCTCCTGGCGAAACATCGAGTCGGCAAAGAGAAAGCCAGACAAATAACTTCCCGTAGGAACTCGGAAAAATTCCCCAGTGTAAAATTTCCCCTGAAAAGTTCACCTCTGGAAACTTCCCTTCCCATGGAAAATTTTACTCGTGGATACCCCCAGTAAAAAATTCATCCTCCCCCACCCGGAAAATGTATGCATAATTCCCAATAACAAATACTATGCGTAAACAATGGACAAATTTTATAACTTAAAGATTTTCTCCCTGGGGCTGTGGGGGGGAGGGGTAATTTATATGCAAAGGCATAGTTATTTGGTTTTTCAACAATGATTAATAAAATAGCTATCTCAAAATTTTGATCGGACAATTTTAGAAAAAAAGGGGCGAGGAGGGGGCCTAGTTGCCCTCTAATCTTTTTTGTCACTTAAAAAGAGCGCTAGAACTTTTAAATTCCGTTCGAATGAGTCCTCTCACGATGTTCTAGGACCAATGTGTCGATACGATGCTCAGATAAGCTCACACTGAATTTGATGGTGTGATTTTCATTAGATTCAATGGTTTTTAGGAGTTGTTTCCTACTTTTTTCAAAAATCATACAAAATTTCCCGGGCTCGTTGCTTTTTATGGGTAAAACTAAATTTATTGAAACTTATATATTCGAAATCAGCATAAAAATCCGATTCTTTTGACATCTATCGGTTTAGATCAACCCTGGAAAAAAAAGCCTATCCGCAGCCTCCGACGTGTAAGTCGAACGTCTTAAGTCGAACTTTAGTATAATTTTGCCGAACAAGTACAAATTCAGTACATTTGTTCCTAAATTCAGCATTTTTTCTCGACAACCGGGATTAGGATTCTCACCGTTTATACTTGTAAAAATATTGATGCCATGCGACCTCTCTCTTTCTTCTTTTGCGATCTGAAGGGACTCTATGGTTTCTGCGTAAATGCTCCTTTTCAACTATTTGTTTCAGAATGTTGGCATCAAATTAAACAGACTCATTTAGTTCCGTCGTTAAGGTAGGCCTGTTGAAGTATACATAATATTCGACCCATTGACCCATTGACGATACTTAAATATGTAGTGGTATACTCATCTAATTACTTATATGTTACTTTCGACCAGGTCAGGAATAGTTCATACATAAGGTAGGCCTATGCAATTGTGAGTATGGCTTTGTAACCGTAAATACTTCACTAAAATTTATTCAGGTAAATCAAGTGCGGTCCAAAACAGAGACACTCGTGTGTTTCATCTTTAAAACTACCATGGGAATGATGGACCCTATTCACCACCTTCAAAGTGTACCGTTCGAAGGGAGACGCTCGTGTTTCGCGAAGCGCGACAAACGCTGAGAGTTTTGGTGTCAGGTACATTTTTTTCCCGAAAGTAAATTTTTAGAGCTTTGTTTGGTACAAATCAAAATTTTGATAGCCCTTTTATGTAAGTGATATTTCTCCTCACTTTAAAAAACTTGTTTTTCTTATTTAATTTCTCATTATATTTGAAATAACGCTTTAAAATTATGGAAACTCTCTTCTTCCATGATAAATTCCTCTGTATTGGTAAATTTGTAGTTTTCAAAAAAATTTGGCTAGGATGAAAGTAAATACATAATTTGATGCCTTTTTTATGTTCATTCATAATTCATTGTCATTTGTAGCTGATTCAGGGATTGTAATTAGATTATCATTTTCCTTAGTTGTAGGAATAAAATGTTATTATGAAAAAAAAATTGTAGAAATTTGAAAAAAGAGTCTGGAACCCCTCAAGAATATTGTCACTTTTGCTGCTGTGTCATTTTCAAGGGATTTCTGGCTCTTTTTGAAGATTCCTACTAATTTGTTTCCAAAATATCAAGTTACTAGCCTACTATAACTAAAGAAAATAGCAATTACCATTCTTGAATCAGCTAAAAATGGCAATTTTTATCACTAAACAGTTTTATTTAGAAGCAAGTTTTTTAAACTTTTTGTTACTATGGCCTGTTTTACGTTTTGCACCCAGATTAAGGGCTCAATGTTTCCCTCAAAAGCAATTATTGAACTATGATTAAGCATAAAAAGGCATTAAGTAATGTAAGCCATTCACTTTTATCCTAGTTAAGCTAGGTAAAATTCCAGTTTAGCTACTTTTCGCTATCTTGGAGAGGGATTAGGAAAAATTAAACTTTCAGGAATGGTCTACAGGCTAAAGTATTTCCCAGGAATGTATTTTGGATGTACCTATTGCTACTCCTTCTCCCTCTGGAGTGTCCTGTTGACAGGTCTATACCTATTGAAATTTAGAAAAAACAACATTTTATGTTAATTTTAAGTTATTAGTTTCTTTTTGTCTGGTTTTAGTTCTGAAAATATAATTCTAATTATTTGAATAGAATTTAAGCCATATCAATGTTTTTTTTTCTCAAAATTTAAGAAATATAATGATATTGCCGACGCTGAGGATGACCCACTGAAACCCCAAATGATGATCAGCCTCATTGCGTACTAATTGCAATGGTCAGATTAAGAATTAACCCAACAAAGACCAAAATGAAGTGTGCCAATTCTCAGATTCCCCCTTCTATATCCTTAGACGGAAACAGCCTTAAAGAATTTGTCGACCTTGGATCCCTTGTGGTTTCAGAATAGGGATCTGATCAAGAAATTTTCTCACCTCAATAGATCACAATGGAAGTGTCGAAGCATAAGCCTCACTAAGAAAATTAGAGTGTACAGAATAATCGTCAGAGGCACTCTCCTATATAGGAGCGAAACATGGGTTGCCGAAGCTCAAAATAGTAGTAAGCTGGAAGTCACAACATACTGCTAGTCAACTGATAAAATGTCTTTGATCACTACTGTCTTCGTCGTGTTCTATGCGCCCAGCTCCTCGAACTAGTATCCAACAAGGAGAACTGTGAAAGCGTATCCAGTCTCGGAAATTGCAAAGAGATGACGGCTTGTTTGGCTGGGCCATTGTCTAGGTCGTAAAGATTGCCGATGCATCTCGACGTCTGCTGTTAAAGCACATCCGCTTGAAAATTAGAAATGTCTACCTGGAGGCGAAAAGAAAGATTGGTGGTCAGTGATGAAAACAGTGTAGAGCTGCTTGGAGGGTTGAGACTCCTGGGTCGGCTCTTGGACAGTGATTGGCTGCACCGTGTCAAAGCCGTTGCACATGGCCGAGTGGGAAACTTCTGTTGGGGAAATTATGGATGCTGGGCAAGGTGGAGCAGCGTCTACTTCCCGCCAAGGTAATAAAATAAGTAATTAATAATTTTTGAGAGAAAGAAAATCTATAATAGCAGCCTATTTTCTAAAATGAGGCAAATTTTCTGAGGCTCATAACTTTTGATGTGTATAACTGGTTTTTGATGAAACTTATATATCTAAAATCAGCATTAAAATGCGATTCTATTGATGTAACTATTGGTATCAAAATTCCATTTTTTAGTGTTTCGGTTACTATTGAGCCAGGTTGCTCCTTACTGAATGGTAATGAACACATCAAAAGTTCATTACCACGAACTGTTTGATAATGATATTCTAAAAAAAGGAGTCAAAATCTTATGTAGGCCTACTGGACCTCACTACAGAAAAGTAGCTATTTATGAGTTTGTTTTTGTTTTGTTTTTGTAGTCAATGTGAAATTATTGCAAAAAGCTTTGTTTCTATTCAGTATCAGAGACAATGTTGTAGAATTGCCTATTTTAAAGGCTGTAAGGTTCCTATGTTTAATATTTATTATTTATTTTTTTCCAGAGGTACTTCACATGGAAGGGATGGCTGTTTAAACTTTAGATGGGACTCTTTTGATTAGAAATTGGAAGTTCTAGTGCCCCTTTTAAGAGTCAAAAGTGACTGAAGGGTAACCAGCCCCCGCCCTCTACGCCCTTTTCCCTCAAATGTATCCAATAAAAAATTTGAGATAATCATTTTGTTAAAATAGTTCAAAGATGAGATAGCGAAACCCCATGGCCAACACAGCTCCCCCAGGGCTACATGATTCATGCATTGTAAGCTATGCCATGGAGGCATATATGGTTCTTATAAAAGGGGGGCTCAAATAAACTTGAGAGGGCTCATTTGATTGGAGATTGAAAATTCTAGTTCCCTTTTTAAGAGTAAAAACAATTAGAGGGCTACTAGCCCTCTTCTCCCCATGCCAGAATTTTGTGCCACGCATAAAAAACGGTGCTATTTTTTATATTTGCTTGCTGTGTTCTAAAATTCGGTTGTTGAATTTTTAATAATATTATTTTCTAATAGTGTTGATTGTATTTCTTGTTAATGTGTTTGGAGTCAATACAATATAAACCGAAAACTGTTATTTTTAGATTTTGTTTTTGCTAGATTTTGGTTGTGAAATTTCAAAAAGTGCTAGGTTAACCGACATAAAATCCGGCATTTCGGCAGAAAAGCCGAAAAATCTATTTCGGGCATGTCGATTGTTATTAACGATTGGTCATTTGTAGGAAATGTTTTATAATCCTTAATTACATGAGCATCACTAGAGAAAGGATAAAAGAGTGACCCCCAAAAAAGTGTCGATAGAAGACAAAGAGAATTCCTTCAAATAGATTTTAATAAAAGCAGAATTACTGTTAGAACTTACCCCCCGCCCCTCCATAAAAAAGTTCATGGCATTCTTACTTCACAAAATGCTAGAGATAAATATTAATATTGACTGTGCCAAGTCTCCTGTTTATAACTATTTTGGCAATCAAGGAAAGGAGATTTATCTCACTTTTCAAAATAAACTTCCAGTATTGCTATGCTTCCTGTCACCAGGAACCTTTTTTTGCACCCTCCTTCCAATGTCTTTTTTTTGCACCCTCTTTCCATTCCTAATTTTTAGATCTACTTTTAAGCTTGATAATGGTAACATATAAACTGAAAAATACCTTCACTGGTTTAGCTGAAAAGTTAATCTAGGTCAGTTTTTCAATGGTTTTGAAATTTCACGAGGAAAAACAGGACTATTATTGATAAAACTTAGTAAGGTTGCGTGAAGCAATACAAGTTTGTTACTATTATAAACAGCTAATATAAATAACTAATACTTAGTAATGTTTAGAAAAATAGTTTAAAGAAATGTTTAAAAATTGTTAATATTTTTTTAAACTTAGTAAAGTTTAAAAAAAAACTAATAATTAATACTTAATAACTAATGATATTTAGGTTTGTTATAACCAGCTATGTAATTTGGCGAGATGATGCTACATAACTTTTTTTTCTATTTTTCTCAGAAACAAAAAAATGAGTCTTTGACTCATTTTTTCTTACAGAACCTCTAAGGCCCTCCTACTGAACTGAGAGGCTCTTGGGAATCCGGGTGGAGAAACACTGGAATTATTATGCTTTTGATAGTTTCCAATAATGAGTAATCTTTTATGTGCAGTAGCCTTTAAGACATTTTTGTTATTTTATTACTCATCTATTATGTTCCTTCCTATATATTATTTACTCTCTACGTTAGTCCTCGATGACTTCAAATATTAGCTACTAACACCCAGATCAGCCATCACCCAATTGAATAAGATTTTGGATTAGAGGAAGATTATGGTTGCAAAGCTAAAACGCTAAAGAGTTGACGGAACTAGGAGTGTCCAGGGGGGGGGGAGGTTATTCAGGTAATAATTAAGAATAAAACTTTTTCTTGTATTTAATTGATTGAACTGGCCTTGGTTTCACATAAATTTTTTTTTAACTTAAAAAGGATCTGTCAATCAGTCATTTTATTGATGCTAAAACACTATCACAAAAGTAAAAATGTTATTTGGTCCAAGAAGCTTTGCTTGTTATGGGCCATGCAACACAATAATAGAACACTAAAAAAACCATAAATAATACCCTAAATCAAACAGTACGTATCAAATAAAGATGAATGAGAATAAACACTACAGGTGCGCATCATTTAATGAAATGCAAAAACGTAACAAGGAATATGAGCTAAAGATAATTGAACATCAAAATATTCTGGAACAAAGTGTAGAAGAAAGGACATCCGAGTTACGTTCTGAAATTAATAAACATAAATTAACACAACAGACTCTTTTTTCTGAAAAAGAAAAGATGAGAGTGACGTTGGAGTCAATAGAAGATGCAGTATTGGTGATTTCAGTGGATGGCATGATCCATTTTAGCAATGCTTCTTTCGAAGAATTAGTAGGTAAGGGTTCCGTTTATATTGGGCAACATTATCTTGAGGCTTTTAAAATCTTTTGTGAAGATACCAGGGGGGATGAAGAAGATCCTGTACAGCGATGTTTAAATGAAGATGTGGATATTCTTGGCAGTAAGAATTATGCGCTTTTGTTAAATAGCGGTGGACAGGAATTTACTATTGGCTATAACGTTAAAACAATGCATGACGCTGATGGTGAACTTACGGGCGTTGTGTTTGCATTTCGTGATGCCACAATTTCGCGAAAATTCGAACAAGAACTGGAATACAATGCTTCACATGATGCTTTAACCGGGTTAATCAATCGCCGCAAGTTTGATACTGAAATAGAGCATAATATTAATAATATTGAACATCACGGGGTCGGACACTGGGTCTGTTATATTGATCTCGATAACTTTAAAGTGGTTAATGATACCTGCGGTCATGTTGCCGGGGATGAACTTTTAACTCAGATTGCTGAGCTACTACGTTCCAAAGTCAGGCGTGTGGATTTAGTCGCCCGTTTGGGTGGTGATGAATTCGGTGTGTTTCTGGTGAATTGTCCTTTTGATGCGGCTACCAGAGTAATGGAAAAGATTCTGCGAGCTTAAAAAGTAGAGTTGAGAGAAAGAGTCAAACTTTAGCGTAAAGAGCGGGGCGTTGAGGAGGGAACAGCCCCTTTCACATACGGGGTAATTTCTGTTCGTTTTAAGTTTTAATGTCGCTTCTTACTTTCAGTTAGAAAAACTTGTTGTTTTTTTATTTAATCAAGCTAAAGTACGGAGTAAACATGTTGAATCTCAGAAATTCTATGCTTGAACCACGGAATATAATAAAAGTGATTGAATCCCCTGCTCGTCCCTTTCCCCGATTGCAGGGCATCAAAGATTCCGTGGAGGTTTTAAAACAAAAACTTAACTTTGCAAAATAAAAATATAAACTTATCTTCAAGTTTAGCATACAGTCTAGAGTATAACTATAGGATTTGGCAAGACGGGTCCCAGAATTTAAACCTAACTTTAAGTTCAAAACTTAGGACCTATTTTCTAACCTCTTTCAATCCTTGCAAAAAAGGAAGGAGTGAAGGTAAAGGGAAGAAAACAGCTTTCTGGACCTGAAGACTGATAATCGTCGTGAAGCCAAAAGGAGACTGAAGTAGACTCCTCAAGGCTTGGCATTCCAAGAAAAAGACTAAGCTAAGCTTCTAGGATTACACCAGCCAGTTTTCTGAAGGACCACTGGGTGTTCCTATTTTGCTCATTTTGACACTTACGCCCCGAAACTGTCGATAAGCCTCAAGAGTGAATGGAGATACTTTAAAGAACAGAAAATGAATGAATAAGCATTCAACAGAGAATAAAAAAATAATACTTTGGAGGATCCTTAATTTTTATCTCGATCATCCAGTGCAATATATGATATCAAAAGCAATATCTCTTTTTCAGCAAAAGTAAAGAATCTAATTTGACCTTTCTGGCGTGGGGTTCGTGACTGTGTCGTATGTTAAATACTTTGGCGACTTGGTAATTGTACTTCTTGGGCATGCGTGTGTACATTGAAACGGAGATAATGTAATGATCAGTTTCTTACAGTGTAATCCATAGTAGATAGCTCAGAGTATACGATGACAGTATAATTTGTTTGTCGTTTGTTAGTTTGTTGGTCAGATCTCGAATTACCTACTCTTTTGTGCTTAATTGTAGGGGTGTGTCATATTACATTTACCAAATTGTGAAAGTAACACCTACCAACCATTTTATTATCAACCCCTCCCAATTAGGGTTTTTAAAATTTCTAAAAAAACAGTCGTTTAGTGCCAAACACAACTTTTTCTGACAACAAAATTAACTGCAAAAATGTATAAATCAAATTGTCATTCATCGTTGATAATGTCAAAAGCATGTTTATTGAAAAGAAACGAAACTTTTCTACTCAGAATTTGAGCGTCTAATTCGAATTTGCTACCAAACCATAAAAATCAGCCCCCCCC